>CM054062.1:350716050-351335624 GCA_028641055.1 Alopecurus myosuroides | reverse complement strand
GCATTGGACGACACGGCACCGGCAGGCGCACGCCAAGAAGAAGCGCTCGATTTTGCGTGCGCAACCTCGTCCTCGCGTGCGGTACCAGAAGCAGAATCCTGGGCATCACCAGCAATGGCACAGCAAAAGCATTGAGGACATCTCCAGCGGGGCTGCTCAAATGCGGACCAATTTGGTCCGCATTTTGTCTGTTTGAGCAGCCGTCCGCTGTCCTCGGACACGGCCCGGACCAGGTGCCCCCAGTGGGGCTGCTCATACCAAAAGGGACTTTCCATAGATTTAGTAGGGCCCATAGGGGCCCATAGATTTACAACCTAAAAAAAAATAAAAAACATAAAAAAAACGTCTAGCTAGGGCTAGACGGCCACTGGCCAGTGGCATGGCGGCGGCCGGAGTTGCCCCCGAGCTCCTAGTCATCTAGGATGACGTAGTCCGGGGTTTCGGGGGCGAGGTGGGGGTGGCAGTGGGGCGGCCCTGGCCCCCTGCGGCGTGGGGGGCTGGGTGCGCGGCGGCGGCGTGGCCGGCCGGGGCGGCGGCACGAGGTGCTCAGGTGGTGGCGCCTCCCACCTCCACCGCATGCCCACAAGGGGCTCGAACCAGGCCGGCACCGGCGCGTTCTCATCGCGCCCGTCGTCGTCTACCTCCTCGTCGTAGGGGTAGTCGTCCACGCGGTGCGCGTGGATGGCCGCCACGGCCTCGTCCACAGCCCGCGCGCCGGCTGCGCGGGCCTCCGCCTCCTCTGCGGCCTGGTGGGCGGCCACCGCCGCCAGGGCGTCCTCCAGCGCGCGCGCCTCCGCCGCGGGCCGCTGCTTCTGCCTCCCTCCTGGAGGCCTCGATGGCCATGGCCAGTTGGAGCTCCTCATTGGGCTCTGGCTCGGCCATGTCGACGTCCTGGTCGTCCTCCTCCTCGTACCATTGAGGAGGTTCCTCCTCTGGTTCGTCCTTGACGACCGGGGCGCGGCCGCCAATGCGGAGGGGGCGTTGGGGGGGCGGCTCCACGCCTCGCCTGGCGTGGAGGTGACGGCGGCGGGAGCTGGGGCTCCCCGCGGGCGCGGCGCGCACCGAAGTACGACCTGCGGCGCAGGTCGTGCTCGTCGGTGAACCACGTGTCCCAGTGGGGACTGTTCACCGCGAACGCCGGGTGGGCACGCAGGTCCGGTGGCAGCTCGTCCCGCCGGCGGTGGATCTCCACCTCCCGCGCCGCGCCCGACCGCGGTACCGGCGGCACAGGGATCCTGTCCCTGTTCAGATGCCACCCATCGGGGAGGTGGACATCTGGCCATGGCACCGGGATCGCACGATCCCAGTACCATTGGCAGCGTACCTTGTTGAGGTACGGCCGTTCTCGCACCCTGGCGGGCACCAGGCGGAATGGGGCCGCCGGGCCCTGAGAAGAAGGAGTGGGAGATGCCGGCGGCGTACGCGCCTGCTCGGCTTGGGCGCGCTGGACGCGGGTGAGGGGTGGAGGAGGTGGGAGCGGGGAAGAGGGCGAGGGCGAGCGGCGGCGGCGTGAGCCGCCGGCCTCGTGGTCGTTCTTGGCGCGCCCCCAGTTCAGCCAGCTGCGGCCCATGGCCGGCGGCGAGGAAGCCGAGGGGGGAGGAGGTGGCGACTGCGAGGAGGCAGTGATGGCGTGGGTGACTGCGAGGAGGCGGTGCGCGTGGGGAGGGACGCGTGGCCGCGGGGCCCATTTAAATAGGACCCCGTGGGTAGCCGAGCCGTCGCCGCGGTCGCTGGCCGGCGGGCCACCCCCTTTGACCGAAAAGGGACACGACCGAGCGCGCGCGTCCGTTTCGTGTCCGCGTGATGCTCACATCTGACCCAAATTTGGTCAGGATTTGAGCATCCGCGGACTGAAAATGGACCAGGCCGTGGGTTGAGCAGCCCCGCTGGGGCCTTGTTTTGCCCGGGTCTGCTCAAATCCGGCCAGTCCGGGCCTAATGAGCAGCCCCGCTGGAGATGTCCTGACCAGCCGAGCGTGTCGCGTCGCCTAGGCATACTCGCAGCTAGCCTGATGCCGATAGCCCAGACGTAGAGCTGCCGTGCTGCTCTTCCTACCCCGGCCGGCCGGAAGACAAGACTAGCACTGCAGCTGTACCTGGCCACGGCCCCCGATGAGGCAAAGCCTGCGCCTCCCAAAGAGAAGCGGCGACAGCACAGGACGCCCCGCCGCAGAAAGTCGCATGCATGCTACTGCTACAAGCAAAATCAGATCCATCAAAGACCGAGTATCTTACAACATCACGCTCTTGGATGGAACCACACGGCGGCGTGTACAAGGATCCACCGTCTCTCTCGCCCATCACCTCGCTACTGCGACGCAGTCGGAGCTCGAGGAACCAAGCCTCTGCGTCGCCGTACTACGTCCTGCATGCACCGTCTTCCTCTTGTCGCGGCCGGGTGGGAGAGAAAGAAAGAAAGAAACAGCTGCCATCGTTACAGTCTCCGTCCAGCAGCTAGCGAGCGGCAGAGGTCTCGTCGGCAGTAGGCTCAGGCTGTACCAGCGGCGAGCCTCGGCTGCTGGGCCAGGACCAGTGCGGACGCAGCCGTGGTCGCGCGCGCTCTGGTGCATGCCGTCGCCGTCCTCCGCGCGCGGCCACGTGGTGCAACCCATGCCATGTTTGACTTATCGTCCCCGATACGCACTCATGTGCTGCCGCTCCTCCATTTGCTCAGTTTAATAATCTACTACTGGTAACTTTTACACGCTCGTGGTCTGTCTGTCGGCGTCAGCAGCACGCGCCGGCGGCGTAGGCGAAGATCTGGTGCACCACCGTGGCCACCTCGTCCGCCGTCGCCACCTCGCACCCGTCCTCCATCTGCAAACGCAACAAGCTCATCAGCATTAGCATGTGATCACCATTAGCATCAAGCCATCAACCACACAGCAAATGCACCATAAAAAAACACTGTTAGCTACTGTGCCTACCTTAAGACTAGACCCAGACTCGACTCCTAGTGTGATTACTACGGGATGTGGATGGGCATACGTACAAGATCGGTTGGTAGGGCTGGTTTTTGTGAGAAAAAGACACGGCACGAAAGCTGGGGCTTGTAGTCATCTCCTTGTCCCTCTGGGAATTAGGCTAGCTGTACCGGGCGTCCATCGTATTCCAACGCTCCACCTACATACTCCCAAGGGACTCTACTCACGGAACCGTACGCCTTCTCTGTACTTCTTCCAGTAGCCTTCTACTGGTCGCACACCTCCTCGCTTTACGGTAGCTCTTCTTACCACCGTCCGCCTTCGGCATCGCACCGAATCACACTGGCCGCAACCAGGACGCTCCACGAGGACATGGACACAACTCACGGAATACACCGTGCACACCTCAACCGTGACGCGCTTCAACTGCAACGGATCCTCACAGAGACGAGCACTTGGAAACAACGACGACTCACTGATTCGACGCCGACCACACGTGCAAACATGCACACACTTCGACTAATCTAACACACCGGTTGACGATCTTGACGAGACTCCCGGCACCACACCTCGGCACCACCTCTCCATCAACGACCATCCACCTCCAAACGCCTTGCCAACGACAACTCTCGTAGTTCACATGGCCGTTATCCACACTTTAAGTGTAAGGATAATTTCTACAGTCTCTCTGTTTTGTAATCCTGTGATAAAAAAACCCCTAAGAGATGAGATTTCAAAATAAATAACTATATATATACATGATAACTTAAAGCATACTTAAGTATAGTGGAGGGAGTAGTAGTAGTAAATTATTATTGCGCTTTGATGTTTTCACATGAACGTTATCCACACTTCAAGTAGAGCCAAAACGAGAATCTGTAGGATTATCCTTACCTTCTGTCTATTTTACTGTGAACCGAATAATTAAGTTAAGGCATGTAGAGCAAAAACAAAGAGGCCACTATTTGCGGCAGTGAAAATGCAGTTCACCACTAGTAAAGCACTAGAGGAACAAAGTTCAATGACAAGACAAGACATAGGACTGAAACTGATGTAGCGGTGAGATGACCGACTGGCAAGGGTACCTTGAGGTTGAAGCAGTAGACCACGGCGTCGTTGCCAACGGAGGTCACGGCGAGGTGCAGCACGGCGAGCCGGAGGTCCTCCAGGGCGGCCACGGCGCGCACGAGCCGCCCCGGCCACCGCCTCCCCGCGACGCGCACCCGCACGTGGCCGCCCACCGCCGCCATCGCCTCCACGTCCACGCCGCTGCCCATGCCGCGGGCCTCCGAGTAGCTCGTGTACTGCGGCGACACAAACACGCCGTCCGACGCCGCCGTGGCCGCCGTCCCCACAGAGGCGGCGCATCCCCCGCCGCGCTGCGCTGCCGCCAACGCCTGCAGCGCCACCAGCTGCTGCTCCAGCTGCTTCACATAGTCGATCGCTCCGCCGACCACCGTCGCCTGGTCACTCTACAGAACAGATGCATTGCATCGCGACATTGCATAAGAAAAGAGAAGGCTCCGGTGTACTGCATTTCTTGCGGCATTGCAAGTTTGGACTTGCTTACTCGTGGAATGTAGTCGGAGGGGATGAGGGCGCGGAGGGAAGCGAGGTGGTCGTTCATGAGGCGACGCCGGTTGCGCTCCACGGCGATGTGCGTCATCCGCTGGCACTCGGCCTCCTCCGGCTTCTTGCGCTTCTCGGGCGGCGGCGTGGCGCGCGGGCGCGCCCTCGGCCGCTTCCTCCGCCTCTCCGCCCCAACCTTTATCGACGCCGCCGGGGCCTCCACCGTCGGAGGCGCCGCCGCAGACTGCGTGATGCAGCTCTCCAGCAGGTCGACGTCGGATGCAGCCGGCCGGCACATGAACGAGGAGTCGGCGCCGTAGGATTCCCGCTTAACCCCGGCCTCGCTGTCCCCCATGGCGCCGTGGAGCAGCGCCAGGAACGGAACCTGCGCGGCGCTCGCATTGCCCGCGTCCGCCCAGCACTGTTCCATCACCACCACCGCCATCGCCAAGAAGAAGAAGAACCGGCAACAGCACAGAGATGCAGCACGTTAGTAGCAAGAAACGGCAAGAGCGGCAAGGCCATAAAAGAGATGGTACAAGGCCGGGAGCTTTTGCGCCTGGCCGTGCATTGAATGGCGCGAGCGTGCGCGCACAGTGGGCTAGCATTGTGGAAGGGAAGGGAAGGGAAGGGAAGCTGCGGAGCAGCAGCAAGCAGTTAACGCGCACGCTCCCATGTTGCATTTACATCATTATTACGTGCACTACAGAGAGGATCCAGAGAGTGGGAATGGAAGCTGCACGCTGGCTCAGGGAGGACGACGAGGCTTACCAGGGAGGTGATGATGGGGCCTTGCATCTGCATCCTCTCCATTAGAGGAGGGCACGCGAACAGGGGCAGCAATAACTGCGGCAATGAGTAATGAGACCCTGAGGCAGCAAGAACTCCTCTATCCTTCTTCTCCGGTGTAAGTGGAGCAGCGGCAGGAGAGGCTACACTGTTGCAATAAATTTGGTCTCCAGTCCTCTCCTACTTGTAGCGGCAGCAGCGGTGGGATGGCGAGGCAAGGCAACAACCTTAAGATGGGGGACGGACGGACGGAGGAGTTGTCTCTTGTTGCATAGGTGGGGGAGGAGATAGTTGGCCATGGCGGTAGGGCAGGGGATTAATTTGAAGGGATTGATTTGTGTAACATGTGGAATGGGTTTATTGACCGCGCAGTGCAGAGGGGCAGGGGTATGGAGCCACTGGAGCGTGGAGCGGCGCGGAGGATTTGTCCGGCACGACGACAGCCGCAGGAGAGGATGGGGCCGGTAGCTCCGCCCCCTTTGCGCCCCTGGCCGCCGTACCGCCTAGGCCGCGTGCATTTTATCTTCCGGGTTTAGCTTTCACATTTCCGAAAACGTTGGGCCTTCTGCTGCTAAGACAAGCTTGATTCTCTCGTTCAATAATCACTAGAGGCCCTGGGCTTTGCTGGATCCTTTGGATTCCTCGAAATAGGACATCCACAATGTGAGAAAAACCACACCTTAAGTCCTACGTGGCATGTTGCAAAGTATACCTTATACATTGTGGAGAAAAATAAGGTCATCTATAAGTTTAAGGTGTGAGGCGGCGGTGCAGGGGACGGCGGCGGACGTGAGGCGGGGACGCGGGGACGGTGGCGGACGTGGACGCAGGGGATGGAAATGGACGTGAAGCGGAGATGCGTCGTCGTCTCCAAGACCCGATTTCCCCGGCAGTCGACGGGGAAAGCCAGACATGGCCGTAGTTCCCGTCGAATTGGGTTAAGAAAGAGGGAAGCGGAAGGCGTGGGGAAAGGAGGGGAAACGGCGGCGACGACGCGGGCCGGCGGTGGCAGCGAACGGCGGGGGCGGGGGACGGCGGCGGCGGCAGGGAACTCTAGCCTGGCATGGTTTCGGGAGGACGGGGTTCGACCCGTGCGGAGAGCGAAGCAGGGAAGAGACGGGGGCGTTCGCCCGGTGGCAAGTGGCTGTAATTTCGCGAAAATTGGATGGGCATTATTGTCTTTTCTGTTCGGGAATCTGCGGGAAGCTGGTCCGTAGGTGCTTCGCGCTCGTGCTCGTTTTCCAGTGTATTCGCTAGTAGCGATTATAGCCAGCGATTCCCAATTGTTGGCTGTTTGTTTGGGCTGCAGCTTTTGCACCCCAAAAGCTGCAGTAGAAGCTGAAACAAACGGAGCCGTAGTAGTATGATAAGACATGTGGGTCCTGGTTTACGGCTTAAGTTCACATTATACATTGTGGAAGAATTCCATAGGGCAAGTGGGACCCAGCTTATGGCAAAACCTCACCTTATACATTGCGGATACCCTAAACTTACTATCGAATCTAAATCTAAAGTGCTTCGCCAAACTGCTGACATTATCTTTACAACGTTTGTTCTCCTATAGCGGTGCGATGATGCTATCAAAAGAGGCCGACCGGGTGCATTTTCAGTCCATGGTGGCAAAGCTTAAGAGATCTACACCGTGCTCGCTCCAAGAAATGAGTAGTATTTTGATAGTTGTTATGTTAGTTTCTCTGGCGCATTGTGGGAAAGTCGGCCATTGCTTTCCGGTTACCTTATGCATGTCAGGAAACCTAGCGCAGCCTCCCGGCCGCCTCAGAGGCGATTCCGGAGGCCCCCGCCACCACCACCAAATAGCCACTCTTTAGCCGCCCCATCACCCCGCCGCCGCCGGAGGAGGTCGTCTGTCGTCGGACAGCGGCGGCGAGACGTCCCTGTCCGTTCCTTTTCTGCCCTGGTGGTCTTCTCTCCGGATCTAGCTCGCGCTATGAAAAATCTCACACAAGCGGAGGCAAGCCAGATCTTCTGCCTGGATATGACGCATCTAGCTTTCTCCGTTGAAGCCAAGCCAACATGAGACGTGCCTCCATGTGGATCTAGCAGGTTGGAGTTGTAAGCAGGCCAACGTGATTGCTACAGATCGCCTGCTCTTCGACGACAATTGATTGGAGACGTCGTTGAAGGTTGAATCTAACCGTCTATACGATGTGGCCAACGCGTCTGTGTGGCTGATCTATTCGGCTGGAGGCGCTCGCCGCGGCTGATGTGTGTGTGACTATGCAGCGACCTTGGAGCTGATCTGTTTGGCTTTGGCCATGATGCTTCAGTCGTCGATTGATGCGGTTCTATAAATCGTCGTAAATGTCAACAACGGCTACGATGGTGATTGAGGCCACTACATCATGGAAGTTGCGCCGGAACTCCTCAACGGGCTTGGGAGTGATAGTACATGGCAGGATTTGCTTCGTGGGGTCGGTGTGGCTAAGTCCTCGACGAGATCTCCGCACCGGCAATCTCTCGATATTTTGTCGCTCTCATCAGCCCTCCGATTTGTTGGCTCCTTGAGGTGTGCCATGACTTTATTAGTTGCGATTATCGTGGAGCTGACAATTATGAGGATTTCACGATGGTTCTGCCGGATGACCAGTAGATCTCAATGGCTCATACCGATTTTGAGACTACAAGTGTTGATAGAGGCGAGTTTGGGTGTGGTGAAGACCGTGAACCGTAGGATTGGTTTTTTTGCAACAGTCTTAGCAAGCGGGGGCAGCAACACAAGGGGACTTCGTTCTTGATGGTACTCTTTGAGCCCCAAGTATCGACTTCCAGGGTGGAAACCCTAGGTCTGGCCTTAACTAGTTGTACCTGGCAATGGCGAGTCTCTATTCGTATCCTTGTTGAAGGCATTGTCTAGAGTTTAGTCGGCTTTTGTCCAGGGTGAATACCCTTGATTTTTTATCAGGTGACAACAGTGTTTGTGCACAGTTCCCTTCTTGGAGGCGTCGTTCTTGGAGCATTTTTTAGTCCAGTGTAGCCTTTGATGGTGGTAGTTCCTGCTGCTTCGTTGATCCGTTCGGCGGGGTATTTTCTTTTTTATTTTCGTTTAGTTGTGTGCATTTTTATTGTCTCGACTAGCTCTTGATATTATGTTGTTGCAGAGGCTGGATGTAATTGATATCCTTTTGGTATTAATATATTTCCATTCTCAAAAAATGCATGGGCGGATCGAATAGGGTGAGGATGCCTCAGGCCCTACCCAATTTTTTTGGACCAACAACTTTTCTATATTAAAATATTTGCGAAAAGAATGATGTTAATTTGATTGTCTTATTATTATTATTGTGTTGCAAAATTACAACATCTTTTTTTGAATGGTGATTTTAATATCTTTGGCTTTGCAAAATTTGAATAGCTTATTTTTATTCTTATTGCACCGCGAAATATAACATCTCTGTTTGCAAATTTTATACTCCATCCGTTCCTAAATATAAAATGTTTTAGCCTTTTTCACATATATTGATATATATGTGACTACATGTTTCTAGACAACTTTTAGTATATATATGTTCACTTATACTAGTGTGTATCTAGTCAACATGAATAATAGCTATAACATCTTATATTTAGGAAATGGAGGGAGTACATACGTTTTCTAATGATATATAGAAAAAAAATTAAGTCTAGTTGCCCCACCCGGCGCAAAATCCTAGATTCGTGACTGCTATACGCCATAGAGTTGTATCTGAATTTGTTAACCTTGGTTGCTTTATTAAGTTACTAGCACATTGCCCGTGCTTCGCTACGAAGCAAAACATCATTTGACGTGAATCAGCCCATAATATAACTAAGTGAATCAAACATCAAAAAACGATTAAGACACTACATATTTTTGTAAGGATGTTAACTTGTTGAGCGAATTCATTTATTTTGATGAGACATTTGATGACTGTATGCGGTGTAAATGACAAGGGCATATCTGCAAATGTGCAATAAAAAGGTGGGTCTTTTTGTAAAATTGTCGTAGATTGCTTCCCGTCCGTTAGATATAAATCGAACGACCGTGGATGAAAGATGGCAGGCACACCATCATCACCAACTGTGGTTTTTATAGGAGTAGAGAAAACATGGACTATGGGTCTAGTATCTAAAAAAAAAGAGGATGGGAGCCTCCTAACCGTTCATTTGTGGTCCAATACTAACCTGATGAAATCAGTGATGATCCACACTCTAAACCAAACAGTGAAGAACGCATTTCACATGAACGAAATTACAAAAAAATATTAAACAAACATTAACCATTGTATTCATTCATACATACTTATTGCACGACCGTTCTTAGTTTCATCATAGTTCACACCATACATAAACTTAGTTCACACCTTCCAACTACTTATTACATAATCTTAGTCCATAGCTTAGTTGATATCACACATACTACTACTCATAACCTTGGCTAATGCTTATTACAGATCCTGAGGATCAATCTTCATAATTAAAAGCCTCAAAGAAACGCCAAAGGGATCATTCTGTTCAACTGGTATGAATCTCTCATCCTTGAAGTTGAAGAAGCATATTTGTCCCTCTTCCAGATTGAAACTTTTGACAATTGCTGGCCAACCGCAGGCTATTGCCGACTTACCATATTTGATCATCCTAATCTTGCAGTATTTGTTCACTGAGCTTTCTAAGTTATTTACTACTAAAATCACATTGGGATCAATGTAGTTTGGTGTCTTCAGAAAATGAATCAAGTAGTTTCTAGTGAACTCATGTGGAAACTCCTGAAAATAACAAAGAATAGTTGTTACTGTTAGCCAAAAAGAATGCTAAGTAAGCAAGATCTAATTGAATAATAATACTAATAATATTTAAACTGGAAAATACATTCCAATTGAATAAGCCCTTAAGTAAGCAATTTTTGAAATAAGCTATCCAGTAAGCAAATCTTAAACCCCACCAAAACATTCATATTGATCAAAACCTTAAGTAAGCTAGTTATAAAGTAAGTTATTCAATAAGTTCATTTTGAACCGACAAAGACATTCTTATTGAATAAGGTATTAAGTGATGTAGATCTAAAGTAAGCCATTGAGTAAGCTATCAATTAATCAAGTTCTATACTAACAAAGACATCCCCCTTGAATAAGTTCTAAAGTAAGCAAATTAATTGAGCAGTCATCATATGATTGAACAACAATTTAAAGAAATAGTCAAGTAAAATAGCAAATACTATCTCACCATGATCCCCTCTCTTGGATCAGCAGATGACTTTATAATCCTGCATAGATAGCCTTTGATTTTTGGCCTTGATAACTCCTCAACCAAACACCTTAATTGCATAGTTTGATGAAAGTTCACTTCCACTTCATTGCCAAAAATGCAGTGCTCGTCAAAAGGCCTGGGGCTTACATGGGAATATTTTGAGTAAAAGATGAACTAGAAAAAATTGAAATACATTTGCTTAAACGGCTTACTGTTTGTTTTGATTCATGAAGAGTATCATTTATACTATTATTTTTTTACTTATTTATAACCTATTAGTATATTTGCTTCTAGTACCTCCTTTGGGGTTTACAAATCCTCTAGAAAACATTATTTTGGGCTTCTAGTACTCCGATGCATCCTTCATTTCAAATTAATAGCAAAAATTTGGTTCCATTTGACTAGTTTAAGATCCATGTGTTCTCAATCAATCATGTATAGGTGCATTCAATGGGGCTTCTTGTGCGCTAATTAAACACAATCAAGTAAAAAAAAATAGACAAACACAGAGGAAAGGCACGAAGCGAATTGAGGGATTTTTTTGTCTTAAGTTCCCTACTTTGGCGAGGGAGCTGTTGTGAACCAAAGAGGAGGGAGTAGAAAACTAAGAACAATAATTAACTTTTAATTTTCGTATACTACACTTGAGAATTATATAATTATAGATACAATAACAACATCAATTTGTTTTGGAACACGAATACTTAATTAGAATTTAGTTCAATAAAATGCCAATAAATTTGTTGTTTGATTGAATCTCTCTTAGAGCTATGGAAAAAAATTAATATAAAGAACAAATGTTCGACTAACGTGTGTGTGATTGTATGTGTTATGGTGTCTATCTCTATGTGTTTGTGTCCATCATAGTATTAGTACCTTGATAGAGAAATCAAGTTTTACATATAAAAAAACCTTGATAGATATTTCTAGAGAAAATGTTTTCTAGGTTGTGTGTAAATAAGCATATATAAGTGAGTATATGAGTTATAGAGAACCACACAAATACTCTTGGATCTTTAATACCTAACCGGGTAGGCCCAGTACTAAGTGAGACAACCGATAGTAGAAATGTGGGACATGCTCGGCTCGCGGCCGCCCAACTTGATGGTCTTATACATACCAAGATGTCCTAACTCAAGATCACCACAAATCGAACACAAAATAATGATACAAGACGGTGGCTAAACTTGGAAGACAAGTCTTAAGACCTAGTAGACTCCAAGTACAAGTACGACACCGACCCCTGAACCGACTATGAGATAACTTCTAAACCGTGAGCTACACACGCACGCACGCACGCACGCACGCACGCACACACACACACATATATATATATATATATATATATATATATATATATATATATATATATATATATATATATATATATATATAAGGACGGCTCTGGGTGTTCCCCTACGCAAAAGTTTTAAACTCTCAAACCATGGGCAATCTCGAATAAAAATAGTGAAATCTCAGTTTTGTAATTGAGTGATTGATGCATGTAAAATGCATACATGAACTTTGCATTGTATTACTTATATTTCAATCATATTTGCATCATATAAGGGTTATATCATTGTTTCATATTGATTTTGGGAATATTTCATAGTTTCCCTATTTTTCTGGAATTAACCCTGCACTGGGAGAAAACCCTATTTTCTATATTTTGATGTTTCAGGGATCCAAACGACATACAAATAACATAATATTTTACGGGAATCATTTTTTGGAAGGAACAAAGCGTAGGAGCCAAGGAAGCACACGAAAGGAAGTCCGAGGAGAACTTTGGGGGCCCCACGCGGCCATATTCCCTAGTCGCGTGAGAGCACCTCTCTCCCCCTGGTTGCTCCGATGTTGTCCGTTTTCATCTCTGTGCCTTCGTATTGACCTAAAAACGACTATAAAAATAGTCCCCCGACGACTTTCGGAGGAGAGCGCCACAAAAACACAAAACCACAAAACAGAGACCTGGAGCTGCAGATTCGAGGGGGAAAACTCCGGCCGGGCGCTGCAAGTGTGTCTCCATCTTCTCCAACGACTTCTCCACCGATCTCTCCTCTCTTTGAGCTTCACTAATTAGCACTGTATGAGCTGCTGAACATGATTACGCTCATCTATGTAATACATTTGGGGTGGATCTTTTTATGAGTTAATATATGTTTGAGATTGCAATAGTTTTATTTCAGTCATGAAAGTAGATGCATATTATGTACCCCGTTCTTGTTTACTTGTTTTGATCAGGCTTGTGTATGAGAGTGTGTGAGGGGGAACTGTGCATTAGATAGAGTAACGGGGGGTGGCTAGTGCGGTGAAAGTGACGGAAGTTCCGCGACTCACTTAGGTACTTTACCTTACTTAGTTGCCTCACTAGATCAGTTTACTGTACCTAGGATCAAGAACCTGCTCTCAAATGGATGGGACTTCAGAACTAGAAGACTGAGAGGACGTAGATTTGCCAAACGAAGCAGGTGGAGGTTGCGATAGGGTACTAGCAGGTACCACTCCTCCTTGTTGATCCAGATTGCTAGCCTGCTGGAGGTTCTGGCTATTGGGCTTGCGAGAAGGGTAATTCTGATAGCGCTAAGGAAATCGTTGGTACCTTTGGTTTGTCTATGGTCCTTTCGCTGGAGGGGGCTTGGCAGGCTGAGTATGAGCCGTAGCAGCCGTCAACACCGTCTGAGCGTGAGGATGTGCAACAGTAGCAGCCAGCGCGGATGGTTCTGACGGGCCACCCCGACCACGACCGCGTCCCCGACCGGGAAGACTCGTCTGCATCTTACGACAAAGGGCTTCCGTGAAGGATGGATGGCCTGAGGTAGGGGACGGCCAGAAGGGCCGAGCTCAGTCGTGGAGGAGAGCGGATTTGGGGGAAGGGAAGCAGTCGGAGATCAAGACGTCGGAGTCTCTAATCCCCTTTTGGATCCAGCATAGGAAGCTTCCAGGGTTATCTCCACCGCGCCGAAAATACGGAAATGCCCACAGCTAGACGAAAACCTCCTCTACCCCTTCCTCTTCGACCCCGCGATTGTCAGGTGGGGTTAGGCAAGAGCGCAAACCAGGTCCCACGGCGCGCAGAGCATCCACACGTCCGCCATTGACGATGGCAGGGAACATCACTAACCGATGGATATCAACCCGAATCGAGCCTACCGTCTCCCGATCCAGGGCTAGGGACGGAGAGCGGGGCCCCGAAGGAGAGGCGAATGTCAACATAGGGGCGGCGCTCGTCGTCGGGCGTAGGACCATGCCTCCCACCAAAGAGACGGTGATGGGAACTTCCATCGGAGACCGTCGAAGCGCAGGATGAGAGCTCGAACTAATCGGAGGGAGGGACACCCCAAATCACTAGCGAATCGCACATGCGGCGAGGGGGGAACGCGAGACGGGGAAGGACGGCTCGGGGACGGGTGGAGCAGCGGCGGGGCAATCTCCATCAGTGGCGAGGAAAACTCTCGTGACTTTGCGATAGACTTGGATTTCAGAATTCTGACAGAGATATTTGTGTGTGATTGTGAAAAACCGGGGTGACTTGTACTTGGAATAAAGTTTATTCGTTTGGTTGTTTGGACACGGGCCGGAACAGTTTGTAGCACAAAACTGGAGGATGTCATCACACACTACTCGTCTATGTACGCACAGAATGTACCGTACGTGTGATCTATATTACTTTGTTTTTGATAAAAACGTTGTGATCTATTAATTCATGGAGTCCAGAGCAAGCTGGTTCCTGATACAAGCCGGTGGCACACCAGCCCAAGATTTACACATTTTCCTGTCACACCCTTCCTTAGCTAACAAATGCGTCGTCTCGTTCGCTGATCATCGCACCGCACGAACAGATGAATCATGGAACCTTTTGAGAAGGGACATTATTTCCTCTAATAGCAGACTGTGGGCAGATCGATCATGTTCATCCCTCAAAAGCTTGGCAGCTACACCTGAACTGTCCGTCTCCAAGATCACTTTTTGCACTTGTCGATCCAATGCGAGAGATAGGCCCCTTTGACACGCCTGCAGCTCCGCACCTTCAGCATCAATCAGATGAGGGAAAGAGTGACATGCTGCACCGACAAAGTCACCATGGTGGTCTCTGATGATCACACCGCCTCCACCTCTCCCCCCTGATGCACGATACGCTCCGTCCACATTCACCTTAACCTAGACAAAATCAGCTTTTAGCCAGTTCTCCTTTTGATTAGCAGCAGCCACTACAGTAGGCTATTTCTGAATAATTCTCCAGTCCTCCTTAGCCGCAGTTGCTCTCAACGCAACCACCATAGGATTAACAATTTCCTTGGTCTCTCTCGCATCATTTCGAGCTTGCCACAACATGTAAAGCTTTGTGATCATCCAGGATGCCTGATCATCCATGGCCTTACCTATCCAATCCAGCAGCCATCCTTTGAGTTCGGAGTGGCACCTCAGCCTCTTCGTGGGTGTTTCCAACTAACAGACACTCTGATCATGAAACAATGACTAGGCCGATTGGGAATGAGGACATGTCCAAACCCTATGTACCAAGTCTTCAGTTCTGCCGCACACAAGACATACAACGCCGTCCTTAATCTTTCGATGACATAGCTCGGTACCCACAACAAGACCATTCTCAATCAGTCGCCAACATTGAATTTTCATTTTGCCCGGAACCTGGGCATCCCAAAGAGCCAACCAACCTTTGTGTTCATCACAGGACCGCGATGATTGTGTTGTCCCTTTAGCAAGTTTCTTGAGTTGTATGGCCAGGTGGTATGCGGATTTGACCGAGAAGATGTCATTCTTTGTGTAATTCCAAGCCTGAAAATCCTAAGAGTCAGGCATTCCAATAGAAATGTGAAGGATATCTTCTACATCAGGTGGAAACAAGTGTTTTCGTAGCTCCCCCTCGTCCCATCCTCCTCCGTCCGGTGTGATGAAGGAGCTGACATATTCAGGTCGGTCATCAAGTATATCCCCAGTGGGCGTTTTGCACATGTTCTCGATATCCAATTATCCTCCCACACCTTTATTTGGGTTCCACCCCCCACCCTCTAGACTAGTCCATCCATTAGCAGCTCTCTACCATCGATGATGCTCCTCCAAGTGTATGATGCCCTCTTGGGACACCTAGCATGCAAAAAATCAGTATCCTTGAAATATCGTGCTTGCAACACCTTGGCACATAGTGACTCGGGTTCCGTCAGAATTCTCCATCACTGCCTTGCTAGGAAAGATTGGTTAAAACATCCATAGTTTCTGAACCCCATTTCTCCTATTCTTTTACTCTTGCACATTTTGTTCCAGCCTATCTAGCGCACCTTCCTCTGTCCTTCGGAATCGCCCCACCAGAAGTTAGAGGAAACCGAGTTGAGCTTCTTGCACTACTTTTTAGTCAACAGGAAACAACTCACCGTGTAGGCTGGAACCGCTTGTAGTACTGATTTAACCAATACTCCTTTGCCTTCTTTTGACATACCTTGGCCTTTCAACCCTTTTACTTTCCCCCATGATCTCTCATTAAGGTATTTGAAACCGCCATCTTTTGATCGACCAACGACAGTGGGCAGTCCCAAATATCGTTCCGATAAAGCTTCACAGGAGACTCCGATGCCATCCTTTATACTCTGCCTCAACTCATCATCACAGCCCGGGCCAAAAAAGATGGATGATTTTTGTAAATTGACTTTTTTGTCCCGAGCTTAATTCGTAGTCATGCAAAATTCTTCTCATATTTTGCATGCTCCGAGTCGTAGCCTCAAGAAATACCACACTATCATCGGCAAATAAGAGGTGAGTAATGTGAGGGCCATTAGCACCAAATTGAACTCCCCTTAACTCGTTTTCCTGATGTGCTTCCTTTAGGAGTGCCCGAAAACTTCTACACAGACCAGCAATAAATAAGGGGAGATCGGATCCCCTTGCCGTAAGCCTCTTGTGGGGGTAAAGGAATCTGATAGCCTCCCCCCCCAATTAAATTTAACTGAGAATTTAGCAGGTGTGAGGCAACGCATGATCATAGCCACCCAGGACGGGGCAAAACCTAGGTTCAACATCAACTTTTCGAGGAAAATCCACTTGACTCTGTCATAGGCTTTCACCATGTCAAGCTTTACTACGCATAGTGGTGTTTTCCTCTTTCTTGTGTGCAAATTGCATGGATGGATTCATATGCAATGAAAACATTGTCAGTAATTAACCTCCCCCGGTACAAACGCACTCTGTTCCTCCGAGGTCAAAACGGGGAGGGTTTTCTTCAAGCGGTTTGCCGCCACCTTTGAATAACTTGAATGCGGCCGAAGTATGTAGCACCTGCGGCTCTGCGCGATCATACACGTACGCGGCATTTGGGCGCATACATACAACGGACGACGCATGATGGATCGACATCATTAGTCGGACAATTATTTGATTGGTGCCTACCGTGTCAGGGTTTCTCTTGATCAGGCGCCCAAGCGGATCGGATCGGTGGCAATATATACACAGAATGTACTGGCCAGTGGGCTACGTACCCTAGCTACTTGTACGCGTACACGTGAGTTTTTCGCCTCTATACCAGCCTAGCACACTTGTTTTGTTTTCTCTGAGGCGCCCATCTGGATCTGATCGATGGCTAGCTATACCTATACGTACTGGCTAGCTAGTGGGCTATCGGCTACGTACGTACCCTACTTTTGTACGCGTACAAGTAAGTTTTTTCACCTCTACACAAGCCGGTAGCAGTAAGCTAGTACACTTTGTACATTAATAGTTACATTGTCACTTAGCAGTTAACCAATACGAAAACAATTGCTAGCTCCCGATTATGGTGTAGTACGGATGGACGGAAGAATCACGAAATTTGCCACACGCGAATTAAATCCGTCTTGGCTGTGCTCCCCATTTTGGAACTCTGCCTCGTGACGGCCTCCGTCGCCATTCGCCGGCTAGGACGACTCTAGTCCACGGTTGGTGGTGATGTATACCCTGCAGTTGTCGGCCCCGGCCGGCCGTCGAGCGCGATATGCGACGCTAAGCTTAGCCACATCCATGCACGGGCGCGCGTTCTGCATGACTGCATGGGATGGGATGGGTGCACTGGGACGGAAAGAAGAAGACTTTTTTTGGGTGCATATGCATGCACGTACGCAACAAAAACATGCAAGGCCCCCCCCGGGCTAGGCGGCTTGCATGTCCAGCTGGTGTACACGTACGGTGCAAGGTGAGCCTGGAGAAGTGGGCGTCCGCCTCGCCGCCGGGATGGCAATGGATGTGGCGCGCTCCCCTTCTTCTTCTTGCTTGACGGGCTTTGTGGTGGAAGCTGATTCGAGCAGAGGAAAACCGTAGGGAGCACATCGCATTCTTCAGTTCAGAGATATGATAGTACATAAAAGTCCTTTAGCTAGTTAGACCAGACGATGCAATTGCACTAGCCTAGCTACGGCGATCTAGCTGGGGGTGGCCGGCGGCGTCGCCGGCGTCGGTATCGCCACGGCTAAGGGATGCCGGATCAGCGGCGGCTGACCCTCGCACCTGGCGGGCTGTCGGCATCCACAGGAGGGAGATTCGGAGTGCTTGTCGGCAACGGGGAGGGAGCCGCGGCCGGCGACGAGGATGTGCTCGGGGCGGAGGACCTTGCGGTTGAGTGCGCGGCCGCGGTGCTGGCCGAGGATCGCGTGATCTCCGCGGAGTACGTTGACCGGCCATCTAAGTCCGATGAGAAGATCTCCGAGGAGTTCTGGGCGGCGGCCGGGTTCCCTACGGCGGAGTCTAGGTTCTGGGAGAAGACGGCCACGTCTAGCAAAGGTATGGATCCTTCTCTGTGCAGGTCAGAGGCGCACGATACTGGAAGATCGTCGGAGGCAGTCGAATCCCCGCCGCGCTCGACGGCGACGGCTGGCCGTGGAAGGGCGATGAAGAAGGCGCCGGTGGGAATGGGGTGGCATGGACCTCTACCTCGCCCCCGGGTCACGCCACCGCCTTGCCTTGGTGATTTCATGCCGGACCTTCCATCTCCGACGTCGGCGTCGGCGACAGGAGCTGGTTCGAATCCCGTGATTACCGGATCGCGTGCAGTTTCTGCGCCGATTCAATGCGCGGAAAATCTGGCGGCGTCGCGCGCGGGTCAAGCCGACTCTGCGTCACTTGGGACCGGTGGGACCAAGATTACGCCATGGGCCTACTTCCAGGGACCCTTCGCATATCTCTGGTCCAAATCGGATCCGGTACGTGATACGGTGAGGGTTTCTTCATCGAGGCCATCCTCGACCAGGCCGTTCGCTCCATCGACCTCGACGCGCGCTTCCTCGACCTCGTCGCTCGCTTCATCGACATCGCCGAGCCGGCGAACTTTCCTGCAGGCCTTGACTTCACCGCCCCCTTCCTCGACCTCGCGGATGGCGGACCCCCAGCGTGTGGTGGCTGTCAACGGGTTGCGACCCACGGGGCCGGCGCCGGCTGGCCGTGGACGTGGCGCAGGGCGCGGCGCACCGGCGGGCGGAGGAGTAGGCCGCGGTTTGGCGGCCGGCGTTGCCAGGCCGATGAATGGGCCGCCGACGTTCGCGCCAACGCAGCAGGGGGTGGCCCCTAACCCTAGGCCGATGCCTCCCCTCCCGGGCCTGGCTCATGCGGCGGCGGTGGTTGCGGGGCCAAGTGTGGCGCCGGCGGCTGCTGCTCCCGCAGCGGCTCCGTTGGCCGCAGCTGTGGCGGCGCCGGCCGGGCAGGGGTTCGCGGTTGGTACGGCGGCGGCAGCAGGAGTGGCGAAACGCAAGAATAAGAAGAAGATGGCTCTGACTGCAGCGTCTACTGGGATTCTCGAGGCATCTGTAGCATTACCAGCTCCCATGGTCGAACAACAGGTCTTTGCCGCCGCTGGACCCGTGGGAGCTGATGTTGCCGCGGCTGTGGTGGTTCAGAAGACTAGGTGTTGGAGATGCGAGGTGAACACGCATGCAACTAGAGATTGTCCGGTGGAACACTACTGCTACGTGTGCGACTCCAAAACGCACCCTATGAAGAAGTGCCCTACCCTCAGGCTCCCTAAGCCGACAGTGTTCATTTGTGGGATTGGAAGCTTGCATACGATGTTCTCCCAGTTCCCGGACAACTTGTTTCAGGAGGGAGATGTGTCTGGAGGACCGGTGGCGCTGGTCACGGTGGTTGGTTCTGCCGCTACGGCGAAACAGGTCGAGATGACGGTTGCTCGCATGAGTTCTGCACCGCGGTGGAAGTGGGGAGCACTTCCTAGTGGGGATAATCGGTTCAAGGTCGTGTTCCCGTCTGTCGCAGAATTGGAGAGATTCGATGGGATGGATTTCGGGGTGCCATCTCAATCTACTAGGCTGCTGTTCAGCAAGTGGAAGCCAGTAGACGTTGAGCCTAAGTTGGAGTTCTACCAGACGTGGGTTCATGTGGAAGGAGTGCCAAATCCACTAAGACACTTCCTAGGTCTGTGGGCGGTTGGCTCCCTCATCGGTATTACTTTGGATGTGGACCTTTTGGCTCTACGTCGCAGAGGTATTGTTCGGCTGAGGTTGGCGCTGTCAGATGACGAGGTGTTCAACAAGGTGGATGAGGTGGGTCCTTACACGAACACGGATGGTGTGTTGCGTTTAAAAGGGTATAGTTTCACTTTTCGCCCGGAGCCTGAGGACTTTGTGCCAGAGTCAGATTTCGTACCTTATATGTGGGACTTGAAGACGCCTACGGAGTCTTCGACCAGAGGAGTCCGAGATGATGTGCTTGATTCAGCTGCTGGCTTAGAGGGCGAAGCGGGTGATGCTACGAGCATGGCTATTGACTCGGCCCCAGCTGTTGGTGGTGACACGGCCCATACCGAGGCGTTGGAGTTGCTGAAGAACTATGCATTGACGCCAATCAACTTGTCCCCGGCCACTCCTAGGGAAAGGAGATTGTGCAGTCATTGCAGTCATCAGGCGGTTTTCTCGCCAAACTATCGTCGGTGGAGACGCCGTCATGTGTGGCCTCTTCGGGTGTCTTATAGGTGGCAGGAGGCGACAGGCCATTCGTCGCCCAGGCGGGGCGGACGGACGCTGTGCAGGCAGGCCACAGCAGCCCCCGACCGCTGGCTGCTGGGCCAGGTGGGGCGGAGCTATCCGCCGCTCAGGCTGGGCGGACGGTCGGTGGGCGGTCAGAGCCCAGCCGCACCCGGGCGTATGCTGCTGGGCCGGGCGGAATCAGGCTGTTCGCCGCCCAGGCGGTAGCTGACGGCTACAGCGACCAGCGGGTGGCGGCCCATTCGCCTCTCGGCCCGGCTGCAGCGGAGCGAGGCGTGGAGCAGGAGGCTCCCGCCCCAGGCGACGGATAGTGGCGGTGGGCTGGCCGGTGCTGGGCCTTCGCCTGCACTGCCAGTGCCCGTCGCTATGGAGCAGTCGGCCGGGCGGGGCGGTTCGCAGCTATCTGCTGTGCGCGTCGATGACGGGCCGAGGGAGCGCACGCCGCTCCCGGTTCGTGATGTTTCGACGGCTGCGGTACCGGCATATACGGGTCGGCGGTCCGGGTCCTATGGATCTACGGCAGTGCACCGGGAGACCGTTCAGACGCCGGTGACCCTGACATCACCTGATGGTAGAGAGTCGGACGCGACGGTCCCTGTCATGGTGGGTAAGGACATGGTGGTCGGGGGGTTTCTTCTTCGACATTACCCCCCTCCGCCGTGGCGCCCTCCTCTGGAGTTCTTGGGCAGCCTAAAGGTGGGCTGAGACGTAGCGCTCGCCACCTAGTTGCTGCGGACGGGGCTTCATCGACGGACGAGGATGCCATGTCCAAGGCCATGCGGCGAAAGGCGGCACTGTACTCAGCTGCACCACAGGGTATGGGTTCTAATCCTAGCTCATTTCTTTCTTTTTCAGATACCAAATTATCCTCTAGTTTAGGTGTAGTTGGTGTTTCATTAGGGAAGAATGACAAGGAGATCACGTTGTCCACTAATGTGTTGAAGCATATGGAATTTGATCGTTTAACGGTCAAACCGAGTGCTTCTTCCATGGTGGACATACCTCACATGGATGATGATTCAGCGTATGCCTCTTCGGATGGACATCTTTTATCACATCTAGTGGGGGAAGTGACTGAGGTGGGATTGGATGAGGATGGGCTTGGATCTTTATTTGATCTATATGCTTCCGGTCGGAAATCCAAAACCGCTAAACAAAAGAGGAAAAACTCACCGCGAAACATCGCGAGACCGCCTAAAAATCCATGTGTTTCCCGATGAATGGCTTATTCACTAATAGCAGAGGTCTTGGAGACTTGGCTAAACATTTGAATATTGCACAATACGTCAGGGATCACGATTTGGAGTTTCTGGCTATCTCCGAAACAGGGAGGAGAGATTTCCAAGTGAGTGTTCTGAACCGCCTTTCAGGTGGTATCGACTTTACTTGGCACTCTATCCCTCCTCGCGGTAGGTCGGGTGGCATCTTACTAGGCGTTAAAACTGATTCCTTTGATGTGTTAGCAAGGTCGGATGGTGATTTTCATATCAAATTACACCTCCGTAACCGTGCCGATAATTTCGTATGGAGTTTAGTCGCTGTGTATGGTGCTGCCCAGGAAGAGTTTAAAGAGGCTTTTCTACGTGAGTTGGTTAACTTGGCTAATACTAATCCACATCCAATTTTAATTGGTGGTGATTTTAATCTGCTAAGGTTTCCACATGAGAAAAGCCGGGGACGGTTTGATGGTCATTGGCCTTTCTTGTTCAACGCTGTCATTGATAGCTTGGACTTGAGAGAGGTTTACATGTCCGGAAGACAGTTCACCTGGGCAAATAGTCTGCCGGAGCCTACATACGAAAAGCTAGATCGCGTATTAATGAGTACCGATTGGGAAGATAAGTTTCCATTGGTAACGGTACGTGCTCTAGAACGTATTGAGTCTCTGTCGGATCACGCTCCACTGCTTCTTTCAACTGGCACATCAAAACCAAAAGGCCAGACACAGTTCAAGTTTGAACTAGGTTGGTTTTTGAGAGAAGGTTTCGATGAACTAGTAAAGAAAGTATGGCATAAACCGGTTTTAGGTGATAACCCAATACGGAGATGGAATAATAAAATGCGCAATTTGCATAAATATCTCCGTGGATGGGCGAGACATACGATCGGGATGCTAAAGAAGGAGAAAGAACGTCGTTGTTCCATTATTGATGAGTTGGACCGACTCGCAGAAACTTGGTTGCTATCTATGCAAGAGATTGAACTAAAAAGTCAATCCAATGCGAAAGTAGCACATATGTTGCGGGAAGAGGAACTCAAATGGTATCAAAGATCGAAGGCTCAATTCATTCTCGAAGGAGATTCGAATACTCGTTATTTCCAAAAATGTTGCTAATGGCAGACATAGGAAAAAACGGATTCAGAGTCTCCAACAAGATGAAGGTCTCATTGAGGGACAAGAGTTTCTCAAGACTTATATCACAAAGTTCTATAAAGATCTGTTTGGTCTCCTGAAGTAGGTAATATTACCATGGATGAGAGCCGCACAGATGATATTCCCCAAGTTTCAATGGAAGAAAACACTTTTCTTAATGCTCCCTTCTCTGAAGAGGAGATAAAGAAGGCGATATTTCAGATGGAACATAATAAGGCACCTGGCCCAGATGGTTGTCCGGCGGAGTTCTATCAGCATTTTTGGGAAATCATTAAACATGATCTCCTAGAAATGTTTGATAGCTTACAGAGTGGACATCTGGAGTTATATCGCCTTAATTTTGGGGAAATCGTTTTGTTACCTAAGGTTTTCAACGCAGAAAGGATACAACAGTACCGACCAATCTGCCTTCTTAACGTTAGTTTCAAAATCTTTACTAAGGTTGCAACTATTAGGCTAAATTCGGTGGCAGACCATGTGGTAAAACCTACACAGACTGCTTTTATGCAGGGTAGGAATATCCTAGATGGGGTCGTGACTTTACACGAAACCGTACATGAGTTGCACACCAAAAAGCTTAATGGGGTAATTCTTAAAATAGACTTTGAAAAGGCCTATGATAAAGTGAATTGGGAGTTTCTACAACAGACTCTGAGAATGAAAGGATTTTCAGAGGAGTGGTGTACTCTAGTTCGCAGTTTCGTAGCTGGAGGTAGTGTGGCTATCAAAGTCAATGACGATGTTGGCCGATACTTCCAAACTAAGAAAGGCTTGAGACAAGGTGATCCGCTATCGCCCGTATTGTTTAATATTGTGGCAGATATGTTAGCAATCATGATTGATCGAGCCAAAGAAAATGGCCTAATTGAGGGAATAATCCCACATCTAGTCGATGGGGGATTGTCGATTCTTCAATATGCAGATGATACAATTCTCTTTATGGAGCACGATTTGGAGAAAGCGGCGAATCTGAAACTAATTCTTTCAGCGTTCGAGCGATTATCCGGATTAAAAATTAATTTTCATAAAAGTGAATTGTTCTGCTTTGGCGAGGCCCATGATGCAGTTGCACAGTATACCGAGTTATTCGGATGCGAGCAAGGCCAGTTTCCTATTAAGTATTTGGGATTACCAATACATTACAGGAGATTGACTAATGCAGAATGGGGCCAAGTCGAAGAGCGTCTGCAGAAAAGGCTAGCTAGTTGGAAAGGAAAGTTGTTGTCACTTGGTGGACGACTGGTACTCATTAATTCAGTCCTTACTAATATGGTACTGTATATGATATCATTCTTCCAGTTACCCAAAGGAGTCTTAAAAAAATTGGATTACTTCCGATCTAGATTCTTTTGGCAGGGTGACAATGAGAAAAAGAAATATCGATTGGCCAGATGGGATGTAGTTTGTCGTCCACGAGATCAGGGGAGGCTTGGTATTCATGACTTACAAGTCAAGAATTCAACCCTACTTGGTAAATGGATTTTTAAACTACTAACCGAAGATGGCGTATGGCAGACCATCCTGAAACGTAAATACATAGGCTCGAAAGCAATATCACAGGTCACGTGGCGACCAGGTGATTCACACTTTTGGGCTGGACTCATGGCGAACAAAAATAAGTTTTTTCGCTATGGGGTATTTAAGATTAAGGATGGATCACAGATACGGTTCTGGGAGGACAAGTGGTTAGGTAATACCACACTCAGAGAACTGTATCCGGCCTTGTACACGATTGCGCGACATAAGGAGGATACACTGGCTACGGTCATGCAAACATCACCTCCTAATGTTACGTTCAGGCGAGATTTACTCGGGCCTAGACTAGTGTCTTGGCAAAACCTGGTTGATAGATTAATTACGGTTACTCTTACACCAGGCGCTGATGAATTTCGATGGAAGATCACTAAGAATGGAAAGTTCTCGGTAGATTCCATGTACAGGGCTATGATCCAGTCTGACATGCCAGTCGATATTTTCAAAAATGTATGGCGTATGAAAGTGCCGCTGAAGATTAAGATCTTCGCGTGGTACCTTCGTAGGGGGGTCATACTCACAAAGGATAATCTTGTCAAACGTAATTGGCATGGAAGCTCTAAGTGTGTTTCTTGTTCTCACGATGAGACAATTAAACACTTATTCTTTGATTGCTCATTTGCGCGTTCTATATGGTCCGCTATCCAAATGGCTTCGAATCTATATCAACCCACTTCCGTTGCAAATATATTCGGCAACTGGTTAAATGAGGTTGATAGACGATTTAAGACTATTATTAGGGTAGGAGCGCTTGCCGTTATTTGGTCGCTCTGGCTATGTAGAAATGACAAGATTTTCAATGATAAAAACTTTTCTCGTATGCAGGTTCTATTCAGGAGCACATGTATTCTCCGTTCGTGGTCCACATTACAGCGAGGGGAGTTACGAGGCCTTTTTATGGAGGCATGTGCACGACTGGAGCAGGTGGCGAGGGCTATTTTTATCCCACATGGATGGCCGCTTGATCTACGGATAGCGGCTCCATATCTTTGACAGTCTATAGAGGATGTTTTTGTAGCATTGTCGCTCTTGTTTATTTTCGGTTTCGGATTGCGGCTGTGTGCATCTCATGATGCAGAGGCCGGGTGTAATGCTTGAATCTTTTTGAGTAATAAAGCTCTTCATCAAAAAAAAAGTGATTAAGAACTAATAATCTGCAATACAAAGGAGAAATCTCACTGTTTCTTTCGTCTAGTATTTCTTCACTCTCGGAGCGCGTCAGCAGTTGAAACTTGGAAGAGCATGCGGCCCACAAGGCTTACATAGCGTGAGCAAGTGACACGTCCCGCACGGTAGTACGTTCAGCGTGACACGAGACGCAGTTAATGGCAAAGATCCCCGGGCCCTGAGCGGCGATACGGCGGCCGCGGCGACGTGACGGTGACGCCATGCAAGGGCAGCCTCGCTAGCTCGGGCAACCCAAAACTTTCCCTCCCTAACACAAATATTTTCAGTACTCTTCCATGCGTGCAATATTTAGAATCTGACACGTAAGGAGATACGATGGAAAACCACATATACGCGTCCGTGTCTTATACATTCACATCAAACAAATTGTCGTGACCAGCGAGACAAAAATATGTGTTATTTAGCTATTGTGCTTAACTAGAAGGACGAGGTTCTGCCAAAAACAAAAACACTAACAGGACGATATTTGGCTATGAAAAAGAAACACCATGACACGCTTGAAGAAATAGAAACGCCGAGGGTTTTTTTCCTGTACGGGAGAGTAGTTTACATACGCTGATACTTGCAAATGAAGAGGAAAGCCTATAAAATATGCATCATATATTGACGTGCACAGCGTCCGTTGGAAAAAAAAACATGCATATGTTTTAACATATGGATGATTTAATCTAAGTACGAACGAGTTTGAATTTAGCTGGACGGAGACGCGGGAGCAGAAATTAGGCGACTCAATTTCGAGATATTGGAACGATGGAAATTCACGATGTGAATTAGGCCCCGCCTGGTTCGCTGTTGGGACAAAAAAGAGTAAAATCCGACAAGGGAATGTATATGTTAGCTGTTTTAGAATTACCCTCTTGCTCATGTCTAGATTTCTGTCGGATATTTCAACGCACCTCAAGATGTCTATTTTAAATACGCCGATGCCATTGTGCACGGGGGAAACACCCCTAAACTATTACTCGGATTGGACTCCAATATGGAGTCCAATCCACCCCCTTTTTCCTTCTCCTTTTCTCCTTTTTCTTTTTGGTGTTTTCTTTTTCTCTCTCAAAACAAATAAGGACTAGAGGAGGAGGATGCCCTGGGGCCCACCTGGCAGCCCCAAAATTGGGTGCGGCCATGGGGGCAAATCTGTCCCCCTCCCCTTCTCTGTTTTTTCCCAAAAAATTTCTGGAACCTTGTGAGCCCAATAGATAAATTTATAGACCTTATCTACTGATGTTAGAAACATATCTTTAACATCCTGGGACATCTCATATCCTCAGTTTTCTCTCCTATAAAATGTTTCTTTCGATCGACATTATTTCCTCTCTCATAGAAACTTCCCCGAAACCGCTTCATTGACACCAGACCTGTTTCGGTGACATCGTACGGATATCTAACATTCATAAAACCATTAGCAACAACTTTATTTTCTGAATTAATGGTTGGCACGTTTTAAGCGTGTGACCCGTAAAGTCTCGATAACACACAGAGATATTCGGGAACTTATCGAATAATAACCAACAGCGGAGCCGTGAACGCACATGATGGCTCCTTTGTGTCCACGAAAAATAAGGAAACCTTCAAGTTACTCATTGAACTTATTCTCTTAACTTCACGATACCAACGATATCATGAGGTGAGACTATGTGCACTAGTCTGGTCAAACCATTTGATCATAGCACATATAAAACACGTGCCAATATCGTTATTTTTTCTCATCCATATCCTTGATGCCCCTGTGACAAATCACACTATGGCTTGCCAGATAATTGGTTGATAGCGGTGATTCTAAGAGGGCCCAAAGTATGTATCTCTCCGTCGTCTGGAAGAGTTAAGTAGTAATCTTGAACGATCTCAGTTCTGTTACACGCTCTAGATTATACCCAGACGTCAACGTTATGATTCTCTGTTATGGTGGACGGTTGAAGACATTCAAAGCATAACTGTCGATTTTGAGGTCACTAGAGATTCTCATAGTATATTAATTCTAGTCAATGACAACTTCATATGTACTTTGCTAAATAAATTACAATTGTTTAATCTCTTAGCAAGATCATATACCTAGGTTTATTCAGTACTATTGTTACCCTAACAATAAATTCGTATATTTGCTAGACTTTATCAAAGTCCATGCTCAGGAAAACGTGATCATCTCACAAATTATAAGATAATAGTAGAGATAAGATTAGAAATTCTCATTTTTTTTATATCTTCACTCCCGCATAAAGGTTTTTCTTTGAAAACTTATTTTTTAAGTACTATAGCGGTTACGTCACGATGACATAAACTTAATTCTATACTTGGTGATAAAATAATAACTATATTGTTTTCTCTAGGGCATATCTCCAACATTGTTTTATTATTATGATTAGAAATGTTTGGTCTAGTGTATAATTAGAGATTAACTTAGTAGTTGTGATTCTAATGAATGTCCAAAAGAAATTGTTGGAGTTTTAAGTAACAAACAATACACATATGTAATATAACAATGCATGAAATATTGTTAAACACTATTATTGTAAATATTTAGTAAAACTCATGGTTATTTTACAAATTGGATGACAAACAAAGTATATAATGTAAAAAAGGCCAATACATGTACTCACTTTCTTTTTCATAGCAATTCAGCTTGTTGTTGGCCGATAATAATTCTATGTTGATATTTATTTAACAACATCTTATTAGGGTCATATTAATGTCCTAATTCATTATCAGGATAGAGCGGCAATAATACATTTTTGTGTTTGAGTACATGCGATTTACTAAGAAAGGGTAAACCTAAAGTTCGGCATGATTTATACTAATTTTTTGTACTTATTTATAACCTATTAGTATTTTTTTCTAGTACGTCCTGTAGGGTTTATAAGGCTTAAGGGGAAAAAAACCATACATTTAACTCTCTACTCCAAATACATCCTTTGTTTTCAAATTAGTCACATAATTTTGGTTACATTTGACTAGTCTATGCTATATCCGATAAGTAACTGTGAATTACATGCCTAATTAATCATGTCTAGCTGTGTTGGTGCATCCGGTGCGCTAATTAAATGCTATCGTCTAACAAGAATTAGAACAACGAGCAGAAAAGGCACATGGTGATTTGAGGGCCTCTTTGTTTCATAAGTTCCGTAATTTGGTTAGGGGGCCTTATAAATTCAAAGGGTGGAAATAACATACTAAGTAGAATTAGTCATGGAACTACGACGCTTATCTTAATGTTTATATTACACATGTGAAGTTAACATTGTAGATACAGTTACAATATCCAAAAAAAATCCTGGAGCGTGGATATTTACTTAAAATTTAGTCCACACAATGCCAATAAACTTCTAGTTCAATTGAATTTCTTGAGATATATATTGAAAATAATTTAGAAAAAATAACATTTCAACTAATGTGTGTGAATACATATCTTATTGCGTCTTTCTATATTCATTTGCATTTATCAGAGTATTAATACATTCACGGTGTGATCTAGGTATACACATACAAATATCTTCATAGATACTTAATTATAGAGTGAATGGTTTTTCATATTATGTGAAAATAAGCATATATAATCGAGCATATGAGACGTACAACTCGAGTTAACCACACAAGTTCCCCGGATCAGCTTTCCTAATTTATTGGTTCTTTTGAAGACCAAAATTCTCTTCATATTCCTTGGGGTTCAATAATTAGTTTGCAAAATTTTAGGCATGCCATGGGTAAGTTATTGTAGAATTCACGCGAAGAAAGCAAGGAGGTATTGATGGAAGATGCCAACGCAAGAAAGCTGCCATATAAGGAGGCACTGCTTCCATATAAGAAAAGTCCCCAAGAACTCTTCCGGAACCCCGTGATCCCTGTATATAAAATCATTGATATTGTCTAACGATGTTAGAAACAGACTTCTAACACCTCGGGACATCTCATGTGCTCCGTAACTTCTCATATAATTTCTGCTTAACATCGGCATAATTTCTCTTTTATAGTAACTTCTCCGAAACCACTCCGATTGACACCGGACTAGTTTATGTGATATCGTAATGACATCAAACATTCATAAAACCAATAAAAACATATTACTTCTCTCAATAAAAGGTTGACATGGTTTAAGCGTGTGACCCGTAAAGACACGATAACACACTATCATGTTCAGGTAATTACCGAACAATAACCAACAGCGGGACCGTGGACGTCCATGATGGCTCCTGTGTGTTTCCGAAGAACGAGGGAACCTTATAAGTTACTCATTGAACTTATTCCCTTAACTTTACTATACCAACTATCGCGAGGTGAGACTATGGGATCTAATCTGATCAAACTCTTTGATCATAACACATATAACTCGTTTACCGATATCGTTCTCTTTTCTCATCCCTATCCCTGACGACCTCATGATAAAATCACATTGTGTCTGGCCAGACGATATGCCATCGGTGCTACTAAGAGGGCCCGGAGAATGTATCTATCTATCGTCTAGAGGAGTTAAGTCCTAGTCTTGAACAATCTCGGTTCAATTACACTTTCTAGGTCACACCTAGACATCACCGTTATAATCCCCAGTTAAGCCAAGATAGTTGATGATATCCAAAGTATAACTTTCGATCATGCGGGCATAGATATTATTCTCATAATATACGTATAGTCAATGTTAACTGATACGTCTCCAACGTATCTATAATTTCTGATGCTCCATGACCATATTATGCCAACAATTGCTACTTGTGTTCTCCCTTATTTATAGCATTTTTATACGTTTTCCGGGACTAACCTATTAACAACATGCCAAGTGCGAGTTCCCTGTTTTCTGTTGTTTTCGGTTTCAGAAAAGTTGTTCTGGAAACATTCTCGGAATTGGACCCCACAAAGCCTGAAGTGCCTATTTCCCCCGGAAGCATCCAGAACACCGAGGGTGGCGCGACCAGGGGGCCACACCATAGGGTGGCGCGACCCCCCATGGCCGCGCCAGCTATGGGTGTGGGGCCCCTGGAGCTCCACCGACTTTTCCCATTCGCCTATTTAGTCCCCCCCCCGGATGTAAAATCCTGACCTGGTCAAAAATCCCCGAAAAGTTCCGCAGCCACCGTCACCGTCAACCCTAGATCAGGGGGGTTCTGAAGCTGTATCTGGCACCCTGCCGGAGAGGAAATCATCACCGGAGGCTTCTACATCACCATGCCTTCCTCCGGAGTGATGTGTGAGTAGTTCATCCTTGGACTACAGGTTCGTAGCTGTAGCTAGATGGTTGTCTTATCCTCATATGCCTCCATGTATAGATCTCGTGAGCTGCCTATCATGATCCAGATTGATCTTATGTAATTCTATATGCTGTGTTTGCTGGGATCCGATGAATATTGGACTTATGCCAAGTTGATTATATTCTTTATTTGCATATGCTATTTGTGATCTTGCATGCTTTGTGTTGCTAGTGGTTGCTCTGGCCAAGTAGTTGCTAGTGACTCTAAGAGGGAGTATTTATGCTTAATAGTGGGTTCATGCCTCCTCACCACCTTGCTCGAGTGACATAACGTGAAGAGGGAGGATGTGATGTTGCCATTAGGGAGAAAGCAGCGGTGAGAGTGCCCACGTGCATAATCATTGCTTACATTACACACTTTGTTTAATGCATTTATCTATTGCTTGCAACCTAATACCTAAGGGGGTTCGGATGATAACCAGAGGGTGGATTATTAGTCATAGATGCAGATGGATTTCGGTCTATGTATATTGTTGTAATGTCCGCAGGAAATATCATAGTAATCATCATGATATATTGTGCACTACGGTGCAACCTCTATTTGTCAATTGCCCAGCTGTAATTTGTTCACCCAACATGTTATCTTTATAGAGAGACACCACTAGTGAACCTATGAACCCCGGTCCATTTTCCACATATTAAACAAACCACAACAATTTTCTGCTTTCTTTATTTACTGCAAGCATACATCATTTTCCACACTATACGTCTAATCTTTGTTTTCAGCAAGACCGGTCAGATTGACAACCTTAATGTACCGTTGGGACAAAGTATTTTGGTTGTGTTGTGTGCAGGTTCCATGTTGTTGGTGACACCGGTGAAGCGCCATCACCACCGTAAGTGGCATCAACCTTCCGAAGGTCCTTTTTCTCCTACTGGATTGATAACCTTGGTTCTTAACTAACGGGAAAACTCCTAGCACTATGCTCATCACACCCTCCTCTTGGGGTATCCCAACGAGAGTAAGATCTACACCATCAAGGACTTTTTCTAGCGCCGTTGTCGAGGAGAAGGAAGTCTTCTAGCAAGGGGAGTCTCTCACTCACAACCTCTTTATTTTGCTTATTGTCTTGTTTTGCTTCTTTATATCAAAAACACACAAAAAAAATAGTTTAGTTCATAGCTTTTATTTATTTGCTTGCTTTTATTTTGCTAAAATGAGTTCCTCTGAGAATACTAAGTTGTGTGACTTCACTAGCACAAACAACAATGATTTTATTTGTACATCTATTGCTCCACCTGCTCCTACTACTGCTTTCTATGAGATTAAACCTGCTTTATTAAATCATGTGATGAAAGAGCAATTTTCTGGTATTAGTACTGATGATGTTGCTGCTCACCTTAATAATTTTGTTGAACTATGTGAGATGCAAAAATATAAAGATGTGGATGGAGATATTATTAAACTGAAATTATTTCCTTTCTCTATGAAAGGAAGAGCTAAAGAATGGTTGATATCTTTGCCTAGAAATAGTATTGATTCATGGACTAAGTGTAAAGATGCTTTCATTGGATATATTGAAGGGAATATGCCCGAGAGGCAATAATAAAGTGTTTATTATGTTATTCCTTGTTTATGATAGATGTTTATTTCTCATGCTAGAATTGTATTAACCGGAAACGTTGATACATGTGTGATTAATAAACAAACCAACGTTCCTAGTGAAGCCTCTCTTTTAACTAGCCCGTTGATTAAACAGATGATCAAGGTTTCCTGATCATGAACATTGGATGTTGTTGATAACGGGGTCATGTCATTAGGAGAATGACATGATGAACTTAAACCCTAAACTAAGTATAACAATACGATCAAGTCATTTAGTTTTGTTGTTATGTCTTACATTCGGAGTAACATTATTCCTTAGACCATGAGATCATGTTAATCACTAATACCGAAAGAATACTTTGATGACATCAAACATCACACCGTAAAAGGGTGACTATAAAGGTGGCATTGGATATTCGGAAAGTATTGGTTGAAGCTCATGGATCGAGAATGGGATTTGTCCATCCAATATGACGGATAGATATACTCAGGGCCCTCTCGGTGATATCACATCAACACCGCTTGCAAGCAAGTGATTTGATCACTAGGATGTTATATCACGGGAACGAGAAAAGAGTACTTGTCGGATAACGAGATCGAACAAAGTATAGTGGATACCGATGATCGGATCTCGGACAAGTAATATATCGCGAGACAAAGGGAAATCGTTACGACGTTGAAAGGTTCACACGATCACGAGAGTCATCGTTGAATATATAGGAGTCATCACGGTTTTCCAGACCCCGCTGTTGATTATTGATCGGAGAGGAGTCTCGATCATGTCTATAATATTCACGAACCGTAGGGAGACACACTTAAGGTTCGATGAAGCGTTTAGAGAGGATACGGAATACCGAAGAATATTTTGGGCAGCTCCGGAATTGTTTCGGGGAAAATTGAAATAGTTCAAGGGGTTTTTCGTCGAACGGTTGTTAATAGAATTAACAAATGGTTCGAGGTGCTGCATGCAAATGTTTGTTAATGGAATTAACAAATATAAATAAAGAAATAAAAATGTTTTATTTATTTATTAAAGAAAAACCTTTGGATTTTCCAAGTGGGAAATTAAGGGAATTTTGAGTGGGTTTGAGTGGAGCTTCCACTCACATGAAGAGAGGAAGGGGTGGGGGCACCCATGGCTGGCCGCACCCCCCCTTGGGCTGCCTCCCCCTCCCCTATAAAAGGAGGGTGAGGGCTCTCTCTTCCACACACACTTGCTCACACATTTTCCCTTCCATCCGCTGCTCCATTCCATGGTCTCCGGCTTGGCGAAGCCCTGACCGTGGGATTCTTCACCACCACCACGCCGTCGTGCTGCTGGAATTCCGGAGGGATCTTCTACTTCCGCAACCCGCTGGAACGAGGGAACGGAAGTCTTCATCGAGCTGAACGTGTGACCGATTACGGAGGCACCGCCGGATTGCGGTGCTCTTCTTCTCGCTCGGGATCGGCGTGAGAACGACTACGCCAACCACGAGATCTTTTCTCGTACCACTTTGAGTCTTCGAGGGTATGTTATCTCAAGACTCTCTTTCTCCCCGTTGCCTTTCATCTCATAGATTAGATCTTGGCCATTTGGGTTTATCGCGTGTAGGAAATTTTTTGTTTTCTATGCTACGTTCCCCTTTAGTGGTATCAGAGCCGGATCTATGCGTAGATGAATTGTACGGGTAGAACACATAGGAGTATGTGGGCGTTGATGATCATGTTTTTGTCTCTTTGAGTATTTTATGATCTTAGTGGCATAGTAGGATGAAGCGGCCCGGACTAACTTTACATGTCCACGTACATGAGACTTGTTCCACAACTGACATGCAACTTGAATTGCATAAGTGGCTTGCGGGTGTCGGTTTCTCCTACTATAGTTAAGATCTAATCTACAAAGGGTTGTTCAAAAATATGTTTTATCAACGTTGTGGTTTTTTGTACGTAGATATGAACGGTTCTATCCTCGTAAGCCCAAAGCCACGTAAAATATGCAAAAATAAATTAGAGGCGTCTAACTTGTTTTTGCAGGGCATGTGATGTGATATGGTCAATGTTACAAACGTTATGTATGAGATGATATCTTTTGTAAATTATTGACATACCGGCTGGAGCCATATGGTTGTCTTATTTTATGGCCTGCGTGCTGTATGTCATATCCATGTGATATGTTGTAATGGACAATCAAGATGGAGGTGCCACGGACCTTGGTGCCACGCCGGTAGAATGATGGAGATCATACCGTGATGCACAAGATGGAGATCAAGTGCAAGAAGGACCATATCATATCACATTATCCATGCATGTGATGTTTATCCTTTTATGCATCTTATTTTGCTTAGATCGCGACGGTAGCATTATAAGATGATCCCTCTCACTTAATATCAAGATAATAATGTGTTCTTCCTTAAGTATGCACCATTAAGAAAGTTCGTCGTTTCGAGACACCACGTGATGATCGGGTGTGATAGACTCAACGTTCGCATACAACGGGTGTTTTCAAGCCTAGCATGTACAGACATGGCCTTGAAACACATGCAATACAATGGTTCTACTTGGCGAGCCTAGCATGTACAGACATGGCCTCGGAACACGTAACCGAAAGGTAAAGCATGAGTCATATGAATGATATGATGAACATGTTGATGTTCGCCTTTGCAACTACACCGTCTCACGTGATGATCGGTTTCGGTGTAGTGAATTTGGTTCGTGTAATCACTAAAGACAACTAAGAGGGATGTTGTTTTTGAGTGGGAGTTCATGGGATAATTTTAGAATTAACTTGAACTTAATTTATCATAAACATAGTCTAAATAGTCTTTGCAAATATGTTGTAGATCATGGCACCACCTACCTTCAATTTCAATATGTTCATGGAGAAAGAGAAATTAGCGAACAATGGAAGCAACTTTACCAACTGGGCACTTAACCTGAGGATTCTCCTCACCGCTTGCAAGAAGCTCTATGTGCTTGATGCACCTCTAGGTGACCAACCCGCTGATGATGCTTCTGATGAGGATAAAAATGTTTATCTGACTCAACAAGAAGACCACAGTATAGTTCACTGCGGCATCCTCTATGGATTAGAGCCAGAGCTGCGAAAACGTTTTGAGAACAGCACTGCTTATGCCACAATGGGAGAATTGAAAATGATTTTCGATACCCATGCCGCAGTTGAGAGTTATGACGCTTCAGAAAAGTTCTTTAGCTGCATGATGGAAGAGAACAGCTCCGTTAGTGAGCACGTACTCAAAATGTCTGCGTACGCTGATAAGCTCATAGCCTTGGGAATATCGATTCCCATTGAGCTAGGGATACATCGTGTTCTCCAATCTCTGCCACCTAGTTACAAGAACTTCGTGATGAACTATAATATGCAGAGCATGAAGAAGTCTCTTCCTGAGCTTCTCTCGATGCTTAAAACTGCTGAAGTGGAGATCAAGAAAGAACATCAAGTGTTGATGATCAATAAGACCACTAGTTTCAAGAAAGGCAAGAAAGGCAAGCCAAGGGTAAACTTCAAGAAGGGTGGCAAATCTGTTGCTACTGCTGAGAAGAAAACCAGGCATGGCCCTAGGTCTGAGACTGAGTGTTTCTATTGCAAGGGTACTGGCCACTGGAAGCGCAATTGCCCCAAGTATCTGGCAGATAAGAAGGCCGGCAAAGTGAACAAAGGTATATATGATATACTTGTTATTGATGTGTACCTTACTAGTACTCACAGTAGCACCTGGGTATTTGATACTGGTTCGGTTGCTCACATATGTAACTCGAAACAGGAGCTGCAGAACAAGCGACCACTAGCAAAGGATGAGGTGACGATGCGCGTCGGCAATGGATCAAGAGTTGATGTGATCGCCGTCGGGACGCTACCTCTACGTCTACCATCGGGATTAGTTATAAACCTCAATAAATGTTATTTGGTGCCCGCATTAAGCATGAATATCGTTTCTGGATCTTGCTTAATGCGGGACGGTTATTCCTTTAAGTCCGAGAACAATGGTTGTTCGATTTATATGAATAATATCTTTTATGGTCATGCACCTGAGAAGAATGGTTTATTTCTTTTGAATCTTGATAATGTTGATACACATATTCATAATGTGAATGCCAAAAGAATTAAGTTAAATGATGATATTGCTACTTATTTGTGGCATTGCCGCTTAGGTCATATTGGTGTTAAACGCATGAAGAAGCTCCATTCTGATGAACTCTTAGAATCACTTGATTATGAATCATTTGAAACATGTGAACCATGCCTTATGGGCAAGATGACTAGAACCCCGTTTTCTGGATCTATGGAACGGGCGACAGACTTACTGGAAATCATACATACTGATGTATGTGGACCAATGAGTGTATCGGCGCGCGGTGGATATCGTTATTTTGTCACTTTCACAGATGATTTGAGTAGATATGGGTATATTTACTTAATGAAACACAAATCTGAAACGTTTGAAAAGTTCAAAGAATTTCAGTGTGAAGTTGAAAATCATCGTAACAGAAAGATTAAATTTCTACGATCTGATCGTGGAGGTGAATATCTAAGTTACGAGTTTGGCATGCATATGAAACAATGTGGAATAGTTTCACAACTCACACCTGCCGGAACACCACAGCGAAATGGTGTTTCCGAACGTCGTAATCGTACTTTATTAGATATGGTTCGGTCTATGATGTCTCTTACAGATTTGCCACTATCGTTTTGGGGTTATGCACTAGAGACCGCTGCATTCACTTTAAATAGGGCACCATCTAAATCCGTTGAAACGACACCGTATGAATTATGGTTTGGAAACAAACCTAAGCTGTCATTTCTAAAAGTTTGGGGATGCGATGTTTATGTGAAGAAGCTTCAACCTGATAAACTCGAACCCAAAGCGGAAAAATGCGTCTTCATAGGATACCCTAAAGAAACAATAGGGTACACCTTCTATCACAGATCCGAAGGCAAGATTTTTGTTGCCAAGAATGGATCCTTTTTGGAGAAGGAGTTTCTCTCGAAAGGTGTGAATAGTAGGAAGGTAGAACTCGACGAGGTTGTTGAACCTTCTCTTCTTGGAATGGCGAGTAGCGCAGCGCCGGAAGTTGTTCCGGAGCCGACCCCGTCAGATGAAGAGAGAGTTAATGATCAAGATCATGAAACTCCAATAGAGGAAACTACCGCACCTCGCAGGTCAACTAGGGAGCGTGCAGCTCCTGAACTATACGGAGATCCCGTATTAAACTTCATGGTAGATGGAGGTGATGACCCTGCGACATATGAGGAAGCGATGATGAGCCCAGATTCCAACAAATGGCTTGAAGCCATGAAATCCGAAATAGGATCCATGTACGAAAACCAAGTTTGGACTTTGGTGGATTTACCCAATGACCGCAAGGCCGTTGAGAACAAATGGATCTTTAAAAAGAAAACTGATGCTGATGGTAATGTGACCGTCTATAAAGCTCGACTTGTCGCAAAAGGTTTCCGACAAATTCAAGGAGTTGACTATGATGAGACTTTCTCACCAGTAGCGATGCTTAAGTCAGTTAGGATTATGTTAGCAGTTGCTGCATTTTTCGATTATGAAATATGGCAGATGGATGTCAAAACGGCGTTCCTTAATGGTGACATTGAGGAAGAGTTGTATATGATGCAACCCAAAGGTTTTGTTGATCCTAAGGATGCTGACAAGGTGTGTAAGCTTCAACGTTCCATTTATGGACTGAAGCAAGCATCCCGAAGTTGGAACCTCCGTTTTGATAAGGTGATCAAAGGTTTTGGATTTGTCCAAACATACGGAGAAGCTTGTATTTACAAGAAAGTGAGTGGGAGCTCTGTAGCATTTCTGGTACTATATGTGGATGACATATTGTTGATTGGAAATGATATAGAACTTTTAGAAAGCGTAAAAGGTTATTTGAACAATAGTTTTTCGATGAAAGACCTCGGTGAAGCAGCTTATATATTGGGCATCAAAATCTACAGGGATAGATCAAGACGCTTAATTGGACTTTCGCAAAGTACATACCTTGACAAGATTTTGAAGAAGTTCAAAATGGAAGATAGTAGGAAAGGGTTCCTACCTATGTTGCAAGGCAAGACGTTGAGTAAGACTCAATGTCCAGCTACAGCAGAAGATAGAGAAAAGATGGATAAGACTCCCTATGCTTCAGCCATAGGTTCTATCATGTATGCTATGTTATGTACAAGACCGGATGTGGCACATGCTATTAGTTTGACTAGTAGGTACCAATCCAATCCAGGTTTGGAACACTGGACTGCGGTCAAGAATATCCTAAAGTACTTAAGAAGAACTAAGGACATGTTTCTCGTATATGGCGGTGAAGAAGAGCTCGTCGCAAGATGTTACGTCGATGCTAGCTTCGACACTGATCCGGATGACTCTAAGTCTCAGTCCGGGTACGTATTTATTATGAATGGAGGAGCTGTAAGCTGGAGGAGTTCCAAGCAATCCGTGGTGGCGGGATCATCAACAGAAGCGGAATATGTTGCTGCCTCGGAGGCAACACAGGAAGCAGTTTGGATGAAGGAGTTCATATCCGAACTAGGCGTGGTTCCAAGTGCGTTGGATCCAATGGTTGTCTATTGTGACAACAATGGTGCCATAGCCAATGCTAAGGAACCAAGGTCTCACAAGAATTCCAAGCATATCAAGCGTCGTTTTCACTCCATCCGTGAGCATGTCGCAGATGGGGATGTGAAGATTTGCAAAGTACATACGGATCTGAATGTGGCAGATCCATTGACTAAAACTCTCTCAAGGACAAAACATGATCAACACCAGAACTCCATGGGTGTTAGATTCATCACTATGTAATATAGATTATTGCCCCTAGTGCAAGTGGGAGACTGAAGGGAATATGCCCGAGAGGCAATAATAAAGTGTTTATTATGTTATTCCTTGTTTATGATAGATGTTTATTTCTCATGCTAGAATTGTATTAACCGGAAACGTTGATACATGTGTGATTAATAAACAAACCAACGTTCCTAGTGAAGCCTCTCTTTTAACTAGCCCGTTGATTAAACAGATGATGAAGGTTTCCTGATCATGAACATTGGATGTTGTTGATAACGGGGTCATGTCATTAGGAGAATGACATGATGAACTTAAACCCTAAACTAAGTATAACAATACGATCAAGTCATTTAGTTTTGTTGTTATGTCTTACATTCGGAGTAACATTATTCCTTAGACCATGAGATCATGTTAATCACTAATACCGAAAGAATACTTTGATGACATCAAACATCACACCGTAAAAGGGTGACTATAAAGGTGGCATTGGATATTCGGAAAGTATTGGTTGAAGCTCATGGATCGAGAATGGGATTTGTCCATCCAATATGACGGATAGATATACTCAGGGCCCTCTCGGTGATATCACATCAACACCGCTTGCAAGCAAGTGATTTGATCACTAGGATGTTATATCACGGGAACGAGAAAAGAGTACTTGTCGGATAACGAGATCGAACAAAGTATAGTGGATACCGATGATCGGATCTCGGACAAGTAATATATCGCGAGACAAAGGGAAATCGTTACGACGTTGAAAGGTTCACACGATCACGAGAGTCATCGTTGAATATATAGGAGTCATCACGGTTTTCCAGACCCCGCTGTTGATTATTGATCGGAGAGGAGTCTCGATCATGTCTATAATATTCACGAACCGTAGGGAGACACACTTAAGGTTCGATGAAGCGTTTAGAGAGGATACGGAATACCGAAGAATATTTTGGGCAGCTCCGGAATTGTTTCGGGGAAAATTGAAATAGTTCAAGGGGTTTTTCGTCGAACGGTTGTTAATAGAATTAACAAATGGTTCGAGGTGCTGCATGCAAATGTTTTTTAATGGAATTAACAAATATAAATAAAGAAATAAAAATGTTTTATTTATTTATTAAAGAAAAACCTTTGGATTTTCCAAGTGGGAAATTAAGGGAATTTTGAGTGGGTTTGAGTGGAGCTTCCACTCACATGAAGAGAGGAAGGGGTGGGGGCACCCATGGCTGGCCGCACCCCCCCTTGGGCTGCCTCCCCCTCCCCTATAAAAGGAGGGTGAGGGCTCTCTCTTCCACACACACTTGCTCACACATTTTCCCTTCCATCCGCTGCTCCATTCCATGGTCTCCGGCTTGGCGAAGCCCTGACCGTGGGATTCTTCACCACCACCACGCCGTCGTGCTGCTGGAATTCCGGAGGGATCTTCTACTTCCGCAACCCGCTGGAACGAGGGAACGGAAGTCTTCATCGAGCTGAACGTGTGACCGATTACGGAGGCACCGCCGGATTGCGGTGCTCTTCTTCTCGCTCGGGATCGGCGTGAGAACGACTACGCCAACCACGAGATCTTTTCTCGTAACACTTTGAGTCTTCGAGGGTATGTTATCTCAAGACTCTCTTTCTCCCCGTTGCCTTTCATCTCATAGATTAGATCTTGGCCATTTGGGTTTATCGCGTGTAGGAAAATTTTTGTTTTCTATGCTACGTTCCCCTTTATATATTATCCTCCTGCTAAGATTATATCCCTGAGAAGTGACATAATGAATTTTAAACAATTTGATAATGAACATGTTGTTAAAGCTTGGGAAAGAATGAAAACTGTGGTGAAGAATTGTCCCACTCATGGACTGACTAGTTGGATGATTATACAAACTTTTTATGCAAGACTGGATTTTTTCTCAAGGAACCTATTGGATTCAGCTGCCGGAGGTACCTTTATGTCCATCAATTTGGGCAATGCAACAAAGCTTTTTTTATGATATGATGATAAATTATTCATAGTGGCACACTGAGAGAGCTCCACAAGGTAAGAAGGTAACTTCTGTTGGGGAAGCCTCCTCTTTAAGTGAAAGGCTTGATGATATTATGTCTATGCTTGTTAATGGTAAAGATCAAGTTGATCCTAATAATGTTATTTTAGCCTCTTTGGTTGCTCAAGAAGAGCATGTTGATGTAAACTTTATTAGAAATAATAATTTTAACAACAATGTTTATAGAAATAATTTTGGTGGAAACAATTATAAGCCTATACACCTAATAATGGTTATGGTAATTCTTATGGAAACTCCTACAAAAGCAATAAAAGCTCTACCTCTGATCTTGAAAACATGCTTAGAGAATTTATTAGCACACAAACTGTTTTTAATAAATCTGTTGAGGAAAAACTTGGTAAAATAGATGTTCTTGCCTCTAAACTAGATAGCCTTGCTATTGATGTTGATTTTCTATAACTAAAAGTTTTGCCACAAGATGTTAAAAAAAGTAAAACTTTGAATGCCATTCAAGTTCGAATTGATGATAATGTTAGGTTGATGGCTGAATTACGTGCTAGGTGGGGAAGAGAAGATGAATTGGCTAGAAAGAATAATATTGCTAGAGTTTGTACTATCACAACCACTAGTAAAACTGAAGCTTCAAGTTCTAGTAAACCTCCTACTATCAATGGTAAAGTAATTCGTGTTAATAAAGTCTCTACTCCTTTGGTGAAACGTGCTAAATTGCCTCAAACTGCTTTAATTGCTCCTGATAAAAGTGCTGAAATTTTTAGAGGTATGGGAGATAATGGTCCCATTACTTTTGATGATAATAATTTTGATTTTGATGATTGCAATATCTCTGAAGTTATTATGTTTCTAAAAAATCGTGCTATAAGTCCCAATGCTAGTGCCATGAATATGGCCTTTACTAAATATATTACCAATGCTCTCATGAAAGTTAGGGAAAAAAGTTGAAACTTGAAACATCTATCCCTAGGAAATTAGATGATGGTTGGGAGCCTATCATTAAGATAAAAGTAAATGATTTTAATTACAATTCTTTGTGTGATCTTGGTGCTAGTATCTCTGTTATGCCTCAAAAGCTTTATGATATGCTTGATTTACCACCGTTGGAACACTGTTATTTGGATGTTTATCTTGCTGCTAATGCTAAGAATAAACCTCTTGGTAGAATTGATGATGTTCTTATTATGGTTAACAATAACCTTGCCCTGTTTATTTTTGTGTTATTAACATTGAATGTAATGCTTCTTGTCCTATTGTTTTGGGAAGACCTTTTCTTAGAACTGTTGGTGCTATTATTGATATGAAAGAGGGGAGTATTAAATATCAATTCCCCCTCAAGAAAGGTTTGGAACACTTTATTAGAAAGAATATGAAGCTAACTTTTGACTCTATTATTAGAGCAAAATATTATGTTGATGCTTCTTCACTTGAAAATACTTGAGTTGTCCTTTTATGCCTAGCTGAAAGGCGTTAAAGAAAAGCGCTACCGGGAGACAACCCGTCTTATTTTGCTGTTTTCAACCGTTTTCTTCGTTTTATTTGGTGTGCTTTGCACCTGGGTGTTGTCTATTTCCTTAGCAACCCCGTTGTCTCTTTTGTTTTGTGTTTTTGTTGAGACAAGTAAATCCTCTATTGGAAAGTTGAGGCTACATTTCGGATTTCTGCGCAGGAAACAGATTTCTGAAGTCCACTGTTAATTCCGTAACAAATCACAAAAAATTCAAAATGACCTGAGTTTTTTTGTGCTTAATCCTGAGTTATATACGCAATTTTTATTAGTTGACCACTTTTTTATTTGAGCAACACAAGAGTTTTGAAAAAATTGATCTTTACCAGCTGTTCTGTTTTGAAAGATTTCTGCCATTTATTACATTTGCATCTTAATCTCTTTCTTTTGGTGTTATTTTGAGAAAAAGAGTTTTAAAAGAAGTTGTGACATTAGCTAATGTGTTTTTGAGTGTTAGACTTGTGTTGAAACTGAACCATGTGAATTTATTATTTCGATTACACTAACGTTGCTAATGAAGATTGTGAGAAGTTTGGTGTGAAGGAAGTTTTCAAGGGTCAAGAGAAGAGGATGATATGATGTGATCAACAAGAGTGAAAAGCCTAATTTGGGGATGCCCCGGTGGTACATCGCAGCAAATTCCAATAAGACTCAAGCGTGTAAGCTTGGGCATCCCCTTCTTCATCAACAAATTATCGGATCACTTCTAGTGAAACTATATTTTTATTCGGTCGCATCTTATGTGCTTTACTTGGAGCGTCTTTTATTTTTGTTTTCAGTTTGTTTTTGTTTTTTATTTCATTTTGATTATTGTTTTTCAATAAGCTTGGTTGGACCCCAGCATTCTTTTATTGGAGAGTGACACGCTCCACTTTTTCATGGGAATACTTTGTATTCTTAATCTCTGTCTAGCTGTTGCATTTATTTAGCACCTATTTTGCATGCATCTCTTATTAGAGCTGTTAGTTTTAGTAGTATTATGTGAGTAATCTCATGTTTTCTTGCTGTAGCATAAAGAGTATTTTTGTTAAATCATGTTTTTTATGGTGCTTGTTGGAAGAAAGAAAACTGCTGCTTGAAGTAGAATTTATAACAGTACTAATAGAAGCTTGTATAGACCGTGGCTAGAACTTTTTCATGCCATGCTAAATGTTATTTTAGCTTTAAAGCCTTGTGGTTATTGAGTAACATGAATAGCCTCAAATAGCTGAGAGTGTTTAATATGTCTTGAAAGATTCATGAGTTGTTCTTGTCATAGTAAAGCATCAATATATGGTATTCTCTTTTGAATGTTTTATTTGGTTGACTTGGCGCATGCTCACACCATGTTTATGACTACAAACCAGTAACGAATAGCCTCCATGACCACTTAGTTTTTGAACTTGTGATACTGCTTATGTTTTAATTAATGATGCTTATGTCGCTATGCATGATTATGGCTCTTATGCTCTCTTGATTTGTCGCTCCCAGACTTTTGTTAGGCTCTACATGTACTAAGTATGAGCTCTACTTGTGCATCCAAAGTCCCTTAAACCTAGTTTTCCCATTGTGTACACCATACCTACCTACATGTGGTATTTAACTGCCGCTCCAAAGTAAATTGCTCATGTGTTACCTTTAAAACCTTCAAAATTACTCCTGCTTTATCTTCCTATTTTTGCTCATGAGAACGTCAATAGAGAATCTTTATCTCACTTGTTGACTGGATTTCACACCCTGGACTAGTGGCTTCATCTGCTTATCCAAATGATAGAAGAGCTGGCAGCGGGGTGCCAGCCCCAAATTAATACAAACAAATTCTCTTCACTATTTTGCCCCTGATTTATCAGTCAAAGTATAATTATGTAAACAAAAGAGAAAGAGGGATGACCTTCTACACCAGTTGCGTCCTTCACCATGGGAGCGGCTCTTGTGAATACAGTTGGCTTGTGACGTACTGTATTTTTTGTTTACCATTCGTTGACATTAGCATACATCTCCCAAAATATAGACACTCCTCCACGGTATGTAATTGCTGGCAGACACCCGAGGATTCGGTTAGCCATGGTTTGTGAAAGATAGATGGGAGGAGTGTCAAACTTTTAATAGCTCTGTTTAATAAAATAAAAAGCTCTAGCACATGAGTGATCCCTTCTTCCCTCTGCGAAGGGCCTTTCTTTTACTTTTATGTTGAGTCTCCATCTTCTAACTTTATGCACAGTTGAGAGAGTATTTTTGCCATTCTGAGTTCTATGTGCATTTGCCCCATAAACATCAATAATTACTTCTTGATGTGATATTATTTGTTATTAAATTATTTGTTCTAGTCTTCCTCATGAAATTTGAAGGTGTCCTGACATTTATGTTTTGCCCCACTCTTAGGGACTAGCGAAATATCACTTTGCCATTATTTCTCTATATCTGAAACAAACCTCTACCTTTCTTTGCATTATTATTCATGATCCTTTATTTGAGATACTCTTCGTGATGCAAAGTAATTACTATGCTTAATTATTAAAGTTCTATTTATCATGTTTGTGTTTGAAGTTCTATGATCTCAGAGTGGATATGCTTTTACGTTAGATTGATCAAGTTTATGTTAGTAGCATGTCACCTCAGAAATTATTGTTTTATCGTTTACCTACTCGAGGACGAGTAGGAACTAAGCTTGGGGATGCTTGATACGTCTCCAACGTATCTATAATTTCTGATGCTTCATGATCATATTATGCCAATTGCTACTTGTTTTCTCCCTTATTTATAGCATTTTTATACGTTTTCCGGGGCTAACCTATTAACAAGATGCCAAGTTATAGTTCCCTGTTTTCTGCTGTTTTTGGTTTCAGAAAACTTGTTCTGGAAACATTCTCAGAATTGGACCCCACAAAGCCCGAAGTGCCTATTTTCCCCGGAAGCATCCAGAACACCGAAAAAGAGTCGAAGAAGGGCACTAGGGGGGCCACACCATAGGGTGGCGCGACTCCCCATGGACGCGCCAACTATGGGTCTGGGGCCCCTGGAGCTCCACATCATTTGCCCTTTTGCCTATTTAATCCCCTCGGATGGAAAACCCTAGGACCTGATCAAAAATCCCCGAAAAGTTCCGCAGCCGCCGTCACCGTCAACCCTAGATCAGGGGGGTTCGGAAGCTGTTTCCCGGACCCTGCCGGAGAGGAAATCATCACCGGAGGCTTCTACATCACCATGCCTGCCTCCGGAGTGATGCGTGAGTAGTTCATCCTTGGACTACGGGTTCGTAGCTGTAGCTAGATGGTTGTCTTCTCTTCATATGCCTCCATGTTTAGATCTCGTGAGCTGCCTATCATGATCGAGATTGATCTTATGTAATTCTATATGCTGTGTTTGCTGGGATCCGATGAATATTGAACTTATGCCAAGTTGATTATAATCTTTATTTGCATATGCTATTTGTGATCTTGCATGCTTTCCGTTGCTAGTGGTTGCTCTGGCCAAGTAGGTGCTAGTGACTCCAAGAGGGAGTATTTATGCTTGATACTGGGTTTATGCCTCCTCACCACCTTGCTCGAGTGACAGAAACATGAAGGGGAGTTTGTGTTGTTGCCATTAGGGAGAAAACATCGGTGAGAGTGCCCGCGTGCATAATCATTGCTTACATTACACCCTTTGTTTAATGCAGTTATCTGTTGCTTGCAACTTAATACCTAAGGGGGTTCGGATGATAACCTGAGGGTGGATTATTAGTCATAGATGCAGATGGATTTCAGTCTATGTATAATGTTGTAATGCCCGCACTAAATATCATAGTAATCATCATGTTATATTATGCACTACGGTGCAACCTCTATTTGTCAATTGCCTAGCTGTAATTTGTTCACCCAGCATGTTATCTTTATGGAGAGACACCACTAGTGAATCTATGAACCCCGACCCATTTTCCACACTGTTAAACAAACCACAACAATTTCCTGCTTTCAATACTTACTGCAAGCATACATCATTTCCCACACTATACATCTAATCTTTATTTTCAGCAAGACCGGTCGGATTGACAACCTCACTGTACCGTTGGGACAAAGTATTTTGGTTGTGTTGTGTGCAGGTTCCATGTTGTTGCTGACACCGGTGAAGCGGCATCACCACCGTCAGTGGCATCAACCTTCCGAAGGTCCTCTTTCTCCTACTGGATTGATAACCTTGGTTTTTAACTAAGGGGAAAACTCCTACCGATGTGCTCATCACACCCTCCTCTTGGGGTATCCCAACGAGTGCAAGATCTGCACCATCATTAACTTCATATGCATTTGCTAAAATACGGGCCAATAGTTCCTATGCGACGTCTTTCGTGTGAATTTGAAAGAAAACGTCGTAGTTGCCCTGTTGGGCGGAATGGATAAGGGGGTGCCCCAGAATCCTTCATCATGAACCGGATTCGGACATAACCGGTTCATAGTTATCATTCCGGTTTATATCAAGGTGATCTGATGAAGAAGAACCGGATGGACCCTTGGAGACCCGGTAGGCCAAAAGGATGACCCGGCATGGCCCAACGCGACCCGGCAGGGCGTGGTAACTAAGCCAGAAGGCCCAAGACTCGACGGGACGGCCCAGGGCTAGTGAGGCGACCCAGACCCGGATGGGTAAACCCGGATCCCGGAGTAAGCTAGCTAAAGTGTTGAAGACCGAATCTTGCTAGGACTCCGAGGACGGGTATAACATGGATTCTCCTGTAACCTCAGGAACTCGTCTGCTATATAAAGAAAGTTCCTAGGACGTAGAAAGACACGTTCTAGTTCATAGCAATAGCCCTTGAAAAATTGTAAGCCAGAATCGTGCCTTGTAATCGAGGTCTCGAACCATCAATAGTAAAGAAGTAGGAGTAGGTTTTACCCTCAATTGGGGGGCCGAACCTGGGTGACGAGGGGACACTCTCCATGTCCCCTACTTGAGCCTACCGGCTGCTACGTTACGGGGAGCCTACTCGAAGGCCCATCCGGGTGCAAGAAGCCATAGTCGATTTCTTGAAGCACAAGACAAGAACTCCTATTCATAATCTACTAGGATTCATGTAAACCCTTCCTGGCTACCCATATACAGCCAGGAGGGAGGAGAGAAAATACAAACCAGGGGACAAGTCACAACTAGATGCAAGGATAGACTAGATAATACACGGGAGACACCCCGTATGTTTCACCATGGCATCGCCATTGTAACAGCTCAACTACCTCATCATAATACAAGCAGGCGTAAGGGTTTTACCTCTATGAGAGCCTCGAACCTAGGTAAACTGTGCTCCTTGTTAGCCGTCGAGATCACCGGCGCGTATTCATCTCCTAATCTACAAACCCTAGTATCCCATACGAGGGATCTGCCGAGTCAAGGAATCGATACTGGGTAAACTCGTTTTCCTCGTTCCCACCATAACCTTTTTGATACTTCGCTTAGAAGCTATGGCCTCACAATCTAGTTCTCGGACGAGGACACTTTCCGTAACAACACCACGACATTTGGCGCCCACCGTGGGGCCTGTTCGCAGAAGCGTCATTTTTCGGAAGGAGCCCTACCAGGGATCGAGAGGCTCACAATAGGCCAGCTCGGGAGGAGTCGGCGAAGAAACTACTACAACCCTCCCAATCAGGGTTTCCAGGTCCTTCATCAGGATCCTGCAATCCCCAAGGGGGACTCCCAGATACTCAATCGGGAATGAAGATAACTTGCACTTGAAGTTGCCTGCAATCCGTTGTTGATCCTCCGGAGAAAAGCCTAAGATGACTACCTCGCTCTTGTTGAAGTTGATTTTTAGGCCCGACATAGCCTCAAAAGAAAGGAGCGGAAACTTGAGGTTGCGGATATCAAGCTCCGAACCCTCCACCGTAATCATGGTGTCATTCGCATATTGGAAGTGGGTCACTCGCCTCGTGTGATAAGATGCCCGACCACCCTAGAAATGTGGCCGGCAATCCTAACTAGATCTGATCGCCGCAAGGGCATCCACTACAAGGTTAAATAAGATCTCCATGTTTGGTATAGTTTAAATCTTTTTAAATTGTATTTTAACATTTTTTAAAATGTGAAATAAATCATGGATATTCTCAATGATATATTCTACAAACATGCTAGATTTAATTTGAAATACTAAATATTTTGGTGTACATAAAAATAACAAATGTACAGTGTGTCTAATCTCTAAACCTTTTGTGATTTCGTTATTTTTGTGTATCCCATAATGCACCATCCGTCTCAAATTAATTGTTACAAAGTTGGATAAAAGTAGATGTATCTAGATACATCAATTTTTGTTCATGTTTGTGCCAGTTAATTTGAGACGGAGGAAGTACTAGAACTTTCGTGTTGTAATTTTGTACATGTGTAGTATACATATCATGGACCATCTCCAGCAGAATTATTTTCTACTTTCCGTATACTCTTAAATAATTTTTAATTTTTTTTTTTAAAACGAAGAGTGTACTGGACTTCCGGAGAAAATTAGCTTACCGAGATATTCCCCGCAAAGGAAAAAAAGAAAACGCCCACACCCTCATCGTATCAGTTACTTGTTCAAGCATTTGTGCATATGCCTGGCCTGGCCATGCATATGCGCGGTGCCATCGAGTGTAGTGAGGAAGAATCACGAAACTTGCCACACACACGAACTAAATCCCTCTTGGCCCTGTTCCCCGTTTCGGAGCTCGGCCTCGTGACGGCCCCGTCGCCATTTGCGGGAAGTGAAGATAGCCTCGAGCCGCCTAATCCAAAAGAAAGGGCGAAACCTACTGAGGTGAAGTGGGCGAGACCACCGGAGGGGTGGATCAAAGCTAATACAGATGCAGCTGTAGATGTGCAGGCGCTCATGGGCGGTGCAGCTTGTGTGGCGCGAGACAACACGGGTGAGCTCGTGTTTGCTCGTGGTAGAAGATATAAGGGGATGACGGACCCGGAGTCGTTGGAGATGATAGCATGCCGTGATGGTATGTTAGCTGCAGCAGCGAGGGGGATCTCCAAGTTGGTGATCGAAACTGACTGCGCAAACGTCAAGGCCTTGTGGGATTCAAGGTTAGGGGAGCGATCACCTAGCTTCCATATTTTATGTGAGATGAAGGAACTAGCTAAGATTTTTCAGGGGTTTGAGCTTCGTTGTGTTAGCCGTACATGCAATATGGCAGCCCATTATGCGGCCAAAGAAGCGTGCTTGTCTGAGTATGATTACAGTGTAACCCCTGATTTTCTGGCTGCGCGTGTGCAGCTAGAGAAACTCTGTTTAGTGCAATAAAATGAATTGTGAGTTGTCAAAAAAAAAAAAGATAGCCTTGAGCTGTGGTCGAGAAGTGAAGGTAGCCTTCAGCTGTAGGCCCCGTGGACGCGCGATCTGCGACGTTAAGCTTAGCCACATCCGGTGGCGAGCCAACAGAAAACATGGTAGGACGGGGACAGCTGACACGAGATGAAACTTGGTAGCCTTGTAGTGGAAGCTGATTCTTTACTCTCCGAGCAGTTGAAACTTGGAAGAGCATGCAGAAGGCTTACATACACGATAGCGTGAGGACGTGACATGTCCCACACGTAGTAGTACCTTCAGCGTGACACGAGATGCAGTTAATGGCAAAGATCCCCGGGCCCCTAGCCCACGCAGGCGGCGATACGGCAGCAGGGGCGACGTGACGCCATGCAGCCTATCTCTCTAGCTCTCGGGCATGACTGCCTCGGCGTCCGGGCCAAGACCGTCTTTGGAGGAAGAGTTTGCGTGACTAGGGCAGCGCGGTGATTACAAGATGACTCGAGTAGTATAGTAGTACTCCGTTGTAACTTTTTTTCTAAAGAGACTCCGTTGTGGCTTGACGTCCATGCATCTTCTTCCCCACAGGTACGCAACCGAACGGTTTCCCTCCCCCGCACAAAATTTTCGTGAAAATTGACAATAATGACCCTGGGCATAAACTTGAGCACAAAATAGACTCGAAGCCAAAATAATTCCCAAATCCACTACAGGAATGGCAATATGTGCCGACGGCCAAAACAGGTGCCGACGGCCAAATGTCGGGCACCGTCGGCACAGGGGGTCAGACCCCCAGCCTGCGCCAGAGGCCGTCGGCACGAATCTAGCCGTCGGCACAAGACTGCAGAGGTCGACGGTGGCCCTCGGCAATACTTTAGCCGTCGGCACACGGTCAAAGAGGCCGACGGTGGCCCTCGGCGGCCGAAAGGCCGTCGGCACTGCTTACTGCGACGTACTGCGCCCGCTGGCTGGGCCCTACCCAGCACTATGCCGACGGCTTTGCCGTCGGCACAGGTGATTTTTTTTTTCTTATTTTGTGCATGCTTGTGTATTTATTAGTTACTATCAATTGATAAAATTAATATGTTAATATTTCATGTTTAAAATATAGAAATTCACAACCGTTACCATGTATCGAGAGATCTAAGTCGATTTCATTTATTCATACTACACCGACACAACTATCGAGTGGGTTTTCACACACTAAGTCTGTTTTATTTGTGTTTTATGTTCCTATGGCCTACCCTAACACAACCAATCACCTAGTTCCACAATGCTACCCCCTTTCGACGCCGTTACCGCGTGTTTCCGTATAAGTCCGGTATTTCTCCTGCGGGTCTAGGGTTTCACCGGAGGGGTGGATCCGGAGCGTCTGGACCCCAACACAAGCAAGTTTATGCCATAGCATGTCATTATAGGTGTGTTGTGTGCTTTTGATGGCAAAGATTTCACTCCGGGGTGTGGGCCGCTTCACCGGCATCCACTTCTCTCTCGTGAGTTTACACGCGCTTATAGGGTGAAACCCCCGTATCGGACGAAACGTCGTGAATCTTCCGAAGAGGTGGGTTCTACCTTGTTGTTTTATGTTCCTATGGCCTACCCTAACACAACCAATCACCTAGTTCCACAATGCTACCCCCTTTCGACGCCGTTACCGCGTGTTTCCGTATAAGTCCGGTATCTCTCCTGCGGGTCTAGGGTTTCACCGGAGGGGTGGATCCGGAGCGTCTGGACCCCAACACAAGCACGTTTATGCCATAGCATGTCATTATAGGTGTGTTGTGTGCTTTTGATGGAAAAGATTTCACTCCGGGGTGTGGGCCGCTTCACCGGCATCCACTTCTCTCTCGTGAGTTTACACGCGCTTATAGGGTGAAACCCCCGTATCGGACGAAACGTCGTGAATCTTCCGAAGAGGTGGGTTCTACCTTGTTGTTTTATGTTCCCATGGCCTACCCTAACACAACCAATCACCTAGTTCCACAATGCTACCCTCTTTCGACGCCGTTACCGCGTGTTTCCGTATAAGTCCGGTATCTCTCCTGCGGGTCTAGGGTTTCACCGGAGGGGTGGATCCGGAGCGTCTGGACCCCAACACAAGCAAGTTTATGCCATAGCATGTCATTATAGGTGTGTTGTGTGCTTTTGATGGCAAAGATTTCACTCCGGGGTGTGGGCCGCTTCACCGGCATCCACTTCTCTCTCGTGAGTTTACACGCGCTTATAGGGTGAAACCCCCGTATCAGACGAAACGTCGTGAATCTTCCGAAGAGGTGGGTTCTACCTTGTTGTTTTATGTTCCTATGGCCTACCCTAACACAACCAATCACCTAGTTCCACAATGCTACCCCCTTTCGACGCCGTTACCGCGTGTTTCCGTATAAGTCCGGTATCTCTCCTGCGGGTCTAGGGTTTCACCGGAGGGGTGGATCCGGAGCGTTTGGACCCCAACACAAGCAAGTTTATGCCATAGCATGTCATTATAGGTGTGTTGTGTGCTTTTGATGGCAAAGATTTCACTCCGGGGTGTGGGCCGCTTCACCGGCATCCACTTCTCTCTCGTGAGTTTACACGCGCTTATAGGGTGAAACCCCCGTATCGGACGAAACGTCGTGAATCTTCCGAAGAGGTGGGTTCTACCTTGTTGTTTTATGTTCCTATGGCCTACCCTAACACAACCAATCACCTAGTTCCACAATGCTACCCCCTTTCGACGCCGTTACCGCGTGTTTCCGTATAAGTCCGGTATCTCTCCTGCGGGTCTAGGGTTTCACCGGAGGGGTGGATCCGGAGCGTCTGGACCCCAACACAAGCAAGTTTATGCCATAGCATGTCATTATAGGTGTGTTGTGTGCTTTTGATGGCAAATATTTCACTCTGGGGTGTGGGCCGCTTCACCGGCATCCACTTCTCTCTCGTGAGTTTACACGCGCTTATAGGGTGAAACCCCCGTATCGGACGAAACGTCGTGAATCTTCCGAAGAGGTGGGTTCTACCTTGTTGTTTTATGTTCCTATGGCCTACCCTAACACAACCAATCACCTAGTTCCACAATGCTACCCCCTTTCGACGCCGTTACCGCGTGTTTCCGTATAAGTCCGGTATCTCTCCTGCGGGTCTAGGGTTTCACCGGAGGGGTGGATCCGGAGCGTTTGGACCCCAACACAAGCAAGTTTATGCCATAGCATGTCATTATAGGTGTGTTGTGTGCTTTTGATGGCAAAGATTTCACTCCGGGGTGTGGGCCGCTTCACCGGCATCCACTTCTCTCTCGTGAGTTTACACGCGCTTATAGGGTGAAACCCCCGTATCGGACGAAACGTCGTGAATCTTCCGAAGAGGTGGGTTCTACCTTGTTGTTTTATGTTCCTATGGCCTACCCTAACACAACCAATCACCTAGTTCCACAATGCTACCCCCTTTCGACGCCGTTACCGCGTGTTTCCGTATAAGTCCGGTATCTCTCCTGCGGGTCTAGGGTTTCACCGGAGGGGTGGATCCGGAGCGTCTGGACCCCAACACAAGCAAGTTTATGCCATAGCATGTCATTATAGGTGTGTTGTGTGCTTTTGATGGCAAAGATTTCACTCCGGGGTGTGGGCCGCTTCACCGGCATCCACTTCTCTCTCGTGAGTTTACACGCGCTTATAGGGTGAAACCCCCGTATCGGACGAAACGTCGTGAATCTTCCGAAGAGGTGGGTTCTACCTTGTTGTTTTATGTTCCTATGGCCTACCCTAACACAACCAATCACCTAGTTCCACAATGCTACCCCCTTTCGACGCCGTTACCGCGTGTTTCCGTATAAGTCCGGTATCTCTCCTGCGGGTCTAGGGTTTCACCGGAGGGGTGGATCCGGAGCGTCTGGACCCCAACACAAGCAAGTTTATGCCATAGCATGTCATTATAAGTGTGTTGTGTGCTTTTGATGGCAAAGATTTCACTCCGGGGTGTGGGCCGCTTCACCGGCATCCACTTCTCTCTCGTGAGTTTACACGCGCTTATAGGGTGAAACCCCCGTATCGGACGAAACGTCGTGAATCTTCCGAAGAGGTGGGTTCTACCTTGTTGTTTTATGTTCCTATGGCCTACCCTAACACAACCAATCACCTAGTTCCACAATGCTACCCCCTTTCGACGCCGTTACCGCGTGTTTCCGTATAAGTCCGGTATCTCTCCTGCGGGTCTAGGGTTTCACCGGAGGGGTGGATCCGGAGCGTCTGGACCCCAACACAAGCAAGTTTATGCCATAGCATGTCATTATAGGTGTGTTGTGTGCTTTTGATTGCAAAGATTTCACTCCGGGGTGTGGGCCGCTTCACCGGCATCCACTTCTCTCTCGTGAGTTTACACGCGCTTATAGGGTGAAACCCCCGTATCGGACGAAACGTCGTGAATCTTCCGAAGAGGTGGGTTCTACCTTGTTGTTTTATGTTCCTATGGCCTACCCTAACACAACCAATCACCTAGTTCCACAATGCTACCCCCTTTCGACGCCGTTACCGCGTGTTTCCGTATAAGTCCGGTATCTCTCCTGCGGGTCTAGGGTTTCACCGGAGGGGTGGATCCGGAGCGTCTGGACCCCAACACAAGCAAGTTTATGCCATAGCATGTCATTATAGGTGTGTTGTGTGCTTTTGATGGCAAAGATTTCACTCCGGGGTGTGGGCCGCTTCACCGGCATCCACTTCTCTCTCGTGAGTTTACACGCGCTTATAGGGTGAAACCCCCGTATCGGACGAAACGTCGTGAATCTTCCGAAGAGGTGGGTTCTACCTTGTTGTTTTATGTTCCTATGGCCTACCCTAACACAACCAATCACCTAGTTCCACAATGCTACCCCCTTTCGACGCCGTTACCGCGTGTTTCCGTATAAGTCCGGTATCTCTCCTGCGGGTCTAGGGTTTCACCGGAGGGGTGGATCCGGAGCGTCTGGACCCCAACACAAGCAAGTTTATGCCATATCATGTCATTATAGGTGTGTTGTGTGCTTTTGATGGCAAAGATTTCACTCCGGGGTGTGGGCCGCTTCACCGGCATCCACTTCTCTCTCGTGAGTTTACACGCGCTTATAGGGTGAAACCCCCGTATCGGACGAAACGTCGTGAATCTTCCGAAGAGGTGGGTTCTACCTTGTTGTTTTATGTTCCTATGGCCTACCCTAACACAACCAATCACCTAGTTCCACAATGCTACCCCCTTTCGACGCCGTTACCGCGTGTTTCCGTATAAGTCCGGTATCTCTCCTGCGGGTCTACGGTTTCACCGGAGGGGTGGATCCGGAGCGTCTGGACCCCAACACAAGCAAGTTTATGCCATAGCATGTCATTATAGGTGTGTTGTGTGCTTTTGATGGCAAAGATTTCACTCCGGGGTGTGGGACGCTTCACCGGCATCCACTTCTCTCTCGTGAGTTTACACGCGCTTATAGGGTGAAACCCCCGTATCGGACGAAACGTCGTGAATCTTCCGAAGAGGTGGGTTCTACCTTGTTGTTTTATGTTCCTATGGCCTACCCTAACACAACCAATCACCTAGTTCCACAATGCTACCCCCTTTCGACGCCGTTACCGCGTGTTTCCGTATAAGTCCGGTATCTCTCCTGCGGGTCTAGGGTTTCACCGGAGGGGTGGATCCGGAGCGTCTGGACCCCAACACAAGCAAGTTTATGCCATAGCATGTCATTATAGGTGTGTTGTGTGCTTTTGATGGCAAAGATTTCACTCCGGGGTGTGGGCCGCTTCACCGGCATCCACTTCTCTCTCGTGAGTTTACACGCGCTTATAGGGTGAAACCCCCGTATCGGACGAAACGTCGTGAATCTTCCGAAGAGGTGGGTTCTACCTTGTTGTTTTATGTTCCTATGGCCTACCCTAACACAACCAATCACCTAGTTCCACAATGCTACCCCCTTTCGACGCCGTTACCGCGTGTTTCCGTATAAGTCCGGTATCTCTCCTGCGGGTCTAGGGTTTCATCGGAGGGGTGGATCCGGAGCGTCTGGACCCCAACACAAGCAAGTTTATGCCATAGCATGTCATTATAGGTGTGTTGTGTGCTTTTGATGGCAAAGATTTCACTCCGGGGTGTGGGCCGCTTCACCGGCATCCACTTCTCTCTCGTGAGTTTACACGCGCTTATAGGGTGAAACCCCCGTATCGGACGAAACGTCGTGAATCTTCCGAAGAGGTGGGTTCTACCTTGTTGTTTTATGTTCCTATGGCCTACCCTAACACAACCAATCACCTAGTTCCACAATGCTACCCCCTTTCGACGCCGTTACCGCGTGTTTCCGTATAAGTCCGGTATCTCTCCTGCGGGTCTAGGGTTTCACCGGAGGGGTGGATCCGGAGCGTCTGGACCCCAACACAAGCAAGTTTATGCCATAGCATGTCATTATAGGTGTGTTTTGTGCTTTTGATGGCAAAGATTTCACTCCGGGGTGTGGGCCGCTTCACCGGCATCCACTTCTGTCTCGTGAGTTTACACGCGCTTATAGGGTGAAACCCCCGTATCGGACGAAACGTCGTGAATCTTCCGAAGAGGTGGGTTCTACCTTGTTGTTTTATGTTCCTATGGCCTACCCTAACACAACCAATCACCTAGTTCCACAATGCTACCCCCTTTCGACGCCGTTACCGCGTGTTTCCGTATAAGTCCGGTATCTCTCCTGCGGGTCTAGGGTTTCACCGGAGGGGTGGATCCGGAGCGTCTGGACCCCAACACAAGCAAGTTTATGCCATAGCATGTCATTATAGGTGTGTTGTGTGCTTTTGATGGCAAAGATTTCACTCCGGGGTGTGGGCCGCTTCACCGGCATCCACTTCTCTCTCGTGAGTTTACACGCGCTTATAGGGTGAAACCCCCGTATCGGACGAAACGTCGTGAATCTTCCGAAGAGGTGGGTTCTACCTTGTTGTTTTATGTTCCTATGGCCTACCCTAACACAACCAATCACCTAGTTCCACAATGCTACCCCCTTTCGACGCCGTTACCGCGTGTTTCCGTATAAGTCCGGTATCTCTCCTGCGGGTCTAGGGTTTCACCGGAGGGGTGGATCCGGAGCGTCTGGACCCCAACACAAGAAAGTTTATGCCATAGCATGTCATTATAGGTGTGTTGTGTGCTTTTGATGGCAAAGATTTCACTCCGGGGTGTGGGCCGCTTCACCGGCATCCACTTCTCTCTCGTGAGTTTACACGCGCTTATAGGGTGAAACCCCCGTATCGGACGAAACGTCGTGAATCTTCCGAAGAGGTGGGTTCTACCTTGTTGTTTTATGTTCCTATGGCCTACCCTAACACAACCAATCACCTAGTTCCACAATGCTACCCCCTTTCGACGCCGTTACCGCGTGTTTCCGTATAAGTCCGGTATCTCTCCTGCGGGTCTAGGGTTTCACCGGAGGGGTGGATCCGGAGCGTCTGGACCCCAACACAAGCAAGTTTATGCCATAGCATGTCATTATAGGTGTGTTTTGTGCTTTTGATGGCAAAGATTTCACTCCGGGGTGTGGGCCGCTTCACCGGCATCCACTTCTCTCTCGTGAGTTTACACGCGCTTATACGGTGAAACCCCCGTATCGGACGAAACGTCGTGAATCTTCCGAAGAGGTGGGTTCTACCTTGTTGTTTTATGTTCCTATGGCCTACCCTAACACAACCAATCACCTAGTTCCACAATGCTACCCCCTTTCGACGCCGTTACCGCGTGTTTCCGTATAAGTCCGGTATCTCTCCTGCGGGTCTAGGGTTTCACCGGAGGGGTGGATCCGGAGCGTCTGGACCCCAACACAAGCAAGTTTATGCCATAGCATGTCATTATAGGTGTGTTGTGTGCTTTTGATGGCAAAGATTTCACTCCGGGGTGTGGGCCGCTTCACCGGCATCCACTTCTCTCTCGTGAGTTTACACGCGCTTATAGGGTGAAACCCCCGTATCGGACGAAACGTCGTGAATCTTCCGAAGAGGTGGGTTCTACCTTGTTGTTTTATGTTCCTATGGCCTACCCTAACACAACCAATCACCTAGTTCCACAATGATACCCCCTTTCGACGCCGTTACCGCGTGTTTCCGTATAAGTCCGGTATCTCTCCTGCGGGTCTAGGGTTTCACCGGAGGGGTGGATCCGGAGCGTCTGGACCCCAACACAAGCAAGTTTATGCCATAGCATGTCATTATAGGTGTGTTGTGTGCTTTTGATGGCAAAGATTTCACTCCGGGGTGTGGGCCGCTTCACCGGCATCCACTTCTCTCTCGTGAGTTTACACGCGCTTATAGGGTGAAACCCCCGTATCGGACGAAACGTCGTGAATCTTCCGAAGAGGTGGGTTCTACCTTGTTGTTTTATGTTCCTATGGCCTACCCTAACACAACCAATCACCTAGTTCCACAATGCTACCCCCTTTCGACGCCGTTACCGCGTGTTTCCGTATAAGTCCGGTATCTCTCCTGCGGGTCTAGGGTTTCACCGGAGGGGTGGATCCGGAGCGTCTGGACCCCAACACAAGCAAGTTTATGCCATAGCATGTCATTATAGGTGTGTTGTGTGCTTTTGATGGCAAAGATTTCACTCCGGGGTGTGGGCCGCTTCACCGGCATCCACTTCTCTCTCGTGAGTTTACACGCGCTTATAGGGTGAAACCCCCGTATCGGACGAAACGTCGTGAATCTTCCGAAGAGGTGGGTTCTACCTTGTTGTTTTATGTTCCTATGGCCTACCCTAACACAACCAATCACCTAGTTCCACAATGCTACCCCCTTTCGACGCCGTTACCGCGTGTTTCCGTATAAGTCCGGTATCTCTCCTGCGGGTCTAGGGTTTCACCGGAGGGGTGGATCCGGAGCGTCTGGACCCCAACACAAGCAAGTTTATGCCATAGCATGTCATTATAGGTGTGTTGTGTGCTTTTGATGGCAAAGATTTCACTCCGGGGTGTGGGCCGCTTCACCGGCATCCACTTCTGTCTCGTGAGTTTACACGCGCTTATAGGGTGAAACCCCCGTATCGGACGAAACGTCGTGAATCTTCCGAAGAGGTGGGTTCTACCTTGTTGTTTTATGTTCCTATGGCCTACCCTAACACAACCAATCACCTAGTTCCACAATGCTACCCCCTTTCGACGCCGTTACCGCGTGTTTCCGTATAAGTCCGGTATCTCTCCTGCGGGTCTAGGGTTTCACCGGAGGGGTGGATCCGGAGCGTCTGGACCCCAACACAAGCAAGTTTATGCCATAGCATGTCATTATAGGTGTGTTGTGTGCTTTTGATGGCAAAGATTTCACTCCGGGGTGTGGGCCGCTTCACCGGCATCCACTTCTCTCTCGTGAGTTTACACGCGCTTATAGGGTGAAACCCCCGTATCGGACGAAACGTCGTGAATCTTCCGAAGAGGTGGGTTCTACCTTGTTGTTTTATGTTCCTATGGCCTACCCTAACACAACCAATCACCTAGTTCCACAATGCTACCCCCTTTCGACGCCGTTACCGCGTGTTTCCGTATAAGTCCGGTATCTCTCCTGCGGGTCTAGGGTTTCACCGGAGGGGTGGATCCGGAGCGTCTGGACCCCAACACAAGAAAGTTTATGCCATAGCATGTCATTATAGGTGTGTTGTGTGCTTTTGATGGCAAAGATTTCACTCCGGGGTGTGGGCCGCTTCACCGGCATCCACTTCTCTCTCGTGAGTTTACACGCGCTTATAGGGTGAAACCCCCGTATCGGACGAAACGTCGTGAATCTTCCGAAGAGGTGGGTTCTACCTTGTTGTTTTATGTTCCTATGGCCTACCCTAACACAACCAATCACCTAGTTCCACAATGCTACCCCCTTTCGACGCCGTTACCGCGTGTTTCCGTATAAGTCCGGTATCTCTCCTGCGGGTCTAGGGTTTCACCGGAGGGGTGGATCCGGAGCGTCTGGACCCCAACACAAGCAAGTTTATGCCATAGCATGTCATTATAGGTGTGTTTTATGCTTTTGATGGCAAAGATTTCACTCCGGGGTGTGGGCCGCTTCACCGGCATCCACTTCTCTCTCGTGAGTTTACACGCGCTTATACGGTGAAACCCCCGTATCGGACGAAACGTCGTGAATCTTCCGAAGAGGTGGGTTCTACCTTGTTGTTTTATGTTCCTATGGCCTACCCTAACACAACCAATCACCTAGTTCCACAATGCTACCCCCTTTCGACGCCGTTACCGCGTGTTTCCGTATAAGTCCGGTATCTCTCCTGCGGGTCTAGGGTTTCACCGGAGGGGTGGATCCGGAGCGTCTGGACCCCAACACAAGCAAGTTTATGCCATAGCATGTCATTATAGGTGTGTTGTGTGCTTTTGATGGCAAAGATTTCACTCCGGGGTGTGGGCCGCTTCACCGGCATCCACTTCTCTCTCGTGAGTTTACACGCGCTTATAGGGTGAAACCCCCGTATCGGACGAAACGTCGTGAATCTTCCGAAGAGGTGGGTTCTACCTTGTTGTTTTATGTTCCTATGGCCTACCCTAACACAACCAATCACCTAGTTCCACAATGATACCCCCTTTCGACGCCGTTACCGCGTGTTTCCGTATAAGTCCGGTATCTCTCCTACGGGTCTAGGGTTTCACCGGAGGGGTGGATCCGGAGCGTCTGGACCCCAACACAAGCAAGTTTATGCCATAGCATGTCATTATAGGTGTGTTGTGTGCTTTTGATGGCAAAGATTTCACTCCGGGGTGTGGGCCGCTTCACCGGCATCCACTTCTCTCTCGTGAGTTTACACGCGCTTATAGGGTGAAACCCCCGTATCGGACGAAACGTCGTGAATCTTCCGAAGAGGTGGGTTCTACCTTGTTGTTTTATGTTCCTATGGCCTACCCTAACACAACCAATCACCTAGTTCCACAATGCTACCCCCTTTCGACGCCGTTACCGCGTGTTTCCGTATAAGTCCGGTATCTCTCCTGCGGGTCTAGGGTTTCACCGGAGGGGTGGATCCGGAGCGTCTGGACCCCAACACAAGCAAGTTTATGCCATAGCATGTCATTATAGGTGTGTTGTGTGCTTTTGATGGCAAAGATTTCACTCCGGGGTGTGGGCCGCTTCACCGGCATCCACTTCTCTCTCGTGAGTTTACACGCGCTTATAGGGTGAAACCCCCGTATCGGACGAAACGTCGTGAATCTTCCGAAGAGGTGGGTTCTACCTTGTTTTTTTATGTTCCTATGGCCTACCCTAACACAACCAATCACCTAGTTCCACAATGCTACCCCCTTTCGACGCCGTTACCGCGTGTTTCCGTATAAGTCCGGTATCTCTCCTGCGGGTCTAGGGTTTCACCGGAGGGGTGGATCCGGAGCGTCTGGACCCCAACACAAGCAAGTTTATGCCATAGCATGTCATTATAGGTGTGTTGTGTGCTTTTGATGGCAAAGATTTCACTCCGGGGTGTGGGCCGCTTCACCGGCATCCACTTCTCTCTCGTGAGTTTACACGCGCTTATAGGGTGAAACCCCCGTATCGGACGAAACGTCGTGAATCTTCCGAAGAGGTGGGTTCTACCTTGTTGTTTTATGTTCCTATGGCCTACCCTAACACAACCAATCACCTAGTTCCACAATGCTACCCCCTTTCGACGCCGTTACCGCGTGTTTCCGTATAAGTCCGGTATCTCTCCTGCGGGTCTAGGGTTTCACCGGAGGGGTGGATCCGGAGCGTCTGGACCCCAACACAAGCAAGTTTATGCCATAGCATGTCATTATAGGTGTGTTGTGTGCTTTTGATGGCAAAGATTTCACTCCGGGGTGTGGGACGCTTCACCGGCATCCACTTCTCTCTCGTGAGTTTACACGCGCTTATAGGGTGAAACCCCCGTATCGGACGAAACGTCGTGAATCTTCCGAAGAGGTGGGTTCTACCTTGTTGTTTTATGTTCCTATGTCCTACCCTAACACAACCAATCACCTAGTTCCACAATGCTACCCCCTTTCGACGCCGTTACCGCGTGTTTCCGTATAAGTCCGGTTTCTCTCCTGCGGGTCTAGGGTTTCACCGGAGGGGTGGATCCGGAGCGTCTGGACCCCAACACAAGCAAGTTTATGCCATAGCATGTCATTATAGATGTGTTGTGTGCTTTTGATGGCAAAGATTTCACTCCGGGGTGTGGGCCGCTTCACCGGCATCCACTTCTCTCTCGTGAGTTTACACGCGCTTATAGGGTGAAACCCCCGTATCGGACGAAACGTCGTGAATCTTCCGAAGAGGTGGGTTCTACCTTGTTGTTTTATGTTCCTATGGCCTACCCTAACACAACCAAGCACCTAGTTCCACAGTGCTACCCACTTTCGACGCCGTTACCGCGTGTTTCCGTATAAGTCCGTTATTTCTCCGGCGGGTCTAGGGTTTCACCGGAGGGGGGCTCCGGATCTTCTGGACCCCAACACAAGCAAGTTTGTGCCATAGCATGTTATTATAGGTGTGTTGTGTGCTTTTGATGGCAAAGATTTCACTCCGGGGTGTGGGCCGCTTCACCGGCATCCACTTCGCTCTCGTGAGTTTACACGCGCTTATAGGGTGAAACTCCCGTATCGGACGAAACGTCGTGAATCTTCCGAAGAGGTGGGTTCTACCTAGTTGTTTTATGTTCCTATGGCCTACCCTAACACAACCAAGCACCTAGTTCCACAGTGCTACCCCCTTTCGACGCCGTTACACGCGCTTATAGGGTGAAACTCCCGTATCGGACGAAACGTCGTGAATCTTCCGAAGAGGTGGGACGAAACGTCGTTTATTAAATCACACTCGAAACACTTTACAAATTTTCACTATTCTTTTTTTATTATTACTAATAACTTGGATGCAATTTTCTAAGGAACATTTGGATCATCGATGACTCTCTTCTTCAAATGTCGCTTCTCCCTTCACATGTGGTGTGTAATCAAAGACTAGCTAATCTGTCAGGTTTGGACCGCCAAAGCTTCGGGGGTCTTGTCGTCCGTCTAAGTTGGGAGGGCCAATGTCATTATGGCAACCATAGAAAGGCATTTGCCTCGTTGGTCTTGGCATTAGGGCTAGAAAGGAATTAAAGTGGTGATCATGCACATATGTCAGCACATCGTGGTTGAGTCTTGGTGGTGCTAATTCAGAGACTGAAGCTCCGGGGTGATAACCCTTGGTCCAAGCTTCGTCAGTCATGCCTAGCAATGGCGGTATTTTGATAACGTTAACTTAGTGAAGGCATTACATTGAATTTTCTCAGTCATGTTATTCACGATGAAAACTCATGATCTAGTCTATGACTGGATCTGACAACACTTGTGTACCATTAGCTTACTAAAGTCGTTGCTTTTGAAGAACCTTGGTTGATGACATTGTTGGTTATTGTTTGGTTTAGATTTTTTTAATATAATTTGACTACATTCATCCGTGATGTCTAGAATTGCTCATAATATTGAGTTGTTTCATAGACACGATGTACTCTCTCCGTTTCTAATATTGAGTGTGATTTAATAAACGAATATTTGAAAAAAAAAGGAGTGTGCCGACGGCAATGCCGTCGGCGTATGTAATAAAAAAAAGAAGGACGACTGTGCCGACGGCAATGCCGTCGGCGTAGCCTGATCCGCAGGGGGCTATCGGGTCGCGACGACACGGTCGTCCCCATCCATCCATTCCTTCCCCTCGATTTTCCACACCCCGCCGTCTCCCCGCCGTCCCCGCCGTCTCCCCGCCGTCCCCGCCGCATCTCCACTTCCCCGCCGCCGTCTCCGCCTCGGCTCGAGCCCCGCCGCGCCGGCGCCCTGCTCCGCGCCCATCTGCCCCGCCACCGTCGCCGCAGGAGCTCGCCGCCAGCTGCCTCGCCACCGTCGCCGCAGGAGGTCGCCGCCAGCTGCCTCCCCCGGCCACCCGAGGTGAGCTGCCTCCCCCTCCAGTTCCTTGTCCCCTCCAGTTCCTTGTCCCCGCTAGCTGCTAGCCTCCCCCGGCCACCCGAGGAGACAATTTATCTGTCATAGAATATTCACACAATTTTTCCTCTCATGTTCTCTGGATCCAAACTTGACTTCCTATGATTGATTCCCAAAGAATCCCAAACATGAACACAAAATCAAATTTGGTGCAGATGTATCCCAAAGAACCTGTAGGGACATGTCAAATTTTTTCCTCTCCGTCCCGCCATATGACTTGATACTTTGTACTTTGCCTGCTGGGATATGCAATTGCAATTTAGTTTCGATCCAACAACTTGACCATCTGGACGAATAATACCATATTTTTCCACTTGAAAAATAGCCACACCAATTTGATGATACATGTTTACAACCAGGGAACTTCAAACTTCAAACAAGATGGCCCAGACCACTGAAAAGAAAGAGACATGGAAGTGCACAACCATTTTGGCTCATTGACCCAAAACGATTTCATCGACAAATCATAAATTAATATGGCTGCAATGCTCATGTACATATAAAGGTTGAAACTTGTTAAAAACAATACGCACATACTACCTCCTCCTCTCCATAATTCTTGTTGTGGTTTATTTTTAATTTAATTAAAACCATGACAAGAATTATGAATGATAGTAGAATGTACTAATATATGCGTCCATAGAGGATGCTATAGACCCTGATGGGTAAGGGCTTATACTTTAACCCTACTGAAGAGCATTTTTTTTTCTAATTTTTTTCAATCTCTGCAGTTAAAGCGATCAAGCACGAGCTGGCCATGCCCACTTGTTATTTGTAAACTGCCATAGAATTTCAACCTCCTGCTGATTCAGACAGCGAGTTGTCTACTATCTTTGAAAGACAAAAGTTAACGAATTCAGTTGCACCCAGTAGGTTATATAATTTTCCTTAAGTAAAAAGACATATATTTAATTCAGCTAGCTCGCATGGCAATCAATACAAGTGAAGGGATGCCGCAACGCCAGGAAGATTTTAGTAAAACTAAGAAGTATGTTTCTGGGTCACCTAGCGATGACTACGAGTACTGAAGTGAGCCGAAACCGAGGCGCCGTTCTTGCCCTATGTGTATATCTATGTATATACTTTTTGTCGCGATTAGTTCTTGATATTACGTTGTTACTAAGGCATATTGAAAAATTGTCGTTTGTAAACACACGATTTCTTATGATGACATGATGTCACTTAGGTGCGGCCGTATGGTCGAGGAGATATTTTTTTATTGAAACCAAGTTAGAGCCCTTGATTGTTACTTTGGTCTAACTTGAACCCCAAACTATAAAGCTTTGTGTATAAACTTTGTAGACCTATTGAAATTGCCATGTACTTGTCTTGAATGTTCTCAAATATTCATGCATATGCCTGTCTTGTTTTTGTGTTTTCAGATGGACTAGGTCCAGCCATCCACCAGCGTAGGCCCCGCGCGTTCCGGAGCGCGTACTAGAGCTTCTCCTTCCTTGCTGCTCTACCGTCTTCGCCTTCCCCCCGTGCGGTCGAGGTGAGCTACAATTCCCTCTCCTCCGTTGTTCCGCCTCTTGCTCTGCCCCGGCCTTCGAGCCGATGACACATTTACATTCATGTCTAGTCGCGTAACCGTAGGCGTCTCCCGTCCGGGAGAGTTGCAAATTTATAAATATGCAAGACTGTCCGTCTCAGCATATTTATAACCGTAGCTCTTCCGGATTGTCCATGTTTTGGACAGCTCGGGTATGTGTAGTTCGGTTCGTGTCCCATGTTCTGCTCCTTCCTGAGACGGATTTCGGCAGCACCCCCCGTTGTTCTTCGGATGCACACCCTCTCGGCTTGAAAAGTTCGAGACGTGTATTCTGAAGAACAGCGGGGAGGTGCTGCCGAAATTCCGTCTCGGGTCGGGGTAGAACATGGGACACGAACCGATCTACACATATCCGGGTGGGATTAGGCCCCTACCTATTAGACATGTAGGTGAACCGTTGCATGTTGTAATATATAAAATTTTGTCGTAATTAATCCTCATAAATATTATGCAAATACGGTCCTATCATTTTAAGAAATGCGTTGTTGTTTGTCTCCCAATAAAGCAGAGGATGTCTGGTAATGAGTGGATGTACAGCGGCCGTATTTCTGTGACTGAAAGAACAGATGAGTGGGAATGGAAGACCAACATGTTAGTGAAAGAGTTAGCGCGTGGTTCAAAGTCAGCGGTTCGCCCATTATGCCCTTGCTCTAATTGTCGGAGGCGGCATCGTCATGGAAAGGTTGAAATGACTAAACACCTGTGGTTGCATGGATATATGCAGAACTACGTGACGACTGTCGACTTTGCTCAGTACGAGCGTGATAGAGGAGAGGTGATGCGCCAGCGGATCAATGGCATTGAGTACGATGGGATTAGGAACTTGTTAGATGATTTCCGTGATGCCGACATGCCTGATTCGCCACCTCAAGTGGAGGAACAGCCCGAACCGGAGGAACCGGATGAACCCGAGCCAACAGCGAAGGCCTTCTTTGAAATGATGGGCTCGGCTAAGAGGCCGCTATACGAGGGTGCAAAGATTTCTCAACTCGATGCCATCTCTCAAGCACTAGCCGACAAGGCCCGGTACTCCACCACCCGTGCTGGATTTGAAGCTAATCTGAAAACCTATGGTAACATGTTGCCCGAGGGGCATTGTCTGCCTAAAAGCATGCACGAAGCGAAGAAAGTCTTGAAAGGGCTCAGCATGGATTATACAAAGATAGATTCTTGTCCAAAAGGCTGCATTCTGTTTTGGAAACAGTTTGCGGATGACAAGTACTGTACCATTTGTAAGGCGTCTAGGTATCATGAGGTAAAGGGAGCCGATGGTCAGTTGAAGCAGACGAAAGTCGCTATGAAGATTCTTCGGTATCTCCCATTCATTAAAAGAATCCAGCGGCTGTATTGGTCCGAGGAGACTGCCAAACAGATGACTTGGCACAAGATGGGGAAGAGATACACAGACGAGCACGGACGGGAAAAGATGGGACATCCATCTGATGGTCAGGCATGGAAGAATTTCGATGCAAAATACCCCGATGAGGCAAAAGAGGCTCGAAATGTCAGGATTGCGATAGCAACAGATGGATTCAATCCATATGGTATGTCGACTGCCTCATACAGCTGCTGGCCCGTGTTTGTTATTCCGCTCAATCTCCCTCCTGGAGTCTTAATGCAAAGGAATACCATATTTCTGTCGCTGATCATTCCAGGGCCAGAATACCCGGGAAAGAATCTGAGTGTCTATATGCAGCCGCTTGTGGATGATTTGGACCACTCTTGGCACCACGGGACGTTCACATACGACCGGGCATCAAAGAAAAACTTCTTAATGAAAATTTGGTTCCAATACTCCATGCACGACCTTCCAGGGTACGCTCTATTCTGTGGATGGTGTACCGCTGGTAAATGGCCATGCCCAGTGTGCAGGAACCGATTGGAGTTCCTCTGGTTAAGCGCGGGTAAGAAGTATTCCTCGTTTGACATGCATCGACAGTTCCTCAAAAGAAGGCATCGATTTAGAGAAGACAAAAAGAACTTCAAGAAGGGCAGAGTTGAGCGTGTAGAAAAAAAGATACCAACATTCGATGGTGCAGCTGTTGATGCCGAGCTACGTGCTCTTGTTCCCGCTGGGGGAAATGGCCCACGATACGTCGGATATGGTAAAACACACAACTGGACTCACGTGGCAGGCTTGACGCAGCTTGATTATTACAAGGATCTCGAACTTCCCCATAACATCGATGTGATGCACACCGAAAAGAATGTCGGAGAGTCACTCTTTCACACAATCCTGAACATTCCTGAGAAGTCGAAGGATAATGTGAAGGCTAGAGTCGATGTCCAGAAACTCTGTGATAGAAAGAGATTACATATGCAGCCTCCTGACCGCCGGCGAAAAAATTGGTTTAAACCGCTCGCCGACTACTGCCTTGACAGTATTCAAAAGAAGGAGGTATTCAAGTGGCTCAAATTCATTGTCATGTTTCCTGATGGTTATTGTTCGAATATAAGCAAGGGGGTCAATCTTTTAACGGGAAAAGTCAACGGGCTCAAGAGTCACGACTATCATATATGGCTTGAGCGTCTGATGCCGGTGATGGTTCGAGGGTATCTACCCGAGCGTGCACTGGTAGAAAAATGGCCTTCGGTATGCCAGCATCAGTCCCCAAGCGTCGCGCCCCGTGACTAATGAGTCTTTATTCCCGGGTCGCCAGGAGACCCGCGACAGACCAATCAGACGTCGCGGTTTGGGAAACGCGTTGCCGCGCGTGGAGGGAATTAATTCCGGTTGACCTCGCCGCCCGGGACTATTGGTCCTTTATTCCCCGTTCCCGTGGCCAACCGGGACCATTGGCTCTTTATTCCCCGTGCCCGTGGCCAACCGGGACTAAACATCGGCTTCTCGCCTTCCCGCGGCGGTTTTTATTTCGCGAAGAGGCAGAGGGCGCCATTTCCACTGCTCGCTCTCTTCTTCCTCTGTTCTTCCTCGTTCTTCCTCTGTTCTTCCTCTCTCGCCATTTCAAGCACACGCACGCAAAATGGCTGAATGGACGGAATACGATGGGAAGACACCATGCGGCAAGGATTTGGACGTGCTCTTCAGCAACAGTTGCGCGCGGCTGCCTGAAGCTCTAGGTCGTTTGGCCGATCTGTATTGGGCAGCTCCCGAAGAACACCGGTTCTTTGGGCTCGATCTGGAGTACACGGCGAATCAGCAGGATGTTGCCGTCATCCAGATTTCGTTCAAGGAGACGGTGTTGGTCTTCCAATGGTCAAGGTACGTAGAAGCTAGCACACGTCCACGTACAAATCTTGCATGCATGCATTTCGGGTTTTTTGGTTGCATGTGAAGATCATATGTGCTGCAACTAATCTAACACATAGCCTATTTTTGTTGTTACAGTAGCTCAAGGCATTGCCCGGACCTTGTTGATTTTCTTGTCTACAATGGGTTCGACTTTTGCAGCGTTGACATCACGCAAGACCGCGTGAAGTTGGCGCGCATCGGTGTTGTGATACCTGAAGATCACTATATTGATCTTCAGAATCTTATCCAGTTCACCGGGCCAAAGACCGGGATGGCTGTCATGGCAAGCTACTTAATCGACCCCTGCTATCACCGGATGAAGACTGATTTCCCCCGGCAGAATCACAACTATTGGGAGGAGACCCCATTGCGCATGACGAACCTCAAGTATGCGGCCGTAGATGCATATGTTGCGTACGAGTTGTTCCGCATCTACTCGGCGGGGCCATAGATGATGTATGCGTTCGATATTGCGCATGTAATGGTTATCTATAATTAGTAGTATATATATATGTAATGGATAACTTTTGTGATCGACTCTATATATATATGTTAATTATGAAATGTGATCGACTCTATGTTTGTGTTATGTGTGATCGACTCTATGCATGTAATTAATATTGTTTGTATTATTGTTCTTTATTTTTTATATATTTTTTCATTTTAAGATTTTAAAATGAATTAGTATTATTTTTCTTCATTTTTTGATATATTATTTGTATTTTTAAGATTTTAAAATGAATTTGTATTATTGTTCTTAATTTTTGATATACTATTTGTATTTTAAGATTTTAAAATTAATTAGTATTATTGTTCTTCATTTTTGATATATTATTTGTAATTTTAAGATTTTAAAATGAATTAGTTCTATTTTTCTCAATTTTTGGATATATTATTTGTATTTTTAGAAATAATACAAATTAAAAGTTAATGTTTATTTATTTATTCAAAATTATTAATTACATCATTACTTTTGTTTATTAAAAGATTTATTTGCAATTCAAACAATTAAGAAATGTGGCTTCGACTAACATGTTAATAAGATTGATATGATACTACTATCACATACATGCGTGAGAAACACTTGGATTCGGGACGGGATGGAACTCGGAAGTTAAGCGTGCTAGTGCTAGAGTAGTGGGAGGATGGGTGACCGAGCGGGAAGTATGACCATGAGTAAGTAATTTGACTAGGGATAATCTTAGTTAGACACTAAGCAAAGCAAATAATACAAATTGTGAAAAAAAGAAGGGAGTGAAAAAAAAGGGAGAGGGAGTGAAAGAAAAGGGAGTGAAAAAAGGTGAGAAAAATAATTAGAAACCAAATGAATTAAAAAAATTACGAAATAAATCTAGTCCCGGTTCATGTGGCCAACCGGGACTAAATGTCCTCCGACCCCAGGCTCCGCCACCCGCCCACGTGGACGGGCCTTTAGTTCCGGTCCGTAAGTAGCGGGACTATAGGGGGGGGCCTTTAGTCGCGCGTAGCTAGTCCCGGTTGCCTGGACGGGATTAATGGGCCTGGCGAACCGGGACTGTAGGCCTTTTTTCTACCGGTGGTGTCTGGCGAGTGCTCGCGGAGTTGAGCCATTTCTTCCGCACGCTTTGTGCTAAGCAGATATGTCCTGTGATTATTCAGAAGCTGCATGATCTAGTGCCGGAGTTGCTATGCAACTTAGAGATGATATTTCCGCCAGGCTTCTTTACTCCGATGGCACATCTCGTTGTGCATCTCGCGAACGAGGCACTTTTGGGTGGACCGGTGCAGTTTCGTTGGCAGTTTTGTATTGAGAGAGAGTTCAAGTACATTAGAAACAAAACTGGAAATAAAGCTAAGATTGAAGCATGCATAGCTGAGGGAGTATGTCTTGAGGAGATGGCAGACGCCGCGACAACGTACTATCCTGCTGAAGTTCCCACTATGCATAACCAGGCATCTCGGTACAATATCGACGAGCCCAAGCATGACCCCCAGCTCCTCCTCTTCCAATGTCCCGGTGGCAAGTCAGGTGGCCGAGAAAAATATACCTTGACCAAGGAAGAGCAAGATTGCATAATGCTCTATGTGCTTACGAACATGAAGGAAGTGGTCGATTATATCAGGTAAAATGGTGGTACAAATTACTTTCCAACTAGTAACCCTGTTTCGATCTAATACGTATTCTCTTCTTTTAGAGAATTCACGGATGAAATGTGGTCTGGAGCGGAGGAACCATCTATCGGAGAGCTGGACACTCTTCTGAAAGAGGGTGCTCCCGGACAGAAAAAATTTGTGTCTTGGTTCATGGAAAAAGTAATTTCTAACCTCTCCCTATTACCTTGCAATCTGTGGCTTGTCCCTTTCGTTACACCTATCTAATGCACAAAACAATTTGTATCGTATTTGTAGGGAGCTAATCCCAACGTTCAGATGACGGATGAGTTGAGATGTGTTTCCCAAGGTTTTACCCGTAGCGTGATGAAATATGAGAAGTATGATGTGAATGGGTATCGCTTCCACACGGAGGATCACCAGAAGAGTCGGCCGAATGCAAAAACGGTAAATACCGGGGTCTTCACCCGAGGCGCCGATTCCATAGACTACTACGGAACGTTAGAGAAGGTATACGAGCTGACGTTCAATCGCACCAACGTAGAACTCAAGCTCGTTGTGTTCAAATGCCACTGGTTCGACCCCGTCCATGGATACAAAAGTACCCCTTCCATTGGGTTAGTTGAAGTTAGGCCTTCAACCACCTATAGCGGATCCGATGTCTTTATTGTGGCTCACCAAGCTAAGCAAGTTTATTATTTGCCTTACCCATGCCAGAAAGAGGCACTCAAGGGTTGGGAGGTTGCGTTCAGGGTATCGCCACATGGTAAACTACCCATGCCGTCCGACGACGATTATAACAACATTGACCCGAAAACGTACCAAGGAATTTTCTATCAAGAGCAAGAGGACTTCGGAGACTTTGATTTACAAATGGGTGGTTTTGAGGACCTCGAGAACAATGCGGAAACTCGTGGTGAGTCAGTGGTGGATCTAAAGGACATAGACATGCTCACCAAGCTACATACAGACAATGAAGACGATGATGAGCCACCACCGTTCGAAGATCCTCTAATTTACTACTCACGTGATAGTGATACGGATAGTGAGAACGAGAACCCACCTAATTATGAGAGTGATGATTCTAGGTGATGTCTTTATACTTAGTATTTTATCTTAGCATTTTTTATGCAAGTTTCACCATTTTATACTTAGTATTTTTTCTTTTGAACATGCCTAGTGATGCTCTACATTTTATGCCAAGTTTCACAATTTTATGCTAAGTGCCTACATTTCACCATTTTATGCTAAGTGCCTATATTTTTACTATGTATATGTGATTTAATTGTTTTCTATTTCTCGATGCAGGTGATTGGACAATATGAGCCAAGGCAAGGAATCGTCGTCGTCCTTGCTCAAGAAGATTACACGGAGTGGTAGATCCTTGATTCGCAATCGGCGCTACCCCGTGGACGACGATGCGGTTGGAGGACGAGGACGAGGACGAGGTGGAGGACGAGGTGGAGGACGAGGACGAGGACGAGGTGGAGGTGGCGGGGGAGGTGTAGACTTGGAGCCTCCACCCTCCGCGTCTGGTGACGTGGCTTCCCAGCTGCAGATAGAGTATAGGGAGGAGGGGGAGACGGAGTCCAGACGGGAGGAGGAGGAGGAGTACAGACCGGAGGAGGAGGAGGAGGACGAGGACGAGGAGGTGGAGATGGAGGGGGAGGTGGAGGGAGGAGGAGGGGCACCGAAGAAGCTGCGAGTTCGCGGGGAAGCGGGAGTCCCCTGTTTGGATAAGCAGCCTGCCACGGAGGAGGAGAAGACTCTTATTTATCCAAATAAGAAGGAGTAAGTTTACTAATTTTGTAATTTTAAATATGTAGTTTCATTTTTGGCATATGTACTAATGTTTGATTATTATGCAGCAATTGGACATATGCTGAAGGGAGCCGCCAGCCTTCGAGCTTGCTTGGAGCTCTGATCCGGCTTTATTGGCCGGGCTTTTACACCACGGTTGTGGATGGCCCGCCGAAGTTGGCGTCTTCTTGGCTGGACTACGAGACTGCCGATTGCGCGCCATTCGGGAAGGCTTCTGACGCCGTGACCACCAGGTTTTGGGTAAGTTATATTTTCATGAGTTTCGTTCGTAGTTGATGACACCACCGTTCTAACTCGCTATTTTCTTCATGCATGATTGAAGTGCTTTTTCCGGGTGCTTGAGGAGGATAGAGGCGCGGCGCGTCGGGTTCTCCGCAAGGCGTGCATGAGGTTGACCCGCCAGGTGTGGTACAACCAGAAGCACACCGCCATCAGCGCGTTCATGGCCGAGAAGGGCAAAAGGGCCAAGAAGAAGGACAATGTCGCGGACCCGCCCAAGATGACAGTCGAGGATTTCATGAGGGTAAGTAAACTATCTATGTCATTCTACATTTCAGTTAATTTGCCATTGCATTGCCTCCTTTTTACTTCACTATTGCATTCTCAGGTCATTCCACACTGGGCCGAAAGACACGAGGACGCATGGGCGGTGCTGGCTAGGAGGTGGGCCGGGGAAGACCCCGAACACAATGCCGTGAGCGAGCGGAACAAGAAGAACCGAGGCCACGGGGGCACCCACAGTGGAGGAAGCCTCAACACCGACCGCTTCAAGAAGAGGATGGTATGTACATACATGGAAAAGATGGTTTATTTTCTATCATGCATGTTTCTACTTGATACACATAACGTTTACTTTTGCGATGCAGGAGAAGCAGAGTGGGGTGCCAGCTACTTACTTGGCGGCGTGGAAGACGATGAGGCGGAAGAAGTCTGTTTCAGACGCCGCCACGTCCTCGGCTCCTGAGTACTACGGCAGAGCCGAGTCGGACATGCAGGATTACACCTCGGCGTTCCAGATTCTACACCCGCAGGTCGAGGACCCCTTCGAGCACGAGTACGACGAGACGGCGTTGATGCTAGCGGGGAACGGGAGGGAGCACGGCCGTCTGAGAATCCTTGATAAGGTGGCCACGCCTACCGCGAGCCTCACTCGTATCAAGGCTACCCTCCCCGTCGACGCCGTCCCTGTCCAGCCTCGTCGACGGCGTGCTGGAGCTGCCTTTGCCTCTGCCGATGTAAGTTGTCCTCTCATTCTCATCATGTTTTCTGACATTCCCCTCTGCATTGCTAAGTTGTCGATATTAACTTGTTTCCTAAATTGTAGCCGGAGTTCGATGCGGCCTATGCCGCCGCTTATGAGAAGTACAAGGAGAACCTACAGGCGTGGCAGCAGAGGACCGACGCCCTCACTTCGTACCATAGCGCGGTATCGAGTGTAAGTTTTCAATCCATATTTCTGCAAAATATGACAAGTCTAAATCATCTTGGCAACACATGACATCTAAACCATCTTGTAGGCGATGATGAGGTGGATGACCACCGGAGAGAGAGGATCGCATCCAGGAGAGCCTCCTGAAGCGGCAGGGCCGGTCCCGATATTCATATCGAGGGATGAGTTTGCCCTCACATACTACGCAGAGACCCCGGTATGTGTTCTTTTCCACACGTCGATTACTGATTTACTTTGCCTCTAAAGTGTCTAACTCGTGCTCGAACATGTAGGATACTGGAGCTTCGGAGAACACGGCTTTTGGCCGGGCTTCTCCTAGTGGCTCCCCGGGTTCGCGCCAGACGACGCCGATTCACGGCCGTGCTTCGGCCACTCCTGGTACCTCGCCTGGTGGCTCCGGAGCTGGTTCGACGGACGCGACACATGATCGTCCTCATTTCACGAGTGGAGACCTGGGCTTCACCCCTTCTCCTAGCTAGGGATGTATCTAGATTGATGTATGGATGTATCTGGATCGATGGACGTATCAGGATCGATGTATGACCTTAAACGATGTTTGTCTGGATGTTTTGATGGTTAATAATGATGGTACTGAGCTTCTAGATGTTTCTGTTGCATTGGATCATTATTTGTAATTTTGCTGTGAATTTTGGAACGAAAACAGCACCAAAATGGGCAAAAAAAAAACCTGGGCATAGGCTGTGCCGACGGCAATGCCGTCGGCACAGGGATTATGCTGACCAAATGGTCAGTCCTTGGCCGACGGCATTGCCGTCGGCACAGCCCGTGCCCCAGGAGCCACCAGGTGCTGCCGCGTGTCCCCCATTGTGCCGACGGCATTGCCGTCGGCACAGCTCGTGCCCCAGGAGCGCACCAGGTGCTGCCGCGTGTCTCATCTTGTGCCGACGGTGGCCGTCGGCACAGAGGCCACCACCAGACCAACGCTCTGACAGCGTGGGGCCCGCTGTCAGACCAAGGTGGGGCCCACCTCTCAGGTGTGCCGACGGCATTCATGTGTGCCGACGGCCCCCGTACCTGCGCCGACGAGCCGTGTGCCGACGGCAGTGTGCCGACGGCCACCGTCGGCACAGAGGAGGACGACGGGGTTCTGACCTGTGCCGACGGCCTTTTGCCGTCGGCCTATAAGCAGATTCCTGTAGTGATCTAACCCAAGAGGGTAGCGGCCAACACCACGGCGCGGTGGTTGCAAGGACCGCGCCGTCTGATCGGGCGCGGTGAGGCCTGCCACGTAGGCCAGGTGCGGCTATGTAGCGCCGGGCGACGGGGCGCGGTGCCTTTGAGGGTAGCGCCGCGTAGCGGGGCGCGGTGCTCCCAGGATAATGAAAATCGCGACGGGGCGCGGTGCCCCTGTCTTCCTCACATTCCACATCTGAGCGGGGGCAAGAACAGAGGACAAGGACGGCGGCTCCACTCTCTCCCCTTCCCAAATCCCTCTCGGATCCGGCGAGATAGGTGGAATCATCCGTGGATTTCGTTCCCCCATCCTTCCTTAAGGTATTCTCCTTCGATTCCCTTAATTTTGTCCAATGAATCTCTCAGATTTGCCCAAATTTTGCAACCCTAGTTGAAACCTAGATCTTGATTTATTTCGAAATTTACAGATGGGTTTGTTTGTGTGAGATGTCTTTGTTAGATGTTTGAGATGTTATATTATCATTGGTAATTTTGTTGGGTTCTCTAATATGGTTGCCATGTGATAGATGTGAGAGAAAATTTGTCATGTGAGAGATGTGAGAGATGTAATTTTGAAAGATGTGATAGCTGATTGTTTGGCTTCTATGATAGCTAATTCAATGTGAGAGATGTAATAGCTAATTGTTTGGCTTCTATGATGTCCTTGATTTGTTGCCATGTGAGAGATGTGAGAGCTAATTTGTTGGCTTGTCTAATATGGTTGCTAATTAATTCCATGTGAGAGATATGAGAGTTGTTGTTTGCTATATTGACACATAAATATTAGGTTGTCTATGTCTAATGTGAGAGATGTGAGAGCAAATTTCTGTTATTAGTTTGTCTCTTCTAATGTGTATATGAGCATGTTATCAAATTTCTGTTATTAGTTTGTCTCTTATTAGTTGGTCTACTTTGCAAAATGATAGGATGGATGACGAGTGTCTTATCGAGGATAAATATGATGTCAATCATCGTGGAATGTTTATGGCGGAGAAAAAGAAGGTAATCCATATTCACTATGTTTGTTCATATGTATGTAGTTTCCATTTTATTGTTGTAATTTGTATTTCTTCATGTAGGTCTGTGTCCCTCTTCGTTTGCGTTCCCATGAGGCCTCACACAAGGACATGCCATACGACGAGCGGTATACGGATTTACATCGAGACACTTGGACTACTGCCATATATCTCATTTGTCACTCGGTCCAAGGTGCACATGAATCCTGCTGCCATCACCGCTCTTGTTGACAGATGGAGGCCGGAGACGCACTCTTTTCACCTCCGTACCGGGGAGATGACCGTTACTCTCCAGGATGTGTCCATGATAACGGCACTCCCCATCCGTGGAGATCCTGTTTGTTTCAGCACCGATTCCAAGAACTGGCGTGAGGGTATGTTCAGTCTCATTGGTAAGGTTCCACCTGAGAAGACTGACCCAAGCAAGGATAGGCTCTCAGCCGGCGCTACATTTGTTTGGATAAAGAAAGAATTTGGAAAATGCCCCGAGGATGCTGATGTGGAGACCATTGATCAGTATGCACGCGCATACACGTGGTATGTCATCTCGAGGACTCTATTTGCTGACAGTGGTGGTAGGACCGCACCTTGGATGTGGCTGAAGGCGTTATCTGTGAAAAATCTCAGCTGGGGTTCGGCTGCGCTTGCGTACTTGTATCGCCAGGTAATCCAAATAACTCTCATTTTCTAAATTAGATGTCTGTCTCGGAAACTTGTGAACTTAATAGCGTGTCTCTATGTGCAGTTGGACGAGGCTTGCCGTAGGACATTACCGAATGCCGGCATTGGTGGTCCACTAGTACTACTCTCTGTTTGGATGTGGGAACACTTTTCGGTGGGACGGCCTCAAAGGATGAAATCTGCTCCTTGGGATGATCATGACAACCCGCTGCGAAGGGCTACATGGGCGTATTGGTGGAACAAGGTCGCGGAGTTCAAAGGTGACACAAAGAGGGAGTACGTGCGGTACACGAATGAGTTTGATGAGCTGACCCCTGACCAGGTAATATTGGTCATATCATGTTTTGTCATTATGTTGTAGGTAATAGTTGTTGAGTTATATTCCAATTTTAAAATCTTGTATACTGTTGTAGGTGACATGGGAGATCTATGGCAGTCACGAATATTTCGGACAGACAAACGGTCAGTTCGACCTGAACCCAAAGTGCCGAGAGGAAGAGTATCTTTGGTTGTTGAAGGCCCCGCTGATATGTCTCTGGGCAGTTGAGCTCCATTTGCCACATCGAGTCATGACGCAATTTGGTTTACTCCAAACTACACCGCCGCAATGGAAGGACACAAAGTTTGCCTTACACGAGTAAGAATATAACATTTCCTCTCTTCCATTCTAAAGCATGCATTTCATAGCACTAATGCTTAATATCTTCTTATATGAAGGTTGGACCGTAAAAGGCAGAAGAAGGTGACGAAATGGGATCAGCACCATAGTGATTACGTCTCTAAGTGGAAGGTTAGGGTGGCAAGGGCTAGGAAGGACAAGAAATTTCTGCGTCATCATGACCAGTTCGAGTTAGCTGCATTCAATGCCTATCTGGCTTGGTTTCATCCACGGACTCGTCTGGCTCTATGTCCTCCGGCTTTCGAGGATATAGTCTTTGATGATGCTGAACTTCCTGATGTCGCGCCTCAGTTCAACTATAACATTGCAGTTCGAGAGGGCCGCGGGACCGAGTTTGCTCCTATGATCAACTATATGGTAATTTGAACCATTTTTTTTCGTTTTCATACTTATTCGATTCGGAGATCTAAATTTCTTATTTTCACAGCGCAATGCGATAGAGAACCAAGCCGCGGAAGCCGAGGAAGCAGCCGCTTTCCCTCGTACCAAGAAGGGTGACAACGCCCTTAGAGAATATGTGAAAGTAAGTTTTAAATATTCTCGAGACCACTAATGCTTTCTTAGAGATATCACTAAGATGTTTCTTGTCAATTTCACAGCGTAGCGCCGCTGGGTTACGACGATTGGCTCACATGCTTGGTTGTCGTACCAACGACGCCGCGGAGCCGAGCAGTGACTCCTCGGGCTCTCGAGGACATGAGGCCCCTTTATGTGGCAGTGCTTCCTCCTCTAATCCACCACCAGATGTTGAGGTAGTAATATTTGTTTCTCTATCCTTTGTTATTTTCCTCGGGGTCTCGAGCACATGAACCGAGCAATAATTTCTCTTTCTTTTTTTTGTTTCAGGATAACCTTGGTGACGTTCAAACATTTGATGCTTATGTACGGTCATTTGGTTTACGGTCCAAGAAAAAGGCCAAGATGGTTATGGAGGAAGAGGAGGCCGAGGAGGAGGAGGCCGAGGAGCAGGAGATCGAGGAGGAGGCCGAGGAGGAGGAGATCGAGGTCCCTCCTCCGCCGCAGCGCCAAACTAGGAAGAAGCTGGTATGTAGGAGGAAGAATGCCGACGCGCCGTCCTCGCGCCGTTCTCGTGACGAGGAGGAGGAGGAGGAGATCGATGCCCCTCTGGCGAGTAGGTTGACTCGGGCTTGCAGGGGGAGGAAGTAGATGGGTAGTCATGCGTTTATCGTCGTCGTCGTGAACTTTTGGGTCAGATTCAGAATTAGTTTGCTGGAAGGTCCATTTTGTGCTCAAGTTTATTCCTAGGGTCATTATTGTCAATTTTTACCAAAATTTTCCTCTCTTCCAATCTGTACCTGTCATGTCCTAGTACGACTTCTTTCCACTGCTGACCACTGCTACTCCTAGTACAGTATTTTTACTTACCGCGGCGAGGTGTGCAGTGTCTTTCAGCCACCGGAATTTATTATCGGGAATAGATTTGCAACTTTCATTCCTACGAGAGGTGCCTTTTTGACATATAGGATACCTTTGGCAATATTTCTAAAAGAAACGTGGAAATGTTACTAGTTTTTACAGTACCAAGAGCATCACCGCGGCACGCCAACTAGACGGCAAATAATTCTATAGGACTACTTGTTCTACAAATTCACCGGTGTGGACCAATTTCAGCAATTGACAAATTCAACCGTGTGTCAATTGCTGAAGTTGATCCACACAAGTGTAATTATTTTCCCCAAATAGACGGGTCCCGCAACCGTGTCGCACGAGTAGGAGTTTCACTATGCGACTTGCTATTTCTATTTGGGAAACGATGAAACACCAGTTTTTTTTTTGAACAAAGGATGGGGTCGAAGACCCCAGAAGCTGCTTTATCATTCCACGTGGAAGGGGAAATTTACATCCAGACCCTTTGCTAATCTTGCCCTATGGACCCTAGACTTCGAAGGAAGGGCTGGAAAAATACAGAACAGGCCTCGGAACAAAAAATAAAAAGCAAACTGGTCCTCAGCCTTCTCCTCCACGATTTCGCCGGCGTCCTCCAGGCGCTGTTCGCCAAGGACGGAGCACTTGAAGCTCGAGACTCTCCCAGGCCGGCGAAGGATCATAGCTGCTAGCAATCGGACCAAGAGCGGGAACGAATCACTTGCTCCTGACTCGACGTCGAGCTCCAGCAGCTTGTCCGATGGGCCTCCGAGCTGGAGGTTGAAGATAGGCCACCCTCCTGGCCTTGAAACGCGGAAGCAAAACCTGCTTCGCGTGATGCGCTCGTCGATGCAGCGGGGAACCAAGCTCCAATCGGCGAAACCTGAAACGGCAGCAGCTTTCTCCCTCGGCCCCTCGCCTCCATGGCCGGTCAGCGGCAGAGCACCAGCAACCGCTTCAAATCTCGTCGAAAGAAGCAGAGAAGACTCCAGAGCCAGAGCTTCTCCTTCGATCTTATGCGGGAAAGGGGATCCCACTACCCTCTGCAGAAAAACGCACTCCCACCGCGGGAGGCACGGATCTGAGAGAAGCAGCAGCAACACCGACGAGGCGCGGATCGGGCACGCCCCCGCGGAGATCCCGAACGGCATAACGCCGACAAGCAAACACAAAGTCAAGCAACAAGAAACTAAACCTAATCTACTGCTATACAGATGGGTCCGGCGCCCTACCTCATCACCACAGCGGCCAGCGCAAGCGCTAGCGTCGGGGATGGCCGGAAAACGGGGGTGGAGGCGGCGGACTCTCAAAGGGGTGGGGGAGGGGTGGGGGAGGAAAGACTAGTGGTCTCCAAACACCAGTTTATCCTACCGTAGGATCCTAGTTACTGTCCAGGTTGAGTCAATGCCACTTGCAGCCGGCCTACAGGTCTACATACATAGTACATGCTTTCGGTACCAGGATACAAATACGGAACAAAACAAATACAGACTCCTACATACAGACGTAGACTACCTACGAGCATTGTCGATGAAGTATAGAAACAACACGGCCTGAAGTGATGCAGAGAGGTTCAGAGGAGGCGACGGGCAGCCGCTGCTACACGGCAAGCAGACACGGCAGGCAAAGGCTGGCGGCGGAAGGAGCGGGCCAAGCTCTAATCTTGGTTTGGTTCGATGTGCATGCATCGGCTGCCAGGAAATAATTTGTGAGATTTGTGTCGGGATGACCGTGTGCCATGCATGCTTTGGTGCTGCCCAGCCCAACGGTACCCCTCAGGATCTCCCCCGTTACGTCCTTGCAATCGTGCAGTCCAGCTTGCTCACCTACCTAGAGCTAGAACACGGAAAAACCTTTTTTACATGTACGGCCACGGAATAAACGCGATCGAGGGCTAAAAACCAATCTGCAGATGAAGCCTCCAACGGGATACGTACACGGAACAAAAGCGTCGTCTCATCTCCTTCTTTCGTCTCACCCGGTCGACGGCAGGTGGTACCACACCGCCAGCCTAGCCTTACTCTCATCCATGGACGCAACCGTGTTCGTCGTCGTGCAACGGTGGTCACTGGTCAGTCAGTACACGCACTGGCCCTGAGTCACTGACCCGATCCATCCACTGCAGCCACAAGCGCTGCTGCCGACGACGATTGAGATTTTTTTCAGTTCAAGATCAAAGCTGGTAGCATTCATTCTTTTTTTAAATGGTCAGAGCTAGCCGTGGACATCTCAAACCCGCTACAAAAATCATTGATGCCATGTGTTGCGTATATGGATAGTAAAGTGATTGGACGGATTTGCTCACCTGTTTCTGTGCACAAGTCATCAGTTTCTCATCCCCTTTCTTAACCCAAAGAATCCACATAATTCTGTGGTACAATTGACATTCATATAAGCTCTAGATCACTTCAGTGCATATGCACCCAGTATTTACAAACGTATTTTGAAATTTCAAAAATTTGAAAAAAATTGTTCGCATATAGATCTTAACAAAATATGTGTACATAAAATCGTTTAACGAAAAACCAAAATTTGTGTGTGTCTTGTATGAAAAGACAAAAAAGTCTAGTGAAAAGACTTATTTTAACACAAATTTTATTTTTTTACATAAGAAAAAAAAATCTGTCTTTCGTGAAACGACTTTATGAACCTATAAGATGTTAAGATCTTTATGCGAACATTTATTTGCAATTTTTGTTCAATTTTAAAATAATTTAAAATGTATTTTATATATAGAGAGCGTAAGCACCTCGGAGCCAAAACGCATCCCCCGATGTCGAACCGAAAATGAGGGAATCACGCGGCTCATGATTGTACTGGGTTGCGTTTACGGAAATTTAAAAAATTTCGCCATGCATGCAACGCAACCGCCAAGATCTATCTATGAAGATACAAACGAATAATAATTTCCAATATCTACTTCTCGAGATCGTGTACCAATCACCGTAAAAGCGGAAGAGGTGTTGAGAAAGATGTTGATGAAGCCTAAAGAAGATCCTCAAGCACAAGTCTATGGGTAAGGATATTGCCAAGTCCCGGTATCCAGCATCTTGATCCAATAGAGTGATCGGGTCTCACGTGTTACTCCTCTGAGAGTATGCACACATAAGTTGATTCAAATTCTGCAGCGCTTCGCCGTCCAGAACTAGACGTCGCATGTGTATATAACCAGAAAAATGTTGGAGGTATGCACTACAGACAATAATATTCAGTTATTATTTATCTCCAAGTTCAGAATTAAATTTATGTCATCATGCTACAACCATTATATCACTTGAAAAGTGAGTTTGCACAAGAAAATCTTTATGCGAGTATGAAGACATAAAGAAACAAGAGTTCCTAATCTTGCCTCTAAGATAACCTTATGTTTTTTGAGATGGTCACATTTTCCTTATCGTGAACTTGGTTAAAAGTTTAGCAAAACATGAGAGATTATTGTTAGATTAACAATAGTACTGAACCGACCTAAGTGTATGTTGTTGCTGAAAGAGACTAAACAATTATAATTTATTTTAACAAAATATATATGAAGTTTTCATTAACTACAATTCGTATACCATGGGAATATCTAGTAACCGCACGATTGGAAGTTATGCTTTGCATATCAACAACCATCTGGTCGTAACTGGGATCAAAACGGTGATATCTCGGTATGACCTAGAAAGTGTAATGAAACTGAGATCATTCAACACTATTACTTAACTCCTATAGACGATAGAGAGATGGACACTCTGGGACCTCTCAGCATCACCGATGACATTTTGTCTGGCTAGATACACTGTGATTTATCACAAGGTCATCAGGAATATATATGAGAAAAGAGAACGATATCGGTAATGAGTTTTATGAGTTATGATAAAAGAGTTTGATCAGATTAGATCTCATAGTCTCACCTCGTGATATCGTTGGTATCATGAGGTTAATATAATAAGTGCACTAAGTAACTTATAAGGTTCCTTCGTTCTTCGGAACACACAGGAGCCATCTTGGACGTCCACGGTCCCGCTATTGGTTATTGTTTGGTAAGTTTTCGAACATATATGTGTGTTATCGAGTCTTTTTGGGTCACACGCTTAAGCCGTGCCAATCTTTAATTGAGAGAATTAATATTTTGTTATTGGTTTGATGAATGTTCGATGTTGTTGCGATGTCACAGAAACAAGTTCAGTGTCAATCGGAGTGGTTTTGGGGAAGTTACTATAAAAGAGAAAATATGACCATGTTAGGAATAATTTATTTGAGAGGGAACGGAGGACAAAATATGTCCCGGGATGTCAAAATTGTCTTTCTAACATCGTTAGATTTTATCAGAAATTTTATCTATAGGATTGAAGTGGTTTAGGAGGAGTTTTGGGGACTTTCCATACAAGGGGCGAGTGCAGGGAGGGGGCAGATTTTCCCTGATGGCCGAACCCTATTTTAGGGGGCTGCCAGGTGGGCCCATGTGGCTCCACAAGTTGGTACTCGTTGTTCCTCCATTTTTTCTGGATTTACTGGAGAGAAAAAAGAGAAAAGAAAAAGGAAGGAGGGAGGTCGAGTTTGACTCCACCTCACCCAATCCAAGTTGGACTAGGGGAGGGAAGTCCAACCACCTTGATGGTGCGGCCACGTCCTCCTAGCTCAACTAGGAATCCTCCCATTATATCGAGCACCCGAAGGCTCAAAGCACAACACACAATTGGCTCTCAAGAAACTCTCTCTCTCTAGTAGAATTAGAGAGTCTAATTAGAGCTTCTCTAATTGAATTGGAGTCTCTTCGAATTGGGTTTTGAGGTGACCTCTCCTGATTAGAACTAATTCTAATTCTAGTTTTCTCTCATGTGTTAAGAACTTTCAGTTTCATAAATAGCTCCAATCACAGTTGATTAGAGCTACCAATTAGCAACGCTGGAAGACTGTCTCTCTTCGTCGGTGCCGAGTCGTGGACAGCGGAGCGTTGACGGGCTGACACGAGCGTATCCTTGATCAACAGCTTCTGCCAAATTCCACTACTACTTTTGAATTTCAAAAATCATTTACCAAGCATAGAAATATTAATTTTTTTACAAGTTTAAAATACGTAGTCCACCTTGCTCTTTTTAGCCTCCAGATTTGATCCCAAGGGACTAAGTGAGTACTTTCTAATCCCTTCGTCCTCCTGCCGTAAAAGTCTAGCTCTAAACAAAATCCATATGTTTTCTACAACCCAAAGGTAACTCATATAATGATAGCATATATAAAGGAACGCTACTCAAACTAGAATTAATGAAGACTACTCTAACAACACTAGAACCAATTTTCCTTGCCAAAATTCCAATTTCTTTTCCATTTTGTTCTCACGTTTCGACCAATCTATATTTCGAAGCCTTGGGTTATCAATTGGCAAAGTCATAGGCAGTTTACCCACAGGACATGCGAAAAGTCTACCATAGAGATTTTTTTTTTGAATAACAATACAAGAAAAAAGCTCCCTTTTATGAAAATTAACCTTCAAACCTGACATTTTTTCAAATGCACAAAGAATGAATTTGAGATTCTTTGCGCTCTCAACATCATCCTCTAATATAAAATCGAGTCGGTGGCATATTGGAAAATATTAATACCCGAATGGAAATCATCTAAATAAAATTATTACGTTAATTGGATTCGTGATGATTAGTCCTTTTTTATGTGCTCTATTTTAGATGGCAGGTTTTTGTCTCAACTTTATGTGATCCGTGATTGTAAGATAAAAGATAGTTAAACTTTGCAATAAAAGCTATGTGCATCGATCGATGCAGAAGCTGGGACATTAGCCCATTTCGAGAAACAAAAAACTAGTAATAATTTTAAGTCTTCGCCAACAATATCCTAGTCTATTTATTCTTGTAGATCACATACGGGAAGTATATGTTTATAAAGATTTATACGCACACATGCCAGACACGTATACACTACGGGAAAGCCTATAGACGCCGACGGCCGGAAGCTACGCCGACCGCCAACTATCGTCCCCCTCGGCGTAGGGTGGTCGGTAGGATCGGCCGCGCACGTGGCCGTCGGCGTACCTTTCCCCTCGGTGTATGCAAACAATCCCCGAGGGCCACCGTCGGCGTATGTCTTCCCCTCGGCGTATGCAAACAATCCCCGAGGGCCACCGTCGGCGTATGTCTTCCCCTCGGCGTCGGTTAGGGATATTACCCGGGGGCGGAACGGGGCGAAACGGCGCAGGTCTACGCCGAGGGCTAGCCGTCGGCGTATGTGGCATGGTAGACGCCGCCGGCTAGCCGTCGGCGTGGAGTCTTTTTTTTTCACATATTAACAATAATTTTTTTAACACGTTAATAATAAATTTAATAAAGTTTTTTTTCACTATATGATTTTAATTTATTATAATTTCTAAGTTAATAGGAGTGGTTGTATACCTCGGAATGTGAGTATCCCGCCACTCGCGCCCATGAAATAACACGGTGAAATCTCCCTGACCCGACCCTACGTACAACACAATAATCTAAAATAAATAAATAACATACTTATTATATGATATAGCTAAACATTAATATTAAAAACATAAATGAATTTGTACGGATCCCGAGGCCCCGCAGGCGCCCCTCTTTTGGGAAACCGTGGAACTTGCGACTGCGTCGTGTACCCAAATAGACATGCATCGAAGGGCGGTAGAATAGTAGAACATTCAGTGTTTATGCATGGTTAGGTTATGGAAACATGTAAGACAAGTGTGGCCCCAGAATTCAAGAAGATTCATTGGGGTAGATCCGTAGCGGGAGTTTCGCGGTTTCTTGTTCTCACAACACGCCTAGAAATTCCCGTAGCGGTCAAATGGGAGGGAATCTTTCGAAGAGTTGGTCCATGCTATTGTTTTTATGCTTTCTAGGGACCACCAAAACACAACCAAGCAACTAGTTCCATTTTGCTACCCCATTTTGGCATCGATGCCGGTTGTAGTCTTATAAGGTTTTTATAGTCTCTAGCGGGTATAGGATTTCACCGGAGGGGGGCTCCGTAGCGTCGGGATCCTTCCGAAGAGTTGGATTTCTACTTTTGTGTTTTGTGTTCCTATGGCTTACCCAAACACATCGAAACAACTAGTTCCACATTGCTACCCCCATTCGACGATGTTACCGCGTGTATGCGTATAAGTCTGGTATTTCTCCAGCAGGGCTAGGGTTTCACCGGAGGGGGGCTCCAGAGCGTCTGGGTCCCGTCACAAGATAGGGTGTGCCATACCATGTTAGTATATGTGTGTTGTGTGTTTTGGGTGGCAAATATTGCACTCCGGGGTGTGACCCGCTTCACCGGCATCCACTTCTCTCTACGGAGTTTACATGCGCTTATAGGCTGAAACTACCTTATCGGACGAAACGTCGGGAATCTTCCGAAGAGTTGGGTTTTACCTTTGTGTTTTGTGTTCCTATGGCCTACCCAAACACAGCCAAACAACTAGTTCCACATTGCTACCCCCATTCGACGGCGTTACCGCGTGTATGCGTATAAGTCCGGTATTTCTCCAGCGGGTCTAGGGTTTCACCGGAGGGGGGCTCCGGAGCGTCCGGGTCCCGTCACAAGCTAGGGTGTGCCATACCATGTTAGTATATGTGTGTTGTGTGTTTTGGGTGGCAAAGATTGCACTCCAGGGTGTGACCCGCTTCGCCGGCATCCACTTTTCTCTACGGAGTTTACATGCGCTTATAGGCTAAAACTCCCTTATCGGACGAAACGTCGGAAATCTTCCGAAGAGTTGGGTTTTACCTTTGTGTTTTATGTTCCTATGGCCTACCCAAACAGATCCAAGCAACTAGTTCCACATTGCTACCCCCATTCGACGCCGTTACCGCGTATATGCGTATACGTCCGGTATTTCTCCACCGGGTCTAGGGTTTCACCGGAGGGGGACATGACTGTTCGTAGCTAGGGGTTGAATATTGAGAAACTCTTGATGTATCTATGATGAAATAGGTATTTGTGTAGCTAAAAATGATTTTTTTCAAAAATCATGAGCAAACTATGAGGTACCTGTAGTTCAAATTTGACCAGTTTCCAGCGGAATTGGCAGAAACTTGTGTTTTTCAAAAGAGGTGGATGGAAACCTTTTAATATGAAACAAATTGGTTATTTGTGCATATAACATGGTCTAATATTTTAAAAAAATTATAGCTCTCAAGTTTTGAAACATATTTGCGGTAGGTCCTTCACAAAAAAACCCATTTTTTACACTCGAAAAATGGAAAATGGTTTTTTTCTTCAATGAAAAGGAAAACTTCCTCCGTGAACATTGTCCGTGCTTCCAATATGCATATTTGAAGAAACTATGCCATGGATATGACCATAACATCCGTCATTTAGCCCGAAACCCAGGAATGTTCGGAGGAGATAGCTCATTTTTGTGAACATATTTTCAACACAACTCTCGTATTCCAAGTTTATTATTTTTGGTGTATACTAGTACCTATATAATGTCACCATGCGAAGGCCTTGCATCATTTTGGATTGTTTTGAATTTTTTGGAATTTTTTAAGCCGGTTTAAGGAAAAAGTCAAGACGGGGGGCATGACCGTTCGTAGCTAGGGGTTGAATATTGAGAAACTCATGGTGTATCTATGATGAAATAGGTATTTGTGTAGGTAAAAATGATTTTTTCCAAAAATCATGAGCAAACTATGAGGTACCTGTAGTTCAAATTTGACCAGTTTCCAGCGGAATTGGCAGAAACTTGTATTTTTCAAAAGAGGTGGATGGAAACCTTTTCATATGAAACAAATTGGTTATTTTTGCATATAACATGGTGTAGTATTTTTAAAAATTATAGATCTCAAGTTAATTATTATTTAAATTAAAGATTATTTGAATTCAAATTTATTACTAGTTATTATTTTTTACTCAAATAATTGTTTGAATTCACAAAATAAAAGAGTATGACATTGATGGTCCAAGGGTTAAGGTTAATATGATAGATTGGATAATATTGTCAACAACACATCCGTTGTTTCTAGGTAGCTCACAGGGAAGGAACTACGAAGTTAAGCGTGCTGGGGCTGGAGCAATCTCATGATGGGTGACCGATCGGGAAGTGTTAGTAGAAATGGGTAGTGTGATTAAGTGGTTAAATAAGTGAAATAAAAAAATTTAAGAAAAAATTCAAAAAAAATTTGAATTTTTTTGAATTTATTTTTAAAATAATTGCGTGGCTACGCCGACGGGAGGCCGTCGGCGTATGTACCCCTACGCCGAGGGTGGGCCGTCGGCGTAGCCCTTGGGCCAGGCCCGCAGGGACCTCCACGTGGCCCTCGAATACGCCGAGGGGGGGCATCCTGGCCGTCGGCGTTTCTAATCCGTCGAACGGATTCCGTTCTGACAACGGTGGGTCCCACCGAAGCATACGCCGACGGGAATCTATACGCCGACGGCCAAAGCACCTACGCCGACAGAGGTGTACGCCGAGGGCGGCCGTCGGCGTAGGTATACGCCGAGGGGGTTCTGGGCTACGCCGAGGGGCTGTGGCCGTCGACGTCTATCTGTGTTCCCGTAGTGTTAGATACAGTTGTGTATTTTTGAAAAGATATTTTCGTGGTTTTCAAAGAAAATCGGCCGTACATGTCTCCCCACGCTACTCGTCTATGTACGCACAGATTGTACTGTGATCTTATAATTTGAATGCGGCCGAAGTATGCAGCATCTGCATGGTCATACACGTACGGCATGTAGGCGCATACATGCAGTTCAGTGAACGACGCATGATGGATGGACATCATCATCGATCGGTCCACTTTGAATGATGCCTGCCGTTTTTCGTTTTCTCTGAGGCGGCCAAGGCTATACGTACTGGCTATCAAGCTAGCTAGCTAGCGGGCTACATACGTATTCTAGCTACTTGTACGCGTACACGTTCGCCTTATTTGTTCTTCTATTTGTACACTATATATATAAGAGAGTGAGTATGGTACCAACCAGGGGCGAACGGCGAACCAACAAAAAAACATCCATGAACGGAAAGGAGATGAGCATGCGGCCCACGAGGCTTAGGGCATCTCCAGCCGTCCCCCCGAGAGCCCCCCAAGGGGCTTTTTTCGCGGCGGAAGCGGCGAATAGCGCCGCTTCTTCACCACTCGCCCCCCCAGAGGCCCAAATAGCGCCGTTTCGGCGCTATTTGGCGCCGCGGCACCCAGGCCGAACCCAGCCCGCTGGGTTCGGCCTGGGGGGGCGAAACTGCGAGGCCGCGCGGGCGGGCCAACGCTGTCAGTGACGCGCCAGGAAAGCGCGGGAACGGAAACCCCCGCCCGTGACTTCCTTCTCGGCGCCCGCGCCGTCAAAGGCTGCCGGAGGCGGCGGCCAGTGCATGCAGCGGCGACACGCGTGGCCAGTCAAAGTCCACCGGATTAATGGCGGTGCGGCAGCGGCGACACGCGCGGCGCGGCGACTGGCCCAGCCAGGCTATAAAAACGGTGGCCGCGCCCTCCCCGTACGCACATTCTCGACCCCTCATCTCCGTTCTTTTCTCCACCTTCGAACCCCGCCGCAATGGACAACCACTGGGAGGCGTGGCCCGAGAGCGACGACGAGCTGCAGCCAGCGCAGCGAGCTGCACCGGAGCCGCAGGTGGTGGCGCCGGAGCAGCCGCCCGAGCACGACGAGGCGCGCGAAGCACGGCGGGCTGCCCGCCACTGGAGGCGCGAGGTGAGGAGGCAGCCGGTGTGGCCCGAGCAGCACGCCGGGCTGCACTCCTTCGAGACCTCGCAGAACGAGGACGCCTATCGCAAGGTGCGCGGCGTCCTCGAGCAGGCCGCGGCGGCGGCGGAGGCAGCCGCCGTTCGAGCCTCCCTGGAGACGCACCAGCGGGAGGAGGCGGCGCGAGCGGTGCGCCGCCAGATGGCCCGGCGGGCTGCCTCCGTCGAGCAGGAGGGCGTCATCGCCCTCTACGAGGCGCAGCGTGAGTTGGCGCTGCAGGGTGAGCGGCAGCGCAACCGCCCGCCCTCTGAGCAGGCGCAGCTGCACCGGCTGCGCCTGCAGGCCCGAGCGGAGCGGGCGGAGCAGCGCCGTCTCGCCGCGGCGAGCCAGGACGGAGCTGGACCCTCCAACCAGCACCGCCACGACGAAGACGACGAAGCGTAGACGTAGGCGTAGTCATCGCGTAGTATCCGCTGTTTTTAGTTTAAATTTATCGTTTTAGCTTTAAATTCGCGCCGAATATGTACGCAATTTCAAATTTCAATAAAATTTCGACTAGTTTTTCAACTGCGTTTGTTTGGGCCGATTTGTTGGGCTCAGGACGCGACTGGGAAACGAGCCCCCCCAGGTTCCAGAATAGCGCCGTTTAGCGCCGCGGCGGCACCAAAACGGCGGCGTTTTGGGCCCTGGGGGGGCGCAACGGCTGGAGATGCCCTTACATCCACGATTGCTCGAGGAAGTGACACGTCCCACACGTCCTTCAGCGTGACAACATACGCAGTTAATAGCAAAGATCGCCGGGCCCCGAGCCCACGCAGGCGGCGATACGCTGCTGCCTACTCCCGTCCTTTCTTTCTCTAGCTCCGGACAAGACCGTTCTTCGGAGCAAGAGTTTGCGTGACTAGTGCGGCGTGTGACTATCCTAATTCTTCCACGCAACCCAACACTTGCCCCAAAATTTTCCCACTCTTTCTTTTTGTACCTGTCTTTTCCTAGTACAAATTCTTCAAACCGGTGAGCAGTGCTGCTCCTAGTAATTTTTTTTAATTACTGGTGCTAGGCCAGTGTTTCGATCACCCACCTTTTTTAACACAGTACAACGCAAGCCCTCACAAACACACACATATACAAACCCTTATGAACGCAAGAACATATATCTTACCTACCTCCGAGAGACTCAGCCATCGGATCGAGTCTTGATATTACGAATTCACCATAGACGTCTCGCTGTCGACGAAAACATCGCCTCCCGCTGAAAAATATTCCAGGCCAAATGGTTTCTCAGTGTCAAACATGAGATTTGACTCTGGTGGATTGGGTTACAAGCACCCTCCTAACCATCTTACCACAGGTAGCTTCTCTTCAACTATTGGACTTTATCGGCAATAGATTACCTATATTCCTTCATAGGAGGTGCCTTTTTGACAAACGGTTTTCGATGTGATTTAGATGCGCAAAGTTTTACTTTTCCAAATGAACGAGGGAGTGTAACTAATTTTTACATTTTTTACGAAGTAAGAGCATCCACAAAAGGCGATGCTCAAAATAGACAAGTGGTCAATATCCTCTCCCTGCTGATCACATAGGGGGTATGTGAGCCCTCTACTACCCAAACTGTAGTGACTTTATTTTTCTTCTAACTAAATAGATTAAAAACAATGATGTAATGTAACCGGAGGAATTTTATTCAAATTTGATTTTAAAAATTAGACTAAAACTAAATTATATCTAGTAGTCACTGTAGAAGGATGAGATTGGCGGAATATGTTGGATGTATTATTGAGCCTCATGGGCGAGTATATATTGGGGTACAAACTTGGAGGGCAAGAAGCCTCGTAGAGATAGAGTAGGAGATGGATTACAAATTCTAAACTACCAAAGATACGTACACCTAATATATCTCTAACATCCCCCGCAGTCGTAGCGGTAGCGTTGCGAACAACAGGAGCGTCGCGGACGGTCAGACTGGAGAGAAACCGAAGTAGAATCCAGTGGGCTGACGTCGTGCACGGTGTCACGGCGCTGGAGCTTGGACCCTGGAGGAAGCTGATGAGTGCTCAAGGCGAGATGATAGCCCTTTGTGCCGAGGTCAAGGTAGCCGAGAGCGTAGGGTGGTGTAGCCGTGGTCGAGGTAGCCGTGCGAGGGTTGACGAGGTCGATGTCGAGTGGGGGTAGCCGGTGTCGAGGTAGTCGCCGTGTAGCCGCGGGGCGCAAGGAGGCGCCAAGTTAGACATAGGCGCAGTGGTGTTGAAGTAGTGGTGCGCCGGGAAGAAAACGGTATGGACGAGGCGTCGCGTCGGGTTTGCCAAGCCCGTAGACGCGTCGTGGACGAAGGCACGCGCCAGTGTTGCCAGCACCGGGCATGCGTAGAAGGACGAAGTCGATGTTGACGAGGCGTCGCACCAGGCTTGCCAGGCCCGAGGACACGTCGTGGACGAAGGCTCGACGACGGTTGCAGCGCCAGTCGGCGTGGGGGTAGAAGGTGCCGATGTCAACCACGGTTATTGGAGCAGAGGAAGTGGTCGAGGAAGATGACGGCGATGCGTAGAAGGACGAAGTCGATGTTGACGAGGCGTCGTACCAGGCTTGCCGGGCCCGGGGACACGTCGTGGACGAAGGCTCGACGACAGTTGCAGCGCCAGTCGGCGTGGGGGTAGAAGGTGCCGATGTCAACCACGGTTGTCGGAGCAGAGGAAGAGGTGGACGGCGATGTAGTCGGCGGAACCAAAGGCAGCCAGTGGGGGGGCCATGTCGGTTGCCGTTAGGAGCGACACGGCGGCGGTAGCCCGCGAAGGGCCACGATGGTCACGTGTAGAAGCGCGACGACGATGCTCGTAGTAGGCGAGAAAGAACCCAACAACTCGAAAAATACTACGCGCAGACGGTGGCGTTCCCGCGCCTAGGGAGGCGGCGCGGCGCATACCACGAAGAGGTCAACGCGCGGGGACGGCGGAGTGGACCACACGTCATGGCTCTACGGCTCGAAGAGCGACGCAGCGGCGACGTGCGTGTCGGGGCGACGACGGGAAGACCTCGGGGCGGCGACCTGGACCGCGTGTGCTGCGGCGCTATAGCCCGAAGGGGTGACGCAGCGGCAGCACGCCGTCAGGGCAACCGCGGGAACGGCCTCGTGGCGGCGGGCACCGCGTGCTGTGGCACTACGGCCCGAAGGGACGACGCAGCGGCAGCGCACCGCCAGTGAACCGCTGGAACAGCTCGGGGCGACGGCGGGGACGGTGTGATGCAGCGCTACGGCCCGGAAGAGCGACGCAGCGGCGACGCGCGGGGTGATGCAGCCGCGGTGAGAACCACGGGGCGGCGGCGCTACGGCCCGATGGGGCGACCCAACGGCAGCCCGTTTGCTCGATCGGTGATAGACGCACACTCAGGGACGGTCTTCACGGGAACCTGCGGAGGCGCACGCAGACGACTGTACGGGTCGGCCGCGCAGCCTGGATGGAACGGATCGCGGGCGGGCGGGTGATCAATCCGCTTGCTCGCGAGGTGGAGGATGCGCCGCTCAGCACGATGATAATGACGTAAGGCTGGGTAGTGGAGGCCGAGCGGCGAACGCAGCGCCGTGCCTGAGCGGCCAAGGCAGCTCCATGCGTGAGGTAGCCACGGTGAAGGCGGGGTAGTGGAGGAGTCCCGATCGGAGCAGGGGCGATGACGACCGACACAAAGCGACGGACGGGTAGGCGCGCGGAAGGCGGTCGTTAAGGCCGCCGCATCGCGCGAGCCGCCGAGGCAGCGAAGAGGCCACATGGATGGCCGTTACGGCCTCCGTGTGGCGTGTGACACCGCCGTGTCGGTGAAGAGGCCGGTAGTCGCGCCGGTCTCGGTGTAGAAGCGCGTGAGTGTCGACGGTGGCGGCGGGCGACGCAAACCGATCTTGAATCGGAAAACCAAAAAAGAAAACGCCGGCCAAGCGACCGGCGGAGAGAAAGACGCTCTAGGGCAGCCGATCCACGGGACCGACGGACGAACCCTAGGTACGGGCGGCGCGGCTCCCGGCGACGATCATAGATCCGTCCCGGGGGCGGCGCGAGGCGAAAGCGGCGGCGACGGCTAGGGTTAGATCGTGTTTAGACTGATACCATGTAGAAGGATGAGATTGGCGGAATATGTTGATGTATTATTGAGCCTCATGGGCGAGTATATATTGGGGTACAAACTTGGAGGGCAAGAAGGTTCGTAGAGATAGAGTAGGAGATGGATTACAAATTCTAAACTACCAAAGATACGTATACCTAATATATCTCTAACAGTCACCATAGTGGAAGACGTGGTTGAGCGCCAACCAGTGGAGGCGGCCTGCGCCGTCACCGCCGCTGCCCATGTTGTCATAGTCCAAGATGGTCACCGTACCATACTCCGCCGCCGGCAATGCGTAGCAAACTCGGGGTTGGCCAGCTGCATCGTGTTGAACTGCAGCTCCATGGCATCTCTGAGCTGCCATTCGTACCCATCATCATCATCATCATCTTCCGACTACGGCTTCGGCTTAGCTTGGTGTGGGCTAGCTTTCCAGGTTGCATCACCACCTAGCCACGGCACCTCCCCAAGTTTTATCAAGTAGACTCCAAAATCTTGGCTGCGTTAGTTGAGGAGCGGTCAATTTTACACTCTGGCTTGGTAGAATAGAACACCGCAGCAGGGTAGCGTAGCGCCACCACCAGTTTTTGTTTGGCGAGTAGGCTAACCATCCAAAACGGTGTGTGCAATATGTCGGGGCATGGACCAGGCGGAACTTTGGCTGCAATAGATAAAGCTCTTTCACTACGTGGCTTGCTATTTCAAGTTGGGACAAGATGAGGCTCGTAACGCCGTGAGGGAGTAACCCGGCCAGTCCAGTTCCATCCCACAGTTGGATTCTATGTCACACGATCGAACTCTGTATTCCACGACATTACTTTCAGCTCCGGTCAACGACGACGCCCAGGATCCATGTGTACAGAAAGTGCCATCAGCCGGCTGCCGGCTGCAGTGCATCCTTTTGGAAGCCAGCCAGGGTACAAGTACCAAATGCGTGCGTACGTACATACAGACGTACGTAGACTACCTAACCTACACGCATGCCAGACGCGTCGAACGAAGAAGAGCATTTGCGGTCAAGTATAGAAGCGAAATGGCCAGGACAGACGCAGAGAGGAAGCGACGAGCCAGCAGCCATATGCGACCACACATGCTCTTGGATATACTCTTACTAGGTGTAGATTTCGTCCGCAATAAAATTTACCCAACTTTTGCTTCTGTTACGTCCACCTTGCAACCGTCCAGTCCAGCTTGCTACTAGGGCTTTGTAACTAGAGCGAGAAAATTGCACACAATACCATACTTTGGTAGCAAAGTTGCACATAACACAGAAATCAAATCTCTTTTGCGGCCAGTCTTTCCGTCTAATAAGTTGCAGCCAGCCCAAAACATTGACTTAGCAGCTTAATAAGTATTTGACATGGTACCTATGACCACTGTACATTATTTCTATACCGTATATACCACCATACTATGCGTTGATGCTCCCTATTATGTACACATACATCGTCTTGTGTCAATGCTAAAATATTTTGTATTGTTCGGCAAGTATAATTGACGTATCATTATATCAGAAGTCAAACAGAGGCGAGCTACACGTAGCGCCGTACTCCGAAAGGAAATTATTTTTTTATTTTTTTATTTCGTTTTAAAAAGCTTGAAAAAAACTCCCACACAGTGATACGTATAAATTGTCAAAATATTCATTGTATTTTGGCATAGGAAAAAATAAAGAATTTACAAATCTGGACATTGAAAACGTGCATGTTAAATAAAATCTTAGCACATTTATCATTTTGTGTAGCCTAGAACAATATATAGTTAGACTTAAAAATTTATACAGATGTCTCGACTTTATCTACATTTACGATTTTTTTCCATTTTTTGAAACACAAAGGAGCATATTCTATTTCTTAAAAAACAAGCTACATATAGTACGGCCTCCAAAACTTGGTACTCGTACCATAATACATTTTAGGGTATGTTGTATTTTAAAAAATTGTCATGTAATTAAAGTATACAGTATAAAATACGGTATACTGGTCATGGTCCCGCATGTCAAATACCCGTTAAGACGCTAAATCAATGTTTTGGGCCAGCTGCAACTTATTAGACAAAGAACTGGGGCTAGCTGCAAAAGAGGTTTGATTTCTGTGTTCTGTGCAACTTTGTCACCAAAACATGGTATTATGTGCAATTTTCTCAACTAGAGCACAAAAAAACCTTTTTGCACATGTAGAGCCACGAGCCACGGAATAATTAAACCAATCTGCGGATGAAGCCTCCAACGGGATATGTACACCGAACAAAAGCGTCTGTTTTTTTTCGTTTCACCTGACAGAGAAGCGCAGGTGGTACCACCGTCCACCGCAAACCATGCTTTCGTGCCAAAACTCGTTGTCATCGTGCAACGGTGTTCACTGCTCAGTCACACACTGGCCCTGACCCGGTCGACCCACTGCAGTCACAAGCGCTGCTGCCGGCGACGACTGAGATTTTTTCAGTTCAAGATCAGATCTAGCATTCATTTTGATATAGCGTTCTATATCAAAATAGTTTCTGAATAAATTGTTGGGCCTCCTGCTGCTAGACCAGCTCGATTCTCTTGTTCCAATTTCATTGGGTTTGTATATAGATATCGATGCTAAATTTACTTCGTACCGTTCAGCAATCGTCGTATATGGTTGCATGCATGCGTGTTCATCAATTGAGATGACGATCGGAGGCGTCCCACTTTCGGGAAGAAAAAAAGATTCATGTAAATTATACACGTTGTTTTTTTTCTTTGCGAAGAGGCTAGTCAATCTATTGATCATCAAAAACAGTGCAAAGAATACCAGAAGTAATAATAGTAAAAGTTAACACTATGAAACGGTCAAGGAATTTCCTTCTTTAATGGCCACCGGCCCTACTCGTTTTTGTTTGAGGGGTTGTACACATGACCGCCCATATACATCACCCACTCATGTTTTGGAAATTCTAGGGCCTGAACTGAACACTCATTCGCATATTTAGCTGGGACTCTGGCAGTTCTTTTTGGTTCGATCATATGGTATCACTTCTGACAATAAACTACTTTACCATTTGAATCAAATGATCATTTACCAAAACTTCTCCGTAGGTCAATTTGAATTTTTTTTGCAGCCCGGCTATTTTTTACATAATTACAGTTGATTTTTTCTCTCTACAATTTATTTATCTTGCCAATATCTGTTGTTTGTTTATTCTCTCTAATGCGCTTCTAATATACATCATTTGCACGTTAATATATGCTTCTAATATTCATCAATTGCACATTAGGAAGAGCTGGCAAAGAGAAAATTTTACACACAACCTCTACCTAATCACGAGAATTAATAAGAGAGAAAATCAAAATAATTGAGAGAGGTGTGAAATCTTCCTAAATGAAGAATCGCAAAACTTCCAACATGAAAAGGCACAAGAAGATGCAAGCGGATACCGTCTTCGTTAAAAATAAATTTTGCAATACAATAATCAAGCTATAACCCACTCTTACAGAAAATCCAAAATAACGACAATCAGTAGTAGAAAAAATGCCTTCCATACGCCCCCATCAGTCCCCAAACGTCGCGCACCGTGACTAATGAGTCTTTAGTCCCGGGTCGGGAGGAGACCCGGGACAAAAGGTCATACGTCGCGGGTTGGGAAGCGCGTTGAGGCGCGTGGAGGGCATTAATTCCGGTTGACCTGGCCGCCCGGGACTATTGGTCCTTTAGTCCCGGTTGGCGTGGCCAACCGGGACTAAAGATCAAACTTCTTGCCTCCCGCGTGGCGGTTTTTATTTCGCGAGCGAGGCAGAAGGACGCCATTCCACAGCGCGCGTCGGAGTCTCTGTTTCTCTTCCTCTCTTCTCTGTACTGTCTTCCTCCTCATCTCTTCGATCGATCTTCACCAAGCACACACCATAGCTGAAGTTTGGGAAGAATACAATGGTCCCACACCATGCGGCAAGCTTCTCGACGTGTGCTACACCAACAGTTGTGAGAGGCTGCCCGGTGCTCTTGGTTATTTGACCAATCTCTATGACGCCTCTCCCGATGAACACCGGTTCTTCGGGCTTGATCTGGAGTATACGGCGAATCAGAGGGATGTTGCCGTCATCCAGATTGCGTTCAAGGAGTCCGTGTTGATCTTCCAATGGTCAAGGTAACGCACACGTACAATCTTGCATCTTCGATTTTTTTGTTGCATGTGAAGAATACATGTGTTGCAACATATCTAACACGTATCAATTTTTTGTTGTTGCAGTAGTTCAAAGTATTGTCCGGCCCTTGTTGATTTTCTTGTCAACAGGGGGTTTGACTTTTGCAGCGTTGACATCACGCAAGACCGTCCGAAGTTGATGCGCTTGGGTATTATGATACCTGAAGATCACTACATTGATCTTCAGAATCTTATCCAGTTGAAGGGGCCAAAGACCGGGATGGCTGTCATGGCAACTGCCTTGATCCACGAGGGCTACGAAAGGATGAAGTCTGATTTCCCCTCGAAGAATCACCGTTATTGGGAGAAGACCCCACTGGACTTGACGAACGTCAAGTATGCAGCCATAGATGCATATGTCTCGTACGAGTTGTTCCGCATCTACTCGACGGAGCCATAGATGTATGCATGTAATGGGTTATCTTAGTATATATATGTAATGGATATCTTTTGTTATGTAAATGTTCCGTATTGTGAGACCTATGTAATGGATATCTTTTGTTATCACTTGTCTTTTGTTATCACTTGTCTTTTGTTATCACTTTTCTATATTATGTCAAACATACGTTTCAAAACAAGCAAAAACAAAAACACATCAAGAAAACAAAACAGAAAAACTACAGATTCTATATATCTGTTAACAAAAAATTAGTATTATTGTTCTTCATTTTTTGATATATTATTTGTACTATTAAGATTTTAAAATGAATTAGTATTATTGTTCTTCATTTTTTGATATATTATTTATACTATTAAGATTTTAAAATGAATTAGTATTATTGTTCTTCACTTTTTGATATATTATTTGTACTATTAAGATTTTAAAATGAATTAGTATTATTATTCTTCATTTTTTGATATATTATTTGTATTATTAAGATTTTAAAATGAATTAGTATTATTGTTCTTAATTTTTTGATATATTATTTGTATTATTAAGATTTTAAAATGAATTAGTATTATTGTTCTTCATTTTTTGATATATTATTTGTATTATTAAGATTTTAAAATGAATTAGTTCTATTTTTCTTAATTTTTTGATATATTATTTGTATTTTTAGAAATAATACAAATTAAAAGTTAAAGTTTATTTATTTATTCAAAATAATTAATTACATCATTACTTTTGTTTATTAAAAGATTTATTTGAAATTCAGACAATAAAGACATGTGGCATCGAGTCTCATGTTAATAGGATTGATATGATACTAGTATCACATACATGCGTGCGAAACACTTGGATGCGGGACGGGATGGAACTCGGAAGTTAAGCGTGCTAGTGCTAGAGTAGTGGGAGGATGGGTGACCGAGCGGGAAGTTTGACCATGAGTAAGTAATTTGACTAGAGATAATTGTAGTTAGACACTAAGCAAATAGTACAAATTCTGAAAAAAAAAGGGAGTGAAAAAAATGGAGTGAAAAAAAGGTGCGAAAAATAATTAGAAACCAAACGAATTAAAAAAATTACGAAATAAATCGGACTAAATGTCCTCCGCCTCCCGGCTCCGCCACCCGCCCACGTGGACGGGCCTTTAGTTCCGGTTCGCAGTCGGCGCGACTATAGAGTGGGGTCTTTAGTCGCGCATTGCTAGTCCCGGTTGCTGGATCGGGACTACAGGCCCTGGCGAACCGGGACTACAGCCCTATTTTCTACCAGTGAATGAATATGTTGCAAACATGCAAAAGGTTTGAACTCTCTAGGGAAAATCGGGGTCTGGGTATTACCTAGATGGTTTTGTATTTTCTACGGAAAATCCATACATGCAGCACAGGGCCCACGATTTCTTAGGGCCCCACCAAGGTATGTATCTGCCCATGTTAGGTTATAAAAAATAAGCTAACCAGACCATCTAGTAGTAGCTTAGGACCATGTACGTACATATCTCGGCCATTTTTTTGTCTTGCATCGGGGCCCACACATGTCAGGACCGGACCTGGTAATACCTTGGATTTACCTATTTCACTTGAGATAGATGATGACGATGTAGACCGTCCAAATTCGAAACACATTTCTTGATTACGCCTGCTCGACAACGGTCGCAAATTGCACCGCATAATCAATGGGATGGCCACACATAAGAAACTAGATAATTTCTCATTACAATTGATTAATCGATATATTTTTGTGATGGGAAAACGAAAAATATGATTAATCATTGTGACAAAAATTTATGATTCAAAATTTTGTCCAACATCTAAACTATCCTTGCTGTATATATATATCCTACCTAAAAAACTAAAGGCTTTCAAGTGATCACGAAACGATTGAGTATTTAATATCGGTTGATTGTTGTCTCTTGTAGCTAAGACAAGGATAACAAAGGTTATTTTCAAGTGATGTTATATTTGTTCATGAATAAGATAAAATATCACAATCTGAGTTAACTCTCTATTATTAAGAACAATCTCTATTTATAGGTTGGTATTTACAATATACCTATGATGTTTGTATTTTATATTTATAAGATTGAGCTGTGGAGCATGATATTTTTTGTTCTAGATTGCAAGTCTATTTGGAATAATAGTTTTTAAAATATATTCAATGTAAAGGATAGTGTACACAAATGGTTGTCCATTTAATTGCTCAAATCTTGTTATTCTGACTCGATTTGGTTGGTCTTGACGATTGACTAGAGATTAGCTTATTTCTTGTGGTTTGATAAAATTTTCAAAAGCTGCAGTGAAGTGTTGCTACAGCTAGAACTTTGAATAAATAAACTATACAAAATGTAATTAGAGATTGCCTTTTTGAGATGATTTATTATTATTAAAACAATGTTCATTAGTCTCTTGTTTGAAAATAATGTTGGTAACAAAATCAATAGTCTGTTATGATTTATACTATTTTTTTACTTATTTATAACATATTAGTATAGTTTTTCTAGTACTTCCTTTGGCATTTACAAAGCCAGTGGAATAACGTTAATTTGGGTCTCTAGTACATAGATGCATCCTTCATCTTGAAACTAACACACAAATTTGGTTGCATTTGACAAGTATAACATCCATGCGTCCCAAATCAATCATGTATAGTGCATGTAATGGGGATACTTGTGCACTAATTAAAGGTAATCTGCTGACAAAAGTTAGCTGAACGCACATGAAAATCATGAAGCATTTTGATGGACTTGTTGTTTCTTAAGTTCCCTAGTACAGTTAGGGCCTTGTGTACCCAAGAGGATGGGATAACAACTAATGCCAATTATTTAATTTGAACATTCTTATATTACACTTGTGAATTATATCATTATAGATGCACTTACAACATCAAAAATAAATTGGAACATGAATATTTATTTGAAATTTATTCCAAAAACACTAACAAATTTCTCGTTCTATTGAATATCTCTTAGAGGATGGAAAATAATATATAAATTAATTTTCGTTCTATTGTATGTGTTATGGTGTCTATCTATATGCGTTTGCGTCCATCGTTATATTAATACCTTGATAGGTAGATCTTGGTTTACTTCTACAAAAATCTTAATAGATATTTTTAGAGGAAATGTTTTCTAGGTTATGCGTAAATAGGCATATATTTGTAGAGTATATGAGTTATACAGAACCACACAAGTGCCCTTGGATCTTTGGAATTGCCAATTTAATTGATTTCCGCTAGACATGTTGGGGGAATTCCTAACGAGTAAGCGAGATAGCCCACAATACCAATGTGGGACATGGCTGGCTCCAAAACGGTGTGTGCAATATCTCGGGTCATGGACCAGGCGAAACTTTGGCTCCAATGGATAAAGCTCTTTCACTACGTGGCATGCTATTTCTATCTGGGAGAAGATGATGAGGCTCGTAACGCCGTGGCCCGTGAAGGAGTAATTAACCCAGCCCAGTTCCATCCTACAGTGGGAGTAAAAAAAGAAACATGTCACATGAACTCTGTATTGCACGACGTTACTTTGAGCTCCGGTCAACGACGACGCCCACGATCGATGTGTACAGAAGTTCCAGGTTCGGGCAATGCCATCAGCCGGCCTACAGTTATACCTACATGCAAGCTTTCGGAAGCCAGGGTACAAGTATACAAAACAAATACTGACCCGCGCGAACGTACATACAGAGTAGTATAGAAGCAAAATGGTCAGAACAGATGCAGATGGTTCAGAGGAAGCGACGGTCAGCCATTGCTGCCGCGGCTCGCCATATATGCTACACATGCATGGATATACTATTACTAGGTGTAGATTTCGTCCACAATATAATTTACCGAGCTTCTCATCTCATCACATGAATTGCAACCGTGCATTCCAGCTTGCTAGCAGGGCTCGTAACTAGAGCACAGGAAAACCTTTTTGCTCATGTGTGGCCACAGGAATAAACGCGAGGGCTAAAAACCAATCTGCGGACGATGCCTCCAACGGGATACCTACACGGAACAAAAGCGTCGTCTCATCTGTTCTTTTCGTTTCACCCGGCAGTGAAGCGCAGGTGGTACCACTGTGTCCACCGCGCCAAAACTCGTTCGTCATCGTGCAACGGTGGTCACTGCGTGCTCACTCACTACACACTGGCCTTCTGGGCCTGACCCGTTCCACCCCCGAGCTGCGCCCACAAGCGCTGCGGCCACAAGCGCTGCTGCCGACGACGACTGAGATTTCTTTAGTACAAGATCAGATCTAGCATTCATTTCAAACAAAAAAGATCAGAGCTAGTCGTGAACATCTCAAATCCGCTACAAAATTAGATGATCCCACGTTTCACGTATATGGACAATACATTGGATGGACGTATGTGCTCCCCTCTTTGTTAACTAAAAGAATCCACACAATTTTGACATACAATTGACATTCATATATATAATATCTAGAACTGAAAATGAGTGAAGCCCATAGTTGGTCATTAAACTTTAAATTAATGAGTATTTTGCTCTAATTGCCCATTCGTTTGTGACTGAACTCCAGATTCTTCTCCCCTGAAGCCCTTGCCAAAGTTCCCAATTCAATTGCATATGTGTTGTATAATCAATAGTCCACAATCGTTTACGTCTCTATTATTTATACTAATTTTTTTTAGTTATTTATAACCTATTAGTATTTTTTTAGTACCTCCTTTGGGGTTTACAAAGCCTCTGGAAAAACATTAATTTGGGCTTCTAGTGCTCCGGTGCATCTTTTATCTTCAAATTAATCACACAAATTTGGTTGCATTTGACTAGTCTAAGATCCATCGTTCCCAATCAATCATGTATAGATGCATGCAATGGGGAAGCTTGTGCACTAATCAAATACTATCCACTGACAAAAAAAAAGTTGGACAAGCATGAAAGCCGCGAAGCTTTTTTAGGGCCTCCTTGTTCCTTAAGTTCAATAATATGGTTAAGGCCTTGTGAACCCAAGAGGGGAGGATAACAAACTAAGGCCAATTAACTAACTTTAATGTTCTTATATTACACTTCTGAATTCTGTTATTATAGATACACTGACAACATCAATTTTATTTGGCACATGAATATTACTTAGAATTTCGTTCAAGAAAATTCCAAAAAACTTCTCGTTTTGTTGAATCTCTCGTAGATATATGGAAAATAATATATAAACTGATGTTCAACTAATTGTATGTGTTATGGTATCTATCTATATGTGTTTGCGTCCATTGTTGTATTATTACTTTGATACAGATCTAGGTTTACTTATAAACAAATCTTGATAGATATTTATAAAGTAAATGGTTTTCTAGATTATTTGTAAATAAGCATATATAAGTGCGCATATGAGTTGTAGAGAACCAAAATATTGCCCTTGGATCTTCAGCATGGCAGATTTATTAATTTTATGGTAGACATGTGTGTGTGTGGGGGGGGGGGGGGGTACCGAATCAGTAAGCGAGATAGCCTAGATCATTATGAATTGAGGACGTCGTGATACAAGACTGTGGCTCAACTTGGAAAGGAAAGGCTCAAGACCTACAAGACTCCAAGTAGGACACCAACCCCTGAACCGACTCGAAGATACCTTGTTAACCTGGAGCCACCCGTATATATATAAGGCCAGCTTTGTGTGTCGCATGCGGACAAGTCTTAAGCTCTCAAGCCACAGAAAATCTCAACTCCAAGTAGCAAAATTGAAATCTTGGTACCGAGATCATCATCATTTATATCAATCAATCAGAGGTAGGTGAGGGGCCCAACCTGGGTACATCGTCTTTCCTAGATCTCAACCTAGATAACCTGGGGGGGGGGGGGGGGGGGGGCTTTAGTACCGATTTGGTAGTCCCGGTTGGAAAACCGGAACTAGAGCCGTCACCAACCGAGCCTAGTGGAGGAGGACGGAGGGTAATGAATCGTAGGCCTGCTGGGTGAGGTCTCGAGGGGCAAGAGTACATTTGTGCCTCTATGCAACGAGCAAGTAGGGTGAGCAGGCCAGACGAAGGGATATGTTGTCCTGAATTCCATACGTTATCGAGTTCCATTTAATTTATGCTTGGGGTGAGTTTTCCCTCTAGACTGACAACTCTATATGAACATATAAAGCCACATTGCGAATGTAGTGGCCACCCAAACGCCTCTATTTCGGGACAGTCCAAACGGCAATAGTCACTTCGTTAATTTGTCAAAAGAGTACTTGGCCTATAGTGCATCAATTTGTCTCTCGAGATACATGGATCTCATTGTTTGAAAATTTGGAAAATTATGTTGAAAACTTTCAAAAACCAATTCTGTTTTACGTGGTAACATAGTACATATGTTATCTACACATCCGTAATTTTTTCAGTTATATTGCATGGTTTGGGCTATGCAAAAAAGGAAGAATTGTGGCACCGAAGGGGGGGGGGGACCCTCGAATTTACTCCCCATATTTATTTATTTTTGTAGATCACGTATGAGAAGTACTGTATATGTTTATAAAATATTATGCGCACACATGCTTGCTAGAGATATGCACGTATGTACTTGTGTATTTTTAAAAAGATTTTTTCGAGTTTTAATTAAAAAAAGGTTTTCAAACCAAACCGTACATGTCTCCACACGCTACTCATATATATATGTAGGCACAGAATGTACCGCGATCAGTAATTTGAATGCGGCCGAAGTATGTAGCATATGCGTGGTCATACACGTACGTACGCGGCACGTGGGCGCATACATACGACGGACGAAGCATGATGAGTCGATCGGACCACTTTGAATGGTGCCTAGCGACTGTGTTTCGTTTTCCCCGAGGCCCCCAAGTAGGGCTGGAATTAAAACTCGGAACTCGCGAGTTAAACGAGTAGCTCGCAACTCGACTCGGCTTGGTTCGAACTCGTTGTCCAACGAGCCGAGTCGAGTTTTCGTTTTTAATGGTAAACGAGTTCAAGCTAAACGAGGCGAGTTTACCGAGTACTCGTTTAGCTCGTTTAACTCGGTCAAAATAGTTTTTAATGATATTCTTGTTTATTTAATTTTTTTTTACTGATTATTATAGTTTATTTACTACAAATTGTTCGATGGTGACATGTTTTTACTGATTATTGTGATGATTTTATCATACATGACCGAAATAATAAAAAATAATTATATACACATTATATAATGTTGACTTTTTATAGTTTTATAAAATTAGATAAGTTAAATGAGTAGCTCGCGAGCTACTCGCGAGTTCACCGAGGCGAGCCGAGTTTTCATTTCGAACTCGTTTGTTGAATGAGTCGAGTCGAGCTCGACTCGTCAGTTGACCGAGATTGAACAAGTCGAGCCGAGCCGACTCGGCTCGGCTCGAATTCCAGCCCTACCCCCAAGCGGATCGGATGGATGTCTATACGTGTATAGTGTACTGGCTAGTGGGCTAGGTACCCTAGATACTTGTACGCTTACACGTAATTAAGTTTTTTTGCCTCTACATAAGCCGGTAAACTAGAACACTTGTTCATCTATTTTGTACATGAATGAATACGCTACATTATTAATTTATCATTATACTAGCAGTTAACGAACACAAAAACAATTGTACTCCCCCCGTCTAGGTTTACCTGGCCTCTAAGCAAAATCACCGCGACCAAGGCGTGATTTTAGTGGTTGCGTGGCCTACCAATCAGTTTACAGTTTCCTAGTTTGGTGTTAACTACCGCAGTTAATTCACACCGCATGCAAGGGGCTCAAGCAAATTCACATCGCATGCATGCACACATTTTCTTTTCACACCAGCTAGAAGGAGCAACGAGGGCAGATTACGCATGCGCTTTCACCATAACTAACGGAACGCTTTTTGAGGGAATTAAATTTTTCGGGCCTTGTAGGCAGTTCATTCCTGAACAAATAGTTTTCGGAATTGCTGTGCATACGACGGTCAATGTCCGATGCTTGTCCGACATTCAATCTCGGCCATGCAATGAACACGCAACCAGAAATCTGACGGACAATTTATATGTCGGACAGGGATCGTACAGTAATCTGTCGTACACTGGTAAACCTGGACGGGGGGAGTACTAGCTTCTGGCTGGCTGGGCATTGGTGCGGTACTTTGGTAGAAACCATCAAAACCGAGGTTCTTGTGTGGGTGTGCGTTGGAGCACGCGACCTTATGCAACTTCTCCCCAAGTGTAGGTTGTACCGTATGAAAACTAACTCTCGGGTAAACTTGTACAAAAATTAACTATTTTTCTATGAAGGGAAACGCTATGAGGCCTCCGGGGGATGAACCTCCGGTTTCCATCACAACCACATGCAGAGACAGTTCCACCTCTCACGTGACTGGGTCCCAATCACGTTATCCTATTTTGTGTCTTCTTCCTCCACATCACACGAAGAAGCCGCGCATCTGAGCACCGCATCCACGACCGGGGCGCCGCCTAGGGTCCGCGTCCACGGCTGGTGCATCGCCTAGGGGCCGGTATGGCTCACCTGCGCACCTCTGGGATCCCGCCGTCCACTTGTGCCTGGGAGGCCCGGCGAGCTCGCGCCAGAGCATAGCTCGCCATTCCCGGTCCTCTTCCCCGGTCGAAGCTGCTTGTCGTGGCCCCGTCGACCGGCTCTCCATCGTCGCTGCAGATGGGTGCGGGAAGCGGCTCGTCGTGGGCCCGGCCATCGCGCTCCGCAAGGCCATCAAGGCGCAGCCGGAGATGGAGGCCATAGCGCCCCGATTCCGCCGCTGGGATGGCCCTCCCACCACAAAAATTTTGCTACATTTTTATTTATTTTTTGCTTTTTTTGTACAATTTTTTTGCTATTAGAATTCCCATGATATCTCCGACGAGGTCGGTTTTTTGCTATAATAGGATAATTTTTTTGCTACAATAACTCTATGTTTTTGCTATATCAGTATATTTTTTTCCTATGAAATCCTCCGGTGATATCGACTTTTGCCGTTGTAGCCAATTTTTTTGCTACGGATCTCCCGCGGGTTTTGTCTTTTTTCCAGTTTTCTGAGACGGAACTTTTTTTTTGCTACATGAGAAAAAGAGGGTTTTTTTTTTTTGCTACCAGAGCAAAAGCGGGTATTTTTTTTTTCCTACCAGAGCAAAAGCGGGATTTTTTGGGGAGGGAGGGGTACGTGTCAGCAGGGGACCCGGGGGCTGGAAATTTTGGAGCCCCCGGGTGACGCTCAACACTACCCTGGAAAACGTTGTAAATCACTCCGGGGATCGCACGCGTCGTGTCCCCCGGCTCCTCCTGCGCGCCGCGTCCAGGAATGCCACGCCAAATTACTGGACGGGCCCACACGGGACCTACCTTATCTCTTCAGGCTTGCTTCTTTACGGGCTTTCTCGCACATCCGCACGAGCAGAACAGATACGCCATGGCGACGGGATATTTTGCTCGCCGCCGTTCACCTCACACCGCCGTGCCTCCGCCGTACCTCTGCTGCCCTATCTACGCCCAGCGCCGCCTCGCCCTCGCGTCCCAGCTGCAAGGTCGGCCCGCCTTCACCACCGCTCTGCGGAGCTCCGCCGCTGCGTCGACCTCCCCGGCTCAAACGCCACCTGTACCGACCACCGCCGCCGCCGGTGCTCTCTCCTCACTGCTGCTACAGGCCTCCGCCTACCTCGCCATCTAGAGGGCGGCGGTGCTTGGTCGTGCGACAGAGGTGCTGCTGTGGTTGGCCGTGGTACTCCCATGGGTCTGGTGCGAGGTGCGGCTGGCGCCTCCGGAGAAGGAGGCCACGGCGTCCCTATTCGCCACCGCTGGAAAATTGCTACATACTCGTATTTTTGTTGCTATTTTTGTATAATATTTTTGCTATGGAAACTCCGGCAATATCTCCGGCGGGTCAACTGTTTGCTACAATACAACAAATTTTTTGCTATAATTATTTTAATTTTTTGCTATAGTAGTATAAAATTTTTGCTATGAGATTTTCCGACGATGTCTCCGGCGAGAGCAAATACGAGATCTTGGGAAAAATTGGACACGTGTCAGACAGGGGACCCGGGGGGTGGAAATTTTTGTTCCCCGAGGGACGCCCAGTGTTGTCCAGAATCAATGCAATAGAACCATGGAAAAAAAAGCACGCTATTTCGACGCTAATAGCACGATATAGCATATCTGGAGGGTGCACGCTAAATTTTAACACTTTTGCTCGCTATTGCGCTATTCACAAAATAGCATGCTATATCACGCTAAAACGGCGTAACGTTATAGCACGCTATTTTTTTGGGCTATTGGGCCAAATGTTGGCACGGGTTAAGCGTGTGACCCATAAAGCCTCGGTAACACAGACATGTTCAACAACTTACCGAACAATAACCAACCGCGGAGCCGTGGACGCCCATGATGACTCCTTTGCGTCCACGAAAAATGAGGCTACCTTCAAGTTACTCATTTAAATTATTCTCTTAACTTCACGATACCAGCGATATCTTGAGGTGAGACTATTTACTCTAGTTTGATCAAACCATTTTATCATAACACATATAAAACTCGTACCAATATTTTTCTCTTTTCTCATCCATATCCTCGTTGCCCTTCTGACAAATCACACTATGTCTGCACAAATGATTGGTTGACATCGGTGATACTAAGAGGGCCCAGAGCATATATCTCTCCGTCGTTTGGAGGAGTTAAGTAGTAATCTTGAAATATCTCAGTTCCATTACACACTCTAGATTATACCCAGACGTCAACCTTATTATCCTCTGTTTCGGTGGACAATTGAAGACATCCAAAGCATAATTGTTGATTGTGCGGTCACTAGACATTCTCACAATATAAGAATTCTAGCCAATGACAACTCCATCTGTACTTTGCTACATAAATTACAATTGTTTAGTCTCTTAGCAAGATCATATACTTGGGTTGGTTCCGTACTATTGTTAGCCTAAGAATAAATTTGTATGTTTGTTAGACTTTATCAAACTCGATTATTAGAAAAACATGACCATCTGTGAAACCATAAGATAATCTTACAGACAAGATTAGAAACTTTTGTTTGTTTATGGCTTCACACCCACATAAAGGGGTTTTTCCTTTGGAAACTCACTTTTCAAGCACAATAGCGGTTATAGCAGGATGACATAAACTTAATTCTATACTTGCTGATAGAATAATAACTGAATATTGTTGTCTCTAGGGCATATCTCCAACATTGCTTTGTTATTATGATTAGAAATGGTAGGTCTAGCGTACAATTAGAGATTAACTCAGTAATTGTGATTCTAATGAATGTCCAAAAGAAATTGTTGGAGTTTTAAGTAACAAACAATACACATATGACATATGTAATATAACAATGCATGAAATATTGTTACACACTATTATTGTAGATATTTACTAAAACTAATGGTTATTTTACAAATTGGATGACAGAACAAAGTATATAATTTAAAAAGCCCAATACATGTCCCCAATATTTTCCCCATCAAAATCCAGATTGTTGTTGACCTGTGATAGTTCTATGTTCATATTCATCCAACAACATCTTATTAGGGTCATATCAATGTCCTAATTAATTATCAGGATGAAGCGGCAATTCTGCATTTTGCTGCGTGTACATGTGTTTTACTAAAACAAGGTAAATCTAAAGCCCGCTATGATTTATACTAATTTTGTGCACTTATTTATAACCTATTAGTATATCGTACATCCTGTAGGTTTTACAAGGCCTATGGGAAAAACATATATTTAAGCCTCAGTACTCCAAATGCATCCTTTGTTTTCAAATTAATCACATAAGTTTGGTTACATTTGACTAGTCTAAGCTCTATGTGATAAGTAAGTGTGAATTACATGCCTAATTAATCATGTCTAGTTGGAGGCGTTGGTGCATCCGGTGCGCTAATTAAATGTTATCGGCTAACAAGAATTAGATCAACAACCAGAAAAGGCACGTGGTGATTTGAGGGTCTCTTTATTTCATAAGTTCCCTAATTTGGTTAGGGGGCCTTATAAACTCAAAAGGTGGAAATAACATACTAAGTAAAATTAGTCATGTAACATTGTAAATAGAGTTACAACATCCAAAAATTACTGGATCGTGGATATTTACTTAAAATTTACTCTAGACAATGCCAATAAACTTCTAGTTCAATTGAATTTCTTGAGCTATGGAGAATAATTTAGACAAAATAGCATTTCGACTAATTTGTGTGACTGCATGTCTTATTGTGTCTTTCTATATGCATTTGCAGTTATCAGAGTATTAATACATTCACAATGTGCTCTAGATGTACGTATACAAATATCTTGATAGATACTTATAGAGTTACATGTTCTCTAGGTTATGTGAAAATAAGCATATGCAATCGAGCATATGAGACGTACAACGCCAGTTAACCACACAAGTTCCCCGGATCTTCGTCTTTCCTAATTTATTTTTTCTTTTGAAGACCAACATTCTCTTCATATTCCTTGGGGTTCAGTAATTAGTTTGCAAAATTTTAGGCATGGCATGGGTAAATTAGCGTAGAAGTGACGAGAAGAAAGCAAGGAGGTATTGCAGGAAGATGCCAACGCAAGAAAGCTGCCAAAATTGCTCATAGGTGAAAAACTTTGGTGTATGATTTATTGTAAGAAAAACTTGCTATCCTCAAGAAATTTGTGTGTTATTGTTAAAAATTAGGTCAGATTTTATTTGATGCAAAGCTTATGTGTGTGACTGTGGAAATTGCTATTATAAAACTGATAACCATACTATTTGCGCTCATGATTGTTTGGTGTACTACTAATTAATATCTACGTTGATCTCCAAATAAAACTATTTATTTTCATAATTGCTTAGAATTATAATTAAGTACAACTAAATCACCTGCTCACCATCAATGACAGAGGTACACCATGTGTATCGCTTTACAAGGTGTGTACCATGCAACCTTTATCGCTAGCATACACACTATCAGCCAATTACTAAGTTTCGTGGCACAGGTTGCGTGGCGTACATATCACTATCTATTGTGCTTCAAAAAGTGTCCCGGGTGTACTTTGCTCGATGTAGTTTTTGTTGGCGTCCTACAAGTGGCCCCACAAACTACTGCGGCCTTTAGACGTGTGGCACAACATTAAAAAGTGCAATGTGGCCTTTAAGCGTGTTGTTTTATTGTTAACTTTGAGTTGTAACTACGTGGGACATTTTCCATAAACTTGTCGTGTTTAGAAGCACTAAACTCAGACCTGTGTGGATCTCTCTGTATAATATATGCTAGTGTCCAATTTATTTATTGGATAGCCTTAGATTTGTACATGCTACATGCTTGTTATATTGATCTCTATTGTTGTGTTGGTGTTGAAACTATCACATATTGCACGTCACATGATTTATAACACTGATACATTATATCTTGACATCCCACATCTTTTATATTGTAGTTCTAGTCATCCAACTTTAAGATCTTCAATAAGAATCGTATTCACTTATTTCCCTCTACATGTAACGATCAATTCTTTCTTTTATTGTTGAATGCACCGAAAACTATGATGTTGAGTCAGTCTCCCTACCTATCAGTGCTCCCAGCTCACTCTATAGGTGACAGACTTCCTAAGTCTCTACTGAGACTCTGAGAGTAACTAATGTAGCCTCTCTTGGATCTGTAGCAAGATAGTTAATGTAGCCTACTAAAAAAATTGACAACGTGCTAAACTAAATGGACCAGCCTGCTAAACCAAATTGGGCTGGCCCACTAATAACAAATGGGCCAACCTTCTATAATAAGATGGGTCGTCCCGCTAATAACAAATGGGCCGGCCATCAATTCCAAATAGGACAGCCCGCTAATCCTAAATGGGTCGGCCCACTTAACGTAAATGAGTCGACGCGCCAAACGCAAATGGGTTGGCCCGCTAAGCGTAAACGGCTGGCCTGCTATCCCTTAATGTTTCGACCCGCTAAGCGTAAGCGGCTGGCCTGATATCCCTTAATGGTCCGACCTGCTAACACTGGTAAAAAAAAAGGCCTTCCATACGCCCCCTTTAGTCCCGAAAATGTCCGAACCGTGACTAAAGGGGTCTTTAGTCGCGGTTCGGGATGCGACCCGCGACTGAAGGTCTTGAGTGGCGGTTTGGGAAACGCGCGGAGGGCTTTAGTCCCGGTTGTCCTGGCCACCCGCGACTAAAGGTTCGAATGCTCGCCTCCCGGTCTTTAGTCCCGGTTGGTCTGGCCACCCGCGACTAAAGTTCCAAACTGCTCGCCTCCCGCGCGGTTCTAATTCGCGAGCGAGGCAGAAAGGCCTCATTGCTACAGTGCGCGCGCGGCTCTCTCTTCTTCTTCATCCACCATGGATTCTCCCGTTTTCAAGATTCCCCATGTGGCCACACCATGCAGCAAGACTCTCCACGTCGCCTATACCAACAAATGCGAGATCCTCCCTGAAACTCTTGACCGTTTGAGGAAACTCTATGAAGCCGATGAACACCACAAGTTCTTTGGGCTTGATCTCGAGTACACGGCCAATCAAAAGGATGTGGCCGTCATCCAGATTGCTTACAAGGAAACCGTTCTGGTCTTCCAATGGGCAAGGTACGCACACAATCTCTTGTAGGATAGTTGTTGCATTTTCCATTTGTTGCTGCATTGAAAGAATACACTTGTTGCAACAATATCTAACATGTGTTCCATTTTGGTTGTTGCAGTAGTGCAAAGAAATGTCCAGAACTAATGGATTTTCTTGTCAACAAAGGTTTCAACTTTTGTAGCGTCGATATCACAAATGACCAGCAGAAGATGATGCGCACCTGAAATATTGAGATACCTGAAGACCACTACATTGATCTTCAGGAGTTGATCCATTTTGATGAGCTGGACGGGCACAAGACCGGGATGGCTCAGATGGCAATTGCCTTAATCCACCACGACTACAGAACGATGAAGACTAGTTTTCCCTCGAGAAAGCACAACTATTGGGGGAAGAACCCACTTGACCTGATCAATCTCCAGTATGCAGCAATAGATGCATATGTTGCGTTCGAGTTGTTCCGCATCTACTCTTCGGAGCTCGAGTAGATGGTCGTTTGTGTACCGCTATGTTTGCATGACTTTATATATGTAGTACTACTATTATGTACCGCTATGTTTGCATTATCCCAGACTTTATATATGTAGTACTACTATTATGTAACGCTATGTTTGCATTATCCCAGACTTTATATATGTAGTACTACTATTATGTAATGAATATATGTCCTATATTATTTCTATTAATTGTGTATGTGTTTAAGTACCGCTGTGTTTAAGACTAACTCCTTTGCAAAATATTTGAGAAAACGAGTGGAAAACATGGAAAACAGAAGATTACTTAAATGTCTCAAAACCTTGTGAGAGAAGAAGACTAATGAAATGGCTCAAATAAAACCAAGGGTTAAAAAGGACATGATGCATTCATAAGGACTGGAAAATAGAAGAGATTTAGGAAAGGGGAAACAAAAGATTTCCTAAGATTAAGAGATATGACCACTTAATCATGATGCATTCATAAGGACTGGAAAACAGTGAGATAACATATTTTTCTGGATTTTTTGATATATTATTTGTATTTTTAAGATTTTAAAATGAATTTGTTTTATTTTTCTGAATTTTTTGATATATTATTCGTATTTTTAAGATGGTAAAATGAATTAGTTTTACTTTTTTGAATTTTTTGATATATTATTTGTATTTTTAAGATTTTAAAATGAATTAGTTTTATTTTTCTGATTTTTTTTAGAAATAATACAAATTAAAAAGTTAATGTTCATTTATTTATTCAAAATTATTATTACATCATTATTTTTGTTTATTAAAAGATTTATTTGAAATTCAAACAATAAAGAAATGTGGCATCGACCAACATGTTAATAGGATTGATATGATACTAATACCACATACATGCGTGCGAAACACTTGGATGCGGGACGGGATGGAACTTGGAAGTTAAGCGTGCTAGTGCTAGAGTAGTGGGGGGATGGGTGACCGAGCGGGAAGTATGACCACGAGGAAGTAATTTGACTAGAGATAATTGTAGTTAGACACTAAGCAAATAATAAAAATTCTGAAAAAAAGGGAGTGAAAAATTGGAGGGAAAAATAATTAAAAACACAATTGAATTAAAAAAATAACGAAATAGCCTGTAGTCCCGGTTCCACGGTCCTCCGCTCCCGGCGCACGTCAGCCGCCCACGTGGACGGGCCTTTAGTTGTGGTTCATAAGAGGCGCGACTAAAGGCATTTAGTCGTGCATATTTAGTCACGGTTGCACGGCCGGGATTAATGGCCTTTGCGAACCGGGACTAAAGAGCTATTTTCTACTAGTGTAAGCATAAACGGGCTAGCCCAATGCCCCTTAATTGTCTGGCCCGCTAACCCCTATATGGACTTTTAATGGGCGAGGACATCTACCACAGACTAACCACGTCACCTATTCCATTTCAGCGATGCCACGTCACGTAACGGGAAGACTTCATGAGGTTTAATTAGTCACGATTAACCCGTTTGGGGTCTCTACTATACACATCTGTCACAACAGGTGTTCAGCGGTTGAGGAATCAAACACGCGGTTTGGACCGTGGTACCCGTATTGTTGGGGGGGAATTCTTTAACCGGGAATATACGATTTTCTACCATAAATTTTAAGCGCGGTAGAGCCCAACTTTTGGAATACCGCCGAAGTACGAAGCATCTCTGCACGACCCATTGTAAGGACATGTGGGCACATACATACAACGGACACACGATGTATCGATGGACATCATCGAGATCGGACCACTTGATACCCAGCGTGTTTCGTTTTCTCTGACGCCGGATCCGATCCATCGATAGCTATACGTACTGGCTAGTTGGCTACTCTACTTTCTACGCGTACTCGATCGTATGTTTTTCGCCTCTTCACCGGCTGGTAAAGTAGCACACATGTTTGCTATATATAGTTTAAATATTTTTAAATTAAATTCAAAATAATGTGAAATAAATCATGTATATTCTCAATGATGTATTCTACGAACACACACGCGCTCATCGTATCAGTTACTTGTTCAAGCATTTGTGCACATGCTGGCCTGGCCTGGGCGCCTGGCCATGCATATGCGCGGCGCCATCGAGTGTACGTAGTGACGGAAGAATCACGAAAGTTGCCACACACCAACTAAATCCCTCTTGATTGGTCCTGCTCCCCGTTTCGGAACTCGATCGGTCTCGTGACGGCCTCCGTCGCTATTTGCCGGCATGGACGACTCGGGTTGGTCGAGAAGTGAAGGCCCGTGGAGCGCGATATGCGACGTTAAGCTTAGCCAATGCACGGGAAGGGAAAGGAGAGAAGACTAGGCGTCCGGCTCCAGAAAAGACCGTCTTTAATTTGGAGCAAGGAGTTTGCGTGACTAGGGCGGCGTGGTGATTACAAGATGAGTCGAGTAGTATAGTACTCCGTTGTAACTTTTCTTTTTCTATAAAGAGACTCCGTACGTTGTAGCTAGCTTGACGTCCATGCATCTTCTTCCACGGACGCAACCGAACGCGTCCCTCCCCCGTACAAAATTTTCCACTCTTCCAATCTGTACCTCAGTACCTGTCATGTCCTAGTATAACTTCTTTTCACTGCCGAGCAAGAACGGCAAGAACGTCGAAACCGCAAAGTTTCGCGACTTTGCAGGACGGGGCCAATTTGGTGGCCAGAACAGAACCAGCAAAATCGGGCCGGCTCGCAAAGTTTTTAGAGGGCGCAACAAAAGCCCACTGTCGGTCGCTATTTAATCGGGGTGGGCGGTCGAATGCGGGTCAAAACCCTTGTTTCCGCCCCTCCTCCCCCTCCCCTCCCCTCCCCTCCCCCCTCCCACCAAATCAATCCCGATTTCTCGCTGTTGGTCCCCTTCCCCTTGCCTCTAGTTGCCGATTTAGGGCGTTCTAGCCACCATGGACCACCTCCCACTGCACCTGTAAGAGGAGCACCGCAGGTGCGTCACTGCCGCGCGGAAGCGCGCTGCGTGTCGGTGGACCAACTACGGCCTCTCGCCGCCGCGCTCCCTCTCTTGGCGTGAGATGGAGGGCAGTCGACCGCGCCCTGCACGCCGCCACGTGTCTCCGGTGAGGGGAGCTCGTCGGGCGTGTCCCGCACGCCGTTGTTCCGTCCGAAGACGAAGGAGGAGGACGAGTTCAAGGCACCGCGTTCGCCAACGACATTGGCCCCGGGGATTTCGTCCCCGAAGCGGCTCGTGCGCAGCGTACAAGAGCTCCACGAAGACGGTGCACCTGGCGGGAGCTCCAAGAAGCTCAAGGGCATTGTCATCGACCTCGGCGACTCCGACGAGCAGTGCGATGTGTAGCTTCTCGGACGATGGCGCCGTCGCACCGTAGATTAGGTGCTTGCACTGCCGTCTGTGGCATGAATCGAGTCTGAATGTATGCATCTCCCGCGTTTGTTCATAGTTTTGGATATGTTGTTCAATGTTTGGTATTTCTGTTCTTCACGGAGCACACTAGACCTGCAAAACGAGTTTGCAGTGACACTTAATCACGGGATGCAGCTCACACTTTTGCCGTATCTAATAGAGATGCTCTAACGCCAGTTTATCCTACCGTAGGATCGAAAAAGACGAATGCAGTAATAAGCACCTAACGTCTAATTACTTTCCAGGTTGAGTCAATGCCACCTGCAGCCGGCCTACAGGTCTACCTGCGTACGCACATGCTTTCGGAGCCAGGGTACAAGTACGGAACAAAACAAATACAGACCCCTGCATACAGACGTAGACTACCTACGCGCATGACAGACGCGTAGACCGAACAAGAGCATTTGCGATGAAGGATAGAAACAACATGGCCTGAAGTGATGCAGAGAGGTTCAGAGGAGGCGACGGGCAGCCGCTGCTACACGGCAAGCAGACACCGCAGGCAAATGCTGGCGGCGCCAGGAGGGGGCCAAGCTCTAATCTTGGTTCGATATGCATGCAACGGCTGCCAGGAAATAATTTGTGAGATTTGTCTCGGGAGGACCGTGTGCCATCTGCCATGCACGCTTTTGTGCTACCCAGCCCAAGGGTACGAACCAAACGGTACCGCTCAGGATCTCCCCCGTTACGTCCTTGCATTCGTGCAGTCAAGCTTGCTCAGCTACCTAGAGCTAGAGCACGGAAAAACCTTTTTGTACATATACGGCCACGGGCCACGGAATAAACGCGAGGGCTAAAAACCAATCTGCAAATGGAGCCTCCAACGGGATACGTACACGGAACAAAAGCGTCGTCTCATCGCCTTCTTTCGTCTCACCCGATCGACGGCAGGTGGTACCACGCCGCCAGCCTAGCCTTAATCTCATCCATGTGTTCGTCACCGTGCAACGGTGGTCACTCGTCAGCCAGTACACACTGCCCCGGCCTGACCCGATCGATACACTGCAGCCACAAGCACTGCTGCCGACGACGATTGAGATTTTTTCAGTTCAAGATCACAGCTAGGATTCGTTTTTTTTTTAAAACAGAGCTAGCCGTGAACATCTCAAATCGGACGGATCTGCTCACCTCTTTTTGGGTATAAATAAGTCATCGGTCTCAACTGAAAGAATTCACAAAATTCTGTCGAGGTAGACATTTTTACTTGAGGGTGTAAAATGCCAGTTTCATCATCAATTGATGCACACGCCTTTTTATTTCAGAGTTCAAGGGAGTATCAATCCATTACAATCAACGATCATTCAAAATTCAGACATAAATCAACCAGTGAAACACTGAAAACATCTGCGATGTACGCATCTCGTATCGAGAACAGGCGGGATACTACTTTACGGTGTTTTTATTATGATCACTATAAACTTGTTGTTATTTGCAATACCATTTTATTTGTTTTTTGTTCTTGTGATCTTTTCATGAGGCAACTTAGTTGCTAAGTTACATTATTATTAATATTCATCCTGCCTTTGTTAAAGTTTTGATTTCAGCTCAACATGCTTTACATATATTGGTCAAGTTTGTGTTGGCATCATGTCACCTCAAAAAGTATCTTTGTTATCACTTACCTAGTCAAGGACGAGCATGTGTTAAGATTGGGACGTTAATACGCCACAAATGTATCTATAATCTTTTATTTCTCCATACTTGTTTTCTATCAAGTGCCATATGTTTTCTATTATTTCAGGATGTTTTTCAGGACTAACCTATTAACCGAGTGCACAAAGCCAATTTATGTTTTTTTATTGCTGTCGTTTTGTTTCAGAAAACTTGTATAGGAAATATTCGTGAAAAGTGCTGAAAATCCATGGAGGCAAGTTTTTACCCGGAAAAAAGAGGAGCCCAAAGGAGAGCACCAGATCTGGGGCCACCCCACTAGGCGACCCCACAGTGCAGCATAAGGGGGGGCCACCAAGTCGACATGTGGGTGTGGGCCTCTCCCGTCACCGCCTCTTATCCTATAAATTGCCTTATGACCTAAAACAGCAGGGTCGGAGAAATTTTCCACAAAATAGATACAAAAACGCTGTCACCTTGAAAGTCCAATCTAGGACTTCTGGAAACCTGCTCCGGCACCCTGCCGGAAGGAGAAATTGTCACCGGAGGCCTCCACATCACCATGATTGCCTCCGGATAGATGTGTGAGTAGTTAATTCTTGAACTGCGGGTTCATGACAGTAGCTAGATGGTATATCTCCTCCTTGTGTTATCATGGCACGGTCTTGTGAGCTACCTAACAAGATCAAGATCGTTCTTATGTGATTTATGTATGTTGTGTTGGCTGGGATCGGATGAATCATGAAATTATGATCAGTTTGCTAATGTCTTTATATTGAGCTTCACTTATATCTTTTTTAGTGTTTTAATGTGTTCTTGCGCACTCTCTGATGTGTATGTCTACTCTGGCCAAGTTGTTGACTTGTTGTATACATCTCCAAGAGGCAGTTTTATGCTAGATAGTGGGTCCATGCATCCTTGTTGCCTGCGCTCAAGTGACATATATGTGTAAGGAGGAGGATGTGCTATTGCGACTAAGGGGAAAACATCGGTGTTCTTGTTTACGTGATGAGAATTATTGCTTACATTATGTATGGATCTTAATGCAATTGTCTGTTGCTTGCAACTTAAACAAGAGAGATTTGTTTGATAGCTTTCTTGAGGTGGAATATTAGATATGGATGCATACTAGATAACAGTCCATATGCCTTCAAGTAATGTCTACATGATTAGAACCCGTGAACTGTATCTTGTCATAATAGCATTATTATTCCCTCATGATTGTCAATTGCCTAACTGTAATTTGTTTACCTGACATGTGTATTTTTTTATGGAGGAACAATACTTTTAAAACTATGGCCCCGATCCATTCTTTTAAATTGATTACAATCTCGTTCACTTGCTTTCATCGTCGATCACTTGCTTGGTGTTTTGTTTTACTTTTCATCTCCAAACACACCATACGTTTCATACTTTTGTTTTCAGCAAGACAGGAAGCTTGACAACCTTCCTGGATAGTTGGGTATGAAAGAGAGTTTGCGTTTTGTGTGCAGGTCCACGCTTGTTCAAGCGCCAGACAATAAGCAACCTAATTGATTGTCTTTAAAGTCCTACTGGACTGATAAGCTTGGTTTCTAATTGAGGGATATTTGCTACTACGCTACATCATACCATCTCTTGAGGTTCCCAACGGGTGTGTGTGATTCACACCATCAGTGACACCTAAATATCATCAGGCAAATTCGGTAGAAAAACGGACATTTCATGACATTCGAAATGAAACGCGCCAAGGGACAATGAAGAAAAATATGATAAATTGATTCTTCCCCACTAGAAAAAGAACATGTTGTATTTCTAGGTCATCATCTCTCTTAAAATTCTCCCTAGTAAGAATACTTTTTTGTGTGATAAGCCAAAAACAATATTTAGATTTTCATCGAAATTTTGACTTTTGAGAGAAATTTCTACGGAAAATCAATGTCACTCAACATAAGTTTTTATAGAAAGACTTAATAGTCAACTTGCCATCATTAATCAAGTTTCAGGCAAAACCATGTCTTTCATTCGATAGCTGAATTTCTTCACATCTAATCAAAATGATATTCCATTTATCCAATCTCTCTCCCCCCAAATAGTTATATGAAATCAAACCCCTCAAACTCAAATTTCTCAAAACCGAGGCAACCGAAATATCCTTATTAAAGAAAATATCATAAAGATCAGTAAGTTGACTGTATAAAGGAATAGGTCCTAGCCAGCAGTCCTCCCAAAATTTAGTGCTTTTTACATTTCCAATGGTGCTTCTACAATTTTCATAGAACTGCTTCTTGCAATGCATTAAGCTGGCCGAGAATAAGGAACCACCTGGTTTCCATTTTAGTCCAGGCCAATATATATATATCTTTAACATATTTCTTCATCAACTGCTCCTGGCAAATGCCATTACTAGTTTCGAATTTCAAAAGGCATTTATCAAGCAGAGAAATATTGATGTTTTTTAGTTTTAAAATACCTAGTCCACCTTGCTCTTTTGGCCTATAGATTTTATCCCAAGCCACTAAGAGATACTTTCTAATCCATTCTTCCTCCTGCCATAAAAGTCTAGCTCTGAAGAAATCCATATGTTTTCTACAACCCAAAGGTAACTCATATAATGATAGCATATATAAAGGAACGCTACCAAACTGGAATTAATGAAGATCACTCTACCAGCACTAGAACTAGTTTTCGTTGCCAACATTCCTATTTCTTTTCCATTTTGTTCTCACGTTTCAACCACTCTTTATTTCGAAGCCTAATCTCATCAATTGGCAAAGTCATAGGCAATTTACCCATAGGACAAGGAAAAATTCTACCATACATTTTTTTTTGAATAACACTACAAAAACAACTCGCTTTTATGAAAATTAATCTTCAAACCCGACATTTTCTCGAATGCAAAAATAATGAACTTGAGATTCTTTGTGCTATCAACATCATCCTCTAATATAAAAATCGTGTCGGCGGCATAATGCAAATTATTAATACCACCCTCTTTAAGAACAAGAATCAACCCCTTGATTAGGAAAAAAAAAAGAGAGTGAACCTAGGTATACATGCTTCTGGTTGGGAGAAGCACTTTCCAAATATCCAAAAATTCCCAAAAAAAATCCTTGGTGTACATCAACAAATAAAAGGTGAGAGTACAAAGTTTCATCGAGAAACGAATTTTAATTTGTCGTGTATAAAAAAACAAAAAATCTGTCACATATGTACTGCTATATAGCCCCGAAAATTTCTCTTTTATTATGAAGCCAAAGTAAATACAAATAAACAACTAAGCACATATGACGTGCATTTGGTTTGCATTACCTATGCATTTGGACTTGTTTTAATTTTTTTTTGGGCATTTTAAAAATTGTATAAGAACATTTGAATTAGTGGGGAACATATGCTCCCCGGTTAGTCCCCCTTTTTAGTCCCCCCTTTTTTTTGCATTGTCCAAAAGAATAGGCAATGCATCTGCAACAAAATCAAATAAGATTGGAGAAATAGGGTCTCCTCGTCTCAAACCTTTAAATGTAGGAAATTAAGGTCCCATACAGTCGTTTACTCTAATATTAACTTTTCCTCCTCTCATAATAGACATCATCAAATCACACCATTTTAGAGGGAAACATTTAAGATGTAAAAACTGGTACACAAAAGGCCATTTAAACTTATCATATGCTTTCTCGAAATCGATTTTGAATAACAAAGATGGTCTCTTTTTATGATGAATAGTATTTAGAATTTAATGTAAAACTGAAACCCCTTCCATAATATATCTATCTTTAATAAAAGCAGCTTAGTTAAGAGAATAACATCACCAACAACCCAAGTTAGTATATTAATCAAAATTTTAGTAATTATTTTGTAACTCACATTTAAATGACCAATAGGTCTAAACTTTCGAACGCGTTCATCGCTTCTTTGCATTTTGGAAGTAGGGCAATCATCCCGTGATTCAGTCTATTGATTTACAAAGTCCTAGAATGGAAGTCATCTACTCCCTCCGGTCCCTATTATCTGTCGCTGAAAATCACCTGGGTTAGCATAGATCAGTAGTATATAGCCAGCGACATTCTTTTCAGAAAAGAGGGAGTAGTAATGATTTTAAGTCATCACCAACAATATCCTAGTCTATTTATGTTTATAGATCACATACGAAAAGTATATGTTTATAAAGATTTATACGCACACATATACTAGTGTATTTTTGAAAAGATTTTTCGTGGTTTTCAAAGAAAACCGGCCGTACATGTCTCCCCACACTACTCGTGTATGTACGCACAGATTGTACTGTGATCTTATAATTTGAATACGGCCGAAGTATGCAGCATCTACATGGTCATACACGTACGGCATGTGGGCGCATACATACAGTTCAATGGACAACTCGGGACAGCAACATACAAACCCCGCCGTGGCCTACAAAAAAGTGCCACACATTTTGCCCTTTCCTCTCCCAGCCCCATCCGTCCCCGCTGCTCCACTGCCCTAGCCATTGCCGACGCAGCAGCAGCCGCCGCCACCGCCGCCGCCACCATCGCCACTGACCTACTCGCCCCAGCCCGTCCGGCAACGGCCCTAGCCACTGCTCCGCCGCAGAAGCCAAAGCCGAAGAAGTCCAAGGACGCGCTCGCGGAGGTGCAGACGAATGAGGAGTCGGCGAAGAGAGCGGACCGGAGGAGGAGGGCGAAGGAAGAGACACTGGTAGAAAAAAGGCCTACAGTCCCGGTTCGCCAGGCCCATTAATCCCGTCCGGACAACCGGGACTAGCTACGCGCGACTAAAGGCCCCCCCCCCCTATAGTCCCATCTCTTACGGACCGGGACTAAAGGCCTGTCCACGTGGGCGGGTGGCGGAGCCTGGGGTCGGAGGACATTTAGTCCCGGTTGGCCACATGAACCGGGACTAGATTTATTTCGTAATTTTTTTAATTCATTTGGTTTCTAATTATTTTTCTCACCTTTTTTCACTCCCTTTTTTTCACTCCCTTTTTTTTCACAATTTGTATTATTTGCTTAGTGTCTAACTAAGATTATCTCTAGTCAAATTAGTTACTCATGGTCAAACTTCCCGCTCGGTCACCATCCTCCCACTACTCTAGCACTAGCACGCTTAACTTCCGAGTTCCATCCCGTCCCGAATCCAAGTGTTTCTCACGCATGTATATGATAGTAGTATCATATCAATCTTATTAACATGTTGGCCGAAGCCACATTTCTTTATTGTTTGAATTTCAAATAAATCTTTTAATAAACAAAAGTAATGATGTAATTAATAATTTTGAATAAATAAATAAACATTAACTTTTAATTTGTATTATTTCTAAAAATACAAATAATATATCCAAAAATTGAGAAAAATAGAACTAATTCATTTTAAAATCTTAAAAATACAAATAATATATCAAAAATGAAGAACAATAATACTAATTCATTTTAAAATCTTAAAATACAAAATATATATAAAAAATTAAGAACAATAATACTAATTCATTTTAAAATCTTAATAATTCATTTTAAAATCTTAAAAATACAAATAATATATCAAAAAATGAAGAAAAATAATACTAATTCATTTTAAAATCTTAAAATGAAAAAATATATCAAAAATAAAGAACAATAATACAAACAATATTCATTACATGCATAGAGTCGATCACACATAACACAAACATAGAGTCGATCACACATAACACAAACATAGAGTCGATCACATTTCATAATTAACATATATATATAGAGTCGATCACAAAAGATATCCATTACATATATATACTACTAATTAGATACCCATTACATGCACATAGATATCGAACGCATGCATACATCATCTATGGCCCCGCCGAGTAGATGCGGAACAACTCGTACGCGACATATGCATCTATGGCCGCATACTTGAGGTTCGTCATGCGCAATGGGGTCTCCTCCCAATAGAAGTGATTCTGCCGGGGGAAATCAGTCTTCATCCTTTCATAGCCCTGGTGAATGAAGGTGCTTGCCATGACAGCCATCCCGGTCTTTGGCCCGGTCAACTGGATAAGAGTCTGAAGATCAACGTAGTGATCTTCAGGTATCATAATACCGATGCGCATCAACTTCACAAGGTCTTGCGTGATGTCGACGCTGCAAAAGTCAAACCCCGAGTTGACAAGAAAATCAACAAGGTCCGGGCAATGCTTCGAACTACTGTAACAACAAAAATAGGATATGTGTTAGATATGTTGCAACACACGTATTGTTCACATGCAACAAAAAAACTCGAAGATGCATGCAAGATTGTACACGTGTGCTATATATAGCTTCTACCTTGACCATTGGAAGACCAACACCGACTGCTTGAACGATATCTGGATGAGGGCAACATCCTTCTGATTGGCCGTGTACTCCAGATCGAGCCCAAAGAACCGGTGTTCTTCGGGAGCTTCAAAATAGAGATCGGCCAAATGACCTAGAGCTTCATGCAGCCTCGCGGTACTGTTGGTGAAGAGCACGTCCAAATCCTTGCCGCACGGTGTGGAACCATTGTATTGCCTCACAACTTCAGCCATTTGCGTGCGTGTGCTTGGATCGAAAAGAACAGAGAGCGAGAGAGGAAGAACAGAGAGCGAGAGGAAGAACAGAGAGCGAGCAGTGGAATGGCGCCCTTCTGCCTCGCTCGCGAAATAAAACCGCCGCGGGGGAGGCGAGACGCTTGATGTTTAGTCCCGGTTGGCCACGGGCACGGGGAATAAAGGGCCATTGGTCCCGGTTGGCCACGGGAACGGGGAATAAAGGACCAATAGTCCCGGGCGGCCAGGTCAACCGGAATTAATTCCCTCCACGCGTCGCAACGCGCTTCCCAACCCGCGACGTCTGACCTTCTGTCGCGGGTCTCCTCCCGACCCGGGACTAAAGACTCATTGGTCACGGTGCGCAACGCTTGGGGACTGATGCTGGCATACCGAAGGCCTTTTTTCTACCAGTGAGAAGGCGCCGCCGCCGGCGATGGAGGATGAGCGGACAAGGATCGCCCAGGCCGCGGCGCAGGCCGCGGCGCAAGCCGCCATGATCATGTTGGGCATGCAGCCGCCGCCCACCATGAACGTGGCTCCGGCACGGGCATGCAGCTCGAACGCCTCAGCGGCGGTCCGGCCGCGGAGCGTCCTCCTCGACGCGCGCCCAAGGACGGAATCGCCCGTGCCGGCCTACGGGTACCTGCCCGGACGTGACCCGACGCTGCCGCCCTTCTTCTCGGTCGACATGGAGGACTCATCGCCGGCCCGAACCAGGGTCTCGATCGACCTGAACACGGCGCCCGTGTCCGGCATGTCGACTGCCCCGTCGAGCAAAAGCGGCCACCGTCCCCCCCCCCCCCCCCCCGACCGTCCTCCCGGTGCCACGCAACCTGTTCGACGAAATGCAGGACATGGAAACAAAGGCGACATACCTGACAAGGGCGGACGGCGAGGGGTTCATGGCCAACATGATCAACGAGGGTGGCCAAACGAGCTACGTCCACGCGGGGGACGAGCTGTACGAGGAGGACGAGGAAGTCGAGGCCCACGACTTGTCCCACATCGACGACATGCCCATGTTTATGGACGAGCTCACCCAGCAGGCCAAAGCGACGAGGAAGAACGTGAAGCGGGGCGCCGGCTTCACCGAGGCGGAGGACGAGTGCCTCATCGACACATGGATTGAGGTGGGACAGAACACCATCGTCGGGGCCGAGATGAAGGGCAACGCCTATTGGAGGAGGATGCACAAGAACTACCAAGAACGGGCCGTCCTTCCCCGTACTCCATGGTCACCACAAGGACCGAGGCCTCTATCCAGAAGAGATTTGGGATCATCTCGTCGGAATACAGCAAGTTCACCGGCTCCTTCGACCACGTCGTGGCCCGGCCTCAAAGCGACATCGGCATCGGTGACTTGGTGAGTGGCCATACGTCCCTGTCCTTCATTTGCATTGGCCATACGTTCTCATGTCCTTCAATGTTCCTTTTTGTGTAGGCTTTTCAAGCGTTGGAGGTGTACAAGGCCGAGCATGGTGGCAAGTCATTCAACTTCGCCCATTGCTACCGGAAGATCAAGGACAACCAGAAATGGAAGGAGCTCCACAACGCCCTCAAAAAAGGAGTGACCGTGCCGGGTGGGGTGCCGCCAATGGCTACGGGCCAGGCCACCGATAGCACGACAAGTGAAAGGCCAAGGTGCCGAAGCAACTCCAAGCTCTACCTCAAACGCGATGCCATGACCATCGCATTGCAAGAGACCCTCAAGGGTTTCGTCTCGCAGAAGGACAAGACCAGCGACAAGAAGGACGAGAGGGACGAGAAGAAGCGCCGCGAGCGAGAGGAGGTGACGAAGAACTACTTCATCGTGCAAATGAAGAAGCTTGAGATAGAGGAGGAGAATGCGAAGACAAGAGCCATGGAAGCCGCGACCAGGGCCATGGAGGCCGAGAACCAGAGGAAGGAGGTCGAGCTCGCTCTGGCCGCCCAAGTGGCACAGATCATGGCCATGGACCTGAGTCGCCTCACCCCGAGGAAGATGTTGTATTTGTGTCGAATATTTGTACGAAGGGGTTACGTTAGGACTTGGAGTTGTATTAGGTGTGGCTAGGTACGAGTAGTATTGTAGTTGAGCTCTTGTACCCGTTGGCCTCTCATATAATGTAGGGGTGCCACACAATGTAACCACGACGACTTGATAGCAATAGGCACGCAGGGGGAACCGGCGGCTTGTGCCGGCGCCTAGGGCGGCCGTTGCGGTATCTTCGGGGAGGAGCGCCCGTAGTCATGCCCCGCAGATGTAGGCGTTAAGCGCCGAACTGCGTTAACAAATATCGTGCCTCCGTGTCGTCTATGATCTTGCATGGCGCAATTATCGTAACAGAAGAAGGCCTACTACGAGAAGAAGCAGCGGCGGTACATGGAGGGCGAGGGGTGATCGCCATGGCCTCGACCGTGGCTGGCGTCGCTTTTGTATATCCTGGCGCTGGGCTGGCATGGCCTCACCTGGCCGCCTGAACCTTGCCCAAAGCGTGGCCGGCATGGCCTGAACCGTGGCCGATATGGCCGAACCGTGGCCTCTTTTTGCATGTGCCATTATTCTTTTGCTATATATTTAGAGCATTTTGGTATTTTTCGTATGTTCCAATTAGAATTGTGGCCTCCATTTGAGCAGCCCCGTAGGGGGCAGTGGCCGAAACTGATCGGACATGGTTCCAGACGGCTACTCAAATAGACACAACGGACTCAAAATTGGTCCGGATTTGAGCAGCTGCGTAGAAGATGTCCTAAGCATCGATCGGACCACTTTGAATGATGCCTGCCGTTTTTGTTTTCTCTGAGGCGTCCAAGGCTATACTTACTGGCTAGTTAGCTAGCTAGTGGGCTATGTACTCTAGCTACTTGTACGCGTACACGTTCGTCTTATTTGTTCGTCTATTTGTACACTATTATTGTACATTTTCCATTCTAAATATAATATGTTTTAGCTTTTTCAATATTCATTATGTGGTATATTTACACGCGAGAGTACCTACGTCCAGAAGTATTGAACCATTTTCCTATATACAGTATATAGACAACTTTTGGTGTATATGTTTACAAATATTAGTCCGTATCTAATCAGTATAAGCAGTATAAGCAATATCTTTTTTGGGAAGAATCGCGAAATTTGCGACACACGAATTAAATCTTTCTCGGCTCTGCTCCCCGTTTTGGAACTCGGCCTCGTGACGGCCTCCTGCCATTCGCCGGCTTGGACGACTCCAGTCCACGGTTGGTCGTGATGTGAACATACCCTGCAGTTGTCGGCCCCGGCGGGGCGCCGTGGAGCGCGATATCCGACGTTAAGCTTAGCCACATCCGTACCGTACCAACCAGGGGCGAACGGCGAGCCAACAAAAAATATCCATGGGACGGACACGCGTGTCCGGAATGCGCGGGTGCACTGGAACGGAAAGGAGAAGACTTGTTGGTGCATGCCCAGGAACGGCGCTAGGCGGCTTGCATCATTGCATGCATGTCGAGCTGGTTTACGCGTACCGGTGTACGGTCCTCTTCGCGTTGTCTTTGTCGTGGAAGCTAGCTTGTGCTACCTAGCTAGCCTGCAATTTTTGGGATTACGAACCGGCCTAAGTAAGCAACGATCTTAACGAGTGAACCATCCAGCTGCTTCACACTGAAAAGCTGGTAACAAAATAATTTGTACTACTCTAGTCTGGTATACAAAGGAGAAACCGCACACTTTTTCTCTCATCTACTCCCTCCGTCCCAAATTAATTGTCGTAAAGTTTGACAAAAATAAATGTATCTAGACATAATTTGGTGTTATATTCATCTATTTTTATCAAACTTTGCGATACTTAATTTGATACGGAGTATTGACATCTTCGCTCGCCGAGCTAGCGCGTCAGCAGTTGAAACTTGCAAGAGAGAAGGCTTACACCCACGATTGCTCGAGGAAGTGACACGTACGTTTCAGCGTGACAATATACGCAGCTAATAGCAAAGATCGCCGGGCCCCGATCCCACGCACGCGGCGATACTGCGGGCACGGCGACGTGACGCCCTACTCCCAGCCTATCAAGGCAAATATCATACAGATTAGTAAGCTGCATGTACTAAACACCACGGAGGAAACATCTACATAAGACGAAAACCAGGAGCCGCCACTCAGACATCCACGCCGGTCCAAGGCCACACCCATAGACTAGCCGACGACCTAGCAACCATAGCTTACACTAAACACGACAGAGGAAACCTCAACGCAAGTTTTCCGGAGCCGCCGCACCGACTTCCACGCCGGTCCCATGCCACCCAACACTTAGCTGATGACGAAGAGTCGTTGTCGCGAAGCACTAGCTAGGACCCCATAGCTCCCTCTGGCCGACGGGGCAGGGGCAAAGACAAGGGGTGGCAAGCAGGGGCTAGACCCCCGCCAAGGTTCGGCCCCACCCTTAATGATTTGGAGTACGTATTACTAGTGTGAGTAACGCATATACTTGCTAATTATCTCATATATACGCTAATTAGTACTTAAAGGCCATGACTATGTATACAGTGAGGCCGAGCCGAGTTTACGCATATTTCTTCTTAGCGTAACTTCTTTTTCTTTCGGGCGGCTGAGCGGCTGTACTCTTGCTCTTGGCTGCTCGAAAACTATGCCAAGAGCCATCCGATAGGAAACTCTCCCGCGATGTCGTTGTGTCAACCTCTGTGCCGAAGTATTGATTGAGCTGACTGTTTCTTCGCCTCACCATCATTATGGAAGTCGATCTCCGAGTTATGCCACTCGTTCTATCAATATAGAGGTACGCTGATGATTCTATACACTTAATTGATCATTTCCCTCAAACACGTGTATGCAATACTGCCACTCCTTGTAGAATTTCTAGTCAAGATCAGTAATAGTTTTAAATTCAATGCAGGTCGCAAGTGCTAGCAGAAAATCCAACAATTTCACCTATACTCGGTATGTAGAAGTTAAGCATAAATTTTATATTTACGATTCCTAGTTATGTTGGTTAAGATCTGATTTTGCGATTTTTTGCAATATTAATGATACGACAGGTACTAGAGGTGATATGAGAGAAAAATGTCGAGTACCTTGCTCGAACACGAAACAATTTTTTGGCCATCCCGTGCCTCGTCCCCCTATACCTAAATCCTGGCACCGCCCCTGCGACGGGGCAACCAAGGCGAGGCCCCCAAGAGGGAAACGCCACAGGAATGCCACTCTCCCCGATCCCTCGAGGGATCTAGGGTTCCCTTCGGAGAACGACCCAGCGCGGAGAAGCGAGAGCACCGCCACAACGACGCCTTCAAGAAGGACACGACGTCTGAAGGCATCGCCGTCGTCGACCCTGGTCGACCACCAGGCAGGGCCTCACTCGGCTATGCTTCGTGAACCCCGTACACAGACTCGTCGATGTACGTACAGATTGTACCGTGATCTATAATTCGAATGCGGCCGAAGTATGTAGCATCTTCATGGTCATACACGTACGCTGGCATGTGGGCGCATACAAACAATAAAATGGACGACGCATGATGGATGGACATCATCGATCGGACCACTTTGAATGATGCCTACCGTGTTTCAGCCGGATCCGATCGATGGCAATATATACGTGTACTGGCTAGTGGGCTGCGTACCCTAGCTACTTGTACGCGTACACGGTACACGTAAGTTTTTGGCCTCTACACAAGCCGGTAAATTAGCACACTTATCCATCTATTTTTACATTATTAATACGCACATTATAGTTATATGCTATCAGTTTCATTATGCTATATATCAGTTGACGAACAGGAAAGCCGCAAAAGAAAACAAAGAAACTTGTGACAGTCTGCGTAAAAAAAAAAACAGCCTGGCCGTAGGTGCGCGCGGGGTGTACGGACGGAAGCTAGAATCACGAAACTTGGCACGCAGGAATTAAATCCCTCGTGCATTGGCTGTGCTCCCCGTTGTGGAACTCTCGGCCTCGTGACGCCTCCCATCGCCATTCGCCTTGCTGGACGAGAAGTGAAGGTAGCTAGGCCCCGTCGAGCGCGATTTCCGACGTTAATCTTAGCCACATTCGTACGGTACCAATCAGGGGCTAACGGCGAGCCAGCACTACAGGAAGGAAGTTCAACGCTGAGGGTTTTCCCCCTCGGCGTAGCTCTGTTTACCCTCGGCGTTAGCTTGTGCTGACGGTGACCCTCGGCACTTAACCCTCGGCTTATGTGGTCCTCGGCACAGCACAATACCGTCGGCGTTGCTTCAACCTTCGGCATAGAAACTTGTGCCGACGGTTTACTTCGCCCCTCGGCACATTCTAACCGTCGCCACAGCAAGTTAACGGGACGGAGAAGACGGCGCCCCAGGAGCAGTGCCGAGGGTGATACCCTCGGCGTTGGTAGCCACGTGGCGAACACTGGGAACTCGTGGTAAGGAGCTGTGCTGAGGGGGATACCCTCGGCGTTGGTAGCCACGTGGTACAAGCTGGCGGCCTGGTGGTAAGGGGCAGTGCCGAGGGGGTTACCTTCGGCGTTAATTCTCAGTGCCGAGGGGGTTACCCTCGGCATACACTCCGAACAAAACCAAAAAAAAAAACCTTAATCAAGGAACTGACATAATTAAGCAGAAAACTATATGAAGCCATGCATAGCTCCCACCACAAGCAGAAAAATCCTCTATCAGGGCACTAACATTGTAACCTTCCAGCGAACATTTTTAAAATGGGTATATAATACTTACGAAACATAAACACTAGGTCGACAAAAAGTAACATTTCACAGCAACAACAAAACTATTGTCATACTACAAGGAATGGAGATATTGATTTGGGATGAACCCAAGTAGGGTATTAAAACGGTTTGAGTCAAAACCATAAATACCAGCTAATCATATGTACTAACGTGGTGGGAGGGTTGGCCATGCTACTTCTTACCAGTTTCTATGGTTTCAAAATAAAACAGGCCTATGCATAACCATATATAAAGGTAATATTCATATGAGAATCAATCAGGGTGACCTACAGTTTCGGGTCAGGACCCTAGACACTTCAACCGAAACAAATAAGGGAAAGTAAATAAATATAGGATATCATATTAGCAATGGCACTCCTTACTTTAAGTTCAATATCGAGGAATGAAAGTAACTAAGATCAACCAAAAATTCAGATCGTTCTTATGGCAGCGTTTTAGTATTTGACAAACATACATATTTGCGCAATCTTTGTTGTTATGAATCATCTCTCCGAAATAGGTACAAGAGATGTTACTTGATACCTCTTCATAAGGGTCATCAAGAATGTGATCATACAGCAGGAATCAAAGCACTGAAAATAAGGTAAGAAGGTTCCAGCAAATATCACTAGCATCATATGATACAGCTCACCCTGAAATTCAGATTTAAATTGCAAGGTTAGTGAACATTGTGAAAAGAAACATAAACGGATAATGTTCGCGAAGTGTGTCTCGTTGCAACCTGGCCATCTTCTACAAGACATATTTCATTTTATAACTTCTTAAAAATATGGTTCACCACATGGACAGTAAATATACTACTCTAACTGAAATTTCAAAAAAAAAAAATTGCATGCTCTCTGATCTTAGACAGTATGGATTAGCTCATTTCTAAACTCCACACATTATTCAGAACAACTTGATACAGATAATCAAGGTAATTAACTCAGCCAGGAGTGAAAGCAAATTCACGGTGGATAGATACACTAGGCACTACACATACATACATAGACAATGCACAGAATATAACATCAAATCTGAAAGCATATAGACATGCATGTATCATTTTCCACAAGGACTAGTCTCTGAACCTTCAATTGATAGCAATAGCAGCGTGGATTCATACAACTGGAGCAACCGAATTTTGCATACCATGTGACTACTTAGGTTTCAGAACCGTGTGCATCCAGCCTGTGTGCATTTACATCTAGGTAATAAATCTAGACAACCCTAGTCGTTCCATAAACCAAATTCTTCAGAAAGAAACCGGGGTCGGGGGACCTCACCTGCGGGCTGATGGAGGCGAGATCGCCATGGTAGAGGTCGCCATGGAGGCTGTTCCCTGAGCTTGCCCCTGGTGCAGCAGTAGCACACCGCCTTCCCCTGCTTTGTTTCCGTCGGTGGAGAACAAGGACGTCGACCTGGAGCTGCAGCAGCTAGGCGGACCCAAGCCTCCACCACCGCTGACGACGCGAGCGGACGAGATCGACGGAGCCGCGTTCGTGGGCTAACACACGGACGCGCGCGCCGGCGACCAGGTCCTGTCGCGCCGCCGGTCGATCTTCTCGCGGGAGTGGAAGGGACGGAGATGGCGACGACCTAGGTACTGCGCCTCCAACTCGGCGTCGTGTGTAGCGGCTCCGTCGATCTACATGGTGTGCCCTCCTCGGCTCTGAAGCCGTCCATGGTGGGGTCGGGGACGACCTGGAGCAGCGGCCTGGCCGGAGTATTGGACGAGGGCGGCCAGCAAGAGGAGTTGCGGCGGCTGGATTCGGGGCTGTGGATAGCGGCGGCGCGGGATGGGATAAAGGGGATCGAGGGTTTCGGGAGTGGGAGAAAGGGGCTCTGGAGGTCATCTGTTTCTTTATTTTTTTTGCCAGCCTGCGAGTGCGACCCTAGCTAGGCCTGCCGCCGCGGTGTGTGCGTATTGTACGTGTTTGTTTGGTACTTTGGTGTGCTTCTCCAGATGAAGCGGACGGTCGAGATGAGCTGCTCCGCTGTCTGGGCAAGCTTGATCCGTGGGAGACGGTTTCTTGGATCCGTATTGGCTCCAGAAAATGACACTGTGTCCTTTTATTTATTTTGAGACTAAATGACATTGTGTCCTAGTATGCGAACAAGGGAAAACCATTGTGAAATTATACTCCATTTCTTCCCAATTGCATGTACTACACCGAATGTAAGGACGTGTAGGTGCTTTATATAAAATATGATGTTAGCTCATTCATGTTTTGGAATAAAAATAGTTGCTTGGTAAGGGTAAATGAAGCGGCCTTCTGGCGATTGGCTCCGGAGCTCAAGCAACACGGCCGATTCCATCTCCCACGTAGGTGGCGGAGTTTGTGCAGGAGAGCGATCCTCGCCGACGGAGGAGGGCACCCTGTTGTCGTGTCTTGCGAATGGCGCGCTTGGAGCTGCTTAGCAAGAAGGAGCGGGTGCTCGATGCGCGTTTCATGCGGGTGGCGAGATGGTACAAATCGGGGTGATGTTGGAACTTCAGGTGTTCAAGTTACTTATTAAGAATCGGAGGGAGAAGTAGAGTAGTTTCTATATTTTAAAAATAACTCATTTTCTCTATATTTTTATAACATCACTATCTATAATTAACAGTTCCATTTTTAGGGGGAATTAATAGTGCCAGTTCCAAAGATGCATATTGGAACAATCTATCCAAGTTATAAGCCACTCATTCAGATGATATACCATAAGCTATTTGCTTAGATAACAAACTTACTACCTCTCAATAGCTCAAAATAAACCTCCTTTGAAAAAGACAAATTTCTGCCGATTCAGCTGAAACCGGGCCAAATTTGAACTATAGGTGCCTCATAGTTTGCTCATGATTTTTTTGTAAAAATGATTTTTAGGTACCCAAGTACCTATTTAAACAGAGATACACCAAGAGTTTATCAAGATTCAGCACCTAGGTACTAACGGTCATGCCCCCCCGTTTGACTGTTTCCCGAAACAGGCTTAGAAAATTCAAAAAAAAAAAACTCGAAACGATGCAAGACCTTCGCGTGGTGTTGTTATATATGTCCTAGTATCCACCAAAAATAATAAACTTGGAATATGACAATTTGGTGGAAAATGTGTTCACGAAAATGAGCTATCGCGTACGAAGATTCATGGCTTTCGGGCCAAATGACGGATGTTTTGGCCACATCCATGGTATAGTTTGTTTAAATGTGACCATATTCCACACAAAGATGCATATTGGTACAACTAACAATGTTCACGAAGAAAGTTTTATTTTTCGTTGAATAAAAATACCATTTTCCCTTTCCGGAGTGTCCAAACCGGGTTTTTTTGTGAAGCACATACACAAAATATGTTGCAAAAATGTACAGAGTAAAATTCTAAATATATTATGTCATTTTTTATCTACGAATAACAAACTTACAACCTCTCAATAGCTCAAAATACACCTCCTTTGAAAAAGACAAATTTCAGCCGATTCCGCTGAAACCGGGCCAAATTTGAACTACGGGTGCCTCGTATTTTTCTCTTTATTTTTTGAAAAAATCATTTTTAGGTACCCAAGTACCTATTTCAACATAGATACACCAAGAGTTCATCAAGATTCAACACTAGGTACTAACGGTCATGTCCCCCGTTTTGACCGTTTTCCGAAACGGGCTTTGAAAATTACAGAAAATTCAAAAAAAACTCGAAACGATGCAAGATCTTCGCTTGGTGTTGTTATATAGGTCCTAGTATACACCAAAAATAATAAACTGGGAATACGGCAATTTGGTGGAAAATGTGTTCACATAAATGAGCTATCTCGTACGAAGATTCATGGCTTTCGGGCCAAATGACGGATGTTTTGGCCACATCCATGGCATAGTTTGTTTAAATGTGCCCATATTCCACACAAAGGTGAAAATTGGAACAACTAACAATGTTCACGAAGAAAGTTTTATTTTTCGTTGAATAAAAATACCATTTTCACTTTCCGGAGTGTCAAAACCGGCTATTTTTGTGAAGCACATACACAAAATAAGTTGCAAAAATGTACAAAGTAAAATTATAAATATATTATGTCATGTTTGATCTACAAATAACAAACTTACTACCTCTCAATAGCTCAAAATACACCACTTTTGAAAAAGATAAATTTCTGTCGATTCCGCTAAAACCGGGCCAAATTTGAACTACGGGTGCCTCGTATTTTTCTCTTTATTTTTTGAAAAATTCATTTTTAGGTACCCTAGTACCTATTTCAACATAGATACACCAAGAGTTCATCGAGATTCAGCACCTAGGTACGAACGGTCATGTCCCCCGTTTTGACCGTTTTCCGAAACAGGCTTTGAAAATTACAGAAAATTCAAAAAAACTCGAAACGATGCAAGATCTTCGCTTGGTGTTTTTATATAGGTCCTAGTATACATAAAAAATAATAAACTTGGAATACGACAATTTGGTGGAAAATGTGTTCACATAAATGAGCTATCTCGTACGAAGATTCATGGCTTTCGGGCCAAATGACGGATGTTTTGGCCACATCCATGGCATAGTTTGTTTAAATGTGACCATATTTCACACAAAGGTGCATATTGGAACAACTAACAATGTTCACGAAGAAAGTTTTATTTTTTGTTGAATAAAAATACCATTTTCCCTTTCCGAAGTGTCAAAACCGTTTTTTTTTGTGAAGCACATACACAAAATATGTTGCAAAAATGTACAAAGTAAAATTCTAAATATATTATGTCATATTTGATCTACAACTAACAAACTTACTACCTCTAAATAGCTCAAAATACACCACTTTTGAAAAAGATAAATTTCTGCCGATTCCGCTGAAACCGGGCCAAATTTGAACTACAGGTGCCTCGTAGTTTTCTCTTTATTTTTTGCAAAATTAATTTTTAGGTAACCAAGTACCTATTTAAACATAGATACACCAAGAGTTCATCAAGATTCAACACCTAGGTACGAACGGTCATGTCCCCCGTTTTGACCGTTTTTCGAAACCGGCTTTGAAAATTACAGAAAATTCAAAAAAACTCGAAACGATGCAAGATCTTTGCGTGGTGTTCTTATATATGTCCTAGTATCCAAAAATAATAATAAACTTGGAATATGAAAATTTGGTGGAAAATATGTTCACATAAATGAGCTATCTCGTACGAAGATTCATGGCTTTCGGGTAAAATGACGGATGTTTTGGCCACATCCATGGCATAGTTTGTTTAAATGTGCCCATATTCCACATAAAGGTGCATATTGGAACAACTAACAATGTTCACGAAGAACTTTTTAATTGTCTTTACTGACGTGAACTTCTTCGCCGGGGTGTTGTGTTTGCCGAGATCTTTTTAACTGTCTTTACTGACGTGAACTTCTTCGCCCGGACCTTTTGGCGGGGCACACTCAGCGAAGAGGATGTTGTCCAAGCCTGGTCACCCTCGCCGAGGGTTTCATCTGTAGTCTCTACATAGATGCTCTTTGCCGGGTTGCCCCAAGATTTTGCGCTCGGCGAAGTCGAGAACACCCAGCGGAGAGTGAATTTCTAGTAGTTTTTGTTGGTTTAGATTTTTTTGGGTCACATATGCATGGAAATCCAAGATTGGACCCAAGAATCCACCGGTAGCCCTCCGTTTCACCAGTAGAGGGAGTTTCTTCTTACACGTCTAGCACTTCTCTAAGTGTAATCGCATGCACCTTAACATGGGCCTTCCACCACACTTTCACATTTATGGTAGGGCCACTTGCAAGTTGTGTGATTCCGGCGCTCCCGCGATCTTTTTCCTGCGAACCCCTAGTATGTGGGCCCCATAGATCTACCCCTACAACTCATTCTACATAAGCGATATATCACTACAAACTAAAAGTAATTATGCAACCAACAATAAAATGCAAGAAAATATTTAAATCATATATATATAGAAGAAATTATATGGGGCAATACGATGGAAAAAAGGAGCAGTGCCGAGGGGGTAACCCTCGGCTTTGCTATACAATCTATGCCGAAGGGAACCCCCTCGGCGTTGTTATGCGCCGTGAACGATGCATATCAATTAGTTACGCCGACGGCAACCCCCTCGGCATTGTCCTGGGACGTTAACTTTTTCTCGACGGTGGTCACCAGCGCACGTCGCCACGCGGGCTGTGCCTACGGCCAGGCTGTGCCGACGGTGGCCCTCGGCGTTGCTTTATCTATGCTGAAGGTTATTCTACGCCGACAGTCACCCTCGGCATTGATCATCTATGCCGAGGGTTTCTCTAAGCCGAGGGTCTTTTTGCAACCGTGGGCACTGCACGAGCTATGCCGAGGGTCCCGATATTTCCCCCTCGGCGTTGAAATCCCCCTCGGCATCGTCGCTCGTTCTCGTAGTGCAGCAAAAAACATGTATGCATGCGAATGCGCGGGGTGCACTGGAACGGAAAGGAGAAGATTTTGGGGGTGCAACGCAACAAAAACATGCGAGGAGACCCAGGTTAGGCGGCTTGCATTGCAACGAAATAATATGTAGTGCAATGGAGAAATCTCACTGTTTCGCTGTCTATTGACGTCTTCGCTCTCCGAGCCAGCGCGTCAGCAGTTGAAACTTGGAAGAGCAGAAGGCTTACATACAGGATAGCGTGAGCAATTGACACGTCCCACACGTAGTACTGTACGTTCAGCGTGACAAGAGGCGCAGTTAATGGCAAAGATCCCGGGCCAGAGCTCACGCAGGCGATACGGCGGGCACGGAGTTTGAACTCTGCTGGGCTGGGGGTACAACCACACTCCTAACCATCCAACCACAGGCAATCCGGAGTTTGGGCTTCTCTTTCACCTTGTTGCATCACCACCTCGGCACCTCCCCAGGTTTTATCAAGTAGCCTCCAAAATCTTGGCTGCGTTAGACGAGGAGTGGCCAATTCTACGATCTGGCTTTGTAGAACACCGCAGCAGCCAGCAGGGTAGCTAGCCTAGCGCCACCACCGGTTTTTGTTTGGCGAGTAGGCTAACCATCCAAAAAGGGTGTGTGCAAAATGTCGGGTCATGGACCAGGCGAAAGTTTGGCTGCAATGGATAAAGCTCTTTCGCTACGTGGCATGCTATTTCTATCTGGGAGAAGATGATGAATGAGGCTCGTAACGCCGTGGCCCGTGAGGGAGTAATTAACCCAGTCCAGTTCCATCCTACAGTGGGGATTAAGAAAACAAAGATGTCACATGAAGTCTGTATTCCACGACGTTACTTTCAGCTCCGGTCAACGATGACGCACACGATCGATGTGTACAGAAGTTCCAGGTTCGGTCAATGCCATCAGCCGGCCTACAGTTGTACCTACATTCAAGCTTCCGGAAGCCAGAGTACTGTCAGAAATCTAGGGCTGAACTGGGTTCGTCTCCTCTCGTGTACGTGTTAATATGAGGCCAAAAGAGGCCAGACCATACAAGGTTCGGTACTGGGTTCGATACAGAAACAGATATGTACACAGAAAGGAAAAACGACATAAACTCCTATTACATATTCTAACACCCTCCCTTAATCTAAACCTCTTGAAAGGTTGAGATTACGTTTGAATTCATCAACCTTCTTGACTGGAAGTGCTTGAGTGAATCCATCAGCAACTTGATCTTCACTTGATATGAACCGAATAGCCAGACTGTCATTAGCAACTCTTTCTCTGACAAAGTGAAAATCAATCTCAATGTGTTTTAGTTCGTGCATGGAACACTGGATTTGCAGATAAATAGGTAGCTCCCAAGTTGTCACACCAAAGACTTGGCTTTTCTTGTAAATTTACTCCAAGTTCATTAAGCAGTGCCTCTACCCAAATTAATTCAGCAGTGGCATTAGCTAGAGCTTTGTATTCAGCCTTCGTACTAGAACGAGACACAGTGGCTTGTTTTCTGGCACTCTAAGAGACTAAATTAGGCCCCACAAATATTGCAAATCCACCTGTAGAGCGTTTATCCTCTAGACAACCTGCCCAATCTGCATCTGAAAATGCACTCAAGAATATGGATGATGATTTTGTAGAAGTGATTCCAATATTCAATGTATCCTTTACATATCTGAGAATACGTTTTGCTGCAGTCCAGTGTTCTGTAGTTGGAGCATGAAGATACTGACAAACCTTGTTAACAGAGAATGATAGATCAGGACGTGTCAGAGTGAGATAATGTAGAGCTCCAACAAGGCTTCTGTATTGCGTGCTATCTTCAGGACCAAGAAGTGTGCCCTTTGTAAGAGATAAATGTTCTATGGAGGACAATGGAGTGGGAGCTGGCTTACAACCCTGCATGCCAGCTTTATCAAGATTCTCAGTAGCATATTTCTCTTGTGTCAAAAGCAACCATTATATGTTTTCTTGACCTCAATGCCAAGAAAATAGTGTAATTCATCTAGATCTTTGATAGCAAAATTTTCACTTAAATCTCGAAGGAGAGCAGCAATAGCATGATCAGACGATCCAGTAACTATGATATCATCAACATAAACCAGAACGAACATAGTGATACCTGACTTGTTGAAGAGGAATAATGAAGTATCTGCCTTTGATGGTGTAAAGCCAAGTTCAACTAGCTTGGTACTCAATCTAGAATACCAGGCTCTGGGTGGCTGTTTTAGTCCATATAAAGCCTTGTCAAGTTTGCAAATATAATGTGGATGATGAGAATCCTCAAACCCTGGTGGTTGCTTCATGTATACATCCTCTTCCAGAACACCATGAAGAAACACGTTCTTGACATCTAACTGCCGTAGGCTCCAACCACGGGAGACAGAGATAGACAAGACAATTCTGATAGTAGCAATTTTTACCACAGGACTGAAAGTATCCTCATAATCAATACCATACCGTTGTTTGAACCCTTTAGCAACCAGTCGTGCCTTATACCTGTCAATAGTTCCATATGCTTTCTTCTTTATTCGATATACCCACTTGCAGTCAATCAACATTTTCATACTGTTTGGTGGAACAACATGCCAGGTCTTGTTGTCAATTAATGTCTTGTACTCCTCCTCCATAGCTTGGCACCAACATGAATTATTAAGGGCTTTTGACAGAGTATTTGGTTCACCTGTAGAGGATAACATGCACCATCTTACAGTACCATCAGTAATTTTCTTTGGATTACGAATACCTTTTTGCAACCGTGTACGAACACCAGGAGGAGAAGGTAATGGTGGTGAAGAATTAGCAGAAGAATCAGCAAAATTTTCAGCACTTGAATTATCCTGTTCGTCACTAGAATTATTGTGTTCACTAGCGGCCACAGAATTGCCCCCATCGCCACATGCTGCAGAGAATCCAGAGGAATCTGGCAGAGCAGGAGACAGCGACCGAGGGGACATGTTTCGCCTGCGCCTAGGTGGTGACAGCGAGGATGGGCGTGGGCGTTTTTCACGTGGCGTCGCCTGGATGGTTGCATGCGCCGGGCCAGCAGCGGGCGTGTGTCCAGCACGCGCCTGGGTGGTTGCATGCGCAGGGCCAGCATCGGGCGTGTGGCCAGCACGCACTCCGGAGACCGAGCCGACCCGTGCGCCAGATGCAGTCTGCTGCGCCTCAAAATTAGTGCGCGGGGCTGGAGAATCCTCCTCGGACTGCGCCTCAGGACTATTCAGAGCAGAGGAATGTTCCAAATCATTCTCGTAATCAGAACCAATTTCGTCTTCTTCTGACTGAGTTTCAATATCCGTTTCTGAGCGATTTTCTTCACTGTTTTGAGTGGGGTTTTCTTCTGCAGCTTCATCTTCCTGTTGCACATTAGAAATATAAACAATAGGCACAACATGGTTAATGCAATTTTGTGTATCCTCATGAGATGTTTGTGTGGAAGATGGAAGAAGTAATATTTCCTTCTTGAGAAGAGCACCGACATTTGGATGGAGAGATGCAAAGGGGAACACATTCTCATCAAAGACTACACCACGAGAGATATACACACGTCCCGTAGATATATCTAAACAATTGACACCTTTGTGGAGAGGACTATAACCAAGAAAGGCGCACCGGGTGGATCGAAAAGCAAGTTTGCGTTTGTTGTAAGGACGAAGATTAGGCCAACAAGCACCACCAAAAGTCCTAAGTGCATCATAGTTTGGAGTTATATGAAGAAGACGTTCAGTGGGAATTTCAAATTTAGAACTTTGCTAGGAAGCAAATTAATGAGAAAAGTAGTTGTAATAAAGGCTTCATCCCAAAACTTAAGAGGCATTGGCTAGCAAAGCAAGACCAACTTCAACTATATGGCGATGTTTTCTTTCAGCTGAGCCATTTTGTTGATGTGCATGAGAACACGAGACATGATGTGTGATGCCAACTTTTTGGAAGAAACCATTGAGATTTTCATATTCACCACCCCCAATCAGTTTGCATGGTGATTAATTTTTCTATCAAACTTGCGTTCAACATATTGCTGAAAGTTGAGAAAAGCTTGATAAACCTCAGAACGATTTTTGAGCAAATAAATCCAAGTAAACTTGCTAAAATCATCAATAAAGCTTACATAATATGCATGTTTTCCCACAGAGAGAGGGGCAGGACCCCATACATCAGAAAAGACTTGTTCCAAGGGAGCAGTTGAGACACTAGATGACATAGAATATGGCAACTGATGACTCTTAGCTAACTGACAAGAATCACAAACATATGGAGTACTCTCAGGGGTGTAAGCTATTTTATTTCTCCTAAGAACTTGCTGAACCACAAATGAAGAGGGATGTCCTAAACGGCGATGCCATGTGGAGGATGATGGCTTTATTGTGTGGAAGGCGTGCTTGGCAGTTTCATGGAACATAGGCACCAAAGGATAGAGACCATCACAGCAAGGGCCTTTAAATAGAACTCTTCGTGTTGCTTGGTCCTTGATTAAGAAGAAGAAAGGATGAAACTCAATAAAGACATGATTATCAAGAGTAAATCGATGAACAGACAGTAGATTTTTTGATGCACTAGGAACATGAAGGACATTGTTGAGATTAAAGGAACCATGAGGAGTACGCAAAACTGAATTTCCAGTGTGACTAATGTTCATACATGTTCCTTCAGCAGTGCGAACCTTATCTTGCCCATGATATTTGTTAGCGATGAGAAGCTTGTTCCGCTCACTAGTGATATGATCAGTTGCCCCGGTGTCAGAATACCAGTTTGTGTCAATGCCATAGGAAGCAAGATTTGCCCTCTTTTCACCATCATCCCTGTCTCTCTTGTCTCCTCATAGCGCCACCAACACTCATTAGCGGGATGTCCATGTTTCTTACATATTTGGCTGTCAATGTTAACATAGGGAGTAGGAGTTCGATCAAGGCGCCGCCCACCATCACGACGGTACCGATCACCTCCACCATCATCACGGCGCCTGTCAGGCCTATCATCACGACGATCATCACGTCTATCATCACGTCGATCACCATGACGCTCATCACGGCGCCAATTGTCACGATCATCATCTCTATCACCACGACGCTCATCACGTCGCCAATGTCCACGGTCATCATCTCTGTCACGGTAGGCACCCCCACGGTAAGAGCCATTGTCCGGGCTGCGAGGGCGAGTGTATCCACGAGGTGGAGGGGTACGACCACGTGGAGGGTTGCGCTCCGCACCACGACGAGCAAGGTTGGCGGAAGACACAAAAGTACCGTTTTCCTCCACACCATTACGCATATCATATGAGCAAAGCTGCTCATAAAACTCATCAAGGGAGGTAGTAGAGTTTCCATTGACAGATGTAATCAAGGCATTGTACTCCACTTTGTCTAACCCATGCAAAAGGTAGCCAAGCATCTCATCCTCGGGAACAGGTTTGCCAAGAGCAGAAAGTTCCGAGGCAAAACCTCTCATCTTGGTGAAATACATGTCAGCTGTCATGGAGAGTTTCTTGGTATCATTGAGGAGACCCCGAAGAAGTTGAGCTTTGGTGCGAGATGCCGTCTTGAACATGACATTGATAGTTGTCCACGCCTCAGCCGTGGAATTAACCTCAAGAAGATGCGAGAGGATGTCCGGTGACAATGTGTTGAGAAGGAAACGGAGAACCTGCTGATCTCGAGCCAACCATGCAACATATGCAGGGTTTTCTATCTAAATCTTCCTTTTTTCTGAATCTTCTCCTTCGATGGTCTTGGGAGGGGCTGTATCAGTGCCTTCAAGCAGTGCCATCATGTTTGCGCCGCGGAAGGCAGGGAACACAAGCGCCTTCCATAGCAAAAATTGCTGCGCGTGAGTTGTTGCGCAGGGGGCGAGCCAAGTGCAGCAGCTAGGGCAGAGCTCGACATTGAGGAGGAATTCATCTGCAGTGGACACGGAAATCAATCTGGGATTTGGGTTGTTGGTTATCTGGTTGTCTGGTTGTCTGGTTTTTTTGCTTTTCAGTAGCGATCGATGGAACTTCCAGGGAGCAGCAGCGGACGACCTGGAAGTAGTAGCGATCGGAGGTGTTGTTTGTTCTGTCGATCGAAGGCAACTCGGGAAGAAGCGACGTGACTCCAGAAGCAGATGCGATCAACAAGTCCGTCGATCGATGGCAACTCGGGAACAGCAGCGCAACTCCAGGTAGCGATCGGTGGTTGTCTAACGAGCAGCGGTTGCGGCTTCAGGAAGCAGCGACGGCGGCCAAGATCGTGGATTGTTTTGTAGCGGCGGCGGCTCTGGGAGCGGCGGCGGCGGCGGATGTTTGGCAGCTAGATGTCGTGGAAGACAGGCTCTGATACCATGTCAGAAATCTAGGGCTGAACGAGTGGGTTCGTCTCCCCTCGTGTACGTGTTAATATGAGGCCAAAAGAGGCCAGACCGTACAAGCACTAGTGGAAACAACCCCTTTCGTCCAGGGGGGCAGGGGGCATCTGTCCCGGTTGCACCAAAAACCGGGACAAGTGCCATGCATTGGTCCCGGTTCGTGTGCCCGAGGCAGCAGAAACCACCTGGGGGCATCTGTCCCGGTTCGTGGGGAGCCAATGGTCCCGGTTCGTGGCACGACCCGGGACGAATCCCTAGCCACAGGCCACGTGGCGCGCGCATGGGCATTGGTCCCGGTTCGTGGCACGACCCGGGACGAATCCCTTTTTTTTAAGCAAGGGTTGTATTGTCTGTCCGCGTGGCGCATGGGTGGTATTGTCTGTCCGCGTGGCGCGGGAGTTGTAACGCGTGGCCATGAATGCGCGTTATAAACTGCCGCACCTCCACTCCACGCACCGTCGTGCCACCACCATGCCTCCGAGGAGGAACAACACTACCGGTTTCCGCGGAGTTCGATCGCGGCAGAACGGAATGTTCACCGCGACTATCCGCTTCGGGGACGACCGCATCCCCCTCGGCTCCTTTGCGACGGCCTCGGAGGCCGCCCGCGCTTGGGACGCGGCGGCCTGGCGCCTCGGCCGCCCGCGGTCGTTGATGAATTTTAGCGACTGCCACACCCTCTGGGAAGCGGAGGCCAGGGCGCCGACGCCGCAGATCGTCACTGCCGCCGACCACCGCCACCTCAGGCACCGCGCGTTTCAGGGCCTAGTCGACGCCAGGGACGACCGCGTGGTCCGCGAGTACTACCGGAACAATCCGGGTGAGGAGAGCGCCGACGAGGAGCTATGGCAGACCCGCGCGGCTGAGCGGGCGGAGCGGCGCCTCGAACGCCACCTCGAGTTAGATGCCGCTCGGGAGGCGAGGACGAAGGCGCTACAAGCGCTCCGTCGGGCCGACCATGCCGGCGAAGTCTGGGCCTCCGACGATCCGAGGTGGGGGCCTATCTCGGAAATACCATCATGCACCTCCTCCGACGACGAGGAGGTCACCGACGACGACGAGGACGAAGAGTAGCGCGCTAGCGCGTCTGTTTTCTGTTGGCTGTTTAATAAAATAATTTGTTGTATTCCGGCAAACAGTGGCCCTCTAGCTCGTCTGTTTTCTGTTTTCCGTGTGGTTTTTCCTGATTTGTTGGATTCAGATCTAATGGCATTTCGATAGACGTTAAAAAGAGGGGGACATGTATTTCAATAGATAAACAAGGCACGGTACACATAATGGCAAGATTGGATCTAAATCTAAACGGAGAGCATAGATCTAAATAAACAAAGCAGTACATAATGGCAAAAGTGCATCGATCTACTAGTCATACTCCTGCCTAGGCCTATAGTACATGTACTCGTAGTCGTCGTAGTCGCCGCCGCCGTCGTCGTCACTATCGTCTGACGGTGCTCTGCACTCCCTCGGAAGATCACGACTCCAGGACCGGGCCTTAGGGTAGCGCAGGCGGGGGATATCGCCGGCCCTGATGTAGTCCATGACGCTCTGTAGAGTCCGGCCGGACCACCATAGCCGACGACCGGCCTCGTGAAAGTTCCCAGGAGGCAGACCGTCCTCCTCATACCTGGCGAGCGCCCTCTCACGCCGATTGATGAAGAAGGCATCCCAAGTATGCTGGTTATCGGGATGCCAACTGGGATTCCTCCGCTGCTCCGGCGTGAGCTCGTGGTAGTAGTGGTTCGTGATGGCCGCCCGACGCGCCACACCTTGAGGAAGAGGAGGGACCGGCACTCCTCCGGCGCTCAGCATCCAACCGGCGGGAACGTTGTAGCCGCACGGGCAGGGGTAGTTCGAGGCGGAAAGTGCCTCCGCCTGGATGAATGTTAGAGTGGGTACGGTAGAAGCCATGAGAGAGTGGTGAGTTTGTATGTGTTTATGCCAATGGTGTGGCAATGCATACATATATATAGCGAGAAGAAAACATCGATCCCTTTAGTCCCGGTTGGGGACACCAACCGGGACTGAATGGGTTAGGGTTTCATTGGGAAACGGATCATCCCTTTAGTCCCGGTTGGGGAAACCAACCGGGACTAAATGGGAATTAGGGTTTCGTTTGGACCAATCAGATAGAATCACACGGATCGTGTGTTTCTTTCAAGCGCTCGTGAGTCGTTGGATCCGGGTGTGTTTTTTTCGAGCTGTTGTGAGCCGTTCGATCAGGGCTACGGTGTGTTTCTTTCGAGCTGCTGTGAGCCGTTGGATGAGGTGTTTCTTAACCGTTGGATCAAAACCCTAGCTCAACACTTTTTGAGCCAGAGGACCCTATATATAGCCCAGCTTCATACACCCCGGTCAGTTCATCTCTCAAATACAAAACATCCGGATTCGCCATCATACGTCCAACCGTGCATTTGGTATGCATATATATATGCACCCAGTAGCCACGGTTGGGCTGTGTGATGGCGATACCGTTTGTTTTGTTCTACACCCACTTTATTATTCATCTGCTAGATAAAACAACTTCCATATTTGCCAATAACCACTTTTTTTTTTGGAGTAGACTTCTATATATACATTCAGATTTTCGTTTGATCGGACTGGTTCTCCGTCAGGTAGTGAGAAGTAATGAAGCTCGATCTTTTTTCCATTGCCCAGCGCCATATTTCTCAACACCCTTGGCTAGCTTAATCACTTCGTCCTATGTCCAGTGCTTGTCATCTTTCCTATATTGACCTCCCTGCCGAAGGCACATTCTGTAAGTATCGGTTGATATTATGTTTCTGATGACGATTGTGCAGATGGTTGGATGGTTTATAGGAGTTTCGTGCATTACAGATCCTAATACACCGGTTTGTAAATGCATGGTGGCTACCAGCATAAGGGAGATAGTTGATCAAGAAAGAAAAATGGTAATAGTTTTATATTTCTTATTATTACCTGGCTAGGAAGAGGAATAGTAGATGGAGGCCAATCAAGAGGATCAGCCAGTATGTTTGCCCAAAACGGATTTGAATTATTTACGCAATTTCAAACAATTTTAATGTTGTAATTTTTTCGTAATTTGAAAGTATGTAGAAGTTATTCACTTACATATTTAAGATATTCAAAATTTGGCGCTAAAACAATTGGCGCGCCGGCCAGCTGGTTCTGGCGCGGGCGACCAGCCGGGCCCTTCCGTCCCGGTTGGTGGCACCAACCGGGACGAAGGGTCTTTCGTCCCGGTTGGTGGCACCAACCGGGACGAAAGGGTCATAGGATATAAACACGTCCCCGCTCCTTTCAGTTCCAGACCGCGCGCAGGGACCAAATCGACGCCGCCAGGCTGCCCAATTTTTCCGTCCCCCCGCGCCGCCCCCTCGCCCCGTCGGCATCCGCGCCGCCCCCTCGCCCCGCCGGCATCCTCCTCTGTGGTGCCGCTCCCGACTCCGTCGAGCGCACCCACCCCCCCGAGCGCCCTCTCCCGTTCGCCTCGGTCGCGCGCCGCCCCTCTAGGTCCCGTCGCTGCCCCGCGCCGCCCCTCGATCCCGTCGCTGCCCCGCGCCGCCCCTCGATCCCTTCGCTGCCCCGCGCCGCCCCTCGGTCCCCGTCGCTGCCCCGCGCCGCCGCCCCGCCGCTGCCCCAAGAGGAGGTAAAAGGCCTGCCTCCATCTTGCCCTAATCTGGGGCCTTTTTTGTTTTTCTTTCTTTTTTTTACTTAATTACTGTTTTTTATTATTGTTAGAATTATTAGTTTACAAATGTTAGAAATTTTAGTTTATGAATGTTAGAAATTTTATATTAGACTTATTTACTTTAAATTTGTTTAGAATTGATATAAAAAATTTAAGAATGTTAGAGCATGTCTAACAGACCCCTATATATATGGCCCAAAACCCGTATAATAACCGCTGATATACGGGTTTGGGCTATACCCGGCCATCTAGCAGACCCCGTAAATGGACCACCCCGAACGATTTTTTACAAGTTTGGGTAGGGGGCGGCCCGTCGACCCCTACATGTGCGGGTCGGGAGGGGATATAGAGGGCCAACCCTCTAGCTCGTGCGAGCTAGGGCGCGCTGAAGATCTTTTGAGAGTATGGACAGAGTTTAGTTTGTCTAGAAATAACAACATCAATTAAAATTCAGATATGAAGAGGCATCCCTGATGCCCCTGTTAGAAGAGAGCAAATCAACACTAAAATGAAGAAAACAGATATTGCTGTTGTATGAATGTGTTGAAGAAGCAAAGACAGGACCAAAGGTTACCAAATTTGCTGGTAACCTTTGGTCCCGTCTTTGCTTCTTCAACACATTCATACAGCAGCAATATCTGTTTTCTTCGTTTTAGTGTTGCTTTGCTCTCCTCTAACACGGGCATTAGTCTGGTGAGTTACTAAAAAATCTTCTTTTTTGGGGTTTCCTCAAGTTTGTCCGAGTATTTTCACTGCCTCATTCTCTTTTGTTTTTCGCATGTTCCTGCCTGCTATACAGGTCATACCAGAGTGGTTTCTGAACTATTTTGGAGGAAAGATACCAGGAACTGTCAAATTACAAGCCCCTAATGGTATTGCATTTGATGTTGGAGAGTTATGGAGAACATGAACAGAATAATCCTCAAGTATGGGTTCCGCCCACCCATACTTAAGGATTGTTCTGTTCATGTTCTCCATAACTCCAACATCAAATGCAATACCATTAGGGGCTTGTAATTTGACAGTTCCTGGTATCTTTCCTCCAAAATAGTTCAGAAACCACTCTGGTATGACCTGTAGCACGCAGGAACAGGTGAAAAACAAAAGAGAATGAGGCAGTGAAAATACTCGGACAAACTTGTAAAAAAGAAGATTTTATAGTAACTCACCAGGCTATGCATGAAAATGTCCAAAACCCTGTACACGCGTTTTAGGGGGCGAAAACATAAGGGGTCTGTTAGACATGCTCTTAGGGGGCGAAAACATATAAGGGGTCCGTTAGACATGCTCTTAGAAATTTAAGAATGCTAGAAATGTTATCGTATGTTTAAATATTATTATGCATGTGCAATTTTAATGAATTGGATCTGAAATATATACTTACTCTTTTTGTATAGTATGGAGCCAAGAGACGAAGATGCCGAAAATATGATCGAGGGTTTAATCCGCGGGCCCGACGTAGAGCCCGATGTGAGCTAGTGGATGAACGACTCCGGTGAGGGAGATCCGGTGCTCACCCAGGGAGACGACTCCGATGAGGGAGAAGCCGACGGCTCCGATATGGGAGCAGCCGACGGCTCCGGTGGAACCATACAAATTACAAACACCGGCTCCGAGGTGCATATATATATATGTTAATTAATGAAGCATCCGTTGTCTATATACATGTATTAACAGTCTTTATATTTTTAGCCATCCGGTTCAAATATATCAACCGGAAAAAAGACTAAACGAGGCGCAACAAAGAAGTTGAAAGATACAGAAAGATACAGGATCGACACGATCACAGCAGACGGCGCACCCGAGCTTCCCGCTGATGTTGCCCAACAATTTGTGAAGCAATGCGGAGTGCTAGTTAGAGATCACATCCCGATCACTGTTAATGAGTGGAATGAGCCAAAAGATCCGCGGAAACAAGGAATTTCATATGTCGGCAAAATAGCCAAAGATCATCTTTTCTCAAAGATTTTGGCTAATTTCAACTTACCCGTGCCGGAGGTGGACGAGAATGCGGATGTGACTGAGGCCGATGTTACTAGAATGAAACATGAGATACGGGAAAAGGTCAAAGCGTGGACCCTAAAAAAGATGGCCGAGCAATTCAAAAACTGGAAGAAAAGATTGAACCTTGATTATGTTAAGAAGGAGAAGACTCCTGATTTCACTCAAGGGTATGAGAAAATAAAACCCGTATGGGCAGACTTCGTGAAGTACAAGCTGGCAGAGAATGAACTGGAAAGGACGAAAACAAATGAGAAAAACGCCGACAAAAAGGTATATCACCATGTTATGGGGCAAGGTGGCTACAAGGGTTCTAGTCCCAAGTGGGAGACATGGGAGAACAACCTGATTCAGCAGGGGGTCACTCCCGAGCCGTTCTTGTGGGTCGAGCGGACAAGGTCATGGTTCTACGGGCATGGGGGCAGGTTGGACGCCGAAGGAAAAGCAATATATAACCTAAGGCATAAAAAGAGTCATCCTCTACCCATAGAGAAGCTGAGAGACGCAATAAAGGACGTTAAAGATGGGAAGTTCGTGCCAGATAGAGAGAACGACGAGCTCACACGAGCCCTAGGGAATAAGGAACACGGAGGGCGTACACGAGGCACAAAAGGCACTCCTCCGTGGAGTGTTGCGTTCGACTCCACCAAAAAGTTATACCCAGACAGAAGTCGTCAACGTAAAAAGGACAAGGAGGCAGCTGAAGCAGAGAATCAGGCAAACTGGAGGCGTCAACTTGAAGAAATGGTAAAGCTGACACATTGATCCAAATATTATTTATGAAAAGATTCTTCGGCAATCTCCCAAGGATACAGAAAATAATATTCTGAGGGCAATAATATTTAACCAACACCGACGGGAAATACTATTTCCTTACAACTTCAAGTAAGTATGTTACTCTGTTGTAAACATTCTGTTTTCCTTACTCGATGTTCATTGTATAATTGATGAGTTCTGCGTGCGCAGCTTCCACTATATTCTGCTAATCTTCCAAATTGACAAAGGAAAAGTAATTGTAATGGACTCAAAACGTAAACCCCTCTCAATGTGGGATGACATGCAGGAAATGATCCAGCGGTAATTTCAATCTTTATTAATTTCAGTATTTATATATTGCAATATATCGACTACTTTGTTTCATTTTCGGATATCAAGTAATTACTAACTCTTTTTATTCTTTTTCTTTCTCGGGTAGGGTTTGGAAGAGGTTCATAAGGAAGTCTCCCGGTGAATGGGAAAAACAACTTACATTTGATGTTGTGCAAGTAAGTACTATCTAGATTCGTGCCCATCTCCATTATCATGCCTGGTTGATTATTATTTTGATTGAAACAATCTTCTCGTATAGTGCCTGCAACAAGGAGACGGGAATAACTTGTGTGGATACTACGTTTGCGAGTTCATTCGTCAGACCACATCTCCCAAGGGCAGAAATTTAAAACAACTTCATGTACGTTAATCGTCAATTCTTCTTATTACTATCTATTTTAGTTACTTAGCTTCATATATTTTAGTGACCACTCTTCTTTATATTAGATCGAACGGCTTCGGGACGGTCTTCTACCTAGGGACCGCATACGAGCAATTCAGGAGGAAATTGCGGGCTTCTTAGATGCAGAGGTCATAAACGTAGATGGAGAGTACCATGCCTCCGGTTGGAACTAAGTTTGATTTTGTAATACACTCCATCGGTCATGTAATATGATCGATATACTTTGCTTCTGTAATATAAGTGTTTCTTATTCTGCTTTATATACTTATTCACTCGTGCGATCCGGGGGCTCGGTGGAGGGTACTCTTCTCGAGGTCCGGGGAGGGGCCGCCAGGAGGTCTCGGGGACCAAAAAAACGGAAATTGTAAAGCCCTGCCGCGGCAGAGAAAAGGGCAAAAGCCCTGCCGCGGCAGAAGGGGCATGCATCCCGGGTCGTATTCAGAACCGGGACTAATAGCCCTGGCCAGGTTCCAGCGCTCGGGCCACGTGGTCAGCCCCATTTGTCCCGGGTCCTGCCACAACCGGGACCAATGGGGAGGGGTATTTGTCCCGGATGCCCCGTCCCGGTTGCACAACCGGGACAAAAGGGGGCCTACGAACCGGAACTAAAGCCCCTGTTTCCACTAGTGAAGGTTCGGTACAGGGTTCGATACAGAAACAGATACGTACACAGAAAGGAAAAACGACATAAACTCCTATTACATATTCTAACAAGTACAAGTATACAAAACAAATACTGACCCGCGCGAACGTACATACAGAGTAGTATAGAAGCAAAATGGCCAGAACAGATGCAGAGGGTTCAGAGGAAGCGACGGTCAGCCATTGCTGCCGCGGCTCGCCATATATCCTACACATGCATGGATATACTACTATTACTAGGTGTAGATTTCGTCCACATATATAATTTACCGGGCTTTTGGTTCTGTTACGTCCAGCTTGCTAGTAGGGCTCGTAGCTAGAGCAGAGAAGAAGCTTTTTGTTCATGTGCGGCCACGGGCCACGGAATAAACGCGAGGGGCTAAACACCAATCTGCGGATGAAGCCTCCAACGGGGTACGTACACGGAACAAAAGCGTCGTCTCATCTGTTTTTTTCTTGCACGTCAGGGAAGCGCAGGTGGTACCACTGTCCACCGCGCCAAAACTCCTTCGTCATCGTGCAACGGTGGTCACTGCGTGCTCAGTCACTACACGCTGGCCGCGGTCTGGCCCTGACCCGATCCCCCGCGCTGCGCTGCTGCCGATGACGACTGAGATTTTTTCAGTTCAAGATCAGATCAAGCATTCATTTCAAAAAAAAAAAAAGATCAGAGCTAGTCGTGAACATCTCAAATCCGCTACAAAATTCGTCGATCCCACGTTTCAAGTATATGGGCAGTACACTGGATGGACGTATGTGCTCCCCTCTTTGTTAACTGAAAGAATCCACACAATTTCGTCATAGAATTGACCTACATATATAAAAGATCTAGAACTGAAAATGAGGGAAGCCCATAGTTGGTCGTTTTATAAACTTTAAGTTAATGAGTACTTTGCTCTATTCCCCATTCTTTTGTGACCGAACTCCATATCCTTCTCCCGTGAAGCCCTGGCCATAGTTCCCAATTCAATTACATATGTGTAGTATAATACAAGTTTTAGGGTGGTTGGCATTTTTATAAACCGTCTATCTAACCCGATCTAATGGTCGTAAAATAGACGGAACCGGACTGACGGAACCCGACGGAACCAAAAGCGTGGGGACGGAACCAAAAATTGTGTGGGGACGGTACCAATAACGTGGGGACGGTACCAAAAAGTTTGTAGGGACGGTACTAATAGCGTGGGGACGGTAACAAAATTGCGTTACATAGCACGTTGCACGGTACCAAATTATTTTTTTGAGGTTACATCGCTTGCACTTGCCGTACCAAAATTGGGGGCAGCACGTTCATAAGGCCTCTCTCCCGGTCTTGGCCAGCTCGGCCAGCCGCTTAATACTGGAGATCAGGAGGCCACGGACTGGAGGTCTGGAGTGCGCCGGACGGCCGAGCGACGGCAGAACCGCGTCTCCCGGTACAGGGCCTGGAAGCTGGCCACCTGTCCCTAGACGGACGCCCTCGCCAACAGGTCTTTTGGGGGACGGCGGCGACCTCCTACAACTTGGCGATAATGCCGACGGCGCCCTCTGGACGGACTTGGTGCCGGCCGGTGAACGCCATGTTCGTCGGCGCGGCACGGCCATGAGATTCACAGGCCACGACGGCACAATCCCGGAGCTTCCGCCAAAGTCGCCGCCGCGGATAGCCCAGAAGACGTCGCGCCCCATGGCGTTGGCATCCAGGACCCGGCCCTCGGCGCGTCGACTAACAAGGCGTCAATGACGTGGTCGGCAACGAGTCCGTGCCTGCGCAGGAGCATGCCAAACTAGTGATCTGTATAGCTAGTAAACAGTGCCGCCTACTATTTTCAACTTGTTTGTTTAATTTACAAAGTTCTGTGCGTACGATCGGTAGCCAATTCTCAGCTAGTGGACATGGACGGTCTGCTCTTTCCGCTGGACATATGAAACAGCATAACTAGGAGACATGGACGCCGCTAAACGTGTGATTACCACTTGCGGAGTGAGGTGAATGGACACGGATGTCGAGTGGACGGTCCGCTTGGATGCTGAAACGAAGCGGCGACGGCTGGTTAGATGAGCGAGCGGCGACGGATTAGATGATCGACCGGCCGATTACTTTGTCCCTAAAAAAAAAAAGGAGACATTGCTTTGGTAGAGATTCACGATGGACCGGCTATAAAAGAAAATTACCTACATCATTTTCAAATCTACGGTTACTAAAAATCATGATATAATCAACGGACTTAAAAAAATATACTTGACGAAACCGGACGGAACCCATAGTTCCGTCCCAATCACCGTAAAAGAGCTCGTAGTATAATCAATAGTCCGCTATTGTTTACAGCTCTATGATTTATACTAATTTTTTTTTACTTATTTATAACCTATTAGTATTTTTTTAGTACCTCCTTTGGGGTTTACAAAGCCTCTGGAAAAACATTAATTTGGGCTTCTAGTACTCCGGTGCATCTTTTATCTTCAAATTAATCACACAAATTTGGTTGCATTTGACTAGTCTAAGATCCATCGTTCCCAATCAATCATTTGTAGCTGCGCATGCAATGGGGAAGCTTGTGCACTAATTAAATACTATCCACTGACAAAAAAATAGCTGGACAAGCTTTTTGGGGCCTCCTTGTTTCTTAAGTTCCGTAATATGGTTAAGGCCTTGTGAACCCAAGAGGAGAGGATAACAAACTAAGGCCAATTAACTAATTTTAATGTTCTTATATTACACTTGTGAATTCTATTATTATAGATACATTTACAACATCAATTTTATTTGGGACATGAATATTACTTAGAATTTAGTTCAAGAAAATTCCAATAGATTTCTCGTTCCGTTGAATCTCTCGTAGATATGTGGAAAATAGTATATAAAATAATGTCCAACTGATTGTATGTGTTATGGTATCTATCTATATGTGTTTGAGTCTATTGTTGTATTATTACTTTGATAGAGAGATCTAGGTTTACTTATAAAAAAATTCTTGATAGATATTTATAAAGTAATGGTTTTCTAGATTGTTTGTAAATAAGCATATATAAGTGCGCATATGAGTTGTAGAGAACCACAATATTGCCCCCTTGGCAAATTAATTAATTTTATGGTAGACATGTTGGGGTGGGGGGGTACCTAATGAGTAAGCGAGATAGCCCATGGTACCAAAGTGGGACATGGCTGTCCCACGGCCGCCCCCAATCCATGGGCTTAAAAATACTAAGCTGGGCTACCTAAAGATCATTATGAATTGAGGACGTCGTGATACAAGACTGTGGCTCAACTTGGAAGGGAAAGGCTCAAGACCTACTGGACTCCAAGTAGGACACCAACCCCTGAACCTACTTGAAGATACCTTGTTAACCTAGAGACACCCGTATATATGTAAAGCCAGCTTTGTGTGTCCCCAAGGACAAGTCTTAAGCTCTCAAGCCATACAAAATCTCAACTCCAAGTAGCAAAATTGAAATCATGTAACCGAGATCATCATCATCTATATCAATCAATCAGACGTAGGTGAGGGGCCAAAACTGGATACATCGTCTTTCCTAGATCTAACTGGGCCTAGTGGAAGAGGACGGAGGGTAACGAATCGTGGGCCTACTGGGTTATGTTGCCTCTATGCAACGAGCAAGCAGGGTGAGCGGGCCAGACGAAGGGGTATGTTTTCCCGAATTCCATACTTTATCGAGTTCCATTTAACTTATGCTTGGGATGATTTTTCCCTCTAGACTGACAACTCTATATGAACGCGTAAAGCCACATTGTGAATTCAGTGGCCACCCAAACGCCTCTATTTCGGGACAGTCCAAACGGCAATAGTCAATTCGTTAATTTGTCAAAAGAGTACTTGGCCTATAGTGCATTAATTTGTCTCTCGAGATACTACATGGAGCTCATTGTTTGAAAATTTGGAAAATTATGTTGAAAAGTTTCGAAAACCAATTCAGTTTTACATGGTAACGTACATATGTTATCTACACATCCGTAATTTTTTCAGTTATATTGTATGGTTTAGGCTATGCAAAAAAAGGCAAAATTGTGGTCCCGAAAGGGGAAAAACCCTCGAATTTACTCCCCATATTTATTTATTTTTGTAGATCACGTATGAGAAGTATTGTCTGTTTATAAGCTATTATACGCACACATGCTTGCTAGACATGTATGTATGTATATACTTGTGTATTTTTTTTAAAGATTTTTTCGAGTTTTAAAAGAAGGTTTTCAAACAGAACCGTACATGTCTCCACACGCTACTCGTATATGTAGGCACAGATTGTATCGTGATCTATAATTTGAATGCGGCCGAAGTACGTAGCATCTGCGTGGTCATACAGGTACGTAGGCGGCATGTAGTCTCATACATACAACGGACGACGCATGATGATTTTTTTTTTTGTTGAGAAACGAAGCATGATGAATTGATCGGACCACTTTGAATGATGCCTAGCGACTGTGTTTCGTTTTCCCTGAGGCGCCCAAGCGGATCGGATCGATGGCTATACGTGTACTGGCTAGTGGGCCAGGTACCCTAACTACTCGTACGTCTCTACATACGTCGGTAAACTAGCACACTTGTTCATCTATTTACATTATTTGAATACATAGTGCATTATTAATTTTACTAGCAGTAGTTAACGAACACGAAAACAATTGTACTCGCTCCTGGCGGGCTGGCACTAGTAGAAATCCCCCCCCCCCCCCCCTTACATGAGCTAAAAACGGTATTAGTCCCGGTTGCACCAAAAATCGGGAACAGTGCTATGCATTGGTTCCAGTTTTTGCGGCCGGGACATCGATATTTGGTTAACGAATTGAGAGGTCTCACATGACAGGTAAGTACAAAAGTTGTAGCCGGCTCACGTGGGACCAATATTTACATGTGTCGATTTACTGCGATCACTAGTACACAGAAATAATAAAATCATGGGTTCAAATCTTCATAGGCAATGGAGACAGGCTCCATCACCAGGAATTCATCACTTGCGTGAATTCTCAATAACCTTTTCTTTTGATTACTTGGACAACGAGTACACAATGTAAAATATCACCTTAGTGACTTGCATCAGCTCTTAACTAAGTTTTTTCATATACTTCTAATTTTATCGAATAAAAATCTATTTGTTGTTAATAGATAATTATTCTACTTGATTATGTTCCAACAATTTTTTTGTAGCCTCACATCAATGTTGTTACCAATTATCATCGAGAAGCAGTAGAAAAATGATTCTCAACATAAATACTTGTGATGTACTGCAAAACATAGTTTAGTATGATTTATACTAATTTTTTTTACTTATTTATAACCTATTAATATATTATTCTACAAGTTCTAGTAGGTTTGCAAAGCCTCTAGAAAAACATACATGTGGGCATTTAGTACACCAATCCATCCTTCATTTTCAAATTAATCTCAAGAATTTGGTTGCCTTGATTAGTCTAAATTGTCCGTCCTTAACTTGCTGCAAGCCCAATCACTCATGTCTAGTTTCATTCACTGGTGCAAGAGCTAGATGAATGCCTAGAAAAGGAGAAACCCAATTTCAGGGCCTCGTTATTTTTTAAATTCCATAATTGTGTCTCGGGCCTTGTGAACCCGTAAGGAAGGAATAGAATTCCAAGTACAATTAATCATATAGTTATGATGCTAGTTTTAGTGTTTTATATTAAGCTTGTGAAGTTTAGCCTTATAGATAAAATTACATCAACTTTTTTGGTGCACGGAAAATATACACTTAGAATCAGCTCTAGAAAATGCTAACAAATTTATCTTCCAATTTAGTACAACATCAACTTTAGCCATGAAAAATAATATAGAAAAATTAAAATTCGACTAGTGTGTGTGACTGTATATATGTTTTATGGCGTCTTATATATGGCGTAAACATCGTATTAGTACCTTTACAGGGAGATCTAAATGTACTTACACAAATATATTGATAAGATATCTATAGAGTGAATGGTTTTCTAGGTTGTTCGTAAATAAGCATATGAGATGTAGAGACACACAAGTGACATTTCATATTTGGCATTGCCAATTTCAGTTTTCTTGTGAACAAAATATTATTTTCATGATCTCAGGTTCAATAATTAGTTGGCAATATTTCAGGCACATCACTGATAAGTGATTCTGCAGCAGTGACAAAAGGGAAGAGAAGATGGATATATGGAACATGCCAACACAAGGAAACTACCAAAAATCTCATAGGCCCTACATATGGTGTCCTTCAAGATGATGGCCCTGCACCTGATGGCCTTGGACCAGGTGTGCCTCTGTTGCTAATTGATTCAAGTGTCAAATCCTGTAGATATTTGGTATGATGAACAAACAACAACAATTTCTTGTGTGTCTCTGCTGCATTTATCATTTGCACAATGTCTCAATCTCTCTCAATGCAAACTAATCCTTCATGAAATTCCCTCCAGGCACTACAAGAAATATGTTGATACATGACCATTTTATAATGACCATGGATGAACTGGTCATAGATCCATGACCATTTCAGATCAATTGGTCGTTGACGGTTTAGGAGGGTCCAAACGTGAAAACATAATGACAATTTTGGTTAGAAAAGTCATTATCTCCTTACACGAATTGGTCATAAACGGGCAACAATACATTGCATTGCGCCACCTCACCAGGTTTTGCTTATGTGTCATGCTTATTTGTCTCAATTTTGCACACCTCACCATGTTTTGCTTATGTGGCATGCTTACTTGTCATGTTTTTCTTATGTGGCGTGCTTACTTGTCTCATTATTATTTTTAGAAGGCTCTCAGCTTTATTTTCTTGGGTAGGATCCGCTCTCGTTTTTTTTTGAACAACCTCCAAACTGGGGCCCCACCGACCTGAAGAGCAGGACTCACCGGGCACCACAACGAGGAGAAAATAAAACAGCCGGCGGGGGGATCGAACTCACCACCTCCGCGCTTGGAAAGATATCACAAACCACCAGGCCATCAGCTCGCACGTGGAATAGAGGAACATCCAATCGTTTTTAATACCAATTACTCGCCCTGGACCGGACCGGCCGCTCAGCTGGCCGGACCAATCTGCTGGGCTGGGCCGGAAAGGCCACTCTGTCACCCATACGAGTCTCCTGGGCTAGGCTGGGCTAGGCCGGCCGGCTGAGCATGATTTATTTTTGGTTTTTTTCTGCCTTCTTTTATAATTTTTGATTTTAAACTCTAATTTAAACCAAATAAGTTTTGATTTTTTTCTTAAATATGAATTATTTTATTATATACTAATAGGGACTATATTTAGTCAAAATTAAATACAAAATATCCCTAAAAATTATATATTTAGTCACATATGATGACAAAACGCAAAGGTTTTTAATTTTTTAATTTTTTATGAACATCTTTTGAACCTTTTATGCCGAGTTAGTATCTAGGTGTTGAATATTGATGAACTCTTGGTGTATCTATGTTTAAATAGGTACTTGGGTACCTAAAAATGATTTTTTAAAAAAATCACGAGAAAACTACGAGGCACCTGTAGTTCAAATTTGGCCTGGTTTCAGCTGAATCGGCGGAAATTTGTCTTTTTCAAAGGACGTGTATTTTGAGCTATTGAGAGGCAGTAAGTTTGTTATTTGTAGATAAAACATGACATAATATATTTAGAATTTTACTTTGTACATTTTTGCAACATATTTTGTGTATGTGCTTCACAAAACAAGCCAGTTTTGACACTCCGAGAATGGAAAATGGTATTTTTATTCGACGAAAAATAAAACTTTCTTCGTGAACATTGTTAGTTGTTCCAATATGCATCTTTGTGTGGAATATGGTCACATTTAAACAAACTATGCGATGGATGTGGCCAAAACATCCGTCATTTGGTCAGAAAGCCATGAATCTTCGTACGAGATAACTCATTCATGTGAACACATTTTCCACCAAATTGTTGTATTCAAAGTTTATTATTTTTGGTGGATACTAGGACCTATATAACAACACCACGCAAAGATCTTGCATCGTTTCGAGTTTTTTTGAATTTTCTGTAATTTTCAAAGCCGGTTTCGAAAAACGGTCAAAACGGGGGACATGACCGTTCGTACCTACGTGTTGAATATTGATGAACTCTTGGTGTATCTATGTTTAAATAGGTACTTGGGTACCTAAAAATGATTTTTTCAAAAAATCACGAGAAAACTACGAGGCACCTGTGGTTCAAATTTGGCCCGGTTTCAGCGGAATCGGCGGAAATTTGTCTTTTTCGAAAGAGGTGCATTTTGAGCTATTAAGAGGCAGTAAGTTTGTTACTTGTAGATCAAACATGACATAATATATTTAGAATTTTACTTTGTACATTTATGCAACATAATTTGTGTATGTGCTTCACAAAACAAACCAGTTTTGACACTCCGGGAATAGAAAATGGTATTTTTATTCGACGAAAAATAAAAATTTCTTCGTGAACATTGTTAGTTGTTCCAATATGCATCTTTGTGTGGAATATGGTCACATTTAAACAAACTATGCCATGGATGTGGCCAAAACATCCGTTATTTGGCCCGAAAGCCATGAATCTTCGTACGAGATGGCTCATTTATGTGAACACATTTTCCACAAAATTGCCGTATTCAAAGTTTATTATTTTTGGTCGATACTAGGACCTATATAACAACACCACGCGAAAGTCTTGCATCGTTTCGAGTTTTTTTGAATTTTCTGTAATTTTCAAAGCCGGTTTCAGAAAACGGTCAAAACGGGGGACATGACCGTTCGTACCTAGGTGTTGAATCTTGATGAACTCTTGGTGTATCTGTGATGAAATAGGTACTTGGCTACCTAAAAATGATTTTTTCAAAAAATCACGAGCAAACTCCAAGGCACCTGTAGTTCAAATTTGGCCTGGTTTCACCGGAATCGGCAGAAATTTGTCTTTTTCGAAAGAGGTATATTTTGAGCTATTGAGAGGTAGTAAGTTCGTTATTTGTAGATCAAACATGACATAATATATTTAGAATTTTACTTTGTACATTTTTGCAACATATTTTGTGTATGTGCTTCACAAAAAAGGCCAGTTTTGACACTCCGGAAAGGGAAAATTGTATTGTATTCAACGAAAAATGAAACTTTCTTCGTGAACATTGTTAGTTGTACCAATATGCATCTTTGTGTGGAATATGGTCACATTTAAACACACTATGCCATGGATGTGGCCAAAACATCCGTCATTTGGCCCGAAAGCCATGAATCTTCGTACGAGATAGCTCATTTCTATGAACACATTTTCCACCAAATTGTCGTATTCCAAGTTTATTATTTTTTATGGATACTAGGACATATATAACAACACCAAGCGAAGATCTTGCATCGTTTCGAGTTTTTTTGAATTTTCTGTAATTTTCAAAGCCAGTTTCGGAAAACGGTCAAAACGGGGGACATGACCGTTCGTACCTAGGTGTTGAATCTTGATGAACTCTTTGTGTATCTATGTTGAAACAGGTACTTGGCTACCTAAAAATGATTTTTGCAAAAAATCACGAGCAAACTCCGAGGCACCTGTAGTTCAAATTTGGCCCGGTTTCAACGGAATCGGCAGAAATTTGTCTTTTTCGAAAGAGGTGTATTTTGAGCTGTTGAGAGGTAGTAAATATTTTTGTCGCTCGGATTTTTTGTATGTGTTGTTTATGATTTATAAATGTATTCATGCTTATTTATCGGGATTACTTGTAATTCACATCATTACAAACCAATTGTGAATTTGTAAATTTATAATTGGCAATGACACTATTAATTTCCCACAAAAAATAGAACTGTCAATTATTAATTGTAGGTACTGATGTTGTTAGATAATATAGAGCAAATGAGTTATTTTGAACATATTGAAACTTCTCTTATTTTCTAGTTGACATTAATCGGGACTGTTTGGTGGGGTTCAGAACAGACAGGTCCCAGCTGCAGCGGCTGTTGTGTGAAGTGTGCGCCGTGGAAATTTTTTTTTGGATCGTGGATTCATGGAGGGAAAAACTGGAAACGCGCGCGGAGCCGAAACCGAAGCGGGCAACCCTAACTTTCCCCTCCCTTCCCCGCCGCCCACCAAACCCCATCGCCCATCGACCACAACCCGCCTTCTCTGCTCTCCGCCCATCGACCACAGCCCGCCGATCAAATCTTGATGAACTCGCCCCAGATCCCCACTCTCGCGGGCGCGCCCCAGATCCCCTCTCCCCCAGCCCTGATCCACGGAGAGCCACCACATCTCGATCCCATCTCTCCAAGTTAGGCACAAACCCTAGACCACCACTCCTTCCGCCGCCGCCTCTCTCCAAGTTCCCTTTCTCCCCACTTCCCTCGCCACCGGCCTCCTCCATAACCACTCCGGCTCCTCCTCCCGAGCCCCTCCCTGATGTATATTCCTCTCCGCCGTCGGATACCCTTCCAGCGACAGCACCATCCCTAGATTCGGGCGTCCCTGCATCCCCAGATCCGGGACACCGCGGCTCCCCGTATCCGCTCGTCCTCGACAAAGAAGGCCACGCTCGAGCTCCGGCACCGCTTCCTGGCCGTCCACGACAACGCCGCGGCCGAGGTAGAGGAGAGGGGCATGGTGGATGTGGTCCTCCAACGTGCAAGCGCCAGCGCCCTCTTCCCTCCCACGCCCCCACGAAGACCCTGCTTCCGTCTCCCACCACGACGACCCCGCCTCCGTCTCCCACCACGGCGACCCCGCCTCCGTCTCCAACCACGAGGTGGCCATCTTAGTTGCCTAGATCATCGAGCTCGTGGCCGGGATGGATGGCCTCGACGGCAGTGCCATGCGTGAGATCCGGCGGTGGATTTAGCCAAAGTGTCGACGGATCTAGTCCCCCCCCCCCCACACACTCTCTCCATTCCTCTCCCTCGATCTCTCTCTCTCTCTCTCTCTCTCTCTCTCTCTCTCTCTCTACAGGTATCCCCGGGCGTGATGGTGGACCCTCACCGGAATGGATGGAATTGTCGGGAATTGTTGCGCATCACGTATCGGGCGTCTCCGATCTCGGCTACAATGGACGATTGTTAGGTATTGTATACTGGTCTGTCGTTCTTCCACAAGATAATTTCTGTGTTCTGATTGATGTTTCGGTTTTTCATGGATCTCTGTCGGCGTTGGAGTCGTTGCGGCTACATCCACATCAACTCGTACGTCCATGGATTGGCGGGTGCCCGAGGCCACCACAACCGCCTCGTCCTGCCCTCCTCTGTCCCCAAGGGCCACTGCTTTGAAGGTGACTGGATCTCCACCCCCTCTCTCCCTACATGTTGCTTGTGATCTTGCTAATGCTTCTTAGGCAACCACGTCAGTGCAGCTGAATTTAGATGCATCTAGGTTCAGGCGTTCAGCGTAGGTGTTACAGATGTGTTGCATTTGGTGCCCAACAAGTGTTTGTGTGAATGATTGAATGGAAACCTATAGCATTGTAGTTCTGAAAAAAATGAAGAATTATATGTAGATGTATTGCCGCTACTAGCAGATGCAATGCTATAGCCTCTCTCACCTTTCTTTTATATTCTTCAATTTGACAACCCTCAGCAAAATCGTGATATGGTTACCATTACAGAGCAGTTCCTCCCAGGCATGTCATTCACGCCAGTGAGGCCTCTGGAAAGCTGAAGCGTTGTTACAATGTTACTCATAGTCTGATTGCTCAATGCAATACAAGCATTTGTGTACTCTGTCCATTATGTTGGTACCTTGTGGCAGTCCCCGACGCCTTGCGTCCATCCGATCTAGAAGCCCTGGCCCTCGACACTGATGGCTATGATCAGGAGCTAATTTTTGTCTGCATGGTTGGTTCCTTTGGTGGATTCATTTTTCTGGTTTTTATTTCCCATTTGCGTATCTATCGTGTGTTGAACTGGTGGTGACGTGATTAAATGACATTGTTTTATTTCCATGGTGGTTTGATTAGATGAGTAGATGTGCTATATGGATCTCTTAATTTAACAAATTAGAGTGGAGTCGTTCTGTTGTGTTCAGCAAAACTATGGAAGTACCAAGTAACTCTATATCCACACCATTGTAATCTGGTACATTTTATTCAATGTTGCCGCGTCGCGTGCCTGCTGTCCCCACCCCTTCCGCAATCTTTGGCCATCGGGTGTCGACTCCGCCTGAGGTATGAGCTTCTTTCCACCCAGATTAGTTAAAATATACACCGGCCTCCACAATTTCTTGGTGTACACCCTGCATACCATCTAGATCCGCACCTGCATAGCTACATAGGCTAGCTTTACCAAGCTTGATGATTCGATGTAGCTATCAGCATGATGCATTGCAAACTTGTGGCCATATCCTGTTCCTCATGGTTATTTCTGTTAAGTCTTATCTCCTGTTTGTTCGCTAGCAGAGTCGTAGTTAATCTCAGTGCATGCTTGGTGTCTTTTTCATTACTGTACTACCATCTCATGGAGCATTCTACAGGAGACTCAGACATAATCTTGCAGTAAAAAACGAGACATTCAATTTAAGCAGTGGTTTGGTTAGGTCCGCATCTCTGGGTATCATATGAGTGCATCTGGCCGTGCAGAGGAAACAAACATTTTAAGTGTCTGTGTACATGTTCAACGCTAGAACAACATAAATGCTCACTGCTGCAAAGTGAGCATACAAGAAATGGCTAGATAACTGCGAGTCTTCGCCATGTACGCATAGACAATCATTTTTGTTCTTTTACCTGTAAACCATTAAAAAATACCAGTCACATCTGAATTCCTTTAAATGTATTTTAGAAGTGCAAGGACTGTGTTTAACTGTGCTGAAATCTCTCATTTATGCATCAGCTGTTCCAGGATAGACCATGGCGATCAATCCCATGGTAGCTCTGCGTGCTGCGCTAGTAGGCGGGGTGGCAGCCTCTGCGAAGAACGCGGGGGCGATGAAAGCTGCAGGAGGCGTGAAGGTTGGTGCGGCGGCTGCAACCATGACAGCTGCAGCGACGGCTGCCGTATCCGGAAAAGACACGGCTGACGATAACCAAAAGCCAGGAGCAAAATGATATCAGTGAATATGGTGGAGAAGCAGTGTTCTAAATGAACCTGTGAACTAGTGTTTTGTTTTGCAAGCCTTCGTGTGTGAACCTTGTAATGTAATGTAATGCTCTGGGAGATAAGTTATATCCTGTGAGATGCTATATTGTCCGCTGTGAAATGGATATATGGTCTACTGAGATATGTGCTTTTATTGATATGTTGCATGTGGTGATTTGCTGGATAAGAAATACTGTTATTGCAAATGAAATATAACCTAATGATGCAAGAAACAAACAGTAATGGACCCTAAAAGGCCCCAATCGAAATTTATCTATAAAAGGCCAAAATCGAAAAATTACCAGCATTGTAAGGAGGCCAGGCCCAAAATATATTGGTCCCAGAGGCCCATTCAGCGAAAAATCAGATAGAAAAAAATTTAAATGGGCTGAATTGTTGGGCTTAGCCTGTGTAGAGGAGCAATATGGACTAGGCTGAATCTGATATATGACTTTCTTATTTGGTCATGATTTTGCCACGTAGGATTGGCCACGTAGGATCTGACCTGGCTATGGCAGGACATCCCATGACCAAAATAATTGGTTGGTCATACAAGGCTATATGACCATTCCATTAAAATGGTCGTTGACGATCGAATAAGACTCTCGGTATGTGACTTTCAGTTTTTGGTCAAAAAGGGGTCATGAATGAATGCATGTGACCATTCGGTGACAAAAATTGAGGGTCATGTATCAACATATTTCTTGTAGTGAGGGTGGAGACCAGTAGACATGCAATTTTGGATCATTTATATCATACACCAGTTGCTTGAGGAATTCCTGTATCCAGAAAATTGACCATGTGTCTCTACTACAGAAGTCAATATAATCAATTGGGGAGTCTTCATAGCTCAAGATAGCTCCTTTTTCAACAAAAAATCAATTGTGCTCAAATAAAATTGTGAATAAATCTTCATTTGTTCATGCACAAGATATTTTGAATTAGCAACAGAGGAATATCTTGCAATAGAAATATGCAAAATACTTGAGTTGCTACAGAAGCACCAGACTGTTGCGGAAACATGGCAAGATCCCCCCCTAACACTTACACGATTCCATGTTGTAGCTCAATACTACCCATCGATTTACAAAGAAATCGACCAATTCTGCCTCGCTAAGACGCACACGGCCACTCGTTGTCGCGGAACATGACACAATTCAAACTTTCTCTTTCACACGATCTCCTACTATAAACGCATGTAAAACCACCCAATCCTTGTTCTAGTCCGATTACATCAAGAAATTTTAGGGGAAATCGACCCCTTAACATAGCCCCGCGACACCGCCGCCAACGGCCTGCGGAGAATGAAGAAAAGCATACCATAGTCAGGATCCTCCTCAAACCAAGGACGAAGGAGGGCATCAGGTGGCATTGAGCGGCGGAGCAGCAATCGGCGTCGGTGCTTCGCTCGTCATCGACGACAGCAGTTCGGCGTCGACGGAACTGCCATAGCGGAACGAACATGTGGTATTGGAAAAGAAATACTGTACAAGGGAGGGAGGTTTTGCAAATTGTGCACATGCCTGTAAGACAGAGGGGTACAACTGGGAAACCGAAATGATATCGGGGTTCCTTTTGCAAAACTACAAATCAGACAGGTGTCAAAATATTAGACCGTTCATCACAAAAACCGAGTTTGTTTGTGCACCTGTGATTGGAGTTAGTGTACCAATTCATCACAAAAACCGAGTTGTTGTATGAATTTGCACACAGAGGTATAGTTTATGTATGTCCAGTGTATTTAACTCTAGATAAAACTCTTTTGGTTATGTGGATTGCTATTTCGGAAAAAAATGAAGGGAAAATACAACATGGAGTTCACACCGTCCACTCCGAGGACATCTCCTACAGGCTGCCTACTTGGCCTGGACAGACCCGATTTGAGCAGTCCGGCCGAAAAACAGGGCCCTACATGCGTCTGGGCCTGCTCAAATCTTGCTCAAATTTGGTCGGGATTTGAGCAGCCTCGGACACGGCACGGAAGCAGTCTCGCACGCGCGGTCAACACAGCTGGCCCACCCGACAGTGACACCACCACCCGCTCGCATCCCCCTCCCGGTCTTATATATTAAAGGACACACGTCCACCCACCCGATCCACACTCCACCGCGCAGTCGCCCCCACTCCACTTCACTCCCTCGCCCGCGCTTGCAAAACCCTAGCTGGCCCACCACACCGCCGTCGTGAAGTTCCGCTGGTGGGGCCACCGCCCCCCGCCCAACCGACAACTCCGCCGCGCCGTACCGGCCTCTACAAGGAGCCGAAATAAGTCATTGTAAATCACCCATTTGTAGCCCACCCTCACCCCCACTAAGTAAGCATCCACGTAGGGTGCACTTTCCCGCCGGACCGCTGTTTAAACTGACGAAATACGGACAAATTTGTCCGCCATTTAAGGAGTCACATAGGAGATGCCGCGACCCAAAAGAAAAATAATCACGTCTAGTCACGTGAACTCTGTATACCACGACGTTACTTGCAGTTCCAGTCAACGACGACGGCCCCGATCTTTTTTTTTTTTGAACGGGAAACGGCCCGAAGGGCCGAGAACTTCATTAAAGGGTGGACGAGAGATTACAAACTATGACCCAACAGAAATAAAAAATTACATCGGGGCCCTTGTTTTTTTCCCAAAGGACCTGGAAAGCAAACTTTCGAACGCAATCAGGTCCAGCTCCTTCATCCTCTCGTCGCGCGAAGACTACGCCGTGGTCAGCCGTAGAAACGCCGGGGACTGCGCCACTTGGGTCTCTACAGCAGGAGCCAGCCACAACGGAGTGACCAAACCTCCTGGAACAGAGGTTGAATAAGCCCTTGAGCTGGTAATCCTTCACCAGCAAAGAGGGAGGGAGATGCCGCCATTCGGCCTGAAGAATCGACGGCAAAGATGCCGACGATGGTATACTCCCAGCAGCAGCTTCATCAACGAATGATTCAGCTGTAGAGAAGTCCTCCCCGCCCTCCTCCAAGACCTGCAGATCAAGAAAACCAACACTCCCTGCCGTCCCCACCTCCACGGCAGCAAGAACATGGATGAAGAACTCGAGATCCAGCAGCTTAGAGGGAAAAACGAGCTTATTAGCACTGCCACTGACAGATCTGACCACCACCATCGCTGACCTCCATGGACAGCAGCAGGGGAGCAAGTTCGTTTCGCTTCCGGTATCGCCCGCGGATACCAGGAGCAGGCAGGAAGGCAGAACGCCCAAATCCACACAGGAAATCAACAACAAAAATCAAACCCTACAACTACTGCTATGCACATAGGTGCGCCTCTCACCTCCTCCATCTATACTCCTAGCAGCAACGCCGCCGGAGCATATCCGGATTCGGGTCAGGCCACCGCGGTCACGGACGACTCTCAACGAGGGTGGGGGGTGGGGAAACGGGGGTGGGGAAAGTACCTATTCGCGACGGCCCCGATCGATGTGCACAAAAGCTCTCCAGGTTGAGTCAATGCCACCTGCAGCCGGCCTATAGTACTCCGTACATGGTTTGGGGAGTCAGGGTATAAGTATACAGAACAAAACAAATACAGAGCCGTACGTACGTATAGCAAACGTAGACTACCTACACATGAGAGATGTAGAGAGGTTGAGAGGAACCGACGGGCGGAGTGAGAAAGACGTGCAGCCGCTGCTCGCCGTATGCTACGCAGCAGGAGTATGTACATTACATGCAATGCATGCATGGGTCTACTCTTACGCCGTTGATACATTGATTGACAGTTTCCGTCCACAATTTACCGAGGTCTTCGGCAGGAGGGGGGCTCTAATTTGGTTCGACGTGCCCTGCCGCGACAGCGCATGCATGAAATAATTTGAGACAGCCCAAGGGTACCGCCCGGTTTTAACCGTGCTGGCCCGGGTTCTGTTACTTACGTCCTTGCAATCGGGTAGTTCAATCTTGCTTAGCTACCTAGTAGGGCTCGTAACTAGAGCGCATAAAAACCTTTTTGCATATGTACAGCCACGGGCCACGGAATAAACGCGAGGGCTAAAGACCAATCTGCGGACAAAAGCGTCGTCTCATCTGTTCTTTTCGATCGTTTCACCCGGCAGGTGGTACCACTGTCCACCGCCAGCCTAGCCTGAATGGCGGAATCCCATCCATGGCTTGACCGCAACCGTGTTCTCGAGCCAAAGCTCGTTCTTCATCGTGCAACGCTGGTCACTGCTCAGTCGCTACACACTCTGGCCCTGACCCGATCCACCCATTGCAGCTACAAAAATCGTTGATGTCATGTCAAGTTCCACATTTATGGACAGTAAGGTGAATGGACGTATTCGCTCCCCCGTTTCTGGGTATAAAGTCACCGGTTCCAATCTCCTTTGTTAACACTCAAAAAAAAAAAAAAAAAAATCCCCTCTGTTAACTGAAAGAATCCACACAAATCTAACCTTGATATAATAAGATATAGAACTGAAAATGAAGGGTGGAGGACGAATTCCCTATTCTATTGTGACCGAACCCTAAATCCTTCTCCCCTTTTTTTGCGCCGGTAAATTCTTCTCCACTTAATCGTGGAGATGATGCATACGACACGGGTGACGGATAACATTGTCCAGCTCTTGAACAAGCTCGGCAGACACCCAGTGGAGATGATGCATACGACAAGCTCGTGGATTTACATTTGTTCATGGAATCGATGCATTTTTGCCAATTTTTTGACATGTCCTCTGTGGGATTAGTTAGGTTGCAGGTGGAAAAAATTTATCGGCTACACATCGGTTGCAACATAAATTTTTATTCCTATAGTACAAATTTTTTAGCGATGCACCATGGCTGGAACTAGGTTTTTTGGGTTACACTATATATGGAGCAAGTGGATTGTTATTTCTAGTTGACTTGAACTGTCGGATATATACCAACTAGGGGTATATCAGATGGTCGTCTAAAGTGCCGGATTACCAGGGTGGCCTAAATGGTAATGGGCTACGGTCCGTTAGGCGGCCTAGTAAGCTGACGCACAGAAGCCGGATTCTAGAAGAACCAGGATCATGGCCCACGTGATCTGGTTTGGAGTAGAAGGCGGATTCCTTACTTTCCAAGTTAAAGAGTTACCGTAGTCTTCTAGGTTGCCTACTCTGTATGCCCTAATCCGGCTCTTATATAAAGCCGGACGGGAGATATGATAAATAGACAAGAAGCAAAAGGCTAACTCGCCTAGAGGTTGATCCTTGACGAGCAGCCAATAGAATCTCACATTATACTCTGTATCTCCAGACTTTAGTCCTGAATAGTGAGTTTGCAGGAGTAGAAACGTCGCATTACTGCGCCGTACCGAACCTGGGTAAAAACCCTGTGTCATTGTTCTTCGCACAACCACGTCCCCCCACGTCTCTATCGGTAGTCTCATGGCACCCCCGTCTATGAAATCTACCACGATGTCTCGACAGTTGGCGCCCACCGTGGGGCCAGCGACGTCAGACGTTAAGTTTCGATCTGGGATACTCGGCGGGATCGGCAGTTCCATAACTGTCGGAAGCTTGGAGTTCGACAACGACGTTGGACGCTTCCTCGACATCGGATCTTACTTACCGGCGCAAAATCATCTGGTAAGTGACTGCGTATTACCGATTGGATCTGCAAATATCTTTATCGGATTACCCGTAGAGGCCATGGGGTTTTGCGGTGGAAGTAAATTTATCCCACCCGCCCTATACCCAGTCGAAGATGACTACGATACCGGGTTTTGCTCTGATCGCCGACATACAAGTGAATCACACTTTATCGGCATGGTGCAATCCGAGATCGCCGAAAACACAGATGAAAGTAATCCCGTGCAAGAGGCAGAAAACAACACTCCCACAACAGAGGTGGAAGATCCGACATCCGTCAGCATCACGACGAACTCGGAAGCTGACTCAGTACTAGCCGCCATTGAGGCGAGATTAGAGTCGGAAACCGGATCGGATCACTTCGACACCGAAGACGAAGATGAAGACGCTTTCGAAAGAAAGGTCAAATCCTTCCAAGAGGGATTCCACGAAGTATTGATGGCAAAACCGGCTGAAAACACGGATGCCGACAGTCAGGAAAGACCTAGAACTCCTCCGCCAGAGGAAGAGAAAGAAGAAGGAGAAACCTCTCCGAAATTCCCCGATGTCAAAGAATTGACAGAGGAAGAACCAATCAAAAAACCTCCCTCTTCCAAGAAAAAGCACAAAACTGCTAAAAAGCTCCAATATAAACTCCGGAAGAAGAAATTGGCTGATCCAGCCAATGAAAACCCGGAAGGCGGAGAAGCAAGCGGTGTGAAACCTTCGGAGAAGAAAACAAAAGAAATCCTTGTTCCGCCAATGACAGAACATGAAGAACAGGAGTTACTCCAAACACCAGTGGGATTGCATGAACCCCATGAAGTGCTAGAAGCCAGGAGACAAGCTCTCCAGAGGCAACGGCCAGATCTATTCAGAACTCGTGAACACCTCGAAAAAACCCAGGATGACATAACACTTATGAAGGAAGAAATCGAGGAATACGAGAGAAAGAATAGATCTGGAATTAAACCTACAAGGTTACCCGGAATTGTAAGACCGGAAAAACTGCCGTCAAAAGAAAGGTTTCATAACACATCTTGGCAAAAACAGGTAAACGACAAAGATGCCAGAGGCGAACCAATGTACAAAACCGTAGCAAAGAATGCGGAAGCAGCGTTAGCCATCCTCAACAATGATTTGTACTCCAATGGCGAAAAACTTCAAGGGGTGTATGCTTTCTTAGGAAAAGCATTGCAGCAACAACAGCGAGGGCAGCAGCGATCAGGGAAGTTGCATGACGACTCGACCCTATGTAAAACAGCTACATGCACCGCTGGAGCACCTGGACCGAAAGAACCTGGAGATTCAAGCAACTCAAAAGAGAAGAAAGCAGATCCGAGAAAAGACAAGAAAAATCCCGATAACAAGGATGAAGCGTCTAGAACTGGATCCCATTTCCCGAAAGACGAACTTAATCCTCGCGATCGGGAAGAAAAACTCCGGAATGGCGGAAAAGCAATGCCGCCTCCAAGACGCCCAGCTGAAAAAGCTGGAAGGCAGAATATACCTCACAGGCATGAAAGATCCCGGACACCCCCCAGAAATAAGGAAAGAAACAGGAGTAGAACTCCACCTTATCCAAAGGGGCAAGATCTCGGAACAAATAGAGAGAATCCCGGAAAAGCGCGTTCTCGCCACAATGGAAAAGAAAGGAGCAGATCCCCTTCTGTCGATTCAGCCGGCAGGTACTCTGCACACATGGATAGAGCGGAAAGAGACGAGATATACTTTGGACCTAAGTGCTTGACAGATAGGATCCGAAGGATAACCCTACATGCTGGCTTTGCCAAAGTTGGTCCAACATACCAAAAATATACCGGTAGTACAAAACCGGATACCTGGCTCTCAGACTATCATACAGCCGTCCAGATCAACAATGGGACAGACTTGGAAGCTGTAAAGTTTCTTCCCCTAATGATGCTGGATGGAGCCAGAGATTGGATCAATAGATTACCCTCCAGAACTGTCGACATCTGGGATGATATGGCTCGAGTATTTACTCAGCATTTCCGGGGAACCTACAAACGCCCGAATAGCATCAAACAGCTAAACTGTTGCACCCAATTTGAGGACGAACCATACGTGGATTTCATCTCAAGATGGACGGCAATGAAGAATAGTTTCTCTGGAGTAACTGACGTTCGACCAATGCATGCTTTCGTCAATGGCCTAAAACCCGGACTTGTATCGTTCATGATTGGCTCCAAAAAGCACAAAGATCTCGGATCTATGCTTACAACTGCCAACGAACACGCTGCAGCCGAGGACGACATCAGGGCAAGAGGAGGCAATATCGATACACTGATACAGGCCAAAAAGAACCCTCGCCCTGAGAAAAAAGGAACTCCAGATACAGCACAAAAACCCAAAGAGGTAAACATAGCCTTTGGAAGGGAAAATGGCAATAGGTGGAAAGGACGCAGTACCGAGCCGATAAACTACACCAAAGAAGAGTGGGAGAAAATAAAGTCAGAAAACTGTGTCCACCACTCGCAATTTGGGAAGCCCACTCATACTAACGCACAATGCCGCTTGAACAAGCATATGAAAGGCAGTGCAGGATCCGAAAACAAAGGCAAGAATTCCAAGAGGAAGTTTTCCAAGCAAAAGCCAGAAGCTGAGAAAGAAGACAGTGAATCGGACACTGACGAAAAAATCCAGGAACAACAGCGAAAAGGCGAGCCTAAGTTTCCGAGAGTTGATGGAGAATGCAACGTAAATTTCCTGGCAACTCCTTCAGCAAAGGTGGGAAAGAGAACGTTTCGATAAATAAACGCGGTTGTCCCTGCAACCCCGAAATTCTTGAAGTACTCAAACACACCAATTACCTGGGATCAGTCTGATCATCCCGGGAATATCGCTGAACCCGGCACACAAGCTCTAATCGTAAGTCCTATTGTTCAAAACATTAGGCTAAAAAGAGTACTGATGGATGGAGGATCCAACATTAACATAATGTACCTGGATACACTGAAGCATCTGAAAATTTCCGAGACCCAGCTCAACCACAACAACATACGTTTTCAAGGCATCGTTCCTGGCATACAAACACGATCCCTAGGAGAAATTTCCCTAAATGTAACCTTTGGAGACAAAGATCACTTCCGGCAGGAAAAAGTATCCTTCGAGGTTGTGCCGTTCGAAAGCGTGTATCACGCGATACTCGGACGTCCAGCTTCCGCCAAATTCATGGCAAGATCATGTTATATCTATAACAAGCTGAAGATGCCAGGACCCAAAGGAGGAGTAATCACCATTTCTGGAGACATCAAATTGGCAAACGAGCTAGAAAAAAAAAACGCCCTTTGCGCTGAAAAAGTCATAGCAAAGGAAGAGTTGAAAGAGCTGGCAAAACAGGTATCGCCGACAGAAATGCCGGCAGGAAAATAAAAGCCGGAAACCAGCAGATAGCTTCAAGGCTTCCGAGAATACAAGACAGGTAATCCTAGATCCCAAAGATCCGACAAAATTTGTCGTAGTGGGAACTAGGATGACCGACAAATAGGAAGGCGAGCTCATCAAGTTCCTCCGTGAGAACTGAGATATTTTCGCTTGGTGTCCAGCGGACATGCCAGGCGTACCCAGGGAGCTTGCTGAGCATCAACTCAAGGTAATTCCAGGATCAAAACCCGTCAAACAAGGTCTCCGTCGATTTGACGGAAGAAGACGGAAGACTATTGGCAAGGAGATCATCCGGCTTTTAGTAGTAGATTTTATCCGGAAAGTTATACATACTGAATGATCTGCAAACCCAGTATTAGTCCCGAAGAAAGATACAACTGCCCTTAGAATGTGTATAGATTACACCGGCCTGAACAAACTGTGTCCAAAAGATAGGTTTGCGTTACCGCGAATCGATCAAATAATAGATACCACTGCAGGCTCTGAGATTTTGTGCTTTTTGGATGCATATTCTGGGCATCATCAAATACGCATGAACAAGGAGGATCAAATCAAAACCTCGTCCATAACCCCTTATGAGACGTACTATTACATAACCATGCCATTTGGCCTGAAGAACGCAGGCGCAACCTATCAGCGTTGCATGCAACGGTGTTTGCATAGTCAGATTGGCAAAAATATCCACGTTTGGTACCGCCGCCGCGCCGCGGCGGCCTGTTTAGAACTAGAGCTTACGTACTAGGCCCTAGTCTAAACCTGATCGCACCCACCTATTATTCACACGAAACTGAAACCAAACCAAACTATTAGCAGATAAACCCATTAGAGACCAGACCAAAGCAGCCCACATGGTTAAACTGAACCGATACACTCGGTTATACGAAGGCCATTCTCAGTTTTTTTTTGAGAAACACAGTACAAGCGCAAGCGCTCATATACACGCGCATACACCCACCCCTATGAATGCACACACGCACGCACTACCCCTATGAGCACCTCCGAAAGACTGAGTCAGCGGGTCTTGAGATTGACGAAGTCACCACAGGTGCCGATGTAAATGGTACGGATAATTTCCGCCCCGAATCCGCATCCGAATCCGTTTTTAAGGATATGGTGTGCAATAATAGGAATCCGCCGGATACGGACGCGGATATGGATTTTGGTCAAGCGGATATCCGACGGATATGGTAGCGGATATGGTATTGCTATTATCCGACGGATAGGGATTATCCGCACTTATTCGCGGATTATCCGTCCTTATCAATTAGGATAATCCGATTAACATAGCACTATCATTCTAAACATACATTTAATCCAATGACCCATAGACCTAATCACTGATTCGTAACTTAGTATGACCTATATTCAACATTTTGACGCAATTTACAGATTGCTTCCGGCGAAAATTCGTCAAAAGGTGAGTTATTATTTATCTCTACAAAAGTTAGTTTCTAGATGCAATTCATATTGCAAATCATCAATCATTTTGTGACATTTTTAAGTACTATTTAATTATACTCTTTGTTTTGGTGTAATTTTAAATGTTTGGCTACTCTCTAGTGTTACTTTTTGCATGGTGACATTTTATGTCTCTTTGTACGTATTTATCCGATAAGTTTTACCCGTTTTCGGTCCGAATCCGCTTTGTTTTCGATCCGAATCCGTAGTCCGATATTATACGCATCCGCATCCGTATCCGACCACTATCCGATCCGCTCCGCATCCGACAAAAAAATATGGTAAAGGATATAGAGAGGACATTATCCGATCCGATCCGATCCGTTTACATCCCTAACCACAGGCGCCTCGCTATCGACGGAAACGTCACCTGCCACTGAAAGAATATTCCGCCTAAATGCGACACACAGATGTCAAACCTGTGGTTTGAACTCTGCTGGGCTGGGGGTACAACCACCCTGCTAACCATCCAACCACACGTTGGTTCGTGACCATTCTCAGATTTGGGCATACTCCTTTTGCTGCCCTTGCGGGCAGGGAGGAGAAATATTTTTGTCGCAAACAAAAACTAGGAAACGAGCCGCCTAGCTTGTACAGATATCCGTGACGCGATTGGCAAAAGTGAAGCTATGGCTTGAAGCTTGCAAGAGGAAGTGACACGTCCCACGTAGATAGTACGTGCAGGTGCAGCGTGACACTGACGCAGTAATGGCAAAGATCACCGGCCACGCAGGCGGCGATACAGTAGCTACCTAGCTCGGGCCCTGACTGCCTCGGCGTCCGTGCTCCGGACAGCAAGACGTGTTCGCAGCCGAGCGGGGCCACGTTGGAGATGTGCGGCGCGGTGATTACGATACGAGCGAGCCGAGTTGACGACGTCCATGGATGGAGACGATCGACACAAAAAAAAACCTTTCTCCCAGCGGTAAAACATGAGCGGTCAATTCTACGATTTGGCTTTCACACAACACACCGCGTGCAGCAGCATAGCGCCACCACACCACCGGTTTCTTTTGGCGACTTGGCAAAGCATCCAAGATGGCTTGCGCGGCATGTCGGGTACGGGCCAGGCATCTTTTGGCTGTAACGGTGTCCGTACGTACACATGGACATGGTTATTGGTTTTTTTTTTGAACAAGGGATGGGGCCGAAGGGCCCAAAGCTTCATTATAGTCAGTTGTGACAGATTACAAGGAGGACCTTACAAGAACAAGAAATAGCAAACAAGTCCTTAAAACTAACACTAAGGACCTTTGACCGACAGCAAAAACGCAATCGAGTCCCTAGCTGTCGCCGACGATGAACCACCCCACAGCCATGGCCGACAAGCACTCCACCGGGGATAAACCACTTGGTAGAGCACCGCCGTAGTACGCCATGCTGAGAAGCGTAGAGATCCTCACGCCTTGAGGACGAAAACCACCCGGAGCAACCAGTTCCGGGCTGCGGAGGGACCCCTTTGGTCAAGGATAGCGGCGGCGCTTCTCGCCGTCGCTTGGAATCAACCGCGCCTGAAGCTTGAAGAGGCGCGCTGCAGCTCCCACCCCGAGACTTGATCTCCTTCTTCCTCTCGTCGTTACTGCCTCCATGGTAGTTGACGACCAAGAAGAAAAGCTCGAAGAAGCCTCCACACGCACAGTCGAGCGTGTTATTTGAAGGCTCGTCGTTGGCCGACCTCCTCTTGCATAGCTTCCACCATGGACGCTTACGAAGGAAGAGCCACCCCGTAGCACAGCCGCCGCTCGCCGACAGCCACACCCGACGACCTGAGGGGAAGACGGCTTTATGACCGGAGATGCTTCGCCCAAACTGCAACAGCTGCCAAATCCCCCATCGGAGACAGGCAACCGAGCAGAGCCCGACGAAGGCACGCCGGATCCAGCCGATGAGATCCGGCGATCTACTCCACAACGAAGATGAAAACAACCAAACAAAGAAGAAAACTACCCTACTGTACAGACTACTAAAATCAGCGCCTCGCCTCCACCATCTTCGGACAGCAGCGCCGCCGGGGAAGGCTTCGGTCCGGCCTGGTGCAGCACAAGCGACTCTCAAGCGGTGGGGCGAAGGGAGAGGGAGGGGGGGGGGGGGGAAGAAAGCCTCCAAGGCTAGCATCCATGGTTATTGGTTTGGCTCTTGGTGAAAGACGAAGCTCGTGAGCAGAGGGTAATCCAGTCCGGTTGTATCCTGAACCATATAGTAGGAGTAGTAGGATTGAAAAAAGCAGATGCGGTGACAAGCCTGCGCCTCACGTCTAATCACATGGACTCCGTACGTACATACCCCGATGTGTACATACAAATTTCTCTCCGGCTCAGGGACCAGGGTACAGGTACGAAACAAAACAAATACAGAACCGTACATGTGCATATACATACATAGTACAGACTTAGACTAGGGCCTAGTACGTAGGCATGGCAGACGGGTAGAAGGAACATCATTTCCGATGAAGAATGGCCGCGCGCGGAGGCCTCAACTGAAGCAGTGAGGCTCCGGAACCTTTTTCACGTGTACGCGCGGGCCACGGAATAAAACGCGAGAGCTACAAACCAAATCGGCGGACCAAGCCTCCAACGGAACAAAAAAAGCGTCCTGTCGTCAGGTTTTCGTTTCACCCGACGGAAGGGCAGGTGGTACCAGCCTAGCGCTAGTCCGATCCATTCAATCCATGGCCGCGCGCTGCCCTGTTTTCGCGCCAAAACATCGTTCGTCGTCGTGTTTACTTAGGGCATCTCCAGGTCGTCGCCGCACCAGAGCCCTCAGGCGGCCTTTTTAGCGACAAAAACGGCGAATAGCGCCGTTTCTTCACCAGTCAGCCCCCTAAAGACCAAATAGCGCCCAAATAGCGCCGTTTTGGCGCTATTTCGCGCCGCGGCACCCAGGCCAAACCCAGCACGCTGGGTTCGGCCTTGGGGGGCGAAACTGCGCGGCAGCAGATGCGGGCCAGCTCTGTCAGTGACGCGCTGAAAAACGCGGGAACAGAAACCCCCCTGATCATCTTCTCGGCTCCCGCGCCGGTCAAAGCCTGCCGGCGTTTATGGCGTGGCGGCCGTCCAGTGCATGCGCCCGTTCAAAAGCTGCCGGCGTAATGGCGTGGCGGGCGGCAGCGAGGGGACGCTCTCTCCTTCCTCGGCGCTCTTCTCTCTCCCCCGTGCTCTCCTTCCTCCACGCAAATAGCGAGCTACGACAGCGCCGCCGCCGCCAACGGCTGGACCCGCCGCCACCTTTGCCGGAGCGAGGCGTGGGCGCTGTACCGCGCGGGCTACCCGTGCCCGCCGGACATGCGCCTCCCGAGCTCCGGCGGCGGGCAACCGCGCTGGGCCCTCAGCGCGGCGGGGTGCCCGCGCCTCCGGTCCCGTCAACGGACGCGGAGTTCCGGCAGGCCATCGCCGAGGTGCGCCAAGGCCTACCGGCGGACGAGGCCGCGCGGCTCTATTGGAGTCCGCACGGCCAGTACGACTTCTGGTGGCAAGAACTCCAGCGGCGCCGCGACAGGGAGCTCACCTCCTTGGGCGACAACGGCCCCGTCGAGGGCCGCACCAATGGCCACGGGCGCAGGCACTGGTGGGGAGGCCAGCACCGCACTCTCGAGTCGGTGCTGGACTACATCAACGGCGGCAACGCGACGCGACTAGAGCTGCCGCCCCGACAGAACTCCTCGTGGGATGCGCGGCGGATCGTCGTCGGCCACCTCGAGCTCCTCCGGCGGCCAATCTCTCTCTCACCCCCCTCTTCTGAACTCCGGCGCCCGTCCCCAGGCGTAGCGGCGGCGCCCTGCGCATCGGCGAGCCACGCCAGCGACAGGATGCCGGCTTCGAGCGCGCGGTCCGTCCGAAGACGGAGACGACCGAGGACGAGGACGGCGAGGAGTGGCCTGACCTGAAGGTCGCCGAGGAGCTGTCCCGCAACACGCTCCAGCCCGTCGCCGACGACGTCGCCGCAGACTGGAGCCTGCGGCAGAGCACCGCCGAGGAGCTGGAGCTCCAGCGCCGCCTGCTCGCTGAGGCCGAGCAGCGCAAGGCGGTTCGCGACCAGGAGGCTGCCGCCGCATCCCTCCCCCGCCGCCGACGAAGGACGTCGCCTACGTCGTGCTCGACCCCGACTCCGACGAGGAGGCCGAGTACCAGCGAGCCCTCGCGGTGAGCAGGGGGGCGACTTCGGCGCGGGGCCGAGCAACACTGGCTGCGGCGACCCCGGACAGGGACCGAGCAGGCGCGACGGCGACGGCCTTGACAACGGCGACGACGTCGACTACAGCCAGGCCATCGCTGAGCGCCTGGGGCTTCAGTAGTTTAGGTTATTTTAGTTTAAATTTGCGTTTTAGTTTAAATTTGCGTCGAAATTGTACGAAGTTTGCCGGAAATCAATAAAATGCGCCGAGTTTCAAATCGAGAGTATTTGGGCCGAAACTTAGACTCGGGGGGCGACTGGGAAGTCTGCCCTCCAGGTTCCAGATTAGCGCCGTTTGGCACCACGGCGGCCCCAAAACGGCGGCGTTTTGGGCCCTGGGGGCGCAACGGCTGGAGATGCCATTACTAGACGCCGGCTGGGCCCTGACCTGATCCATCCATTGCAGCTCCACTGCAGCCACACACAAGCCATGTCGTCGACGGTCAGGGGCGAAGCCAGAAAAAATAGTCGTCGAGGTCAATACTCAAATCAAGTTAGTAGTCTGAAATTTGCTCGTCGCTACTAACATAAATTGTATACTTCCTATATAATATCTTGTAACATATTTATATACTCCCTTCGTCTCAAATTAATTGTCTCAAACTTGGACGTGAATGTATTTAACACTAAAATAAGTCTAGATACATCCACTTTTGTCCAACTTTGAGACAATTACTATGAGACGAAGGGCGTATAATAACACATTTTTTGCATTATCAGTAAAACAACTCTAAAATATTTATTGGTCAAAACTTTTTTCTGCCTGCGCATTATAAACCTAGCTAGAAACCAAAGCTTTCAATGTACAAGATAAATTACGGATGCAAAAAACTCAAGTGAATTACGGATGTTACGAATACTTCAGTCATGCCAACCAAATTATAAAGTTCAAGACATCTAACAAACCCTAAGGACTTGTTTACTTCTAGTGTATTACAGGGGAATGGAAGGGATTTTGACAAATCCCGAAAAATCCCGACTAGTCCGTTTACTACTTCGGTTTTGGAGGGGATAATCCCCACAAATACCCCACCAACCACCTCATTTTTGTCTAGATTGAAAACTCCACCCCAACCTAGTGTATTGCGGGGGAAGAGTATTTGAAGGGATTTGGTGATCACCAAATCCCCTCCTAACCCCAAACATTCCAACCCACCAAATACTAGAGAGGTAAACAAGGCCTAATAGTAATAAATAATGCCACGATGAGAGTTTGGATCGATCAGCTTAAGGGACACGTACAAACCAGGAATACGGAAGCAAATATTAATTTCTGCGGAGAGACCAGAGTGGCAGACACACCACAAACATATGTCAAGGAAGTCCAGCGTCCTGATTTTTTTTTCCATCGCTGCCTTTTTCCTCGTTGGGCCTAGAACACAGCCCGAGTGGGCCTTTGCACATTGTAAATCATGACTGCGGTCAATTTGCGGGTGCCACTAGAAAAAGGGAGATCTCTCGGAACTCGGAAGCAAAGGGAAGAGCAAAACGAGCGCACGCAAGCGCGACACGTGGCGGGCGCAAGTGCGAGGAACCAGACGAAGTGAGTACACACGTTTCTTTTCAGATCTGTTTTTTTCAAAACAAAATATCTCATGAACCGTAATTCAAAATTACAAACCGTTTTCATATTTGAATTCATGGCGTCGAGATCTTCAAAATTAGATCCCATGTTGATAGGTTTCGAGAAACTTTTATTCAGACTTTGTACACCCTGTTGTCTGATAGCACGCACGCGCGTGTGTACACAATGCAGACCATGTATATCTAGTAGCACGATGCTTGGCTTCACTTCGACATTTTTTTACGGATCGGATTCGCCTCGATAACCATTTATAAAGATCTTGAAGGGGTACATAGGTCGTTGTGCGCATTGATCGAAGCGTGCATTGGTCGTAGTGCGTGCTACGGCTCAGCGTTGCCTCGTACTACCACTCGGCTTCGCCTCGAACAAAACGCCTATGGCGTTCATCTAAAAAGTACACACGTGTTGTATGTAAAAAGTTTTAAAAAATAGTTACTAAATGGTGTACAAACGTTATATGTGAAAGTATAAAGAAATTGCTACTGAAAAGTATACAAACGTTGTTCTGAAAGTATAAAAAAAATATTACTGAAAGTATAAAAAAAATGTTCTGAAAAGTATACGCACGGTGTACCGGGGTGTACATCCGCGTGGGTGTACACATCCGCCTGGGCATACAACCGTCTAGGTGTACACAGGCCCTTCACTGGGTGTACACCCATCTGCGTGTACAAAACGCGTCGATGTACAAACTTCTGGGTGTACATCCACATGTAACTGGGTGTACAACCGTCTGGACGTACACCCGTGGTGTACGTGTGTGTACGTCAGCACATGCACTTGGGACGTATTTCGTTCACTGCACGTGGGCGTACAACTGTGTGTAACTGGGCGTACATCCGTGTTGATTCTGGGTTACAATAAAAAAATGTTTCTCGAAGCCTATCAACATGGAAAGATCTCGACGCGTGGATCTGAAATATGAAAACGGTTTGTAATTTCGAAAAACGGTTCGCGAGATATTTTATTTTGAAGAAACGTATATCGAAATAAATGCGTGTCAATCCATCCTCCGTCCGCGCGTGGGAAAGGAAAAACACCCAAAACTCTCTGGTGGCGACACTTGTCACGCATGCGGACACTCTATAGAGTCTAGGAGGAAGAGAAGGTGACAAGTGTCGCACTATGGGCGCGCGCGGTGACCTTCTGGAAGACCGACCTTTTTCTAGTGATTTCGTCAATTTGCTCCTTTCGCTTTCACGGATCGGCCTATGTAGCGCTTTGAGTGAGTTGGATCCTCCAACTCGCCCGCGTGCGCATGCCTAGCTCCACACTTGGGCCGACCTATCTTTTTTTTCTTCTTTTGTTAGAGAAAAATTATATATAACTTAAAATGAATATTTTTTAATGCTGAACAAATTTTAAGTTTGAACGATTTCAAATATGAACAAAATATTACATGTAAACAATTCTTAAATTTGAACAATTTTTAAGTTGAACGATTTTTTCATTTAAACAGTTCTTTATCCGAACACAATTCGAATTTGAAAAAAATATAAATTTGAACATTTAATGTGTGAAAAAAAATCTAAACAAAAAAATTCGGTGAACAGAAAAAAGAAAATAGAAAAGAAAGTGAGAAAAATTAAAACAGAAATAATGAGACGATAAAAACATTAAAAAAAGAAAGTTAGACAAAAACTTGTCAGTAGCACAATGGTTGTGCCATACTCTTTATCCTGCGAGCTTGCAGGTTCGAATCACCCTATTTACATATTTTCTCATCTTTTTTCTTCTAAAGAAGGTTAATGGGCCGGCCTGTTTCTATGTGGTACGCGGGCGAGTCGTAGTTCCCGCTCGCTATAGGCGCTATATAGTGGCCGCGGCTTTCACTGCTGTTATTTTGATATGGGCTGCTGTGTGCGTCAATTTGCTCCTTTCACTGTTCGTTATTTTCATATGGGCTTCTGTGTGCGGTCAATTTGCTCCTTTCAACTCACCCTGGCCCAACACTTTCACGGGTTCACCCGTGGATCAGAGGGCATCTTGAATCTGCAACAAGGTTAAGTCTGAGTTTCCCATCCATCCATTTTGTTAACGAGAGACTCTCATAGTTCAAACCAAATTAAAACCTGCCCAAACTTAACAGAAAAAAAACAAAGGTTGGATCATCCCCATCAACCCCTTATCTTGAGGGACCTTTTGTTTACAATTCGTTTTGTTTTTCACTTTTGTAGGCTTCAAGTTCGTCGTGCTGAAAAAGGGTAAAGCAATTTTTTTTTTGAAATTTAGACATTCGTGGGAACATACATAGCATGACCATCGAAATTCACTGGATCATTCACGGCAAAAGAAAGAATGCATTTTAAACCTAATTTACATAGTGGAATCAATGCATCGTCGCCTAACCTAATGTACAAATTTTGGCTCACCAGAGCCCGCCGGGAGCGGCAACGGTGGCGCTCACTTGTCGTCGGAGACGAGGTTGATGAAGACCGCGTACATATCACAAACAAAATCACCTGGCCGGTTGTGATAACTGCACACAATCGACAACCACATAATTGTTGGCCACAATGAACGCAAACATGCACATAATTGTTGTCCACAATGAACGCAAATATACATTTTGTTGTCCATAATGAATGGAAACATGTGCCCAATTGCTGGACACAATGAACGCGAACATGCAATTTGCCAGCCACGACGAATGCATTTCAAACCTAATTTACATACACAATACACACATTCTCGTCCGGCTCTTTCATTTGGCCGATCATGCAATGTTCTCTCCCCACTTACATTGCTTGTGAGCCAGACTATCTTTACGACGGTACATCATCTATTGAGAATAGTTCATCCTATGATTGATTTGTATTTGCACATTTGATATCTTGTAGAATTCTGACCAAAAGTTTAGGGTTTCGCCGGAAAAAGACCACTCGATCGCCGGAATCCATCAAAAATTTGCATGTGGCCCTATATTATGTGAAAAAGTATGCTGGAAGATCCATAGAAAAAGTTTCTATCTTCCAGATGTGACTCGCTTTGCGTATATGCGGTAGCACTTAGTAAATTGTTGGACCTGTTAAGAGGAAACTCCCAACTCCCGCTAAGGGTGAACCAGAGTGAATCTTGTTGTAAAATGGGACCAACCTTTGTTTTCCATGTAGTTATGGCCTACAAACAATAATAAAAATAAAATTCCATTGGTCAACCCTCGTATGGAGAATGCTAGAGGGGTATGTATAAGGGACTCCCGGTCTAGGATTTTGCGAAAAGCCGACTACCGGAGCACCGGAATCACTCAAAAACTTGCATGTGGCCCTATCTTATATGTATAAGTGTGGTGGAAGGTACATAGAGGCAGATTCCAGCCCTATCTTATGTGTATAGGAGTGGTGGAATCTCTCAAAAACTTGCATGTGGCCCTACATTATGTGTATCTTTTGAATTTTCTCTCACTTAGAAAAATCCTAGAAATGATGAAAAAGATGATATGGATATTATATTTGGATTTCTCACATTTATCCGATCGATTTAGACATATTATTTGTCGAATTCCGATTTACGGATTTGTAGATATGAATTATTCAATATTAAACAGAAAAGGGCAAAAACAAATCATTTTATTGTTATTTGAATTTAAGATTATTATTACTTATTCATGTGTGTTTACTTAAAGAATTGTTGTGATTCAAAATATATGGTGTGCACGCGTACGCTCGTGTCAATCCGTCAGCGCCCCGCCGTCCATGACTTGGCACCGACGAATAGAGACAGCCTTCCAGCGTTGCTAGTTGGTAGCACTAATCAAGTGTGATTAGAGTTATTATGAAACTGGAAGTTCTCAACACATGAGAGAGAAAACAATTAGATCTAGTTCTAATCGGGAGAGTATAACTCATAAAATCCGAGAAGAGGCTCTAATCCAATTAGAGATGTTTCTAATTAGAGCCTCTAATTCTATGACAAAAGGATCAATTGGTATTGTATTCTCCAAAGAGGAGGGGGTGGGATTATATAGGTGGAGCGAGGAGCACTGCCAAGGGGGGGGGGTCGATTTCCCCCTCCCTTTGCTTCGCCGCACCACCTTCCTAGGACGAGTCGGATTGGACTTCCCTCCACCTTTTTTCTTTTCTTTTTCTTTTCTTTTTTATTTTTTCTTCTCATTTATTTATCTAATAAATTCGGAAAAAATACTTATGGAATCCTTGTGAACTTCGTGAGACCATGGGCCCCGCTTGGCAATCCCTAAAATTAGATTTTTCCCATAGGGGGGATCAGCCCGTCTCGAGCACTTCTTCCATATAAGGAAAGTCCCCCAGAAATCTTTCGGAACCCCGTTACCCCTATAGATAAAATCATCGATGTTATGTAACGATGTTAGAGACTCATTTCTAACACCCCGGTACATCTCATGTCTGCCATAGCTTCTCGTATAAATTATACCAAACACCAGCATAATTTCTCTCTTATAATAACTTCCCCGAAACCAATCCGATTGACACCGGACTTATTTCTGTGATATCGTAACGACATCAAACATTCATAAAACCACTAACAACATATTATTTATCTCAATAATAGGTTGGCACACCTTAAGCGTGTGACTCGTAAAGACTCGATAACACACAAACATGTTCGGGTACTTACCGAACAATAACCAACAGGGGGACCATGGATGTCCATGATGGATCCTATGTGTTACCGATGTATGAGGGAACATTATAAGTTACTCATTGTTCTTATTCCCTTAACTTCACGATACCAATGATATCACAAGGTGAGACTATGTGATCTAGTCTGATCAAACTCTTTATCATAACACATATAACTTGTTTACCGATATCGTTCTCTTTTTTCATTCATATCCCTGATGAGCCTGTGATTATATCACACTCTGTCTGGCCAGATGATACGTCATCGGTGGTACTGAGAGGGCCCAGAGAATCTATCTCTCTATCTTCTCGAGGAGTAGTACTAGTCTTGAACGATATCAGTTCCATTACACTTTCTAGGTCATACCCAAGCATCATCATTATAGTCCCTAGTTACGGCAAGACGGTTGATGTTATCCAAAGTATAACTTTCGATCATGCGGTCACTAGATATTCTCATAGTATAGGAATTATAGTCTATGTTAACTTAATATGCATTTGCTAAAATATATACTGATTGTTTAGTCTCTTTTAGCAACAACATGCACTTGGGTCGGTTCATAACTATTGTTACCCTAACAATAAACTCCCATGTTTTGCTAGACTTTTTTCTAACTCCATGACCAGGAAAATGTGTTCATCTCACAAAACACAAGCTAATATTAGAGACGAGATTATGAACTCTTGTTTGTTTATGTCTTCACACCCGCACACAGATTTTCCTTTGAAAACTCACTTTTCAAGTGCTATAGTGGTTGTAGCATGATGACATAAATTTAATTCTGAACTTGGAGATAGAATAATAACTGAATATTATTGTCTCTTGGGAATACCTCCAATAGTTGGACCAAGTATAACTATGATTAGATGATTTAAAATCAATCAAATTCCACCTATATATTAATCTAGTCAATAAACAACATAGATCAGTTAGCATTAACCTTTCCATTGCTCTTATCAGCTACACTTCTAACTAGGTTAAAATCCCCAGCTAGGAGGATAGGAGCAGAAATATTATCTAGCATGCTGGATAAAAAAAGGATAACAAAAGGAAGATAATAGTTGAAGGATAAAAATGTCGCTGATGGAAAAATATCGGCGTCCCTTAGTCCAATAGCATCTCAGCTTGAGCACGAGCCCATGGGATGGGACACATAATCTATTCATATGTAAGGGACGAGCACATATTTCTTGCCTTGTGCAGAAGTTCATGAAACTTCTTTTCTCATTCTTTTGTGCCATTGTAATATTTCCAAAGTTGGTATTTACGTCATAAAATATTATGGTCATCAAAATATAGGCTTGAATGTCCACTTTTTCTTAAACTTTGTGGTAGTAATTTCAAAATTTTACGACTGGATGGAATTTGTAAGTTATAAAACTAAATTTAGGTTAAATTAGGGTATGTTTGTTTGGGCATCATTTCTTCTTTTGGGGTCCAAAACCAGAATCCCAAACAAACATCACGAGATGGGAAAGCGCTTCCAACAAGTGCTATGCCTAAATGCACTAGAATATCAAACCTGAGCGGAAGCAGGTTGAGAGGTTCTTCTGAAAGTGCATGGTTTCCCCATATGTGGTTTGGTAATTAATGACAATCCTTATGGACTAATGTTTGCATTGAGATGTTCTTATAGATCTTGTCCATAGAAAATATTGGAGTTCATGTGTTGAACTCTATTAGCTTTCATGATTTCCATTGTTATATTCAAGGATTTCTATGAAGAATGGTCATGGATAGAGTTGAGGGTACTGCAAGTGTCTTGAAGAAAAGGATTAGGTGATATTTCATGATTATCTTCAAGACATCATCATATGAAGAGAGAAGAAAAGATTCAAGGTTGATCAAGCAAGTAATCAACACACAAAGCTACAAGATGTACCAAGTGGGATTATGTATCTCGTAGTATGGTAAGCAATTGACCATATAACTTTGTGAACTAACCCATGATATGTGTGTGTGGCATCTCTATGTGTGGTTAGGTATTTTTCTTGTGCATGCATCAAAATAAAGATTTCATATAGCCCATGCTCTCTGTCGTCAAGAGGTGTTTGATGTCCCACAAGTATAGGGGGTGTATCGTAGTACTTTCGATAAATAAGAGTGTCGAACCCAACGAAGAGCAGAATGTGTTGACAAGCAGGTTGGATAAAGGATTCACTGTAAATACTAGCAAACATGTTTTCTGGGGGTTTTGATATAGCAGATAAATAAAGTACGAGTAAACAAAAGACAGTAAAAATAATTGCAGCAAGTGGCTCAATCCTTTCTAGAGCAAAGGACACGCCGGTTGGTTTACTTATGATGACCAAACGTTTTTGAGGACACACGGGAATTTCGTCCAGCGCTTTCGCTTCCTACAACTGATTAATATTTATTGTTTTGATAGGTGTTGTGTTGGTGAACCTATGCTAATGCCCCGCCCTTACTTGGACTAATAGATACGTATGATTATACCCCTTGCAAGCATCCGCAACTACAAGAAACTAATTAAGATAAATCTAACCACAAGCTTAAACTCTGGGATCCTACACTCCCTCGTGCATCGGTTTTCGAAGGGGGATTTAGGTTTCTGTCACTCAGGCAACCCCACAATTAGTAGCCAAATACACAATGCATTCCCCTAGGCCCATAAAGGTGAAGTGTCATGTAGTCTATGTTCCCATGACACCACTAGAAGAATAGCACCACAACTTAAATATCTAATCAGTAAATATTACTCAACATAATTCCACTACTAACATCTTGACTTCTCCCATGTCCTCAAGAACTAAAAGAACTACTCACAAGACATCATATGGATCGTGATCATAGGTGATATAAATATGAACAACAATCTGGTCATAAACTACAAACAACAATAAATATCATAAGCTTCAACTACAAACAAGTAATTCACACCGGGAGAGTGATCAAGTGGAAAACAACGATATAGAACCCTAATTGTTACATAGCTATGGAGGTGGATGGTGAGGATGATGGTGCTGGTGGTGATTATGATGACGACGGTGATCTTGATGATTACCGGTCTGATGAGGGTGGCGATGGCGATGATTTTCCCCCCTCCGGGGAGGAATTTCCCCCGCATATTTCTCCCTGACGGGGATATTTTCTCTCTCTGTTGTTTCCCGCCCCGTGGAGATGGCGGAATATTTCCTTGATGGTTTTTTCTGGTCTTAGGATTTCAGGGGGATGAAGTACGCGAAGGGGGACTGCCAGAGGTGGGCCAGGCCCCCCACACCACCTGGCGGCGCGGCCAAGGGGGCGCGCCACCACACGGTGTGGGCCCATGGTGGGCCCCCCTCTGGCTCCCCTCCTCGCTAGCTACATCATATGGCTCTCCGATGTTCCTTCTAACTTTCTGATCTTCAGAAATATGGTATCTTGATGGTTTGTTTTCCAGCAGAATTCTGGTTCCGACAGTTAATTCTCCAATAGTCATCAAACATGCAAAATAGATGAAATAACATAAGTATCAACTCTAAATATGAAATATATAAATGAATATCAGTAAATTATGAGATAAAATGGTGATGCAAAATGGACATATCAACTCCCCCCAAGCTTAGACCTCGCTTGTCCCCAAGCGAAAATGAACTCAGTAAACAAGACCACATGTTTATGGAGTGAAGTGTTGATAAATAAAATACAGACAAGAAACATCACATTTATCAATACACAAGTCATTCTAGACAACAAATTCCTCTCATATAATTTAACTTGAAACTAGTAGAGGGAGTCACAATAAGGTGCAAAGAGAAAATCAAAATTGGTGCTGACAAACTTTTCTCTTGGTCAGAGAAAAATTAATAGATTGTACTTATTTTTCGAATAGAGACTTTATACTAGAGCTTATATTGCAGAAATTACATGCTCAATCATAAAAATCTCATTACAGTCATTGATAACTTTCAAAGTTGTATTCATTCCGATAAAAACGTTGTGCTAAACAAGGAAGGATATAAGACATGATTGAGTAAATCAACATATAGATGGTTGGATCACAACAACTCAATTGCTTGCTTGAGATAGAAGGGAATATGGTTACTGACTCAACATAAAAGTAAAAGATAGGCCTAGATGGAAGCAGGGATTACTCATGTGCTAGAGCTTTTTATTTGATTAAAACAGAGATATTGAAAACAACTTTGAGAGAGGTGTATGTCTATGTCAACAAATGGTAAATAAACAATACATTAAGTCACAAGTTAATTAGAGTTTACAAGAGCGGCTCCCATTGAAGGACGTCCTTTCTACTGGGGTCAGTAGATCATCCCTCTTCTCTTTTGTTTACACACTTATGTTTAACTGATAAATCGGGGGCAAAAAGGGTGAAGAAAATTGAGAAGTAACAAAATTTGGAGCTCGGCACCCCGTTGCCAGCTCTTCTAGCGAATTGCATAAGCGGATGTATATGCCACTAGTCCAGGTGTGTAGAGTCTAATCAACAAGTGAAATAAAGACCGTTTACTTATGTCCTCATGAGCTAAAATAGAGCACAAAACGGGTATAATTTTGAAGGATTTAAAGGTAGGACACGAGCAATTTACTTGGAGTGGTGTCGAAATACCACATATAGGTAGATATGGTGGACACAAATGGCATAGGTTTTGGTTCAAGGTTTTGAATGCACGATAAGCATTCCCTCTCAATACAGGTTTTTGGCTAGAAAGGCTAGGTAGGAGGCATGAGAGTTATGGAAACAAAGAAATATACATGTGATAGAAAACAATCATGCAATCTTCCTTGGAAGTACAAAAGATCTTAACTTGATAATACTAAGCTTATGAGCCAACAAGAAAGAACGATAATGGAATAATGTATCTACATGCATCTCCCTATTTTCTACTTAATCCTCAAAGTATTGTTGCTACTGACCAATTCTAAGTTTGCCAAAACCAAATAGATTAACTTGATTCTCCCAAAGTGACGCCAATACTAACAACAAGATCAATCATATAATAGAAATTGTAAACTAAAATAAGGTGTGCAATAAGTAAATGATAAAAATTCTCATTAATATTCCATAACGGCAACTCACACCAAGGGATACATTGATAACCAACTAAAGGAGAGATACTTCCTTACTGCAAACCATCCTATATGATAACTTCTCTACTCAAGATATGACTCGACTAAAAGGTAAAAAGGTGAAATATAATGGTGTGATACCGCGACACTCCCCCAAGCTTGGAACAAGCCAAGGGGATGCCAATGCCAATGACAAATTACTCCTTCAGTGGTGGTGGTGAATCCTTAATTAACCTCTCAATCAACTCCTTTAAATCATAAATCTTGCAGGGGAGAATACGAATTAAATCCGTATTGTGCTCAATACGGTTCGCGAACTTGTCGGACTATGATTCCTAGCTCTTGGAATTACCCCCCCACCCACCGCACGCACACTTCTTTAAATTGAGAGTTTCCTTCCCCTATATTGTTAGAACGATCCATATCTCAACTAGAGGGAACTCTGCCTCAGGTACCCTTTGAAATTGATGCTTATGGATTAAAGTATGGAAGGGGTTTTTGATGCCTGAAGATGGTGTCCTCAGGGCTATGAAGTGATGTGGAACCTTCCCTCCAGTGCTCATGCGCGCCCCTCTCTTGAGTTTGAAGGGGTTTCTACCACTCCAATGCTTGCAATGGTGGCCCGAGGGTACACACGCGGGTCTTCTTCTACTTCTCCTTCAACTTCACTCTCGACCTCCTCCTCCATCTTAGGATCTTGGAGATCATATTTCAAAGTCTTCTCCCCCTTGCCGTTGTTGTCGGACACCATGGTGCCTCTAAAAGCGAGAACAATTCCTGACAGAAACAGATCGAAACGAAAACACGACGAGAAAATGATATAGGGACCTCGAGGGACCATGGGGATTCTATAGAGAAAAGATTCATAGCAAAAGGAAAGTGTAGGGCAAAAACGTGTCGGAGACGGGCTCCGAGGCGCCCACACCATGTGGTGGCACGACCAGGGGTGGGCCCACGCTGTGCCATGTTGTGGTGCCCTCGGGCACCATTTACTACCCAGTTTCGTCTCATAATTTTTCATATTTACTAAAAATAACCAAAAATATAAGTTGGAGAGTCAAACGCGAAATTTTTCTTACCAAAACTATTATTTATTCAAAAACGGACTCTGCGGTTTCTGGAATTTGCTCTTTAATAAAAAACCTCCGGAGTCACCACTTGAATAATATCAACCTCTTCATTATAAGAATCTCCAGAAATATAATGTTTGAGTCCTTTCCCATTTACAACTTGTGTGGTGTTATCTTTAAGTGAAACAATTTTGATGGCACCCGAATGATACACCTCTTCAATAATAAAAGGTCCTTCCCATCTCGAGAGTAATTTTCCTGCAAAAAATCTGAGACAAGGCCTATACAATAGAAATTTGTCACCAACATGGAACTCGCTCTTAAGAATTCTCCTATCTGCCATTTTTTTAACTTTCTCTTTAAAGAGTCTAGAATTTTCATAAGTTTCACTTCTCCATTCATCCAAAGAACTCAAGTTAAGCCACCTTTTCTTACCAGCAAGTTTAAAATCCTTATTAAGTTCTTTCAAAAATCACAAAAATTTAAAACTTTTTGTTTTCTATTAAAGCAAGCCATCAAAAACCAAATAAAATTCAAACACAAAGTAAACATAATTTTTTTTCCAATGCTATTAGAACTGATAATCCAAATACCTCTATTTTCTAAAAACCTAAATCCTCAAAACAAATAACTATCCAAAGAAACTATTTTTCCTATGCAAACCTTAAAAATATAAAATGGTTTCTATAAAGAAGTTGTTTTCCATTTTGTTTTCTCCAAATATTATACCAATTATTAACTATAAAGTGTTTATACAAGTTATTTTTGTTTATGAAAACAAGTAAAGAACCATGGAAAAAAATATTGGCATTTGTGATTCTCCTCTGAGTTATTTTAAACCCCAATTCAAAGTGTCAATTATTTTCTACTTAGAAAAGAACCTTTAGTTGCTATGAGGGTTTGCTCATATTCTTAAAATAAAATATGAAGAATGAGTAATAATGGCTTTCAAAAATAATATTTATCTTATAGGATGCCACTAAAAATTTAATTCAGCTTTATTTATATTTATTTGTTTTTCTATTTAAAAATGGCATTAAGTAGCTATTAGTAATTTAATCATATTTTGAAAATAAAATTATTTTTAAGTGTGTTAAAACAACACAGAAATGTTTTCATTTGAAAGGTTTTATTTTTTACAAAACCATAGAATTTTTTTGAACTCATTTGGTTTTATAAATAAATAATTATGGTTTATTAAAGAAAACAGAAAAAGAACAAAAAAAAAAAAGAGGAACCAACCCAGCCCAAAACCCGCTCCCCAACCCTATCTCTCGCTCACGCGCCGCTACAGACCGAGCGGCCCAGCCCAGCAACCGAGCCCGCTACCCTTCTTCCTCTCTCTTACACGCGGGACCCACCTGGACGTCACGGATGACGTCATCTTCTTCTTCCCCGCGATGAAAACGACAGCAATCACGATGGAAATTTTGCCTCGCTAATTCCTCGCCATCAAGGCTATTAAACCCTTGTCTGAGAACACCCCTATATAGCCCGAGACCCCCTCTTATATTCCCCTCTCGTTTGTCTCCATTTTATGCCTGCAAACCACCATAATAGCTCACCGCAGATAGCCTCGGGCCGCCGCTATTTTTCTTTGATTCCGGCAAGGTGAGCTTGTCCTCGAGCACGAGACCCCTCCTATCCTCCACGCCTTCACCCCGTGATGCTCTCTGACCGCTTGGTCATTTTTCTTGCGGAGAGTATCGACCGCTCCATTGCAAACCGAGCACGCCGGCACTCGTTTCGTCTCTGTCCTCGCGCAGGTACCGTCTCGGGATGCGAGAGAGGCAACCATCGCCACCATCTTCCCCGCCGTGCAGCGACGCGCCCTGTCGTGCTCTCTGTTGAGTCAGAGGACAGAACGAGCATCACCGCCGTCGACTTCCGAGCAGTTGCGCCACCACGCCGCTATTTTCCGGCGGGAACACCTTCGGTGAGTCTTTCTCTCTCTCTCTCTCTCTCTCTCTCTCTCTGTCGTAGATCTAGATCTAAACGATCGAGATTAGATCCCCTAACAAAGCAGTATGTTACCGTTAGATCGAGATCTGACGGCTCAGATCTGGCCACTTATCCATGTAAGCGCGTACAGTCAGCACGCCACGCCAGAGCACAGTCAGCACCCTCGACGAATCACACAGCGCCACGTGGCCCAGCCCTTATTTGAATTTTTCTCCCGGTAGAATTAATCTATCATAACTTTTGATCCACAAGTCCAAATTTAGCAAACTTGGACTTTCTGAAATCAGCACAACATGTAGAAACTTTTGGCACTGGCCAAAGTTAATTTTGACCATTTGAAATTTGTTCAAATTCAAATATTTTTGTTTGATGAATTTTGGCATAATTCAAATTCTACAAATCCAAAAATTGCAAATAAAATATTTTTGGAAACCTTAGGATGTTTACTTTCATATCCTCTGTTCCAAAATAATTTTTGAACAAGTTAAGTTTGATTTTAGAATTAAGTGGTCTATTTGAGTATTTTTTGACATAGATTAATTTCTATAAATAATTTCAATGTAGTTCCTTTTACAAAATTGCTCCATTTAGTAACCTTGAACTAGAGACATTAGTGACTAAACATTTTGGACACCCTTGGACCATGACCATGTAAGTTTAGCCAAAAATCCATCATAGTAGTCAACATAGTTGTTTGTGCCATAGATTTTGTTTCTATCTTTTTACCATTGTATTGGTGGATATTTTGAATCCAACACCAAGTACCTAGTATGTGTCAATCACATATAAGACCAACTAGTGAACCTTAAACCCTAGTACCCATATCTTCTATCTAATTCTCAACTCCGCTATTCTTGCTTCAAGAATTCATCAAGTTAGCAAAAATGGAAAATCAAGACTCAAGCACAAGAAGGAACTTCATTATCAACTTGGTGGCAGCATCAAGAGTTGATGATCATTGAAGAAATTTAAGGAAGGACTTAAAATCCACAACAAATAGAAGAAAACTCAAGGAAGTACAAGTGTATGAATAAAATCAAGGAGAAAACATCTACCTCTCTCTTTCTATCTTTCTTATTATTTTCTTTCTTTTCTATTTGTCTTATTGGTATTTTGTGCCCATCCCACTTTGGACCAACTAGTAAGAAAGCCATGAAGAAATATATCAAGTTCAAGAGGGGCTTCACAACAAGGAGGAAACTACAATAGAAGCATGAAGATGATCTTCAAGAAGACAATCATGTGAATATTTGGAGCAATCCATACAAGTTGAAGAATCACAAGTTGTTTTTGTCCAACCATTGACCCAAATGGAAAATCCCAATACATTGTGTTGTTTTTCTCTATTGTTATGAAGTTAGTTGGACCTAGACCTACCCTAACCAAAAGGGAGAGACTAACTTAGATCACCCAAATGTCGTGATGAAAATAACTAAGTGATACACTTTGTTATGTGTTACTTTAGTTGAACTAATGAGATCACATTGGTGAACTCTTGGAACTTCTTAGACAAGTATGGTTATAATAAAGTTATATTACTACAAACTCAACATAGTCCATCTCAAGTAAACTCTTCGAACTCCCTTAACAAGTATTAAACCAAGAGAGAATGAATCTTCCAACTCAAATCTTGACCTTGTCCTAGCCAACTTGGTTAAACCCCTTTTAACATGATTGTTGCTTTGTATGTTTTCTTCACTTGAATTTTTGTTTGGTAGGATGCTTTTTTATTTTGTTATTGTGTTTTCAATGTATATATTGTATGGAGAGCAACGATCTTTTTGTGAAGAGAGTGTGATTTCTTCACCAACTTCAACAAGGCAAGTAACACACCATCCATCCACCTATTATTTTCTATATGCATTAGTTGATTTTTGAGTAGTATGCATTGATACGAAATTTTACTAAGTTATATTATTCTATGCTATTATCCTAGTACTGTGTAGCCAATCTCTTTACCTTATCCTTATAGCCTTAGAACTTGATAGATGCTATGCAATGTTACAAATTGTTTTTACTTGATACTGTGGAAAAATTCGAAGTAACAACTTCAATGAACCACCTGAGTGGATTTGGTTGCATGGCTGATGAGAGTTTAGTGTCACCCCGAGGGGTGTTCACTTGAGGAATGCCACCCAGGAACAAAGCGATTATGATGTTCCCCAAGGATTAGATTGCTTCCGCTGCAGCCTTTAGTCATATGGGCTCTGTCTTGATCAACTAAGTTGATTGAACTCACTAGGCTTACAAGCCGATGTAGCATAATTATAGGTGGAACGGGTAAGCCAAACGGTGGTGGAATTTCTTCTAAAAGATCTCGTCTCAATCTTCTCCTTTCCTTAATGCACTCAGGTGTATAGGATGTTCGGGATGATTTGAGTCTGAAGGTGAAAGTACACAAACTCTGTAGAGTCAACAAACTAAGATCTTAGTCGTGTCCTTGATGATCCACAAGTATAGGGGATCGCAACAGTCTTCGAGGGAAGTAAAACCCAAATGTATTGATTCGACACAAGGAGAGCGAAATAATATTATATGCCTTAACAATTGAGTTGCCAGTTCAGCTGCACCTGAAAGTAGACTTTCTCGCAAAAATTTATCAGTGGTACCAGTTTTATAGAAGCAGTAGAAATAAAATAACAGTAGTAGTAAAATAGTAACAACGGTAGCAATCACGGAAAACAGTAGTATGGAAAGTACCGTAGGCATAGAGGGAATAGATGGACGGGTGTTGCATGGATAACATAGGTCATGTAATAATCTAACTCGGGCAATGCAGATAATAATAAAAAAGGATCAAACATGTAGCCAAACCATAGGCATGTGTTCCAATATAGTCATACGTGCTCGGAATGAGAAAAATTGCACAACATCTTTTTTCCTACCAGCCCGTGGCAGCGGGGACTCTAGGGAAACTACTGGTAATTAAGGTGCTCCTTTTAATAAAACACCAAAGCAAAGCATAACACTCCGTGAACACACGTGATCCTCACATCACAACCCTCCCCTCCGGTTGTCCCAATTTCTGTCACTTTGGGGCCTCGGGTTCTGGACAATAACATGTGTAAACAACTTGCAGATATGATCAAGAAACAACATTATACTCATGAAACAATAACATGTTCAGATCTGAGATCATGGCACTCGGGCCCTAGTGACAAGCGTTAAGCATAACAAGTTGCAACAAAGGTAAAAAATAGTAACAATGGATACTAGGTACTATGCCCTAACAATTTGGCATTATTACATGATCAATCTCATCCAATCCCTTCCATCCCTCTCAGCCTACAACGGTGTTTACTCACACATGGATGGGGGTAACCTGGATGGTTGATGGAGAAGAGGTGTCGGTGTCGATGGCGATGATCTCCTTCGAATCCCCGTCCCGGCAGGGCGTTAGAATAGGAACTTCTGATCCCTGAATCAAGGTTCGGGGTGGCGGTGGTGCTCTGTTGTTGTTTTTGTGGAATATGACAAACCCCCTCCCGTTTTAGGTTTACGGGGCATATGTAGTCGCAAGGGGAGTCTGAGGGGGTCCCGGGGTGGCCCACACCACCTAGCGGCGTGGCCAAGGGGGGGGGGGACGCCGTGGGGTGGTGTGGCCCCCTCCTGGCTCCTCTCATGGCCCCCTTCTGGCTCCTGGGGTCTTCTAGTGTTTTAGGACTAAAGGGATCTTTCTGGAAATTTTCTCGAAATTTGATTTTTCTTCACAAAAACGAGTCACCAAGGTAATTCTGCTGAAAACAGCATTAGTCCGTGTTAGTGGTATCCAAAACTCACAAGTTTAGAGGAAAACAATAAGAAAAGTGTTCGTAAAAGGAGATACGTTTTGGACGTATCAACTCCCCCAAGCTTAGATTATTGCGTGTCCTCAAGCAATTCAGTGACAACTGAGTGCGATAAAAGACTTTTACGAACACATTTATTTCATATGATGTAAATATACTCAATACATGATCAAGTGCTAAGTAAATTCATAGTAAGATGTATGGAAAATAAAAGTCACCAAGCAGTTATGCAAACCATGAAGAGATGACAACAAACAAATAATAGAGAACATGTAACATCCCAAGTCTGAAAAATAGCCATTAGAATGTTTGCTCTCTGTTATTTTATGTTTTGCATCATGGCATCATGTTGATTGCATTTGTTTTGCTTGTTTTCCATTTGTTTTCCAACTGTTTTCCTTTGTTTTCCTTTGTTTTCTATTTGAATCTCAAACCAAAATTCAAACCTTTTGTTTCATCCTTGTGATGTTACAATTTCCAAATGATATTTCAAATCAAAACAATCATTTGTTTCCATTAAAGTTGTAATTTCAAACTATTGTTTTGTTTATATCAAAAATTCATTTAATACCAAACCCCTTTCAAAATCAATTAATTTCCAAAAGAACAACCCTTTTGAAAGTTATGAAAATTGCAAAACCATTCAATCAATTGTTTCCATTAAATCCCTAAGGTTCAACTATTTAAAATTGGGGTTTTAATAAGTTCACTTAATCCAAATTTATTCAAATTCAATTGCCTTTTTCCATATAGCAACCATTTGAAAGTAATGAAACAAAACAACTCCAACCAGTTTGTTTCAAAATAACTTGAGGTTCCAAAAACTAATTAACTATTATTTTTACTAAATCACTTGATCAACAGTTCATTCAATAACAAATTCCATTCATTTTCAAACAAGTGGCAAATATCAAATGATTTCAAATCTTTTGGAAAAATAAAAGTTACACATGTTTTTGTTGCCCTAAATAACTCATCCAAAATTTTTCTCCTAAATTTTCCTAACCCTAGACCCCTCCTTTTCTTCATATGTCGATTCAGCAAAAAAAATAAATGGAACAAAAAGAATAAAAAGAGCAAAGGGAGAGAGAGGAGCACACAAGGCCCAACCCAACTCACCCCTAGGCCCAATACCCCTTCGCACCATCTTCTTCCTCTGTACGGCGCTCATCTAAACTGTACACGTATAGGTTCAGAGGAGCAGGCAACGGTGAAGCTCCTCCCTCCTGCCCTATAAGACCTAGGCCGAGCCCTAGCTCCCCAACCCTTCTCCCTTCTCCCTCTTTCTCTCTTCCCCCCGCCGTCCTCTCCTTTCTCCCTCTCTTTCTCTCTACTTCTCTGCTCTGAATTTCCCTGTACCTGAACCCACACCCGAGCCACCACTTCTCTCCGGGGATCACCGGCGTTGAGCCTCCCTCCGGCCGTGGCGAGGGCGGGAATGGAGCTCCCACGCCACCCTCTTCCTCCTCCCCCCTCGGCACGGGCCGAGAGGGGCTGTGCCGCCGCCGCCGTCCAAGTCCTCGCCGGCCCGCCTCCCTGCATCCGCCCCGACCTCTCCTGCTCGAGGCCATCTAGGTGAGCCTCGACCCCACCTCCCTCTCGCCTCCCTCCTCCTCCCGCACCCTCACAGCATCACACACCCCACGGCCGCTCACCCCCCCTCGCCATATCCGCTCGGGATCCCTCCGTCGAGGTGCAGCCATGGAACGTACAGGTTCAGTACGTGCAGTTTTTTTGGTTCAGAGAAAATCCCGCCAGCCATACCATATCCACCCCCCACCATCCCTTCTGTCACAACTCGATGTTACACCCCACTGGTAGCAACCACCGCACGCAAACCCCACGTCCCAGGGTCGAATCCCCAACCCCCCCACCTTTTTCTCTGTTTATTTCCGAATTGTGCAGTGCATCTCCTTGAACCTTATCCTCACCGCAGCTCCCCTTCCTATCACAAATCAAAGCCTACCCTACTGGTTAGAACCCTTGTGATCCAACCGCAGCTCCTGGGTTCGAGTCCCCCTCCCAACCATTAACCCAAAACTTTTTATTTTCATTTGTTTTGTCACAGCACTTCATAGAAATCACAACCAAGTCCTTGTAAATTATATCTAGATCCCTGAAAAATATTTCCTAAGTCCCTAGATCATAAAAAATGGCAGATTTGCACTATATCTTGTAAATTGCATAAGAAAATCATTTTAACTCCAATTTTAACTTTTTAAATATGTTTTCTGTCCCAAATTAAATGTTCTATCCAAATATAAAATTTGTTTACTGTTTTGAATATTTTAAATTGGTGCAATATTTGAAAACTTGTCAAATTCACTTAAACTTGCAAAATTCATAACTTGGGCATAAAAATTCCAAATCCAACAAACTTAATATGTTTTCCAATCCATTTTTCATGCACTTTCCAAATATAAATTTTGTTTGCTGTTTTGAATAATTTAAATTGCTGAAAACAACTGTTTCTTGTTTAATGCATTTAAAATTGCCAAAATAATAACTTGCTCATTTTAAATCCAATTTCCACAAATGAAATATGTTTTCCATGCAAAATTAAACCCTCTGTCCAAATATAAATTTTGTTTCATGTTTTGAATAATTAAAAGTGGTTAAATAATTTAAACCTTATTTAATTCATTTAATATTGTTAAATTCATAACTTGATCAAAACAAATTCTTTTGGGACATATAAAATATGTTTTCCTACCCTAAAATTATAAACTTTTCAAATATGAATTTGGTTTAATGCTTTGAACAAATAAAAAATTCAAATAAGTTCATGTTTGAATTAATTTCATTTAATTCCTGCTTACACTTGTTTAATTCATAAATAAGTTATTCCAAATCCTTTTTCAACAAGTGAAACATGTAATCCACCCAAAATCTTGTGTTCTTTTCAAATATAAACTTTGTTATCTATTTTTGAACAATTTAACTTGATGAAAACAACAAATGCTTGTGTGACACCTTTAAGTAACCAAAATTCCAAAACTTAATCAATGAATTTCTAAACTTGGTAACCCTTATTTCCAATTGCTTCTATTGTTGTTATTTTGCTGTTTTCCTCATCCATGCATCATGCTAATCCACTTTCACATGTTGCTTAGTTGTAAAACAATTAATTCAACCATAATTCATGGGCTTTTCATATGCAATCCAATTGCATGTGGGTCCATTTAATCATGTTGTTATCTTGTCAACTAGTTTTATTTTGATGCATCAATTAAACTATCATGCATCATCCCATGTTTGTGCACCTATGTCATGTTATTGATTGTTTATATTTCTGCCTTGTTTGTTTGCTTCTTCCCGGATATACGACGACGTTGAGACCGACGATCCCTACGACACCCCTTCTAAAGGAGTTAGCTCAGTACCAGGCTACTGGGTTTGCAGGCAAGTTATCACTCACATGAACCATCATGTTCCCTTCAACATTGATTACCGATACTTTCCGTGGTTCTTTTCTGCTAGCCTTAGTAGTAGTTGTTTCTGTTACGAACCCATCACATGAATCCCTTAACCTTGATATTGCCTCACCTCCACTCCTATCACCCCTTCGTTGAGCCAGTGTCTTACTAGCATGCTTAGGTTGTTTTGCTCGAGTCTGTTACCCGTTACCTTCTGTTACTATATTCCATTATGTTCTGGGGGCTCGATGTTTAATCAATCAATCATGCTAATGTTATTATTAATAATAAATTTGATGATAAGGCACCGGCAGGAGGCCCAGGGTGGTTTTGAGGCCTGCTAGTGTCGACCCCCTAATTAGGAAAAGGGTCTTGTCTACTGATCCATGATGAGCGCACTACCCGCATGTGGGAAGCGAGTATGGGCGCCCCCCTCAACTTGACCCGATTCGCATCTCGTCCAAATCGCCATACTAGTTCGGGCTTTCCATTTGCTGCATGCATGATCTTGCGAGCCCTTGGCGCCCGGGTGGAACTTTCGTAGTCGGCATTTAGGGCGGCGTGGTCTTCCAGTGCTATGAGGGTCCTCCTTTTCTTCGGGGGGCTCGATTAGCCGCGCACGCACAGCACGCGGTGCTTTGGGCTTGATGCGAAGAAGGGTTGGTTGTGTTGAGTACCTCGCTTGGTGGGGTGATTTCCCATCTGGCGGGTTATTCATGCGTGTACGGCTAAATTGGTGCAACCCTGCAGGGATAATCTTCTCGAGAAGCCGTGTTTTCCGCGGTTATGGATTACTTGGTGAAAGTACTGGCTAACAAGTACTCAGGACAACTTAAACATAATGATCAAACATGTTACACCCAATGATTAATAACTTGACTAGTAATAGTTTGATGACACAATAACTTGATTCACCTTTAACACAACTGTGTGAGTTATCCTCGGATTGCTTCTTCGGATAAGGGGCGAGATCCAGGATGGGTTTGTTTGAAGTTATCTTTCGGTTGGTTACAATCCTCGATCTTATCTCCTCTCTGTTAGCCGGAAGTGGTAGAATCTCTGTAGGTGGTTAGCGCAGCCAGTTGCAGCATCTTTTATATCCCCTCTCTTCCGTTGAACCCAAGGCATCTGTGCTTGGTGTTGACGGGTTACACTTTGGTGAATTGTGAGTCTTGCTTGCCAGTACGTTTATGTACTGACCCCTTTGGGGCTGTGGTTTTCGCAGACCTACGTTTCCGAGGATCTGCATGGTGGCAACTACGTGGAGTATGACGAGACTGCTGACGAGTAGATAGCGGACCCGGGCAGGATCCGAGACTTCGTGGATGGGCTCCGTCTGTTCGTTTCCGGCCTCTTAGGCCTATTTGGTTCTTGTCTGTACTCAGACATGTTGAATGCTTCCGCTGTATGGTAATGATGTATTGTTGGGACATGTGTCCTCTGAATGATTGTATTTTCTATCTCTGCTCTAATGAGAGCTATTTGCAACCTTATTTCAATCTTTTGTGTCGTAGAGATTTGTTGTGATATCAGTTGTTCAACGCCGTTGACGTACCATGTGTGTATGGTTTGAAGTACGCCGACGGAAGTGCCTTTGATCTCTAGTGGATAGTTTACATCGACGATGGAATAGCAGGGCTTGTGTTGTCGCGCATAAGCGCAGGCCTACCAGGAAGCTGGGACGTGGGAGCAGTTATGCCCCATAATCCAAGCATCTGCTATCCAGTTCGGCCCGATGAGTATCCCCTAGAAATCAGGGTGCGACAGAACATGAAGTATTTCAATCTACAAGATTGCAATGCTCATAATAGGGTATGATAAAGTGTACTCGCTTGCCCTTAATAGTGGAGGAAAACATAAATTCCAGGGCACCTCTGAAGTTCAAATGAAGACTAGAAATATAGATATCAAAGATACAAGCATCAAAGTTATACCACTATCAACCCTGTTTTGGTACAAGCACATTACACTAAGAATAACAGCCATGCTCTCAAGAAGGTGTATAAAGTGAGAAGGTGAAGACTCAACATAAAAATAAAAGAAAGGCCCTTCGCAAAGGGAAGCAGGGATTAACTCATGTGCCAGATCTTTTTATTTTATTAAACAGAGATATTGAAAACATTTTTAAGATAGGTGTATGCTTATGTCAACGAATGATAAACAGAAAACACAGTACGTCACAAGCCAACTAGACTTTATAAGAGTGGCTCCCACAGAAGGATGCATCTGGGTAGAAGGTCATATCTCTTTCTCTTTTGTTTACACAATTATGCTTTGACTGATAAATCAGGGGCAAAAAGAGTGAAGAGAATTTGTTGGATTAATTTGGGGACGGGCACCCTGCTGTCGACTCTTCTATCATTGGATAAGCGGATGAAGCCACTAGTCCAGGGTGTGAAATCCAATCAACAATTGAGATAAAGATTCTCTATTTACGTCCTCATGAGCTAAAAATGGGGCAAAAAACTAGAATAATTTTTAGCAGGTTTTAAAGGTAGCACGTGAGAAATTTACTTGGAGTAGCGGTTAAATACCACATATATAGGTAGGTATGCTGGACACATTTGGCAAACTTTGGTTTTTGGGGTTTGGATGCACGAGTAGAGCTCATACGCAATATAGGTGAAGGCTAGCAATAGACGGGGAGCGACAATCAAGAGAGCAACAACTGTCATAATCATGCTTGCGACAAAACAAAATTAACAGGGGCATGAAAATGATACAAATACTCTGAGGCAAAATAAATCATCGAGGCTTAAGCAACCTTTTGTTTTCAGTCATAGCATGCGTGAGCATGTGCCAAGTCGATTCAAGCGAAACAATCAGAGGGAGATACCACAATGTCATACCCTTCTATGAATAAAACAATGCAAGAAAACATTCATACGACATGCTATCTTATATTAATAAGTTGGAACTAACATGTGTGAGCACGAACTACCAAGCATCAATTAAATAACATACACCTTACATGAACGGACTAAGCACGTTCACACGATGAATATATGTACAAAAATAAAACAAATAGAGTTCATACCAGCCTCTCACCACAACTCGGATTGTCGTAAATCATCATTACTGCTCTTCACTTGTGGATTGAATAATATAGAATGATAATGAAGCTCCAATGGAGACACGGAAGTCCGGTGAACTCTGCAACAAACTTTACAAAACCAAAGAAGAACAATAATAGAAAGAAGCAAGCAAACAAAGCAAAATATTTTTGGATTTTTGAATACTAAACCAAAACGAGAAAGGAAAACGAACCAACCAAAGAAACTAAAGAAGCAAATAAAGAGAAACAACAGAAATTTTTTTGGTATTTTTTTTTTGGAAAACAAGAACAAAACAATAAAACAAAGAGAAACGAAAGAAGTGAAAGAAAACGAAAACAAATGAAAGAAACGAAAACATGGATATACACTGAACTGACCGAACATGATATATAGATGAGTGTGATGTCGGTATACCTCCCCCCAAGCTTAGGCTTTTGTCCTAAGTGGAGATCAATCATGACGCGTGAAGTATCCCTACTGTGGTGGGTCGTCCCTTGCATGTTCGTAACCGGGGTGCTGGTACGGGATCGCCGTGGCATCGGAGGGCTGGAAGAAATCACCATCGTCCCCCTCTCTGGCATCCTCCCCTTGCTCGGAGTGGTGCTCAAGTATTTTTCCAGCTCACTCTCAGAAAGCATCCATCCTTTCCTGCCATTAAGATTAAACAAAAGAGGTGCAAGCAAAAGTACTTTCCTAAAAGTTTTAGTAACTCTTCACCTGGATTGTTTGGAGAAAGTTATTTCAAAAGATAAATTGTGCAAGTGAGCATGGGTAGAAAGAAACTTATGTTGAACCATGGAAACAAGATCGAGCCTCTCTAAAGGAAACTGCAGGTCTAGAGGGTGTGGCTCCAAACCATGTAAAGCTAGCAAGCGCGAGGCAATAAGACCTCCACAAATTTCGCCCTTCTCACGGTTAAGCGAGAGACGGTAAGAAATTAAAGCGCCAAAGTTATAAGATCTATCACATCTTAAGGGAGCTGAAATAAATGCCAAATCATAAACAGATAGCTTGTTGGCAGTTTTTCTAGCTAACACACATTTAGAGATAAAATAGGCAAAGTATCGAATGTTAGGGAGTTGAATTTCTTGTATTTTACCAGTCTCCCCCGTGAAGCTTCTGCCTTGGCAAATCTCCTCATATAATTCCAGCAGTGGTTTAGGCTGCCCTCTTATCTTTTCACATGAACCCCACTCTGGTGCCTTGGCATACTCCTCATAGAAACAACATTATACTCATGAAATAATAACATGTTCAGATCTGAGATCATGGCACTCGGGCCCTAGTGACAATCATTAAGCATAACAAGTTGCAACAACACTAGAAAACACTAACAATGGATACTAGGCACTATACCCTAACAATCTGGCATTATTACATGATCAATCTCATCAAGTCCCTTCCATCCCTCTTATCCTACAGTGGTGTTAACTCACAAATGGACGGGGGAAACATGGATGGTTGATGGAGAAGAGGTGGCGGTGTTTATGGCGATGATCTCCTTCGAATCCCCGTCCCAGAAGGGCGCCATAGCAGGAATTTCTGATCCCCGAATCAAGGTTCGGGGTGGCGGCGACGCTCTGTTGTGTTTTTGTGGAATATGATGAACCCCCTCTCGGTTTAGGTTAACGGGGCATATGTAGTCGAAAGGGGAGTCCAAGGGGGGTCCGAGGGTGGCCCACACCATCTGGCGGCACGAACAGGGGGGGCGCCGGGGGGTTCTGTGGCCCCCTTCTGGCCCCTTTCTGGCTCCCGGGGCCTTCTGGTGTTTTAGGACTAAAAAGGATCTTTTCTGGGCATTTTCCCGGAAGTTGATTTTTTTGCACAAAAACGAGACACCAAGGTAATTCTGCTGAAAACAACATTAGTCCATGTTAGTGGTATCCAAAACTCACAAGTTTGGAGGAAAACAATAAGAAAAGTGTTCGGAAAAGGAGATACGTTTTGAACGTATCAGTCCCCGGTTATGGACAACTATGAGCAGTTGGACAAGGATGGACGGAAGAATCATATAGCCATTTTCAATAAGTAAAATTTTGACCAAGTGAACAATAGTTGTGTTGCTTGGATCTTAGTCCAATGATGCCACCCTTTTCAAAGAAAAGTTTTTTTTTACAAAATTGATAGGAGAAAACTGGCTTTATGCAAATGCAGCCAAAACTCTACTCAGCCAAATAAGCATGCAGTATTATTCTTTCCATTTATACCCACCATAGTGTTTTCTTGCCAATACATTAAATTCTATTGACTCCCTTGTGGCTGCATATTCCATCCTGCAGATGAATCAGAAGACGAGTGAGGATTTCGTTAGGATTCGAGTCTACCGCCAACATGTTTTTGAAGGGTACGTTGCATAGAAAACAAAAAATTTCCTACGCTAGATAAACCCGAAGGGCCAAGATCTAATCTAGGAGATGAAGTGCAACGGGGAGAAAGAGTCTTAGGAAACATACCCTCGTAGACTCTAAGCATTATGAGATTCAATCTCGTTGTTGGCGTAGTCGTACTCACGCTGATCCCAAGAGCGAGAAGATGTGCACCGCAATCCGGCGGTGCCTCCATGATCGGTCACACGTTCAGCTCGATGAAGACCTCCGTTCCCTCGATCCAGCGGGGTAGCGGAAGTAGAGGATCCCCCGGAACTCCAGCAGCACGACAGCGTGGTGGTGGTGAAGAATCCCATGGTCAGGGGTTCTCCAAGCCGGAGACCATGGAATGGAGCACCGGTTGGAGAGGAAAGGAGGTGGGACAAGTGTATGAGGAGAGGGAGCTCTCACCATCCTTTTATAGGGGAGGGGAGGCAGCCCAAAGGGGGGGGGGGCGGTGCGTCCATCCATGGGGTTCCCCCACCTCTTCCCTCTTCATGTGAGTGGAAGTTCCACTCACACCCACTCATGCTCCCTTAAAACTCCACTTAGAAAATCCAAAAGTTTTTCTTTAATAAATAAATAAAACATTTGTATTTCTTTCTTTTAATATTTGTCAATTCCATTAACAAAAAAATTCATATAGCACCTCGATTCATTTGTTAATTCTACTAACAACCATTCGACAAAAACCGCTTGAACTATTTCAATTTTCCCTGAAACAATTGTGGTGTTGTCCAAAACATTCTTCGTTATTCCGTATCCTCTCAAATGCTTCTTCGAACCTTAAGTGTGTCGCCCTACGGTTCGTGAATAACATATACATGATCGTGACACCTCTCCGATCAATAATCAACTACGGGATCTAGAGATCCGTGATGACCCCTGTATATTCAACGATGTCTCTCGTGATCGTGTGAACCATCAACGTCGTAACTATTCTCTTTGTCTCGCGATATTTTACTTGTCCGAGATCTGATCATTGGTATCAACCATACCTATTTCGATCTCATTACCGACAAGTACTCTTTTACTTGTTCCGTGATATGACATCCTTGTGACATAGTCACGTGCTTGTAAGCGGTGTCAATGTGATATCACCGAGAGGGCCCAGAGTATATCTCTCCGTCATTTGGATGGACAAATCCCACTCTTGATTCATGAGCCTCAACTAACACTTTCAGAGTACCCAACGTCACCTTTATAGTCACCCTGTTACGGCGTGACATTTGATGACATCAAAGTACCCTTCCGGTATTAGTGATTGACATGATCTCATGGTCTAAGGAATGAGGTTACTTCGTATGTAAGACATAACAACATAAACTAAATGACTTGATCGTATTGTTATACTTAGTTTGGGTTTATGTTCATCACATCATTCCCCTAATGACACGACCTCCTTATTAACAACATCCAATGTTCATGATCAGGAAACCTTGATCATCCGTTAATCAACGAGCTATTTAAAAGAGAGGCTTTACTAGGAACGATTGTTTGTTTATTAATCACACATGTATCAACGTTTCCGGTTAATACAATTCTAGCATAACAAATAAACATCTATCATAAACAAGGAATAACATAATAAACACTTTATTATTTCCTCTCGGGCATATTCCCTTCAGTTTTGCCTGTGGCACATGAAGAAGATGGGCTCAATGGTATTCAATGTTTTTCGCTGTAATACTTTGTTTTCTGCTAGTCTTCTAAGACTATGCAAGTTGTATTATTATTTTGTAAAGACTGGATTATGCGATGTAATAAAATTTGACGCATTTGCATGATATTTTATTTTGTACTGTGGTGCTAGCAATTGACCCAGGGACTAGCACACTAGCACATGTGTTCTTACATTATTTAAATGTGTGATTCGAGACAAGGAAGGACGAAAGAATCACATCACCATTTTCAATAAGTAAAATTTTGACCAAGTGAACAGTAGTTGTGGTGCTTGGATCTTAGTCCAATGATGCCACCCTTTTGAAAGAAAATTTGTACAAAAGTGATAGGAGAAAACTAGCTTTATGCAAACTTAGCCAAAACTCCACTCAGCCAAATAAGCACACCATACTGTTTACTTGACAATACATTAAATTGCATTGACTCCCTTGTGGATGCATATTCCATCATGCAGATGAATCAGAAGACGAGTGAGGATTTCGTTAGGATCTCGAGTCTACCGCCAACATGTTTTGCATGTGGCACATGAAGGAGATGGGCTCAATGTTATTCAATGTTTTCCGCTGTAATACTTTGTTTTCTGCTAGTCTTCTAATACTATGCAAGTTGTATTATTATTTTCTAAAGACTGGATCATGCGATGTAATAGAATTTGACGCATTTGCATGATATTTCATTTTGTACTGTGGTGCTAGAAATTGATCCAGGGACTAGCACACTAACACAAGTGTTCTTACATTATTTAAATTTGGTAACGCTACAGTAATTTTGTTAACCACACTAGCTATAATGGAATGTTCCTTTACCTTAGCAGGGAAAGGCATTTTCTCAATATAAGGTTCAGGCACATCAGGATTAACAGTATGAACTTCTATACTTCTAGCAGGAACACAATTAACAATATCTTTATAAGGTACATGGTATTTGTACACTCCTTTGGGAATATCAACAAAAGAGGAAAAAGCCTTAAAACAGTTTGCAAAAACTTGAGAGTCAAGACCATATATAGCACTAACATTACGAAAATCATCGGTTCCCATAAAATATATAATGCATTCATAATCATAATTTATACCTGACTTTTTACCTTTGTCATTCTCCCATCCTTCAGTATTTTCCTTAATATGGTCAAGAAGATCCCATTTAGCTCCTCCTTTGATACGTGTAAATGATCCAGGACAAGAAGCATCCAATAAATTCATATCATGAAGAGAAAACCTCGCATAAAAATTATTAATAATAATATTACTGATGACCTCATCAATGGGACATTTGAGCATTAATAACTTCAATCTCCCCCACGCTTGGGCAATACTCTCTCCATCATGAGGCCAGAAATTATATATTTGATTCCGATCCTTATGAATCTCACTGGGAGGATAGAATTTTGAATAAAAAAGAGGTACAATTTCCTCCCATCCAATAGATCGGCCATTCTTCAACATCTTATACCATTCCGCAGCTCTTCCCTTCAGTGATAAAGAGAATAGCTTCCTCTTAACTTGGTCCATTGAAGTACCTACACACCTGAACAACTCGCATAATTCATGTATAAAGAGTAAATGGTAATCAGGATGGACAGTTAGATCTCCAAAATTGTAGTTATCCATTACACGTTCAACATTTTTCATAGGTAGTTTAAAGGATCCAATTGAGCAGATGTCGCGTCATCTACTACCTTAGTAGTGGCAGCAGTACTCCCAAATAAGGAATCAAATGGAGATCTCTCCATAATGAAATAAAGCAGCAGACAGAAATAAAAACAACATTCACAATAAAAGTTTCCCTTACAAGTTCTACTTACCAATAGCGCTTCATTCCCCGGCAACGACGCGCGCCAGAAAATAGTCTGGATGTCCCAGAAGTATAGGGGTGTATCGCAGTACTTTCGATAAATAAGAGTGTCGAACCCAACGAGGAGCAGAAGGTGTTGACAAGCGGGTTGGATAAAGGGTTCACTATAAATAATAACAAACATGTTTTCTGGGGTTTTTGATATAGCAGATAAATAAAGTACGAGTAAATAAAAGACAGTAATAATAATTGCAGCAAGTGGCCCAATCCTTTCTAGAGAAAAGGACAAGACAGTAAGTTTACTTATGATAACCAAACATTTCTGAGGACACACGGGAATTTTTTCAAGTGATTAATATTTATTATTTTGATAGGTGTTGTGTGGGTGAACCTATGCTAATGCACCGCTCTGACTTGGACTAATACATACTTGTGATTATACCCCTTTGCAAGCATCCGCAACTACAAGAAAGTAATTAAGATAAATGTAACCACAACCTTAAACACTGGGATCTGATACGTCATAAACGTATCCATAATTTCCGACATTCCATGTTGTTTTTATGCCATATGATACATGCTTACTTTACACTTTATGCCATTTTTATTGATTTCCAGGGACTAACCTATTGACAAGATGCCACAGAGCCAGTTCTTGTTTTCTGATGTTTTTAGTTTCAGAAAAGTTCTTCTGGAAATATTCTCGGAATTGGACGATTCAAAGCCCAGAAGTCCTAGAAAGTCGTCGCGTACACAGAGTCCCGAGGGGAGCCACAGGGGGCCCACACCTGGGTGGGCGCGCCCCCTGGCCGCGCCCAGGGGTGGTGTGCCCCCTGGCTACCCACGATGTTCCCCTCTCGCCTATTTAGTCTCCCCGAAGGGTTAACCCTAAACACCCAAGCCTTTTCCACCAAAAATATCCGCGGCCGCCGTCATCGTCAACCCTAGTTCGGGAGGGTTCTAGAGCTCTCCCCGGCACCTTGCCGGGAGGGGGAATCATCACCGGAGGGCTCTACACCACCATGCCCGCCTCCAGAATGATGCGTGAGTAGTTCATCCTTGGACTACGGGTCCATAACAGCAGCTAGATAGTTGTTCTCTCCTCTTTATGCCTCATGTTTAGATCTTGTGAGCTGCTCTACATGATCAAGATCATCTTATTGTAATGCTACATGTAGTGTATGCTGGGATCTGATGAATATTGAATCCTATGTCTCGTGATTATTTATGATCTTGCATGCTCTCTGTTGTTAGTAGATGCTCTGGCCAAGTAGATGCTAGTAACTCCAAGAGGGAGTATTTATGCCTGATAGTGGCTTCATTCCTCCCTTTCACTCACGCTCGGGTGACAGAAACGTAAACGGGCGGGGGATGTGCTGTTGCCATTAGAGAGAAAACAATAATGCTTTGTCTAAGGATAATGTTATTGTTTTCATTACACACTTTGCTTACTGAAATTATCTGTTTCTTTCAACTTAACCCCCAAGGTTTGCTCGGATGACATTCTAAGGGTGGATTATGATTCATAGATGCAGTTGGATAACGGTCTATGTATCTTGCTGTAATGCCCGCACGAATCACTTAATAATCATCATGTCATTCATATGCACTACGGTGCAACCTTTATATCTGTCAATTGCCCTGCTGTAATTTGTTTGCCACACATGCTATCTATTTGTCTTGGGAGACACACCTCTAGTGAACTGTGGACCCCGGCCCATTTTCCTCATACTGACAATACAACCACTTCAATCTCTATTTCATACGGTTACTACTATTTTCCTACTACCATCACTGTTCATTTCATCTACTACAAACAAGTATTGTTTTCCACACCATATGTTTAACCTCTTTGTGTTCAGTGATACGTCTCCAACATATCTGTAATTTGTGATGCTCCATGATAATATTATGCCAATTGCTACATGTTTTCTCCCTTCTTTATGTCATTTTTACACGTTTTCTGGGACTAACCTATTAACAAGATGCCAAGTGCAAGTCCCCTGTTTTCTGTTGTTTTTTATTTCAGAAAAGTTGTTCCGGAAATATTCTCGGAATTGGACCCCACAAAGCCCAAAGTGCCTATTTTTCCCGGAAGCTTCCGGAAGTCCCGAAGAGCCCCGGAGGAGGGGGGGCACAGGGTGACCACGCCATAGGGTGGCGCCACAACCCCCTGTCCGCGTCACCAGGTGGTGTGGCCCCCCTGGCTACCCCCCGGCATGTCCCTTTCGCCTCTATATACTCCCCGATGCATAAACCCTAGAAGAATTGACCTTATCCACAAAATACATCCGTAGCTCCGCCGCCGCCGCCGCCGCCGCCGACAAGTTTCGGGGGACATATCTCTGTTCTGGCACCATGCCGGGACGGGGAAGTGCCCCCGGAACCCATCTCCATCGACTCCACCGCCATCGCCATCGCCGTTGTTGTCTCCTATGATGAGGAGGGAGTAGTTCTCCCCCAGGCCGAGGGCTCTACCGGTAGCTATGTGGTTCATCTCTGTCTCCCATGGTGTGATCTTTATGTGATCATGAGCTTTGTATCTACTTGAATTAGTAGATGTTTCTCATCATGTATTCTGCTACTCAAGTGGTTTTGTTATGAGATCTCCGTAAACACTTTGATCACAGTGTAAAGGTGACAGTGTGTGCACTGTGTGGTTTAGCATGATATTTATATCTTGTGTTGGATGACCCTATGAAATTTTGGAGTTTGGTTAGTACCTTCTAGGGCGCTCATAGTGACAGCGTGGGGTTAACTAGACATGGGAATACAAACTTGAGGAGTGCTTATACAACCCTATGCAATGAAGTGGTGTTTGTTATTCGACCGGAGAGTGCTTCGGAGTAGCATAGTGAAGGGAGATATTTATGCATTCAATTATGTGATCATTGTTGAGAGTGTCCACTAGTGAAATAAGGATCCCTGGGCCTTGTTTCCAAGCATTGAAACACAGTTTTCCGCATGTTCTGCTACATGTTTGCTTGCTGCCATTTTTATTTCAAATTGCTATTATCACTTATTATCATCCATATTACATGTATTTTACTCTCTCTCTTCGTGGAACTAGTGCACCTATATACCTGACAAGTATATTGGGTGTGTTGGGGACACGAGAGACTTCTTGTATCTTAATTGCAGGGTTGCTTGAGAGGGACATATTTGACCTCTATCTCTCTGAGTTCGATAAACCTTGGGTGATCCACTGAAGGGAAACTTGTTGCTATTCTACAAACCTCTGCACTTGGAGGCCCAACACTGTCTACAAGAATAGAAGAGTGCGTAGACATCATTCAGGAAAACCGGTGAGATTGACAACCTCACTGATTCGTTGGGGTAAAGTAATTTGATTGTGTTGTGTAGGTTCCACGTTGCTTCTGAACCGGTAGTGCGCCCTGCCACCTCAGCTGCATTAACCTTCAGAAGTGATTTCTTTCTTCTACTGGTCGATTCAACCTTGGTTTCTTTCTGAGGGAAACTTGCTACTGTGCTCTTCATACCTTCCTCTTGGGGTCTCCCAACAAACGTGTGTTACACACGCATCAAGCTAATTTCTGGCACCGTTGCCAGGGAGAAAGAGGATTTTTGCAAGGGGAGTCTTTCACTTCCAATTTCTTTACTTTGTTTTTGTTTTTCTTAGTTTATTTTGTTTTGGCTTGTTTGCTTCTCTGCATCAAAAACACACAAAAAATTAGTTCTTATTCTAGTTGTTATTTTTATCATGTTTTTTATCTTGCTAAAATGAGTACTCCTGAGAACACTAAGTTGTGTGACTTCACTAGAACAAACAACAATAATTTCATTAGCACACCTATTGCTCCACCTGCTCATAATGTTGAGTTTTATGAGATAAAGCCTGTACTATTAAATCTTGTTATGAGAGAGCAATTTTCTGGTGTTAGTACTGATGATGCTGATGCCCATCTTAATAATTTTGTTGAACTATGTGAGATGCAAAAATATAAAGATGTAGATGGAGATATTATTAAACTAGAATTGTTTCCTTTCTCTTTGAGAGGAAGAGCTAAACAATGGTCGCTATCTTTGCCTAGAAATAGTATTAATTCTTGGACTAAATGTAAAGATGCTTTCATTGGAAATATTATCCACCTTCTAAGATTATATCTTTAAGAAGTAGCATTATGAATTTTAAGGAACTTTATAATTAGCATGTTGCTAAAGCTTGGGAAAGAATGAAATCTTTAGTAAAGAAGTGTCCCACTCATGGACTAACTACTTGGATGATCATCCAAACCTTTTATGCAGGTCTGAATTTTTCTTCAAGAAACCTTCTGGATTCAGCTGTTGGAGGAACCTTTATGTCGATGACTTCAGGGGCAGCAATAAAACTTATTGATGATATGATGGTAAATTATCTTGAATGGCACACTGAGAGAGCTACACCAGGTAAGAAGGTAAATTCTGTGGAAGAAACCTCTTCCTTGAATGATAGGTTTGATGCTATTATGTCTATGATTATGAATGGCCATGCTCTTATTGATCCAAAAAATGTTCCTTCAGCCTCTTTGGTTGCTCAAGAAGAGCATGTTGATGTGAACTTCATTAAAAATAATAATTTCAACAACAATGCTTATAGGAATAATTTTGGTAGCAATAATTATACGCCATATCCACTTAATAATAATAATGGTTATGTCAATTCTTATGGTAATTCCTACAACAACAATAAAAGTGCACCCTCTGATCTTGAGAACATTCTTAAGAATTTTATTAGTACACAAACTGCTTTTAACAAAGCTGTTGAGGAAAAGTTTGGCAAAATTGATGGTGTTGCTTCTAAAGTTGATAGGCTTTCTCTTGATGTTGATTTTATGAAACTAAAGGTTATGCCTCATGATGTTAAAGAAAGCAAAACTTTGAATTCCATTCAAATTCGAATTGATGGCAATGTTAGGATGTTAGCTGAATTGCATGCTAGATGGGAAAGAGAAGATGAAATAGCTAGAAAGAATAATATAGCTAATGTTTGCACCATTACCACCACTAGTAAAACTTAAGCTTCTCATGCTATTAAACCTTCTACTATAATTCGTAAAGTAATTGGTGTTGGCAATAGTCCCACTTCTGTTGTTAAACATTCAAAATTGCCTGAAACTACTACAACTGTTCGTGATAAAAGTGCTGAAATTTTTAGAAACATGGGAGACAATGGTCCCATTACCTTTGATAAAAATGATCTTGACTTTGATGATTGCAACATATCTGAATTAATTAAGTTCCTACAAAAGCTTGCTAGTTGTCCTAATGTTATTTCTATGAATATGGTTGTCACAAAACATATTACAAGTTCTCTCATACAAATTACAGAAGATGAATTAAGATGTGAAGCCTCTATCCCTAGGAAGTTACATGATTGTTGGGAACCCATCATTAAAATGAAGGTGAATGATTTTGATTGTAATGCTCTATGTGATCTTGGTGCTAGTATCTCTGTCATGCCTAAGAAACTTTATGATATTCTTGATTTGCCACCTTTGGAGCACTGTTATTTGGATATTCGTCTTATTGATAATGTTAGCAAGAAACCTTTGGGGAGAGCAGATGATGTTTTTATTATGGTTAGTAATAACCTTGTCCCCGTTGATTTTGTTGTTATGAATATTGAATGCAATGTGTCTTGTCCAATTGTTTTGGGAAGACCTTTTCTTAGAACTATTGGTGTTGTCATTGATATGAAAGTGGGGAATATTAAATATCAATTGCCACTGAAGAAAGGTATGGAACACTTTCCTAGGAAAAGAATGAAGTTTCCTTTTGATTCTATGATTCGAACAAGTTACAATTTGGATGCTTCTTCACTTGAAAACACTTGATTCTAGTTTTCTGGGCCTAGCTAAAAGCGTTAAAGAAAAGCACTTCTTGGGAGATAACCCATAGTTTTTTTTCTCTATTTTCTATGAGTAAAGGTGTTGTATACTTCTGTAGCAACTTCTTTGTATCTTTATTTTCATGTATTAGTTGTGCCAAGTAAAGTTTCTGGCGAAAGTTGGAGTAGGTTTTGGATTTCTGCGCAAGCAACAGATTTCTACTGTCCACCGTAAAAAATCACATAATTCACAGAAATATCAAAATGACCTGAAAAGTTTTGTTCTTATTCATAAGCTAATTCCAAAACTTTTTCATTCTTTACGTTTTCCGATTTGAGCAACTTAAGTGCCCCTAAAAAAATCGTCTTTACAGACTGTTCTGGCTTTGACAGATTCTGCCTTTTTTGCTTGCATTCTCTCTTTTACTATGTCGAGTGGATTTCTTTGCTTCAAGAAACATCAGTGGTTGTAGCTTATGTTAAAAGTATCAATATTTCTTGTGTCCGTGCATAACATGTGAATTTTTAATTGTTCACTAACCCTCTAATGTGAATTTCATCCAGTGTGGTGTGAAGGAAATTTTCAAGGGTCAAGAGAAGAGGGTGATATGACGTGATCAAGAAGAGTGCAAAGCCAAAGCTTGGGGATTCCCCCGTGGCTCATCCCAGAAAATTCTAAGAAGTCTCAAGCGTCGAAGCTTGGGGATGCATCATATGAATTTTTATTAACAATTTATCAGGTCACTTCTAGTGAAACTATATTTTTATTCGGTCACATCATATGAATTTTACTTGGAGCGTATGTTAGTTTTCTTTTGTTTTCCTTGCTGCAATAATATTGTTGGAACCTATAATTCTTTGTGTGGGAGAGACACACACTCCTCTTTTTCATATGAATACTCGTTATGCTCGTATTCTTAGTTTTTCTTCTAGCTGCTGCAATCCGTTTTAGCTCCTGTTTTTTATGCATCTCTTTTTCAGAGCTATTAGTTCTAGTAGAGTTATGCTAGTACTCTCTTGTTTCATTGCTATATCTCTTGGAGAGTTTTTGTTGGTTGGTGCTTGATGGAAATAGCAAATGCTACGTGTGGTAGATGGTATAACGAAAAAACTTGCATATTCTTGTAGATCACTAAATGATGCATGTAAAATGCATACATGAACTTTGCATGTTATTACTTGTTTTTCCTACATATTAGCAACTTATATTCATGTTTTATAATGATTTGGGGGATTTTCTGAACAATCCCCCTTCTTTTGGTTCTAACCCAGTTTTTCCAGAAAACGTACTTTTTAGTGTTTCAGACTTTCCGGGAGCTTCGGGACTCCAAAAAGGGCAAGGCCAAAGAGCACGGTTAAGAATTTTCGAGACGAAGACCATGGGCCAAAGTAGAGGGCCAAAAGGCCAACCAGGTGGAAAAGAGGACCCTGCACGCGGCCAGATTCCTTGGCCAAGTGTGGGGCCCCCTTTTTGCCCCCGTGGCTCCGATGCCGTCGATCTTTCTTCTCCCGAGTGTCTCGTGACCTAAAAACGACTATATAAAGGGTCCCCTGGCCTTTTCGAGAAGGAGGCGGCGCCGAGAGACGAAACCACGAAACAGAGAGACAGAAGGCTGCCGCCGGAGAAGATCGGAGGGGGGAAACGCCGCCGGGATCACCCCTGGAGGGCTCCACCCCCCTCCGGCGTGTTCATCATCAACATCTACATCAAGATCAGATCCATCTCTCCACTGTAATCTCTTGTCAAACATGATGTATGATGCAATACTATATTTCTTTGATGTATTGTGTCTCCCCGTCTATGTTTGAGTAGTGAATTGTTCTTGGCAATGGTGAAATAGTTCGTTGATTGGTTGCATACAAGTTTGCTATGTTCTATGATTGTCTTTATGTACAATATAAGAGTGCACGCATATGTTGGGGAATGCATGTAGGGTGATCACCGATAGCATAATGGAGTGGTGGTGACTTGGGAGTGAAAGTAACCTGAGACCGAGCCACAAAGTTAAGTTATTGGGGGATATATATAGGGGACCTTAGAACGTAAGGCTATGGTGTGATTTTATGTCTTAATCAATCTTGTGCAGTCATTTACTTGGCCACATGATCCATCATAAGGGGTTGTAGATCATTTACTTGACTATACCTATTCATGGCTCCTTCCTAGAAGAAACAACTAAGACTAAAACATGTGCTTCACTAATTGTGACAACCACACGAACGAAACACCTATTTCTAGAACACTTGCTCCCTTGAGATACTTGAGATATTTGCTTCTTGCTACTTGTGAAACTTGCTTAGAAACTTGCTTTAGAAACTTGCTCTAGAATTTCTTGCATTTTAAACTTGCTTCACTAGTTACTAGACAAACCACACTCCACGTCACTTGCTTTTAATTAGTTAGTTCCTTTTATTCAAACTTATTGCTTTGCATAAACAGCCATATAAGAGGGTTATAGGGCTTTAGAGAATAGATAGCTTACCTTCAGCTCCTCGTGGGTTCGACACTCAAATACTTATCGAAAGGTACTACAATTGATCTCCTGCACTTGGGAGTCATAAAGCACTTTTCTGGCGCCGTTGCCGGGGAGCATTGTGCTGAGCGTTTATTATTGTTTGCATTGCATACTAACATATAAACCTAAAACACAAAAAAAAATTATAAAATGGAAAACAACCAAACAATTTTAGAACTGTATAATATCTACCTTGAATTAGGACATGAAGTGTTTGAGGAGAAATTTAAAAATTATTTGCACAACAATCATATTTGTGGTAGTACTAATTCTTTGAACACCTTTATTGCCAAGGAAAACCTTGAGCTTGGGGAAGTTTGTCTTGATGAATATGATATTTTTAGTCCCCCTACTATTTAGGATAAAAATGATATACTTGCTGATTCTATGGAAAGTTTTAAGCTTGGGGAAGTTGGTTTTGATGAGCATGATATTTCTAGTTCCCCAAGCTTGGAGGAGAAAATTCACTTTGATGATACTATGCCTCCTATATATGATGATTGCAATGAAAATTATGAATGTTTAACTCCCACTATCACTAATGAGGATTTTACTTATGTGGATAGTAGTGATTCTTTTATGCATGTGGCTCATGATAAGAATGTTTTATGTGATATTCATATTGTTGAACCTATTCATGATGCTACTGAAAATTATTATGAGAGAGGGAAACATGGTTACACATATTTCAACAATATTAAGTTTCCCCTCTTTATGCTGAAAGTATTGAAGTTGCACTTGATCTACTTTTCTATGCTTGCTATTATGTGCTTCTTTTATTTGTTTCATTACAAAATGCCAATGCATAGGAAATGGGTTAGACTTAAAAATAAATTGTTTAATATTTTTTGGTGTGTTCCTTATGCTTTAATTTCCTATTCGGTTTGAGCACACATTTATGTCTTTACAACATGTAAAATTCCTTTACCTACTGTTATGTATCATTTAGTTTAAGATTTTCATTTTATAAAAAATTTGGGAAAGTAAATGAGAAGGATGAGTAATGGAGAAGTTGGGGTCGACCTTGAACATGTGTTGTTCATGCCAATGAAACCATTGCAAAGTCTCTATCATTAAAACTTTTTCCAAAGCTAAAAACAATAAAAATATTAGTTCACTACTGTAACATCACATTTCTGTCTTATTTCTCATTTTAAATGGCAAGAATAATCTTATATGAGAGATAGGATTAAACAATAGTAATTAGCTGTCCAGAAAACATATTCCTGAACTTCACTACGAAAAATGTTTAAAATCACAGAAGTGGAATTTTGACCTGGTAATTTACGACAGCAATATTTAGTTATCACTACATATTTCATTAGTTTTAAGTTTTCTGATTTGAGGAACTTAAGTGCCTCTAAAAATTCACTCTTTACGGGTTGTTCAGTTTTTGGCAGATTATGTCTTTATTTTGCATTGCTCTCATTACTTGTGTTTTGTGTGGTTCTTTTGATCAAGGAGCAATGCACAACTGTAGTAACAGTAGTTAATATTTAGAATCAACTCATGATGTGTCTTTGCTATACCTGTATGTATTTTATTTATGGAGGCACTAACCCCTCTAATCAAGTTTTATGTTGAGATTTGTGTAAGAAGAATTTTTCAGGAGGAAGAGTTGAGTGAGATGAACAAAGATAAAGAGGGACAACCAATCAAGCTTGGGGATGTACCCCTGGGCTCACCCTACATGTATCAAATAAGTACAAGAATCCAAGCTTTGGGATGCCGAGCCACCTCACTCCAACCATCATGATGTTAAGTAAGTAAACCCTAGCTATATGGCTATAAAGAAAGCGCTTTACGGGAGGCAACCCGGTTGTTTTTGTTTGTATTTTCCTAGTGTACTCTTGCTGTATCAAGAGATTAGTTTTTTGTTTTAATTCTGGAGTTTTCAATAAAGAGTCAAGTCAAACCCATTTGGACTTATAAGTTGCTATCCTAGTGCATGAAATTTCTGTTTCAGCACGAGTCTGCTCACCGTATGATTTTACGTTTTTTATTGGTATGTCGGATTGAGCTAATTTTTTAGTATGTTCTGCAACTTTTCGTCCTGTGTAAGCACAAAAATTGTCTTAATTTTTTGACGAGTCTAGCTTAGGGAAAAATGTTCGTTTTGCTGCTGTTTGTTTTCTGGACAGATTATGCCTTCTTTTGTTTTATGCACTCTTTGGGCTTGGGAATCGAATTTCCATGATTCTTTCAAGCAAGAGAGTGAACATACAACATAATGAACCTTATTGTCTATCTAATGGAGCATTTGATTTGGAATTTTGCACAGAAAGCATGCGATTTGTTTGTCCTTGCTAATCTCACCCCACAGAAAAAGAATGGGAGAAACATGTTTTGTGAAGTTTTTTTTCACAGGGAATAGAGGAGCTGCGCCTCAAGACATCCAAGAATGGTGAAATACATAAGCTTGGGGATGTGATGAACACCCCACTGGAGCTACACTCTTTTGGTTAGCACACGTCTACTTTCTGTTTTTCTAAACAAAGCATTTATCGTAGAGACTTGAAGCGTCTAGTTTTTGTTTTTATTTTTGTTTTGATAAGACCACACCCATGATTTTATATGAGATTGAGCTACTGGAGTTTGGGGTTGGAATGTATTGGATGCTAGTATTATTACTTGGGAAAGGGATGCTTTAGTTGATTATAAAAGCTACTTATAGTTGCATGATTTATATGCTGTTTTAGGTGTAGAAATTTGCAATAGTGTTGTCATGAGCTATCTCTTATTCATGTTTTTGATGTTAATTGTTAGTTTACTTAGTTTTTCATGAAATGATTAGTTCTATGGACACTAATGCATGCATAGTAGCTGGTCAACTATCTCCCTTTTGCTAGCCAAAAAATTAAAAATTCCAACAAGTATAAACTTGTTTCCAACACACTTTAGCCAAGTATTTCCAGTGAGTCCACCATATCTACCTATTAGCTTCAGAGCTATTCCGAGTATGTTCACCATGTTATAGTGTTATTTATGTTCTAAATTAAGATATTCACTTTATTAATTGTCATGAGCTGAATTTGGGATAGGACTCTCACGAACTTTTGAATGCACACCTTTACTTTTCATTGCACTTAATAAACATGACCCAATAACGGGAGCTAAAAGTTTTGCGTTTGACAAGTGTTTGGTTGGGAGCTAGCTATAAACGTGTATCACTGGAAAGCTTTCAACATTGCACAATATTTAACATTTGGTTGATATCATGTACTTTTGTTTTTGGACTCCTGCCATGCCGAAATGAAATAGAGGAATAGTAAGTTTTGATGAGTAAGTATATTTATGACTAGAGAAACGCATTGGGCCGCTAACCCAAGCCATGCTTGATCATGGTGGAAATTTACTTACAGCTAGAGTGTACTCTACAAACACATCCTACAATAAAATAAGAAGCTATGCGTATAGTGAATGAAATAAAAAAGGATGATGAGTCTACTCCGTTTGTTCATCTTGTCATCGTGACATGGGCTGGTTTCCATGTCATGGGGCAAGAGGTACCTCTTTGCGGTTCTCTATGATGTCATTAATACTTATTATGATTGTACAAAGCTTATTAGGAATCTTAAGTTGAGTAATCATGGAGTAGGTTTTCACACTCACGGGGCATGAGGCATTCAACCAACAACTTGTCAATCACATTACTTCAACATTCACAATTTAAGATGCTAGTGATAAAGGGGCAATGAGAGTCTTAGACCAATGGATGCCACATTTCAATTAGTAATTTTAGTTGAATAATTTAGAGGCTAAATAAGACTTGATCATGTTTTACCTCTACTCAATTTTCTCCAAAGTGTCCACCATATTTTCTATTTTCCATTATGCTATTCTTTCACCAATATATGATTTTATTTTTCATTTTGTGTATGCATTTGGTCCATAGTGCTTTTATTTCATTATACACTTTGTGAACTTTCATGAAGCATCTTTGCTTGCATATTTGATATTTCTTATAACATGAATTGTATGTTGCTACTCATCTACATTATGAATCATTTGATTATATGTAGCATGAATAATCTTCTTTGATATTCCATGATTGTTTTAAAATGCAAAGTCCATGTTAGTTTTATCACCTTCATACTCGAGGACGAGTATGGGTTAAGCTTGGGGATGTTGATGCATGTAAAATGCATACATGAACTTTGCATGTTATTACTTGTTTTTCCTACATATTAGCAACTTATATTCATGTTTTATAATGATTTGGGGGATTTTCTGAACAATCCCTCTTATTTTGGTTCTAACCCTGTTTTTCCAGAAAACGTACTTTTTAGTGTTTCAGACTTTCCGGGAGCTTAGGGACTCCAAAAAGGGCAAGGCCAAAGAGCACGGTTCAGAATTTTCGAGACGAAGACCATGGGCCAAAGTAGAGGGCCAAAAGGCCAACCAGGTGGAAAAGAGGACCATCCACGTGGCCAGATTCCTTGGCCGCGTGTGGGGCCCCCTTTTTGCCCCCGTGGCTCCGATGCCGTCGATCTTTCTTCTCCCGAGTGTCTCGTGACCTAAAAACGACTATATAAAGGTTCCCCTGGCCTTTTAGAGAAGGAGGCAGCGCCGAGAGACGAAACCACGAAACAGAGAGACAGAAGGCTGCCGCCGGAGAAGATCGGAGGAGGGAAACGCCGCCGGGATCACCCCCAGAGGGCTCCACCCCCCCCTCTGGAGTGTTCATCATCAACATCTACAGCAAGATCAGCTCCATCTCTCCATTGTAATCTCTTGGCAAACACGATGTATGATGCAATACTATATTCCCTTGATGTATTGTGTCTCCCCGTCTATGTTTGAGTAGTGAATAGTTCTTGGCAATGGTGAAATAGTTCGTTGCTTGGTTACATACAAGTTTGTTATCATCTATGATTGTCTTTATGTACAATATATGAGTGCACGCATATGTTGGGGAATGCATGTAAGGTGATCACCGGTAGCACAATTGAGTGGTGGTGACTTGGGAGTGACAGTAACCTGAGACCGAGCCACAAAGTTAAGTTATTGGGGGATATATATAGGGGAACTTAGAACGTAAGGCTATGGTGGGACTTTATGTCTTTATCAATCTTGTGCAGTCATTTACTTGGCCACATGATCCCCATCATAAGGGGTTGTAGATCATTTACTTGACTATACCTATTCATGGCTCCTTCCTAGAAGAAACAACTAAGACTAAAACATGTGCTTCACTAATTGTGACAACCACACGAACGAAACACCTATTGCTAGAACACTTGCTCCCTTGAGATATTTGCTGCTTGCTACTTGTGAAACTTGCTTAGAAACTTGCTTTAGAAACTTGCTCTAGGATTTCTTGCATTTTAAACTTGCTTCACTAGTTACTAGACAAACCACACTCCACGTCACTTGCTTTTAATTAGTTAGTTCCTTTTAGTCAAACTTATTGCTTTTCATAAACAACCATATAAGAGGGTTATAGGGCTTTAGAGAATAGATAGCTTACCTTCAGCTCCTTGTGGGTTCGACACTCAAATACTTATCGAAAGGTACTACAATTGATCTACTGCACTTGGGAGTCATCACTAAACCGTTTCACTTGATTATTTGTTGTTGTTTTAGATATTAATATGATTAATGGTAAACTTGCGGGTTTAGTAGACTTTAAAAAAATGAATGGTTGGTCTAAAATCTTGAAACTGTGCCATGATGACCCACAAGTATAGGGGACCGCAACAGTCTTCGAGGGAAGTAAAACCCAAATTTATTGATTCAACACAAGGGGAGCCAAAGAATATTTATAAGCCTCAACAACTGAGGTTTCAATTCAGCTGCACCTCAAAGTAGACTTGCTCGCAACAATTTATCAGTGGTAACAGTTTTATAGCAGCAGTAGTAGTAAAATAACAGGAGGAATAAAATAGTAACAACACTAGCAATTGCGGAAAACCGCACGATGGGAGTACCGTAGGCATAGAGGGAATGGATGAACGGGCGTTGCATGAATAAGATAGGTCATGTAATAATCTAAACATGGGCATTGCCTATAATAATATTAAAACATTCAATTTCTAGGATAACCACGGGCACGTGTTCCAATATAGTCATACGTACTCGCAATTAGAAACTTGCACAACATCTTTTGTCCTACCAGCCCGTTGCAGCGGAGCCTCAAGGGAAACAACTGGTAATTAAGGTGATCCTTTTTATGAAGCACCGTAGCAAAGCATTAACACTCCGTGAACACATGTGATCCTCACATCACAACCACCCCATCCAGTTGTCCCAATTTCTGTCACTTTGGGGCCTCGGGTTCCGGACAATGACATGTGTAAACAACTTGCAGATATGATCAAGAAACATAATTATACTCATGAAAGAAACATGTTAAGATCTGGGATCATGGCACTCGGGTCGTAGTGACAAGCATTAAGCATAACAAGTTGCAACAACGGTATAAAACACTAACAATAGATACTAGACACTATGCCCTAACAATCTGGAATAACTGCATGATCGATCTCACCCAATCCCTTCCATCCATCTCAGCCTACAGCGGTGTTTACTCAAAGATGGGCGGAGGAATCATGGATGGTTGATGGAGAAGAGGTGGCCGTGTCGATGGCGATGATTGATATGTCTGCAACGTATCTATTATTTCTGATGCTCCATGATGATATTATGCCAATTGCTACATTTTTTCTCCCTTCTTTATGTCTTTTTTATCGATTTTCCGAACTAACCTATTGACAAGATGCCATAGAGCCAGTTCCCTGTTTTCTGCCGTTTTTAGTTTCAGAAAAGTTGTTCTGGAAATATTCTCGGAATTGCAAAGTTCGAAGCCCGGAAGTCCTATTTTCCCCGGAAGCATCCAGAAGACCGAAGAGGAGACGAAGACGGGCACCAGGGGGCCACACCTTAGGGTGACCTGCTGTTCTGTTTTGATAGATTTCTGCCATTTATTGCATTTGAATCTTAATCTCTTTCTTTTGGTGTTCTTTTGAGAAAAACAGTTTTAAAAGAAGTTGTGACAGTAGCTAATGTGTTTTTGAGTGTTAGACTTGTGTTGAAACTGAACCATGTGAATTTATTATTTCGATTGCACTAACATTGCTAATGAAGATTGTGAGAAGTTTGGTGTGAAGGAAGTTTTCAAGGGTCAAGAGAAGAGGATGATATGATGTGATCAAGAAGAGTGAAAAGCCTAAGCTTGGGGATGCCCCGGTGGTACATCCCAGAAAATTCCAAGAAGACGGGGATGCCCAAGGCATCCACTTCTTCATCAACAAATTATCAGGTCACTTCTATTGAAACTATATTTTTATTTGGTCACATCTTATGTGCTTTACTCGAAGCGTCTTTTATTTTTGTTTTCGGTTTGTTTTGTTTTTGCTTTCAGTTTGTTTTTTCTTTTTCAATAAGCTTGGTTGGACCCCAGCATTCTTTTATTGGAGAGTGACACACTCCGCTTTTTCATGAGAATACTTTGTATTCTTAATCTCTGTCTAGCTGCTGCATTTATTTAGCTCTTGTTTTGCATGCATCTCTTATTAGAGCTGTTAGTTTTAGTAGTGTTATGTGAGTACTCTCATGTTTTCTTGCTCTATCATAGATTATTTTTGATAAAGCATGTTTTGTATGGTGCTTGTTGGGAGAAGAAAACTGTTGCTTGAAGTAGAATTTATAACAGTGCTAGTAGAAGCTTGTATAGACTGTGGCTAGAACTTTTTCATGCTATGCTAAATGTTATTTTAGTTTTAAATCCTTGTGGTTATTGAGTATCATGAATAGCCTCAAATAGCTGAGAGTGTTTAATATGTCTTGAAAGATTCATGAGTTGTTCTTGTCATAGTAAAGCATTCTCTTTCGAATGTTTTATTTGGTTGACTTCGCGCATGCTCACACCATGTTTATGACTACAAACCAGTCACGAATAGACTTCATGACCACTTAGTTTTTGAACTTGTGATACTACTTATGCTTTAATTAATGATGCTTATGTCGCTATGCATCATTATGGCTCTTATGCTCTCTTGATTTGTCGCTCCTAGTCTTTTTCTAGCCTCTACCTATACTGAGTATGAGCTCTACTCGTGCATCAAAACTCCTTAAACCAAAGTTTTTACCATTGTGCACACCATACCTACCTACATGTGGTATTTAACTGCCACTCCAAGTAAATTGCTCATGTGTTACCTTTAAAACCTTCAAAATTATTCCTGTTTTGTGTTCTTGTTTTTGCTCATGAGGACGTCAATAGAGAATCTTTATCTCACTTGTTGATTGGATTTCACACCCTGGACTAGTTGCTTCATCCTCTTATCCAAATAATAGAAGAGCTGGCAGCGGGGTGCCCAACCCCAAATTAATACAAACAAATTCTCTTCACTATTTTGCCCCTGATTTACCAGTCAAAGCATAATTGTGTAAACAAAAGAGAAAGAGGGATGACCTTCTACACCTGTTTCATCCTTCACCATGGGAGCCGCTCTTGTGAATACAGTTGGTTTGTGATGTACTGTATTGTCAGTTTACCATTCGTTGACCTTAACATACACCACTCCTAAAATATAAACACTCAGTGTCAAAATTTGAATACCTCTGTTTAATAAAATAAAAGCTCTAGCACGTGAGTGATTCCTGCTTCCCTCTGCGAAGGGCCTTTCTTTTACTTTTATGTTGAGTCTCCATCTTCTAGCTTTATGCACAGTTGAGAGAGAATTTTTTCCGTTCTGAGTTCTATGTGCATTTGTCCCATAAACATCAATAATTACTCCATAATGTGATATTATTTTTTCTTAAATTATTTGCTCTAGTCTTCCTCATGAACTTTGAAGGTGTCATGGCATTTATGTTTTTCCCCACTCTTAAGGACTAGCTAAATATCACTTTGCCATGATTTCTCTATACCTGAAACAAACGTCTACCTTTCTTTGCATTATTATTCATGATCCTTTATTTGAGAGACTCTTCGTGATGCAGAGTAATTACTATGCTTTATTATTAAAGTTCTATTTATCATGTTTGTGTTTTAAGTTCTATGATCTCAGCATGCATATGCTTTTACATTAGATTGATCATGTTTATGTTAGTAGCATGTCACCTCAGAAATTATTATGTTTTATCGTTTACCTACTCGAGGACGAGTAGGAACTAAGATTGGGGATGCTTGATACTTCTCCAACGTATCTATAATTTCTGATGCTCCATGATGATATTATGCCAATTGCTACATGTTTTCTCCCTTCTTTATGTCTTTTTTATCGATTTTCCAGACTAACCTATTGACAAGATGCCACAGATCCAGTTCCATGTTTTCTGCTGTTTTTAGTTTCAGAAAACTTGTTCTGGAAATATTCTCGGAATCGGAAAGTTCCAAGCCCGGAAGTCTTATTTTCCCCGGAAGCATCCAGAAGACCGAAGAGGAGACGAAGACGGGCACCAAGGGGCCACACCATAGGGTGGCGCGGACCCCCTGGTCACGCCAGCTATGGGTGTGGGGCCCCTGGAGCTCCACCGCCTTTGCCCTTTCGCCTATTTAATCCCCCCGGATGGAAAACCCTGGCACCTGATAAAAAATCCCCGAAAAGTTCCGCAGCCGCCATCACCGTCAACCCAAGATTAGGGGGGTTCTGAAGCTGACTCCGGCACCGTGCCGGAGAGGAAATCATCACCGGAGGCTTCTACATCACCATGCCTGCCTCCGGAGTCATGTGTGAGTAGTTCATCCTTGGACTACGGGTTCGTAGCTGTAGCTAGATGGTTGTCTTCTCGTTATATGCGTCCATGTTTAGATCTCATGAGTTGCCTATCATGATCGATATTGATCTTATGTAATTCTATATGTTGTGTTTGCTGGGATCCGATGAATATTGAACTTATGCCAAGTTTATTATAGTCTTTATTGCATATGTTATTTGTGATCTTGCATGCTTTCCGTTGCTAGTGGTTGCTATGGCCAAGTAGTTTCTAGTGATACCAAGAGGGAGTATTTATGCTTGATAGTGGGTTCATGCCTCCTGACTGCCTTGCTCGAGTGACAGAAACGTGAAGGGGGAGGATGTGATGTTGCCATTAGGGAGAAAACATCGGTGAGAGTGCCCGCGTGCATAATCATTGCTTACATTACACACTTTGTTTAATGCAGTTATATGTTGCTTGCAACTTAATACCTAAGGTGGTTCGGATGATAACCTGAGGGTGGATTATTAGTCATAGATATAGATGGATTTGGGTCTATGTATATTGTTGTAATGCCCGCACTAAATATCATAGTAGTCATCATGTTATAATGTGCACTACGGTGCAACCTCTATTTGTCAATTGCCCAGCTGTAATTTGTTCACCCAACATGTTATCTTTATGGAGAGACACCACTAGTGAACCTATGAACCCCGGTCCATTTTACACACTGTTAAACAAACCACAACAATTTCATGCTCTCTTTACTTACTGCAAGCATACATCATTTTCCACACTATATGTCTAATCTTTGTTTTCAGAAAGACCAGTGAGATTGACAACCTCACTGTACCGTTGAGACAAAATATTTTGGTTGTGCTGTGTGCAGGTTCCACGTTGTTGCTGACACCGGTGAGGCGCCATCACCAACGTCAGTGGCATCAACCTTCCAGAGATCCTCTTCATCCTACTTGATTGATAACCTTGGTTATTAACTAAGGGAAATTCTTGCCGCTTGCTCATCACACCCTCCTCTTGGGGTTTCCAACACAAAGTAGTCAATGATCTCCTTCGAATCCCCGTCCCGGCAGGGCACCAAAACATGAACTTCTGATCCCCGAGGTGGCGGTGGCGCTGTGTTGTGTTTCTGTGGAATATGACGAACCCCCTCGCGTTTTAGGTTTACGGGGCATATGTAGTCGAAAGGGGAGCCCGAGGGGGTTGAGGTGGCCCCCACTACCTGGCGGTGCGACCTAGGGATGCGCGCCCAGGGGTGGTCTGGGGCCCTCCTGGCCCCCCCTCCAGGTGTCCTTCTGGCTCCCGGGGTCCTCTGGTGATATAAGCTCAATGGGGTATTTTCTGGGTAATGTCCCGAAAGTTGATTTTGCTGCACAAAAACGAGACACCAAGGTAATTCTGCTGAAAACAAAGTTAGTACCTGTTTGTGGTATCCAAAACTCACAGCTTTAGAGGAAAGCAATAAGAAAAGTGTTCGAAAAAGGAGATACGTTTTGGATGTATCAACTCCCCCCAAGCTTAACTTATTGCTTGTCCTCAAGCAATTCAGAGACAACTGAGTGCGATAAAAGACTTTTACGAACACATTTGTTTCTTATGATGTAAATATACTCACTATATGATCAAGTGTTGAGGCATTTCATAATGAGATGTATGCAAGATAAAAGTCACCTAGCAGTTATGCAAACCAAGAAGAGATGCCAACAAACTAATAATAAACAACATTAAGTATACAAATACGCAGAATTGCAATGCTCATAATAGGGTATGATAAAGTATAATCGCTTTCCCTTAATAATGGAGCAAACCATAAATGCTAGGGCACCTCGGAAGTTCAAATGAAGACTAGAAATAAAAATATCAAAGATACAAGCATCAAAATTATACCACAATAAACCGTGTTTTGGGACAAGCACATTACACTAAGAATGACAACCGTGCTCTCAAGAAGGTGCATAAAGTGAAAAGGTGAATACTCAACATAAAAATAAAATAAAGGCCCTTCGCAGAGGGAAGCAAGGATTAACTCATGTACTAGAGCGTTTTATTTTATTAAACAAAGGTATTGAAAACATTTTTAGAGAGGTGTATGCTTATGTCAACAAATGGTAAACAGACAATATTATACGTCACAAGCCAACTAGACTTCACAAGAGCGGCTCCCATAGAAGGACGCATCTGGGTAGAAGGGCATTCCTCTTTCTCTTTTGGTTACACAATTATGGTTTGACTGATAAATAAGGGGCAAAATAGTGAAGAGAATTTGTTGTATTAATTTGGGGTTGGGCACCCCGCTTGTCGAGACATCGTAGTAGTTTTCATAGACTGGGGTGCCATGAGACTACGGTAGAGACGTGGGGTAACGGGATAGCGTAGTAACACAGAACACGGGATTTTACCCAGGTTCGGTACGTAGCGACAGTACGGCGTACCTACTCCTGCACTTCTCACTAATTGGGACTAAAGCCCGTATAACAGGGTCACAGTGTGAGGGAATAGATCTAGCTACTCGACGAGGATGAACTTCTCGGCGAGTTGCGTAGATCTTTTGCTTGTGAAACTTGAACCTATCTAATCTATCTCCCGTCCGGCTTTATATAATAGCCGGATTAGGGCTTACAGAACAAGAAACCTAGAAGACTACGTTTAACTTTGTAACTTGGAAAGTAAGGAATCCGTCTTCTCCTCCAAGCCAGATCACGTGGGCCGTGATCCGGGTTCTTATAGAATCCGGCTCCTGCGCGTCGGACTACTGGGCCGCCCAATGGACCTAAGCCCATTACCATGTAGGCCACCCTGGTAGTCCGGCTCTTTTGTCTACCATCTTCTATACCCCTATTCAGTATATATCCGACAGTAGCCCCCAGGAAGGATCAAAACTCTGATTCTCCGTCTTTCGTCAAATACATTTTGTCCGGGAAAACTTGATTCATCAGTCTTGATTCTTTCTTCTTTCCTTTTGAAGGAGATGGTAACATAAAACTCGGAACTATGAAAATCCGGCCTTTCTTCTCGCGATCCTTCGCGGAAAAGGAACTTATGACATCAGTGCTTTAATCATGCTGACGCAAGCGCCGCTTGGTTTCACGCGGGAAACCCTGCAACGTATCTCTGACAGATTCTCACGAGAAACGAGGAGATAGCCATCATTCCCCTGTCGTTTCGTTTCCCGGATTTTCCGGCGAGCGACACGCGTCGAACATCCAACGGTCAAAAGAGCCGTTGGCACGTATCTAAACGGATATCTGGCTATAAATAGCCATCATCGTCCTCCTCCGAAACTTTCCTCACTCCCACACTGCCCACGCCATTGACGCGAGCTCGAGAGCAAGTTTCCTGCCCCAAGCGCACTTAGCTTCCAAGCACGCAGAACGCACCAAAACGCGCCACCAAAGGATGGCATCCTCGCCGCCTTCACCGACCCGCGCCGCCATCGACGAGCTCGTCAACGACCTAGATCCGCAATCGGGGGCGCAAAAGCCCACCGGCGGTGAGCCGGAGAAGACCACGGCTTCCGCGGCGGGCGGAGAAAACACTTCCACCACCGCGGACATAGCATCATCAAGCGCCGCGACAACCCCACGGTTTGCACCAACGACGGCGAGGGTCAAGATCCCTTCCCGTGGCGATGAGTGCTTCGCTACCGGAGCCAACAGCAGAACAGAACTTGTCGGCAATTGGAATCCGAGTAATACTTCTCTCGTTCTTCTTCGTCGGATGACAAAAGAAGGTTACATAGTTAAAGGCAAATGGCGGATCTCGAAAGATGAACCCAAGCCCAAGCCAAAAGTCGGAGGATGCGTCATCCTTACTTCTCACATCACGAGAGGTATGGGTTTTCCCCCTTCCGCCTTTTTTCTAGACATCCTTAACTTATATGGCGTCCAACCACACAATATTTCTCCGAATTCCATCCTCTACTTAGCCAGTTTCCAAGCCCTTTTCGAAGGAGATCTCGGGATGACACCTGACCTAGGTTTCTGGAAGTATTGTTTTGAGGTAAAGCATAATATCACACATGGCATATCGCCTATTTGCGGGACTATATCTTTTACCCTTAGAAAATTTAGGGAGGAATGGTACCCAAAAATAGAAATGCCGGAACCAGACCAATCTTGGCTAGGTTCTTTCTTTTATCATCAGGATATTCCATTCCCAGGCAGGACAACCGGGTTTCCTCCCTTTGTTAACTCTGCTGCTATTCCTCGCGAGAGTTGGACAAACACAGCAGTAGAAAATTTGCCAGAAAACCTGATGAAGATAAAGCGGCGCATCGCCAAACTTTCTTCCTCTCAACCTTCTTTGATTGGGAAGGATACCGTTATGTGCTGGTTCGGACGCCGCATCCAACCTCTCTCTTTTCGTTCCCGACTCCTTTGTGAATACCAAGGGCCAGAAGATATCATGAGAGGAACAGATAAGGCCTTTACCAAAAAGGATTTTATAGGACGACTTCACCAACTGGTTGCCGCCAGTAGTCAGGTTGAGGAAAATCTGGCGATCTATCATGTGGAAAACCCGGTCCCTAAGGTATTTATCTTTCCTTGTTTCCGAGTTTTTCCTCAGATTATCTTCTCTCTCTGCTTTTTAACATACTATTAACTCCTTCCTAGTTTGATGAACTTGGAGAAAATGATCTTGCTTCCGATGCTGAGCTCAACAAATTGCATGCCGAGTTTCTCAACAATCGGAAGCGCAAAAGGCAATCAGCTATTAAAAAGGAATCTATTCCCAACCTGGACGATACCCGGTTAAAAGAAGAACCATTCGACGAACTCGGATATATTCGTCCAGAAGCAAAGAAATTCTTTGCTCCTGCGCCTCTAATTCGCCCTTGGCCACAAAATGGGTTAGTTATTCGCAATGACATTGCTTTTTCACCTCGTCAAGTTATACACGATGGCCTTCATCACGTTGGGATTCTCTTTGCGGAATATGCCAAAGAATTCCACGAGGTTTTCACCGACTTGCGGGAAATGAGCCAGGTAATACTTCTAGCCCCCAAGCATTAAGTTGAAATATGAATTCTTCTTAATGTTTCTTCAAATGCCTGTTCAAACTTAAGCATCTGGCTTTCATTTCCATGTTATAGCATTCCGCAGACGCCATAAACTTAGAAGTTTTGAAGAAGCTTAGTCTCAAGAGCAAAGAAGTAAAAACCCTTCAATCTGTTATTGAGACGAAAAGCAACGAACTAGCGTCAACTCAACGACGACTATCAAAAGCCACCGGTATTTTGTTTTGTACCATTTGTTTTCTCTGGAGAATGCTTGCTGAATTGTTTTGTAAACTCAAATTAATTATTGCCCTCCAGCTGCTTTAAACAAAGCCAACAAATTAGCAGAAAACAATGTCCATGTTTCTCGGCTTCGTGAGGAAAACTCGAATCTCCGAAAGGAACTTCTGAAAGTTCAGGAAGACCTGGAAGCCAGTAATCTGGCCCTTGGGATTGCTCAATCCAAGGCTTCTTTACAAGCAGCGGAAGATAAATCTGTTATCAATGATTTGGAAAGTATGCTACTCCCGCGCATGAAAGAAAGCGACGAAATTGACAAGGTTCTTGGTAACTTAATTTATTTTTACCAATGTCTTCCTGTCTTATCTCTTATATTTTTTCATGTAAACTTTGATTTTGTCAAAAAAGCAGGAAATTTTCCAGGAATTTCTTGGACTGAAAAGATCCGGGCCTTTTGGGAAGTGTGGAATTCAATCAGGAATGCAGGAATGCAGCTGATTAGTAAATTCCTTCCCACAAGTACTGTACAATTTTCGGAAGTCTACCGGCTTCCGGGTGCCATCACAGAGGTAGCAGAGTCGAGAGAATCTATCCTTCGCTCTGCCGCACGAGGTGGTGCACGCATGGCACTTGGCCTTATGCGTCTACATTACCCTAATGCTAGATCTTGGCGCGTAGCATCCGGTATCCCTCAAGGATATACAAAAGCGCAATGCAATGCAATTTTTGACGAAGTTAAAGGGCATGCTTCCAAGATTGCCTCTATGGTTAATATTTCCATTACTTATCCGGAAGAAGAAGTGCCCGCAGCCCCCGAGAATGATAGCAGTGATGAAGACTCGGATGCTTGAGGGAATACACTTAACCCGAATGATGGATGTGTATAGGAGCTTTTTTACAATGTAATTCATATTGTAATGCTTCTATGTCATTTGTCGGAACAAGAACTCCGCCTTTTGCAATTTCAAGCTTCTTGCAAAGTTTTTCCGGGTTTGACTATTCCTTTATCTTCTAAGTAATCTGGCATCTGTGTTTTAACTGCTCTAGTGTTTAAAAATGGCTCAATTAGCAATATGTATCGTCATGTCGAGTAACTGGGGACGAACCAAACAGTTTTTAAAACTCAGAAACATGGATTATGCTAGAAGCATTTTTACTGACTAGCTTCAGTAACCCAACACATACACAATCAGATAAAATTTAGAGAAAACCAGGAACTGCTCTGAAACTTGGGCACGCAGGCACAATCCGAGTTTCCTTTAACCTTTAACAGGCCGAATCGTTCAGCTTTTAAACACCGAGCACGCAGGCACAATTCGGGTCAACATTGAGTATTTGTAAGATCATTGGGAAATAGATAAGGCGGAAATATTTTGTACTTATAATGAATATGAATTCCGACAACTTTATTTCATGATCTCAAAGATGTTTACATAGAAATTGAACTAAGTATAGAAGGGACGTAATTGCTGGATACTCCAAGGCCTCTTTGTCTCTCCTAGTTCATCATCTATTTTTCTCTTTCTTTTGCGATTCGGCTTCTCGGGATCGTCTTCCGTATCTCGAATGTCAACAAGATAGTATGATCCATTCTTCATGGCTTTACTGATGACAAATGGTCCTTCCCATACGGGGGCCAATTTGTGCTTCCTTTGCTGCACCAACCTCAGCACTAAGTCACCTTCTTTAAAAGAACGATGCCTGATTTTCCGACTGTGATAACGTCGTAAACCTTGCTGGTAGATGGCGGATCTTTGAAGCACAAGTTCTCGTTCCTCTTCTAGGAGATCGACGGCGTCTTGTCGTGCTTCCTCGGCATCCGAGTCGTCAAAATTCTGCACTCTCGGGCTATCATGGATCATGTCCGTTGGAAGAATAGCTTCCGCACCATAAACCAGGAAAAACGGAGTTTGTTCGGTTGACCTATTTGGCGTCGTTCGAATACTCCACAACACGGAAGGTAGCTCTTCTACCCACGCTCCAGCTGCTCTATGGAGAGGAGATTCGAGTCTTGGGCGTATTCCTTGCAGGATTGAACTGTTCATTCTTTCAACCTGTCCATTAGATTGCGGGTGCGCCACAGATGCAAGATCTAAGCGGATTCCCGTTTGTTGGCAGTATTTTGCCAACTCTCCAATGGAGAAATTTGTCCCGTTATCAGTTATTATGCTGTGTGGGACACCATACCTCATTACTAAATCAATAATGAAATTTCTGGCAGTTGCGCCATCCAGCTTTTTGATAGGTTTAGCCTCCACCCATTTTGTGTACTTATCTACCGCTACGAGTAGATGCGTAAGTCCACCTCTTGCAGTTTTGAACGGTCCCATCATATCTAGCCCCCAGACCGCAAATGGCCATGTGATAAGGATAGTTTTAAGTGCTTGGGCCGGCAAATTGGTCTGCTTGGCGTAATATTGACATCCTTCGCACGTATTCACTATGCGCTCGGCGTCTGTCTTGGCTGTTAGCCAGAAAAACCCCGCCCGGAATGCTTTTTTGACTATGCTTTTTGATTGAGCATGATGTACGCAATCGCCGGCATGGATTTCTTCCAGTATTTCTCTTCCTTCTTCTGGTGAAATACACCGTTGAAATATTCCGGAAGTACTGCGTTTATACAAGTGATCATTGATCACCACGTATCCTTTGCACCGATGCTGTATTTGCCTTTGCAGTACTTCGTCTGCTCCTTCCGGGTACTTCTGATTGACTAAGAAGTTTAAGTATGGAATTGTCCAATCCGGTTTAACGAGCATGACCTCAATTGTTTCAGATGCCAGAGGGTAATCAACGTCTCCACCCTTTATGGATGGTTCATGCAAATGCTGGACGAATACTCCTGGTGGTAAAGTTTTTATTCTCTCTGATCCCATGCGGGCTAACGCATCCGCGTTCCAATTTTCCTCCCTTTTTATGTGAAGGACTTCGAACCCGAAGAAACAGATGGCGAACTCATCCACCGTCCTCCGATATTCGGCCATTATAGGGCTTTTCGCGTCCCAGGTTTGGTTGAGCTGATGCTGTACCAAATCCGAGTCTCCATAGCACAAGATGCGTTTTACCCCTATTTCTTTTGCAATATGCAAGCCATGAAGCAGAGCTTCGTATTCTGCCACATTATTACTGGCGTTGAAGTGTATTTGTAATACATACTCCATTGTGTCTCCCTTGGGAGATTTTAGAACTACGCCGGCCCCAGCTCCCTCCTTCATCTTGGATCCGTCAAAGTGCATGATCCAGTACTCGGATTCTGGCATCGGTGTATTTTCCATTGCCTCTGTCCAGTCGGCGACGAAATCTGCCAAAACTTGGGATTTTATTGCCGTCCTTGGCTGGTACTTAATGTCGAAGGCTGCCAACTCGATGCCCCATTTGGCTACTCGGCCGGTTGCCTCCGCATTGTTTATAATATCCCCTAGTGGCGCTTTACATACCACTGTTATGGAATGCCCTTGGAAGTAATGGCGCAGTTTTCTGGATGCAAAAAATACGCCATATGCCAGTTTCTGGTAGTGCGGGTATCTTTGTTTGGATTCGGAGAAAACTTCACTTATGTAATATACCGGATGTTGATCTGGTATGCTTTGCTCTTCCTTTGTCCGTTCCACAACGATTACCGCACTAATAACCCGATTTGTAGCCGTAAGGTATAGTAACATGGGTTCTTCGTCTTTTGGAGATGCCAAGATGGGAGCGTTCATCAAGGTTTCCTTCAACTGAGCCAACGCTGCATCGGCTTCTTCTGTCCATTCGAACTTGTCGGATTTCTTCAACAGTTTGTAGAGTGGTAAGGCTTTATCCCCCAGTCGACTAATAAATCTGCTGACGGCTGCAGCGGAACCCGTCAATCTTTGGACATCTTTTACACATGTAGGCTTTGAGATATTCAAGATTGCCTTGATCTTTTCCGGGTTAACTTCTATTCCTCTGTGAGAAACAATGAAACCCAGAAGTTTTCCTGAGGGAACCCCGAATACGCACTTAGATGGATTCAACTTCATCTTGTAAGTGCGCAAGTTTTCGAAGGTTTCTCGCAAATCCTCAAGGAGTGTATCTTTTTCCTTGGTTACGACAGCAATATCGTCCACGTAAACATGGACGTTTCTGCCAATTTGACTATGCAAACAGCGTTGCATGCAACGCTGGTAGGTTGCACATGCGTTCTTCAGGCCAAAAGGCATGGTTACGTAATAGTACGTCCCATACGGGGTTATAAAAGAAGTCTTGATTTGATCTTCCTTTTTCATGCGTATTTGGTGGTACCCGGAGTATGCATCCAAAAAGCATAAAAGCTCAGAGCCTGCAGTGGCGTCTATTATTTGATCGATTCGCGGTAACGCAAACCTATCTTTCGGACACAACTTGTTCAATCCTGTGTAATCTATACACATTCTAAGAGCAGTGGTGTCTTTCTTCGGCACTAATACCGGATTTGCGGACCAATCAGTATGGATTACTTCCTTTATGAAATCCGCTGCTAAAAGCCGGATAATTTCCTTGCCAATAGCCTTCCGTCTTCTTCCGTCAAATCGACGGAGACCTTGTTTGACGGGTTTTGATCCGGGAATAACCTTGAGTTGGTGCTCAGTAAGTTCCCTGGGTACGCCTGGCATGTCAGCTGGACACCAGGAAAAAATATCCCAGTTCTCACGGAGGAACTTGATGAGCTCGCCTTCCTATTTGTCGGTCATCCCAGTCCCTACTACGACAAATTTTGTCGGATCTTTGGGATCTAGGATTACCTGTCTTGTATTCTCGGACGCCTTGAAGCTATCTGTTGGCTTCCGAGTTTCTTTTCCTGCCGGCATTTCTTTCGGCGATACCTCCTTGGCTAATTCCTTCAGTTCGTCCTTTGCTATAACTCTCTGAGCGCAAAGGGCGTTTTCTTTCTCCAACTCGTTTGCCAGCTTGAAATCACCGGCAATGGTGATTACTCCTCCTTTGGGTCCTGGCATCTTCAGCTTGTTGTAGATATAGCAAGATCTTGCCATAAATTTGGCGAAAGCCGGACGTCCGAGTATTGCGTGATACACGCTTTCGAACCGACACTACTTCGAAGGATACTTTTTCCTGCCGGAAGTGATCTTTATCTCCGAAGGTGACATCTAGGGAAATTTCTCCTAGGGATCGTGCTTGCCTGCCAGGAACAATGCCGTGGAAGCGTATATTGCTGTAGTTGAGCTGGGACTCGGAGATCTTCAAGTGCTTCAGTGTATCCAGGTACATTATATTGATGCTGGATCCTCCGTCCATCAGCACTCTTCTTAGCCTAGTGTTTTGAACAATAGGGCTTACAACAAGAGCTTGTGTGCCGGGTTCAGGGATATTTCCGGGATGATCTGACTGATCCCAGATTATCGGTGTGTTGGAGTACTTCAAGAATTTCGGGGTCGCAGGAACAACCGCGTTTATTTCTCGAAGTGTTCTTTTGGCCACCTTTGCTGACGGGGTTGCTAGGAAAGTTAACATTGCTTCTCCGTCAACTCTCGGAAATTTGGGTTCGCCTTTTCGCTGCTGTTCCTGGATTTTTTCATCAGTGTCCGATTCACTGTCTTCTTTTTCAGCTTCTGGCTTTTGTTTGGCAGGTTTCCTCTTGGAACCTTTCCCTTTATTTCCGGATCCTGCATTGCCTTTCATATGCTTGTTTAACCGGCATTGCGCGTTTGTGTGGGTTGGTTTCCCAAACTGAGAGTGGTGGACGCAGGGTTCCGACTTAATTCTCTCCCATTCTTCGGGAGTGTAGTTGATTGGATCTGGACTGCGGCCTTTCCACTTGTTCACCTTTTCTCCTCCAAAGGCTATGTTGACCTCCTTGGGCTTTGTTGTTGACTCCGGAGTTCCTTTTTTATCAGAACGAGGGGTTTTCTTGGCCAGTATCAGTGACTCAATATTGCCTCCTCTTGCTCTGATATCATCTTCGGCTGCAGCATGCTCGTTAGCGGTTGTAAGCATAGATCCGAGATCTTTGTGCTTTTTAGAACCAACCATGAACGGTACAAGTCCGGGTTTTAGGCCATTGACGAAAGCATGCATTGCTTGTACGTCAGTTACTCCAGAGCAACTATTCTTCATTGCAGTCCATCTGGAGATGAAATCCACGTATGGTTCGTCTTCAAATTGGGTGCAACGGTTCAGCTGGTTGATGCTATTTGGGCGTTTGTATGTTCCCCGAAAATGCTGAGTAAATACTCTCGCCATATCATCCCAACTGTCGACAGTTCTTGATGGTAAACCATTGATCCAATCTCTGGCTCCGTCTAGCAACATTAGGGGAAGAAACTTGACAGCTTCCAGGTCTGTCCCGTTGTTGATTTGGACGGCTGTGTAATAATCTGAGAGCCAGGTATCCGGGTTTGTACTGCCGGTATACTTTTGGTAGGTTGGACCAACTTTGGCGAAGCCAGAATGCAGGGTTATCCTTCGGATCCTGTCAGTAAAACACTTAGGACCAAAGTATAGATCATCCTTTTCTGCTCTATCAATATGTGCAGAATATCTCCCGGCTGAATGGACAGAAGGGGATCTGCTCCTTTCTTTTCCATTGTTGCGCGGACGCGCTTTTCCGAGGTTATCTCTATCTCTTCCGTTGTCACGCCCCCTGGGATTAGGTGGAGTCCTGCTCCTGTACCTTTCCTTATCTTTAGGCGGTGTCCGAGATCTTTCACGTCTGTGAGGTGTATCGTATCTTCCAGCTTTTTCAGCTGAGTTTCTCGGAGGTGGCATTATTTTGCCGTCATTCCGGTGTTTGTCTTCCCGATCGTGTGGTTTATATCCATCTTTCGGGAGATGAGGTCCGGTTCTAGACGCTGCGTCCCGGTTGTCGGGGTTTTTCTTGTCTTTTCTCGGATCCTCTTTTTTATCCGAATCTCCTGGTTCTTCCGGTCCAGGTGCTCCAGCAGCGCAAGTAACTGTTTTGCAGAGGGCGGAATTATCATGCAGCCTCCCTGATCTCTCTTGGCCTCGCTGTTGCTGCTGTAGTGCTTTTCCTAGGAAAGCATACACCCCTTGGAGTTTTTCCCCGTTGGAATACAGATCGTTGTTTAGGATGGCGAACGCTGCTTCCGTGTTTTCCGCTGCGGTTTTGTATATTGGTTCGCCCTTGGCATCTTTGCCGTTTAACTGCTTTTGCCAAGATGGGTTATAAAACCATTCTTTTGGCGGCAGTTCTTCCGGTTTTGCGATTCTGGGTAACCTAGTAGGTTTTAAGGCAGATCTATGCTTTCTCTCGTACTCCTCTATTTCTTCCTTCATGACTTTGATGTCATTATGGGTTTGTTGGAGATGTTGCCGAGATCTAAGCAGATGTTGTTGTTGCCGTTGGAAAGCTTGTCTCCTGGCTTCCAGCATCTCAGGGGGTTCATCTGGTCCCACTGGTGTTTGTAATAGTTCTTGCTCTTCCAGTTCTGTCATTGGCGGAGCAGTGATTTCCTTAGATTTCTTTTCCGCGGGCTTTGTGCCACTAATATCTCCAACTTCCAGGTTTTCATCAGCGAGATCAGCTGACTTTTTCTTCCGGAGTTTGTACTGGAGTTTTTTAGAAGCACGGTGCTTTTTCTTGGAACAAGGAGGTTTTTTGACAGGTTCATCTTCTGTCATCTCCTTGACATTAGGGAATATCGGAGAAGTTTCTCCGTCTTCTCTCTCTTCCACTGGCGGAGGGGTTTTAGGGCTTTCCTGGCTGTCGGCACCCGTTGTATCAGCTGGTTTTGCCATTAGCACTTCATGGAATCCCTCTTGAAAGGACTTAACTTTTCTTACAAAGGCATCCTCGTCTTCGTCTTCGGAGTCGAAGTTATCCGATCCGGTTTCCGACTCCAATCTCGCCTCAATGGCGGCAAGCACGGACTCTGCTTCCGAGTTCATCGTCTGGTTGACGGATGTCGGGTCTTCCGTCTCTGTGACGGGTATTGGTTCTTCCGTCTCTATGACGGGTAGGTTGTTATCTGCCTCTTGCACGGGATATCCGTCATCCGTGTTTTCAGCGATTTCGGATTGCACCATGCCGATAAAGTGCGTATCACTGTTTTGTCAGCGATCTGAGCAGAATCCGGCATCATAGTCGTCTTCGACTGGGTATAGGGCGGGTGGGATAAATTTGCTTCCACCGCAAAACCCCATTGCCTCTGCAGTTAGTCCGATAAAGATGTTAGCAGATCCAATCGGTAACACGCAGGCACTTACCAGGTGGTTTTGCGCCGGTATGTAGGATCCGTTGTCGAGGAAGCGCCCGACGTCGTCGTCGAATTCCAAGCTTCCGACAGTGATCGATCTTCCAATTCCGCCGAGTATCCCAGATCGGAATTTCACGCCTGACGTCGTTTGCCCCACGGTGGGCGCCAACTGTCGAGACATCGTAGTAGTTTTCATAGACTGGGGTGCCATGAGACTACGGTAGAGACGTGGGGTAACGGGATAGCGTAGTAACACAGAACACGGGATTTTACCCAGGTTCGGTACGTCGCGACAGTACGGCGTACCTACTCCTGCACTTCTCACTAATTGGGACTAAAGCCCGTATAACAGGGTTACAGTGTGAGGGAATAGATCTAGCTACTCGACGAGGATGAAATTCTCGGCGAGTTGCGTAGAACTTTTGCTTGTGAAACTTGAACCTATCTAATCTATCTCCCATCCGGCTTTATATAATAGCCGGATTAGGGCTTACAGAACAAGAAACCTAGAAGACTACGTTTAACTTTGTAACTTGGAAAGTAAGGAATCCGTCTTCTCCTCCAAGCCAGATCACGTGGGCCGTGATCCGGGTTCTTCTAGAATCCGGCTCCTGCGCGTCGGATTACTGGGCCGCCCAATGGACCTAAGCCCATTACCATGTAGGCCACCCTGGTAGTCCGGCTCTTTTGTCTACCATCTTCTATACCCCTATTCAGTATATATCCGACACCGCTGTTGACTCTTCTATCATTTGGATAAGCGGATGAAGCCACTAGTCCAGGGTGTGAAAGCCAATCAACAAGTGAGATAAAGATTCTCTATTTACGTCCTCATGAGCTAAAACAGGGGCACAAAACATGAATAATTTTTCGAAGGTTTTAAAGGTAGCACACGAGAAATTTACTTGGAGTGGCGGTTAAATACCACATATATAGGTAGTTATGGTGGACACATTTGGCAAACTTTGGTTTTTGGGAGTTGGATGCACGAGTAGAGCTCATACTCAGTACATGTGAAGGCTAGCAATAGACGGGGATCGACAATCAATATGGCAACAACTGTCATAATCATGCTCGCGACAAAAAAATTAACAGGGCCATAAAATGATACAAATACTCTAAGGCAAAATAAATCGTCGAGGCTTAATTGACGTTTTGTTTTCAGTCATATGCACGCGTGAGCATGTGCCAAGTCAATTCAAATGAAACAATCAGAGGCAGATACCACAATGTCATACCCTTCTATGAATAAAACAATGCAAGCAAACATTCATACGACATGCTATCTTATATTAATAGGTTGGAACCACACGCGTGAGAGCACGATCTACTAAGCATCAATTAAATAACATACACCTTACACAAACGAACTAAGCATGTTCATATGGATGAGTATATGTACAAAAATAAAACAAATAGATTTCATACCAGCCTCTCACCACAACTTGAATTGTTGTAAATCATCATTATTGCTCTTCACTTGTGGATTGAGTAATATAGAATGAAACCAAGATCCAAAGGAGACACGAAAGTACGGTGAACTCTGCACCAAACTTTACAAAACCAAAGAAGAACAACAAATATTTTTGGGTTTTCGAATTAAAACAAGAACAGAAGGAAACGAACAAACAAAGCAAAATATTTTTGGATTTTTTTGAATATTAAACCGAAACAAGAAAATAAAGAAAACCAACAAAATAAACTAAAGGAGCAAATAAAGAGAAACAACATAAATATGTTTGGTCTTTTGTGTTTTGGAAAGCAATAATAAAGCAACAAAACAAAAAGAAATGAAAGAAGCAAAAGAAAACAAAAATGAACAAAAGAAACCAAAACATGGATATACAAAGAACCGACTAAAAATGATATAAAGATGGGCGTGATGTCGGTATACCTCCCCCCAAGCTTAGGCTTTTGGCCTAAGTGGAGATCAATCACGACGCGGGAAGTATCCCCACTGTGGTGGGTCATCCCTCGCATGGTCGTACTCGGGCGCCCATGAAGAAGATGAAGCTGCAGGCACATAGTCATAACCGGAGTGCTGGTATGGGATCCCCGCAATGTCAGAGAGCTGGACGAAATCACTATCGTCCCCCTCTATGACATCCTCCCCATGCTAAGGGTGGTGCTCAATGTATGTGTCCAGCTCAATCTCAGAAAGTGTCCATCCTTTCATGTCATTTTGATTAAACAGTAGAGGTGGAGGAAAAGTAATACTCTATCAGTTTTAGTCACTCTCCACCTGGATTGTTTGGAGAAAGTTATTCCATAAGATAAATTGTTCAGGTGAACATGGGTAGAGTGAAACTTATGTTGAATCATGGAAACAAGGTCCAACCTCTCTAAAGGAAACTACAGGTCTAGAGGGTGTGGCTCCACACCATGCAAAGCTAACAAGCGTGAGGCAATAAGACCTCCACAAATTCCGCCCTTCTCACGGTTAAGTGAGAGATGGTAAGCAATTAAAGCACCAAAGTTATAATACCTATCACGTCTTAAGGCAGCTGAGATAAAAGCGAGATCATAAAAAAATAGCTTGTTGGCAGTTTTCCTAGCTAACACACATTTAGAAATAAAATAAGCAAAGTATCGAATGCTAGGGAGTTGAATTTCTCGTATTTTACCACTCTCCCCCGTGAAACTTCTGCCTTGGAAAATCTCCTTGTATAATTACAGCAGTAGTTTAGGCTTCCCTTTAATTTTCTCACATGAACCCCACTCTGGTCCCTTGATAGCTGCACAAAAATCATTGAAAGGCAAGTCTACAACTTTATTATAAATTTTGTAATGGACCATAGGGTTAGTCGAAGACCATCTAAAGCGAAAGTCCCTGCACCACAAACATAGTTAGTTTAACATGTTGAGTAGATTCATCCTAAATGAAGCGGTCCAGTCCTGCATTATGCACAAGAGTACCTGCAGAATTCCTGTAATCCGCATGAATTCCTGTAATGCACAAGAGTATTGATGGAAACACTCTTTATTCACGGTGCACTGGCATGACCTCATGCAACTCCAAGTCATGCTGGTTTAGTTGATGCACATTATCTTCCATCTCTGAAATTTTTGCCAATCATCGCAAAAATTGATTTAAGGCAACTACAAGGTGGAAACTACCATAGAGACTTATAGTACAACTAAACATGCATCAAAACCATATTATTTGCACTCAAATAAAGCATGCAAACTCACATAACCTGTCACCTACAGTACCAAAATACTCAAGAAATACTCCACCAAACAAAATTCTACTTGGATAATCGGAGGAGTCACATACCGGAGAGCAAATGCACCAAATTTCAGCAAAAATGGTGGGCTGAGCAAAAGAGATTGAAAAATCCCGAGGAAGAACAGCAAGAAAACGGGTTCCAGGATTTTTTTTGAGTTTGTGCGGTGAGAGAGGAATCTTTGGCATTGGAGAGAGTTAGTGGAGGGCCAGGGGCCCCACACCATGTGATGGCACCACCAGGGGGCAGGTCACGCCCCCCTATGGTGTGTTTGACTGGTGCGTCCCCCTGGGGTCTCCCAAGTGGCTCTCTGCCTCATTTTTGGTTGTAAACAATTTATTATATTTTTTCTGAAATTTTTCGAGAGACTTTATTTTGAGGTATTTCCAGAATTTAATAATTAATTAAAATCCTGGAAAAAAAATGTGGAAAGGTGGAAAACAAAACCAAAACCAGGACTACATAGGTTCTAAGACACTCCAATGAAAAAATAACCAAAGAAAACAAAGGTGGCAGTGGTGAAAACAAAATTATGGGTGGTGAAAACATGCATAGACACAGTAATCAGGTTGAAAACATGACTACGGGTGATGGAAAACATGATTATACTAAAGTAGCAAGGTGATAGCAGAAGTAAACATGGTGAAAACATAATGGGGAATGTGAAAACATAGTGAAACCATTGTCCTCTTCATTCAAAATTATTTTGTTAACAAGGGTGATCAAGTCTTGTTACCAGAACAATTTCCATATGAAGCAAAACTTTGCATATCACTAAATAATTATGTTACCTCAATCTTGATAGACATAGTCCTGATCATAATAATTTCATATTCTTTTGGTGGATTTGGAATGGCACAATAAAATTCTCCAATCTTGATGGTCTCAATATTTTCAATTGAATTTAAACCATATCTTCTATCAATCTTCTTGGGAAAGTAAACAATATGCTCTTAATCATTAGCATTAAAAGTTACTTTTCCTTGATTGCAATTAATAACAGCCCCTGTAGTGTTAAGAAAAGGTCTCCCAAGAATAATAGACATATTATCATCTTGAGTCATTTCCAACACAAAAAAGTCAGTTAATATCAAACAACTAGTAGCAACTTGAACATCAACATTCTCACAAATACCAATAGGAATAGCAGTAGATTTATCAGCCATTTGCAAATATATATACCATTGTGTATAAATTTTTCAAGAGAGCGCCTCTTATAGAGAGAAAAAAGCATAACACTAACTCCAGCTCCCAAGTCACATAAAGCAGTTCTACATAATTATTTTTAATAGAACAAGGGATAGTAGGAATACCAGGATCTCCAAGCTTCTTTGAAACCTTTCCATTGAAAGAGTAATTAGCTAGCATAGTGGAAATTTCCTCATTCGGAATCTTCCTTTTATTAGAGACAATATCTTTCATATATTTAGAATAAGGAGGCAGTTTAATAGCATCAGTCAAATGGATTTGCAAAAACAGAGGTTTCATCCACTCAAAAAACTTGTTATAATGTTCTTCCTCCTTTGATTTGTGTTTCTTATTACGAAAAGGCATTGCTTTTGTACCCAAGGCTCTCTTTCATTACCATGTTTATTAGCAATGAAGTCCTCCTTAGTTTACTTCATAGTTTTAGTTTGCTTTTCAGGTTCAACTACAGTTTCTTCTTTATCAGAAGCATGACCTTTATCATTACCACTTCCAGTTTCAGCATCAGAAATAGATATACTATTAGGATCTTTAGAAGGTTCAGGAGATTCTACAACATTTTTGTATCTCTTCTTTATTTGCTTAGAAGGAGAACAATTGTTTTTAGGTTGCTGAGAATCTTGTTCCATTCTTTTAGGATGTCCTTCGGGATACAAGGTGTCCTGAGTAGAAACACCACTTCTAGTAATTATTTCACAAACATGTTTTTCTCTAGAAGCATTAGCTAGCATATCTTTTTCACTTTATTGAGTTGACCAATTTGAGTTAGAACCATATGGAAATGTTTAACAAGCATTTTAACATCATTAGAGGTTCTCTCAATAATACCATGCAAATTATCAATAGCTCTAGAGTTTTCCATAAGATGGTTTTGCACTCTCATATTAAACTTGTCTTGCTTAAAAACATAATTATCAAATTCATCTAAGCATTGATCAGGTGGTTTAGAGTAGGGAATATCTCTATTATCAAAGTATTGGAGAGAGTGTACCTAAACAGTTGATGGATTAGGAATAGGCTTACATAATTCTTCTATAGGAGGTAAATTCTTCACATCTTCAGATTTAATACCCCTCTCTTTAAGAGATTTCTTGGCTTCCTTCATCACTTCATCATTTAATTCAATCATCTCTCTATTCTTGGGTGTTTGTATTGGTGTTGGCTCTGGTGTAGGTGTAGGCTTGGGTATATTCCAATCATCATTATTTTTTGGCTATTTTAGCCATTAATTCCCCAGCTTCTTCTGGAGTTCTTTTATTGAAAACACAACCAGCATAATTACCCAGGTATGTCCTAGATTCAACAGTTAGTCCATTATAATATATATCTAGGAGCTCATTTTTAGGTAATGGATATCTAGGGCTAGCTCTTATCAAAGAACAAAACCTTGTCAGAAATTCAGGCAATTTCTCTCCTTCAATTTTCTCAAAGTACAAGATATCCTTCACATCAGCATGTTGGGCACAACCAAGAAAATATTTTTGAAAGAAAGCATTAACCAAATCCATAGGATTAGTAATAGATCCAGGTGACAGATTGCTAAACCAAGTTTTAGCTTCATCTTTCAATGAGAAAGGGAAGATCTTGGTAATAAAATAAGTATGCGGCTTAATATCATCAGAAAATAAAGTACTCAAAGATGAAAGATCATTCATGTGCCATAGCACTTTTACTTTCAGTTCCACAAAAAGGTTCCTTCTCAAAAATAGATATATAAGATAAATATAGAGATAAATCACAATCCTTGTCTCTAATGTGTATGGGAGGTGTGGCAAACTTAGCATCAAGAGAAGATTTATATTTCACAACATGTCTTGCAAGAAGACTCTTAAGTGCACTTGAAGGAGTATTAGCTTGAGCTTCCTTAATAAAATAATCATTAAATTCAATATAGGTTTCATCAAGATCATCAACACACTCAGGTGAATTAACAGGTGTACCAATATTTTCAACAAGAATTTCAGCATTTTCAATTTGTTTGGATTTAGCAATTGTAGCATCTAGGAAAGGACCTAGAGAACCAGTATCATCAAGCACAGTAGAAGCATCATCAAAAGTATCAGAAGCATTTTCAGACTCAGCAGAAGTAACAGTGCGTGTAGCATGTGGTGGAGTAAGAAGCTTACTCATAACAGACGGTGAATCAAGAGCAACAGAGGTGTTCAGAGTTGTACCTCTCCTTGTAGTGGATGGTAATAAAACTTTTCCATCATGAGTCTTGCCCATGATGAAAGGCTTGTAGCCAACAATATCAGGGTAAAGTGTGCAAATAAATAAATCTATGCTCCTCGGCAACGACGCTAGAAAATAGTCTTGATGACCCACAAGTATAGGGGATGGAATCAGTCTTCGAGGGAAGTAAAACCCAAATTTATTGATTCGACACAAGGGGAGCCAAAGAATATTCATAAGCCTTAACAACTGAGTTGTCAATTCAGCTGCATCTGAAAGTAGACTTGCTCGCAACAATTTATCAGTGGTAACAATTTATAGCAGGAGTAGTAGTAAAATAACAGCAGGAATAAAATAGTAACAACAATAGCCATTGCGGAAAACAGCAGGATGGGAGTACCGTAAGTATAGAGGGAATTGATGAATGGGCGTTGCATGAATAAGATAGGTCATGTAATAATCTAAACATGGGAATTGCAGATAATAATAATAATAAATCATACAAGTTCTAAGCTAACCATAGGCATGTGTTCCAATATAGTCATACATGCTCGCAATGAGAAACTTGCAAAACATCTTTTGTCCTACCAGCCCGTTGCAGCGGGGCCTCAAGGGAAACTACTAGTAATTAAGGTGCTCCTTTTAATAAAGCACCGGAGCAAAGCATTAACACTCCGTGAAAACACGTGATCCTCACATCAGAACCATCCCTTCCGGTTGTCCCAATTTCTGTCACTTTTGGGCCTCGGGTTTCGGACAATGACATGTGTAAACAACTTGCAGATATGATCAAGAAACATAATTATACTCATGAAACAATAACATGTTCATATCTGAGATCATGACACTCGGGCCCTAGTGACAAGCATTAAGCATAACAAGTTGTAACAACGGTAGAAAACACTAACAATAAATACTAGGCACTATGCCCTAACAATCTGGCATTATTACATCATCGATCTTATCAAATCCGTTCCATCCCTCTTAGCCTACAGAGGTGTTTACTCACACATGGAAGGGGGGATCATGGATGGTTGATGAAGAAGAGGTGGCAGTTTTGATGGCGATGATCTCCTTCGAATCCCCATCCCGGCAGGGCGCTAGAACATGAACTTCTGATCCCCGAATTGAGTTTCGAGGTGGCGGCGGCGCTTTGTTGTGGTTCTATGGAATATGACGAACCCCCTCGCGTTTTACGTTTACGGGTCATATGTAGTCGAAAGGGGAGCCCGAGGGGGTGTAGTTGGCCCCCACACCACCTGGCGGCACGGCCTAGGGGGCGCGCCCAATGGTGGTCTGGCCCCCTCTTGCCCACCCTCCAGGTGTCCTTCTGGATCTAGTAATATAAGCTCAATGGGGTCTTTTCTGGGTAATTTACCGAAAGTTGATTTTTCTGCACAACAACGAGACACCAAGGTAATTCTACTGAAAACAGCGTTAGTCTGTGTTAGTGGCATCCAAAACTCACAAGTTTAGAGGAAAACAATAATAAAAGTGTTTGTAAAAGGATATACGTTTTGGACGTATCATGCCACACTCAAATAACCAGTTGATGCGATAATGGTATATGACCTCCTTTGCTGATAGCAATCGTAATGGCTTTTTATTACGCGCTATGGTCGGGGTAGCTAACAGTGACTTGTCACTGCCATAGACCCTCTTGGAGTGATTTTCATTATGCCTTGTAAGATCATGATTTTAGTTGTAATATTTTAACTTGTGAGTTCGATGTTACGGTTTTATAGCACTTCCACCATCCATATTTTATTTGCTAGCCTCTTCGGTACTGTGCATTGCCCATTCTCACATTGAGAGTTGGTGCAAACTTTGCCAGTGCATCCAAACCCCGTGGGAGAACCTTGTTCTTCTACACATTAGCCAAAAAAATATCTTCCTCAAAACAGCCACCATACCTACCTATCATGGTATTTCCATAGCCATTCCGAGATATATTGCCATACAACATCCATCATCAATATGTTACTTGCCATGCTTCATTGTTATTTTGCATACTGCTACATTGGCAGGAGCATTTAGTTTTATATACATAAGAGATATTTGAGTTTGAGTTATGGGTACTAAAAGTGTGATGATTCATTGTAAAATAGAGTGCTTCCCCTACAAGTGAGTTTATATATAAAAAAGAGAAAAGCCCAAAAAGAAAGAAAGAAAGGGCAAAAGAGAGATAATAAAGAGAGAGGGGGCAACACTACTATCATTTATTCCACACTTCTGCTTGGTTAGCATCATTACTTCAGTTTGGAGCGAGTTTTCATATTATGACTTGCATAACTATGTGCGGAACTTACATTATAGAACTTGGCTTGTATATTCCAATGACGAGCCTCCTCAAAAGAGGTCCAGGTCTTCGTGAGCAAGCAAGTTGGATGCACCCCGCACTAGTTCCATTGGAGAGCTTTCATACACTTATATCTCTATGTGCATCCGTTGTGTGGCAATCATTACTCCTTGCGTAACTTCGATTATAAGACTTCCTCTTGTCTAATGATCACTTTTAGTTGTGTGAGACTTTCTTCCACTGAACATCCAAACCCCCCATAATGTTCTTTTAGCCATAACATCCTAGTTCCATGGACCAATAAAGAACGCTTGCTTGTTTTGAGTGCACAAATATTTTAATGATTTTCCTACGTGCATATTGTTGTCACTTGACTTGATCCTAACAGGAGTTGTTGTGAGAGTTTGATCCCTTGGATGATTATATTGTTGTTCTTGAAACTTAAATCGTCTCTAATAAACCATTGCACGGTTCATTGTCTTTTATTATTTATTCATTGAAAAGTTTTACTTAGTTCTTCCTAATGGTTTATAAATTATTCTATTTGATATCAACTATAAAATACAACCTTTATTCATTTGATCCTAGTTTACATGCTTTACATTACTATGATGCTCAAGTTTATGTTGGTAGCATGTCGCCTCAAAAATTATTTGTTTTTATCGTTCACCTACTCGAGGAATATTAGGAACTAAGCGTGGGGATGTTGATACGTCATAAATGTATCCATAATTTCCGACGTTCCATGTTGTTTTCATGCCATATGCTACATATTTTCTTTACACTTTATGCCATTTTTATCGATTTCCTGGGACTAACCTATTGACAACATACCACAGAGCCAGTTCCAGTTTTCTGTTGTTTTTAGTTTTAGAAAAGTTCTTCCAGAAATATTCTATGAATTGGACGATTCGAAGCCCGGAAGTCTTAGAAAGTCGTCACGCACAAGGAGTCCGGAGGGGACCCGGAGGGGATCCACAGGGCCCCACACCATGGGTTGGCGCCCCCTGGCCGCACCCAGGTGTGGTGTGGCCTCCGTGGCTGCCGACCAACGTTGCCCTCTCGCCAATTTAGTCACCTCGAAGGGTTAACCCTAAACACTCGAGCCTTTTCCACCAAAAACATCCACATCCGTCATCATCGTCAACCCTAGTTCGGGAGGGTTTCGGAGCTCTGCCCGGCACCCTGTCGGGAGGGGGAATCATACTTGGAGGGCTCTACACCACCAGACCCGCCTCCGGAATGATGCGTGAGTAGTTCATCCTTGGCCTACGGGTCCATAGCAGTATCTAGATGGTTGTTCTCTCCTCTTTATGCCTCATGTTTAGATCTTATGAGCTTCCCTACATGATCAAGATCATCTTATTGTAATGCTACATGTTGTGTTTGCTAGGATCCGATGAATATTGAATGCTATGTCTCGTGATTATCAATCAATCATGTTATTTTCATGTGTATGTTATTTATGATCTTGCATGCTCTCTGTTGTTAGTAGATGCTCTGGCCAAGTATATTCTAGTAACTCCAAGAGGGAGTATTTATGCTCGATAGTGGGTTCATTCCTCCCTTTCACTCACGATCGAGTGACGGAAACGTAAACGGGTGGGGGATGTGATGTTTCCATTAGGGAGAAAACAACAATGGTTTGTCTAAGGATGATGTTATTGTTTACATTACACACTTTTCTTACTACAATTACCTGTTTCTTGCAACTTAATACCCAAGGTTTGCTAGGATAACATTATGAGGGTGGATTATTAGTCATAGATGCAGTTGGATAACGGTCTATGTATCTTGTTGTAATGCCCGCATGAATCACATAGTAATCATCATGTCATGCATATGCACTATGGTGCAACCTTTATATATGTTAATTGCCCAGCTGTAATTTGTTTATCACACATGCTATTTATCTGTCTTGGTAGAGCACCTCTAGTGAACTGTGGACCCCGGTCCATTTTCCTCATACTGATAATACAACCACTGCAATCTCTTTTATCATACTGTTACTACTGTTTTCCTACTGCCATCACTGTTCTCTTTTCATCTACTGCAAACAATTATTGTTTTCCACACCATACGTTTAACCTTTTTGTGTTCAGCAAAACCGGTGAGATTGACAACCTTTGCTTCGTTGGGGCAAAGTGATTTGATTGTGTTGTGTAGGTTCCATGTTGCTTCTGAACCGGTAGTGTGCGCCCTGCCACCTCAGCTACATCAACCTTCAGAAGTTATTTCTTTCTCCTACTGGTGGGTTCAACATTGGTTTCTTTCTGAGGGAAACTTGCTATTGTGCTCTTCATACCATCCTTTTGGTGTCTCCCAACGAGCATGTGTTACAAACGCATCAGGATCCTACACTCCCTCGTGTATCGTTTTCCTAACGAGGGTTTAGGTTTCTGTCACTCCGACAACCCCACAATTAGCAGCCAAATACATAATATGTTCCCCTAGGCCCATAAAGGTAAAGTGTCATGTAGTATACGTTCACATGACACCACTAGAAAAATGGCACCACGACTTAAATATCAAACCAGTAAATATTACTCAACATAATTCCACTACTAACATCTTGACTTCTCCCATGTCCTCAAGAACTGAATGAACTACTCACAAGACATCATATGGATCATGATCATAGGTGATATAATATTGAATAACAATATGGTCATAAAGTGCAAAAATTAATAAATCTCATAAACATCAACTACAAACAAGTAATTCACACAGGGAGAGTGATCAAATGGAAAACAACGATATAGAAACCTCATTGTTATAGCGGGACGGAGGTGGATGGTGAGGATGATGGTGCTGGTGGTGATCATGATGATCTTCATGATGCCCGGTGCGATGACGGTGACGATGTCCATGATTTCCCCCCTGATGTCTACGCACGCTTCTATTCTTGTAGAAGTGTTGGGCCTCCAAGTGCAGAGGTTTGTAGAACAGCAGCAAGTTTCCCTTAAGTGGATCACCCAAGGTTTATCGAACTCAGAGAGATAGAGGTCAAAGATATCCCTCTCAAGCAACCCCGCAATTACGATACAAGAAGTCTCTTCTGTCCCCAACACACCTTATATAATTTTCAGTTGTATAGGTGCACTAGTTCGGCAAAGAGAGAGTGAAATACAAGTAATATGGATGATTAAAAGTGATAATAGCAATCTGATATAAAAATGGAAGCAAGAAAATATGTAATAGAACTAGTTGTGAACGGTGTTTTAATGCTTAGAAACAAGGCCTAGGGATAATACTTTCAGTAGTGAACACTCTCAACAATAATAACATAATCGAATGCATAACAATCATATCTTCACTATGCTACTCCGAACCACTCTCCGGTTGGATAACGAACACCAATCCATGCATAGGGTTGTAACAGCACTCCTCAAGTTTGTATTCCCTCTCTAGGGCACCCCACGCTGTCACTATGAGCGCCCCAAATTAGTAGTAAAAAACGCCACAATTTCATAGGGTCCTCCAACACAAGATATAAATATCATGTTAAACCACACGATGCACACATTGTCACCTTAACACCGTGATCAAAGTGTCTACGGAGATCTAATAATGAAACCACTTGAGTAGCATAACAGATGAAGAGTAACACCTACTTATTCAACTAGATTACAAAGCTCATGATCACATAAAGATCACACCATGGGAGAAAGAGATGAAACCGATAGCTACCAGTAGAGCCCTCAGCCCCGGGGGAGAACTACTCCCTCCTCATCATGGGAGTCAGCAGCAACGATATAGATGGCGGTGGAGTCGATGGAGATGGCTCCGGGGGCACTTCTGTAACACCTGTGGTGTTACCCTAGATAGGAAGTTGTTTGTTTTCTCTTGTTTTGCATCACATGACATCACATTGCATTGCACCATGTTTGCATCACAACTGAAAATTCAAAACAATTTAAACTTTCACACCTTGCTCAAAATTTCCAAATTCAAAATTTCAAACTAAACCACTCAATTGTTTTTCACTGGTTGAATTTGTTTTAATCAAATTGCTTGTTAATAAAAAAATTCCCTGTTATTAAAACCCTAATGGCAAATTCAAAACTCCAAATCAAATCAATCCTACTCATCATATTTAAATATGGGTTTAAAGATTAAAATTTGGCAAACAAACTAATTTCAATAATGTTTGTATAATTGCTTGTTGCTTATTAAATAAAATTTGTTATTTCCAAAATTCCCAAATCAAAACATTATTTGAAATTCACCTAACCACTTGAAAATCAAACTAATATTACCAATCTTGAAATCAATAACCAAACTTGCTTTTAATTATTGTTTTGCAAATTAATAAACTTTAATTATCAACTAAACACCCTCACACCCTATTTGACAATTTTAACTAAACAACTTTAAATCAATTAGAATTTCAATCTTGTGAAAAATATGTTAACATTGCTTTAGTTCCTGTTTTTGAAAATTATCACAAATAATTATAAAAGAAAAACCCCAAATCCTTTTCTCTCTCTCCCTCTTTGATCTCTTGCAAAAAAAAGGGAAAAGGGAAAATAGCAAAGGAGAGAGGGCAGCCCACCCCTTCCCCTTATTCCTCCCCCAAGCCCATTCTTTCTTCCAGCCCGTTACCCCTTCCTGTTATCCTCTTCCTCGACGTCAGCAATGGTACGATCATCACCTCCACCACCCGATCTCTCCCCCCTCTCCGATGAAGAGCCGTACCAGGCTACCTACTCCATAAAACCACCCACCTACCCTCTGCCTAACCCTAGCCATAGCGCCGCCGTCCTCTCTACTAACCCCGATTCACTCTGCTTCGCCTGAACCTCGTCCACCTCAAGCGTGAGCTCACCGTCAGACCGCCGTCGCCGTCGCCCCGGTCATCCTCAAGACGGGCCAACCACGGGAATGGAGCCGTGGTGGCTCCGTCCACCTCCCCGTGTCCCCGCCGGTGGCTGGGAACCACCGTGGTGGCCGCCGTCGTCGTCCTCTTCCGCACGGGCGCCTCGTCGACTCGGCCTTCTCTTCGACGACTGTCGCTGGTGAGAGCCCATGCCTGTCCTCCTTTCCCTCGCACGGCTGCACGAACCCTGGGCCTCTGCGCGCCGTGTCCGCCCGCCCTCTGCGCCGCGGCGCCGCACTGTTCCCCTGCCTCCCGCCATCGACGACCTCCGTCAGGTAGCGCGAGCAGCGCCTGCGTTTTCTTCAGAAACCACGCCTGTTATCCCTCAAAAACCATCCGCGCGGTAGTACAACAAGAACCACGAGGTGGCCCAGTGGTTGGCTCCCTCTGCGCGCCCCGCGAGGGCGGAGGATCGATTCCCCGCTCGGGCAAATTGCCCAGCATTTTTACTCCGCCACTCCGCGCGGCGGGCCCCGCCCGTCAGCGGCGCCACAGCCCCGTCAGCTTCCCCCCGCGCCTCGTCAGCACCCGCGTGGCGCTAGGGCCCGCAGGTCAGCCGCTGTGGCTGGCTCTGCCCTCGGTGAACCCGTCCCAGATCCAGATCTGGATCCGGATCTTCGCAGAGAGGCCCCTGCCTCCACTTTTCTTTCGCAAATCAGTCCCTGTCTTTTGCAAATAAAACCTAAAATTTCAAATGATCACAATTTTCAAACCACAAATCCAAATGACACAAATTTTATATGTATTCCAATCAAAATTCCATGAACTTTTCAAATATCACATTTGTTATCTGTTTTGCACAATTCAAATTGTTTCAAATTTCAAATTCAAACAATTCTTTTCCAATTTGGTTAATTCCATAATTAATTCATACTTAATTAAATTAACTCAAATAAAATATGTTTTTCAGTCCAAATTTAATGTACTTTCTGTTTATCAACTTTGTTTTGCAAATTGGGCAATTAAAATTAATGTTATTTAATAATCCTTAAAAATGATAAATTAAATGGCATAATTAATAACTTTCAAATGTTTGCTCCAAATTAAATACTCAAAACATGTTTTCTATCCAAAATCAAATGCCCCACTTGAATATCAACTTTGTTTTCTGGTTTGCAACCTTTAAATTGAATAATTGTTTCACCTCTTATTTAATGCAACTGAAATTGCCAAAATTCATAACCAATTCATTTTAATTCCAAACCAAACAGATAAAATATGTTTTCCAATCAGAAAATTGCAAGGAATCTGTTCATGCCATTCATATTCATGTTTGCATCTTGCCTTGTGCGTTTTAGCTTTCGTTATGCATGTTCATCTATATGACAACATATGGAATGTGTGGGCTAATTAATTTCAACTGTTGCCCCATTCCATTTAAATTGCCTAACCCATCTACTTTATTGTTTGCCATGCTAAATAACAATTAAAGTGATGGTTAGCTAAACAACTTGAACCAATCTCTATTTCTCCGGACTCCGGTTCAGATTAAATTGCTTAAGTTGTTTCCCCTGTTGCATCCTGCCATGTCATGCATATAAAATAGGATCATGCTGGATCTTTTTCCGTAGTAGTAATTGTTGCATCCGGTGTTTGTTCGAGGTTCGTTGCTTCTTCCCGGATAGGACGTTGAGATGATGTGAGCAACGACAAGTTCTGCTACCTTGCGGGATCTCAGGCAAGTATACTCACTTGCTGCCAAATGGCTGCCTTTCATCACCTGTTACCGATTCTTTCCGTTGTTCTTATTCTAGCCTGTTGTTACGATGCTTGTGTCTCGATCCCATTATATGTTTACCTTGCAGCCATGATATAGCCTTTCCTTCCACTTCCTATTAACTGTTGTTTGTTTACCTTGTTGGCCCTCGTGTCATAGTTGCATGCTTAGGTTTGTTTGTGCTCGAGTCTTGTTATCCTTTGTCGTATCACCTGTTTAGTTGATAGTTGGGTTTCAATTCAATCAACAAACTGTTAATGTTTTGGGTAATAATAATTTGATGATAAGGCACCGGCAGGAGGCCCGGGTTAGGGTTTTGAAGCCTGCTAGTGTTGAAACTAGGAAAAGAGTCTTGTCTACTGATCCATCATGAGCGTGCTCACCGCATCCGGGTGGTAGTATGGGACCCCCCTCGACTTAGACCTGATCTGCAGCTTGTCCGAAGAGCCACACTTAGTTCGGGTGTTCCATTTGCTCCTTTGCATAATGGGTTGGCCCCCCTTGGTTACTGATGATGATGATGATGCATATAGGGCGAGGCCTGTAGTGCCGGGGTGTTGTGTCCTGCGGGAGTTTTGCACACCTGCGCTGAGTATTCGGCTGCGTGGCTGGGACCTTATAGCTCCGTGGCTCCTAGGATGGGTTGTAGAGACGGTTTGGGTCGTGTCAAGCCAACCTGAGTTTTAGTTGGTGGCTTGAGTGTGTACGGGTACTGGAGCACACCCTGCAGGGATGAATCTTCTCGAGAAGCCGTGTTGTCCGCGGTTATGTGACGACTTGGTGAAAGTACTGGCTAACAAGCACTCAGACAACTTACACCTAATGATAATAACTTGATTAGTAATAGTCTTATTGACACAATAAGTTGAACATCATTAATCCAACAGTGTGAGTTATCCTTGGGTTGCTTCCTTAGTAGGGGGTGACATTGGATGGGTATTGTTTGGTGAGTAGTTGTAGTTGGTTCAGATACGCTATCTTATCCCCCTCTTTTAGCCGGAAGTTGTATCGAGTCTCTGTAGTTGGTTAGTGCAGCCCGCTGCCGCTTATTATCAATAATCCCTTTCCTTTCCGTTGATCCCAAAGTATTTGTATCTTGTGATGACTGGCTACGCCGGTATCTTGTGAGTATGGTTTATCCACTTGCCAGTACTTAACCGTACTGACCCACGAATCTTTTTCGTGGCTGCATATTCAACATTGCAGTCAACAGGTTTGAAGTCTGACGACGTTAGCTTGGGAATCCCTCCGGCTTGGCCTGGGCAGGGATTGGACGCTCTCGGTTATCTTCAGGACTCTTAGTCCAATTTGTATCTTGTCCGTAGCCGGACGCTATGTTGTTTCTTCCGCTGTTATTTGGATCTTTGTATTGTATCAGTGGTATCCTTGACTCGTTTGAGTCCTCTTGTATAAATCTATTCTGTCGTTGTTGTGGATTATTCGTGAACTGTTGTAATGTTATCATAAGTGGCAACCTGGAATCGGTTATTATGTGGATTTTGGCGGGAATGCTGAAATCTGCATAGTGCCCGATCTCGGGGCGTCACAACTTCCCCGTCCCGGCAGGGTTCCGGAACAGAGATTTCTGTCCCCCGAAACTTGTCAGTGGCGGCGGTGGAGCTACGGAACTTTTCGTGGAAGTGCTCTGGTATATCTAGGGTTTATGCCTCTGGGGGACTTTAGAGGCAAAATGGCGATGGCGGTGGGCGCCCGAGGGGCCCACACCACCTAGTGGCTCGGTCGGGGGGATGGGGACCCGTGCCACCCTATGGTGTGGTGGCTCCAGGGCACCCCTCAGGGTGTCCTTTGGACTTCCTTGACGTGTCGGGAATTCTAAGACTTTTGGCTTTTGTTTCATCCAATTCCGAGAATATTTCCAGAACAACTTTTTTGAAACCAAAAACAGCAGAAAACATGAACTGGCTCTATGGTATCTTGTCAATAGGTTAGTCCCAGAAAATCCATAAAAATGGCATAAAGTGTAAAGGAAATATGTAGCATATGGTATGAAAACAACAGGGAACGTTAGAAATTATGGATACATTTATGACGTATCAACATCCCCAAGCTTTGTTCCTAATCGTCCCCGAGTAGGTAAACGCTAAAAACAAATAATTTCTGAGGCGACATGCTACCAACATAAACTTGATCATCATAAAGTAAAAGCATAAGTACGCTGAGATCATAGTACTTCAAACATAGGCATGAAATATATAATTTTAACAATGAAACTTAGCAATCAGTTTGCATCAGGAAAAGTAGTAAAAATAAAAGATCATGAATAACAATGCACTTGAAAGTTATACGTTTAATTCTAGCATAGAGAAAACATAGCAAAGTGATATTTCGCATGTCCTTAAGAGTGGGGAAAAACATAAAAGCCAGGACACCTTCAAAGTTCAAGTAGATGACTAGAAACAATAATTTGAGAGCAAATAATAACACATCATGAATCAATTAATAATAGTTTCTGGGACAAATGCACATTAAACTTGTTGGGGGAAAGATAACCTGGTACCCCTAAGGACGAAGAAAATATGACCAGCCAGAAGCGAGACCCGGCCAGGAGGCAAAGCCTGGTCTGGGGGTAACTCAGCTTTGAAAGATGCTATAGAAGGAAGATTCTGGAAGACCCGGAAACCATGTACAAGTTGGAGACTCAAGACTTGGAGGTCACGCAGGGGACCTAGATTAGGACTCTTAATATGGTATGACCCAGTTTTTACCTTGTACGACCAGGAGACCAGCCGCCCATATAAGCAGGCTCCTAGGTCATAGAGAGAGAGAGAGATTTCGGGTAGAAACCCTAGATTCCAGGTCTCGGCGAGAGTCAGCCCGAGCCAAATTCCAGGTCTCGGCGAGAGTCAGCACGAGCCAAATTCCAGGTCTCGGCGAGAGTCGGCCAAATTCCAGGTCTCGGCGAGAGTCAGCCCGAGCCAAATTCCAGGTCTCGGCGAGAGTCAGCACGAGCCAAATTCCAGGTCTCGGCGAGAGTCGGCCAAATTCCAGGTCTCGGCGAGAGTCAGCACGAGCCAAATTCCAGGTCTCGGCGAGAGTTAGCACGAGCCAAATTCCAGGTCTCAGCGAGAGTCGGCCAAATTCCAGGTCTCGGCGAGAGTCAGCCCGAGCCAAATTCCAGGTCTCGGCGAGAGTCAGCACGAGCCAAATTCCAGGTCTCGGCGAGAGTCGGCCAAATTCCAGGTCTCGGCGAGAGTCAGCACGAGCCAAATTCCAGGTCTCGGCGAGAGTCAGCACGAGCCAAATTCCAGGTCTCGGCGAGAGTCGGCCAAATTCCAGGTCTCGGCGAGAGTCGGCCAAATTCCAGGTCTCGGCGAGAGTCAGCACGAGCCAAATTCCAGGTCTCGGCGAGAGTCAGCACGAGCCAAATTCCAGGTCTCGGCGAGAGTCGGCCAAATTCCAGGTCTCGGCGAGAGTCAGCCCGAGCTAAATTCCAGGTCTCTGCGACATTGCAGTCCGAGCCTCTAGATCGATTGCTAATAAGATCCCAGCTGGAAGTAAGCTATTATCTCCCATGGAGAGGTCGAACCAGGATAATCCTTGTGTACAAGACAAAGAGATCTAAGAGCCTTAACAATATCGCTTGGTATCGAGCATCCAGTGTAACACGAGAGTTGAGTTAATATCTTGAGATCGGAGACTCGGCGACTTGCTTGCCGGCTACCAGATCGTTTATCATCATGTTTTCCTCTGAGCTAAACCCTCTCCCAAACACCTGTGTCGTCTTGCCCCAAGATCAGTTACCCCCGGTAACGTCTGCCGTGATTATCCCACGACAAAACTCAAAATGGAAACTATGCTCTCTCAACTGTGCATAAAGTTAGAAGATGGAGAATCAACATAAAAGTAAAAGAAAGGCCCTTCGCAGAGGGAAGGAGGGATTAACTCATATGCTAGACATTTTTATTTTATTAAACAGATGTATTGAAAAAAAATTGTAGAGTGGTGTCTGCTTATGTCAAAGAATGTTAAACAGAAAATATGGTACGTCACAAGCCAACTAGACTTCACAAGAGCGGCTCCCATTGAAGGACACGTCTGGTATAGAAGTTCATCCGTATTTCTCTTTTGTTTACACAATTATGCTTTGACTGATAAATCAGGGGCAAAAATAGTTAAGAGAATTTTATAGTAACCATTTTTGGGGCTGTGCACCCCGTTGCCAGCTCTTCTATCATTTGGATAAGCGGATGAAGCCACTAGTGAAGGTGTGTAAAGTCCAATCAACAAGTCAGATACATCTTCTCCATTTACGTCCTCATGAGCTAAAACAGGGGCACAAAACAAGAATAATTTTGAAAGTTTTAAAGGTAGCACATGAGAAATTTACTTGGAGTGGCGGTTAAATTCCACATTTAGGTAGGTGTGGTGGACACATTTGGCAAAGTTTGGTTTTTGGGAGTTGGATGCACGAGTAGAGCTCATACTCAGTACAGGTGGAGGCTAGCAAAAGACTGTGAGCGACAAATCAATAGAGCAATAATGGCAAAAATGATGCATGGCGACAAAAACATTATTAATCAAAGCATAAATGGTATTACAAGTCAAAAACTAAATTATCACAGATTATATAAGTGAATGGTTTGTAGCCAGAAACATGGTGTAAGCATGTGCCAAGTCAACCAAATAAACCATTCGAAGGAGAACACCACAAATTCATGCTTGAATATGATAAAAACAACTCATGATTCTTTCAATGGCACATTAAACACTCTCAGCTATTTGAGACAACTCATGCTACAATAACAACTAATAATCATATAATTAAGTAACATCTAGCATGACATGAAAAAGTCTACCCACAGTCTATACAAGCTTCTTTTTGCACTTATAAGCACGAAAATGGTACTACTGCTTTCCAACACCAATCAACTTGTTTGAAACAACTCTCAAAGATAATATTCATCAAAGACCAGAGAGCTAATCATATATAACTGAAGCAAACTAACAAGCTCTAAACAAAATACGAGTGGAAAACAAGGGCTAAACGCAGTACTATCAAAAAGTGAACACTCATAGAACAATAAGAATGAAAACTCGAGTGTTCTAAGCAATAAAAACGGAGTGTGTCTCTCTCCCACACGAGAATGATAGATTCCAACTAATTTTATTGCAGTAAGAAAAACAAAACAAAACAAAAAGAACACAAACAGACGCTCCAAGTAAAGTGCATATGATCTGACCGAATAAAAATATAGTTTCACTAGAAGTGAACTGATAAATTGTTGATGAAGAAGGGGATGCCTTGGGCATCCCCAATCTTAGACGCTTTAGAATTCTCAGAATTTGCTGGGATAAACCACGGGGTCATCCCCAAGCTTTGGCTTTGCATCTTCTTGATCACATTATATCACCCTCTTCTCTTGACCCTTGAAAACTTCCTTCACACCACACTCAATGTAATTCTCATTAGAGGGTTGGTGCACAATCAAATATTCACATATTCTGCATGGACACAAGCATTATTGATACTTTTTAAACATTAGCTACAGTCACTGATGTTTCATGTAGCAAAGAAATCATCTTGACATAGTAAAGAAGAGAATGTAAGTAAAAAGGCACAATCTGTTAAAACCAGAATAGTCTGTAAATACGAATTTTTTAAGGGCACTTACCTGGCTCAAATCGAAAAACGTAAAGAACGAAAAGGTGTCGGAATTAGCTGAGGAATAAGCACAAAAATATTCAGGTCATTTTGATTTTTCTGTGAATTATGCGATTTTTTTTACAGTGGACAGCACAAATCTGTTTCCTGCGCATAAATCCAAAACCAACACCAACTTTCGGTAGAAACTTTACTTGGCACAAAAAATGCGAGAAAATAAAGATATAAACGAGTTTCTACAGAAGTAAATAACACCTTGACTCAAAGAAAACAGAGAAAACAAAACAAAAATAAAACCATGGGTTATCTCCCAATAAGTGCTTTTCTTTAAAGCCTTTTAGCTAGGCATGATAATTCGAGAAGATGCTCACATTAGAAATATGAAATGAAGCAAAAGAGAGCATAAAGAAGCAAATGTAAAAAAAAATTAAGTCTAACCCAATTCCCATGATAAAGAATCTTGTAGAAAAACAAGTCAATGAAGCACAAAGTGGCTAGCATAGGAAAACAAAATAAGTGCAACTTCAAAATTTTGAACATATAGAAGGGAAACTTAATATTATTGAGATACATAGAACTATGTTTCCCTCTCTCATAATAACTTTTAGTAGCATCATGAATGAAATTAACAATATAACTATCAAATAAAACATTCTTATCATGAGCCACGTGCATAAAGGAATTAATACTCTCCACATAAGCATAGTCATTCTTATTAATAGTAGTGGGAGCAAATTGAACAAAATAGCTATCATTATTATTATCATCGCCATAATCATCAAATATAGGAGGCATATTGTAATCATAATTAATTTTCTCCTCAATAGTAGGTGGACTGAAAATATCATGCTCATCATTGTAATCATCATATATAGAAGGAATATCATAATAACAATAAAATTTATCCTCAATAGTAGGTGGAACTAGAATATCACAATCATTATAATCATCATATGTTGGTGGAAACATATCATCAAAGAAAATTTCCTCCACAAAACTTGGGGGACCAAAAATATCATATTCATCAAAACAAGCTTCCCCAAGCTTAGACTTTTCTATAGCATTAGAAATAATAGTGTTCAAAGAATTCATACTAATAACATTGCTACTAGCATGCAAATAAAGGTCCATGGGTTTTTTAATTTTCTCTTGAAACACTTCATGTCCTAACTCAAGATAAAGATTATAAAATTCTCTCATATTTTTGTTGTTTTCCATTAAGCCTAAAGATAAAAAACAAGGAACAAGTAAAAATAAGCCTAACTAGTGAAAATAAAACAAGAAACAGAAAGATACAATTGCAGAATCTAAAGGAAATAACTTTGAGCACTCACAGAGGATGTGAGTACCTTTTAACTTACCTCCCCGGCAACGGCGCCAGAAAAGAGCTTGATGTCTATGCACGCTTCTATTCTTGTAGACAGTGTTGGGTCTCCAAGTGTAGAGGTTTGTAGAACAACAACAAGTTTCCCTTAAGTGGATCACCCAAGGTTTATCGAACTCAGGGAGGTAGAGGTCAAAGATATCCTTCTCAAGCAACCCTGCAATTACGATACAAGAAGTCTCTTGTGTCCCCAACACACCTAATACAATTTTCATTTGTATAGGTGCACTAGTTCGGCGAAGAAAGAGTGAAATACAAGTAATATGGATGATTATAACTGATAATAGCAGTCTGAAATAAAAATGGAAGCAAGCAAACATGTAGTAGAACTGGTTGTAAACGGTATTTCAATGCTTAGAAACAAGGCCTAGGGATTGTCGAGACATCGTAGTAGTTTTCATAGACGGGGGTGCCATGAGACTACGGTAGAGACGTGGGGTAACGGGATAGCGTAGTAACACAGAACACGGGATTTTACCCAGGTTCGGTACGTCGCGACAGTACGGCGTACCTACTCCTGCACTTCTCACTAATTGGGACTAAAGCCCGTATAACAGGGTTACAATGTGAGGGAATAGATCTAGCTACTCGGCGAGGATGAGCTTCTCGGCGAGTTGCGTAGAGCTTGAACTTGTGTCTAACTTGTGCTTGTTTAATCTATCTCCCGTCCGGCTTTATATAATAGCCGGATTAGGGCTTACAGAATAGGAAACCTAGAAGACTACGTTAACTTGTAACTTGGAAAGCAAGGAATCCGTCTTCTCCTCCAAGCCAGATCACGTGGGCCGTGATCCGGGTTCTTCTAGAATCCGGCTTCTGCGCGTCGGACTACTGGGCCGCCCAATGGACCTAAGCCCATTACCATGTAGGCCACCCTGGTAGTCCGGCTCTTTGTCTACCATCTTCTATACCCCCATTCAGTATATATCCGACAGTAGCCCCCAGGAAGGATCAAAACTCTGATTCTCCGTCTTTCGTCAAATACATTTTGTCCGGGAAATCCTGATTCAGCAGTCTTGATTCTTTCTATTTTCCTTTTGAAGGAGATGGTAACATAAAACTCGGAACCATGAAAATCCGGCTTTTCTTCTCGCGATCCTTCGCGGAAAAGGAACTTCTAACGTCAGCGCTTTAATCATGCTGACGCAGGCGACACTTGGTTTCACGCGGGAAATCCTGCAACGTATCTCTGACAGATTCTCACGGGAAACGAGGAGATAGCCATCATTCCTCTGTCGTTATATTTCCCGTAGTTTCCGGCGAGCGACATGCGTCGAGCATCCAACGGTCGAAAGAGCCGTTGGCACGTATCTAAACGGGTTTCTGGCTATAAATAGCCATCATCGCCTCATCAGAAAGTTTCCTTACTCCCTCACTGCCCACACCATTGTCGCGCACGCGAGCTCGAGAGCAAGTCCTTGTCCCAGGCGCACTTAGCATCTAAACGCACCGAAGCGCGCCACCAAAAAATGGCCTCCTCGCCGTCGTCGCCAACCCGCGCCGTCATCGACGAGCTCGTCAGCGATCTGGATCCGCAGCCGGGATCGCAGAAGCACACCGGCGGCGAGCCGGAGAAGACTACGGCTTCCGCGGCAGGCGGAGAAAACACTTCCGCCGCCGCGGACATTGCGGGATCGAGCGCCGTGACAACCCCGCCGTTTGCACCTGAAACGGCGGAGGAAAAGATCGAGCTGCTCGGCGATGAACTCGCCGTTGCGGAGGCCGCCGCCGCCGCCGCCGCCGGAGCGGACGAGGAAGCGGAATCTGCAGGCAACTGGAGTGCCTGCAGTATTCCCCCGGCTCTCCTTCCAAACTTGGAAAAGGAGGGCCTGGTTCTCAAGAAGAAATGGCGGCTGCCAGAAGAAGAAACCGAACCCGCGCCACGGGATGGCGAAAGGGTACTCCTTTCTTCCCACCTTTTGCGAGGTATGGGGCTTCCGCCATCTTCCTTCTTCCTCCAGGTTCTCTCTCATTATAACATCCAGCCCCACAATCTTCCCCCCAATTCCATTCTATACATGGCCGGCTTTCAGGCCTTGTTCGAAGGCTACTTAGGGCTAGAACCTAGGTTAGATTTCTGGATGTACTGCTTTGGAGTTAAGCGAAACTCTTCGGAGGGCGCACTCCCAACTTGCGGAACTATATCCTTCACTCTTCGGAGATTCCGAGAGGATTGGTTCCCCAAGATAAAAACTTCAGAATCCGTCAAATTCTGGACGGGTTCTTTCTTCTATCATCCCGACGTGCCTTTTCCTAAAAAGGCTGTCGGGGTTCCACCTTTTGTGAATTCCGCCGCCGTTCCCCAGGATAACTGGGGAACAGAAGCCGTCCAAGTTCTGCCGCCAGATCTACTAAAGATCAAGCGGCGCATCGCCAAGCTCACCTCCATGGATCCGCCTCTAACTGGCATGGACACGGTTCTATGCTGGCTGATTAGATGGATCCAGCCACTCGCCAACCACAGCGGCCGTCTCCTGTGCGATTACACGGGAGTCAAGGATCCCATGCGGACATCCGCCAAAGAGTGGCCCGCAAAGGAACTTAGGCGGCGCATCAATCAGTTGGTCGCATCGCGCGACCAATACACAGAGAGTCGGCCAATGTACACGGCCGAAAATCCGGTTCCCAAGGTAATTTTTCAGTCATTTGGGTACAGTTCTATTTTTTCTCGGATTTCCTGGCTTCTGATTTTGGTCTTGCTTGTCCGACAGTTCGCGGATCTTTCAGATTCGGACTTGGTATCCGAGGCTGAGCTGGATGCGCTGCGCACCGCCGCTACCGGTGGACGCAAGCGCAAGAAAATAACTTCCTCGGAAGAAATTATCGATCTTGACGGAATCCCCGTCGCCACTTCCAGGTTATTTTCTTCTGGATTTTTCTTTTATGGGAACTTTTTTCATCCATCTCCGGTGTTTTAACCTTTTCCGGGTTTTTTATGTTTTTAGCCTGCCACCTTCCACCCTGAAGCCGAAGAAGCTGAAGAAACACAAGGTTTCTTCCAGCCGAGGCAGCCAACCTTCTCCCGCCGTCGCCCCGGACACGCCAAGCACAATGGCGGAAGAGCCTACTGCAGCCCCCACCATCAAGCCCCCAGAGCCCAGCCAGCCCATTGTGTCCGACACGGACACGAGGGAAAGGGCGGCTCCAGAGGTGGGAAAATTACCTCGGACTTTCGACGAGGAAATTCCCACCTTTGACAAGGATTTCAAAGCTATCAATGACGGCTTGGACGCAGCCGGGAATCTCTTCGCTGAATACGCGAAAGAGTTCAAAGAAAACTTGGCAGGTTTGCAGCGCATGAGCCAGGTATATAACTCTAGCCCCCAAGCATTAATCAAAATGCGTGCTTTTTGCTTTGATGCTTTTTGTACTCATTCTTCTCCTTTCTATGTTTCAGCAAACCTCCGAAGCTATCAACAGGGAAGTTTTCAAGAAACTTACCATCAAGAATAAAGAAGTTAGAAGTCTTCTCTCTATTCTTGAAGAAAGGGAAGCAGAGCTGGAATCAGCTAAGCTCGCACTGTCGGAAACACAAGGTAAACATTTTCCTTCTGAAATTTCCGATTCAATTATTTGCCTAAGTTTCTTCCGAGGAGATGGCTAACTCGGATTTTTCCTTTGCTTTTCAGCTGCATTAGCTCAGGCTAAACAAGCAGCAGAAGATTCTGGCAATGCCGAAATTCTCCGCAAGGAGAATGTTGAGCTTCACAAAAACCTTGTGAAAGCACAACAAGACTTGGAAGCCAGTAATCTGGCCCTTGGAGTTTCTAATTCCAAGGCTTCCGAGCAGGCGGAGAAGGACAAATCCACCATTCAGGATTTGACCGACGCTCTAAACCTTCGCCTGGAGGAAGTTTCCGAGATCGACAAGCTCATCGGTAAATTTCTGACTCGTTTATCATCTTTCCATGTTTTACTTTTCTCTGTTTTTCCGTCTAACCCTTTTGGGTGTGTTATTGGAAAAAACCAGGAGATACCCCAGATGGCACTCAGGTTGCAGGCATCCGAGCTTTCGGGGAGACATGGAATTTGATGAAGGCTGCTGCAACGCAGCTGGTAGACAAGTTTCTTCCCGAAAAATCTGGGGAGTGCTCGGAGGTTGAAAAACTTCCGGGTGCCATCATGGAGGTGGCGGAGTCTAAGGAATCTCTCCTTCGCTCCGCTGCACGGGGTGGTGCGCGCATGGCTCTCGGCCTCATGCGCATGCACTACCCCACTGCCAAATCCTGGCGCGTGGCGTCCGGTGTCCCTCAAGGATACACGGATATGCAGCGAAACACCATCTTTGGCGAAGTCAAAGGCCACGCCACCCAGATTGCCTCCATGGTAAATATCTCCGTCAACTATCCAGAAGCGGAGATTCCTCCAATCCCCGAAGACGAAAGCAGCGAGGAGGAGTCAGATGCTTGAAGGGTTACCTGGAACCTGGATAGAAAAAATAGACAATAGGAGCATTACTATTCTTTTAATGTAATCCAAAATGTAATGCTTCTTTTGTATGAATGAAACTTCCATCTGTTGCAGTTTAAATTATGAAATTCTTTGCAAGTTTTTTGGGTTTTATCATTCCTTTATCTTCTAAGTTCTCTGGTGTGTATGCTTTAACTGTCCTTAGTGTTTGAAATGGCTCAAATAGCAATATGAATCTTCATGCCGAGTAACTGGGGACGAACCAAGCAGTTTTTGAAACTCGGAAACATGGACCATGCTAAAGGCATTTTTACTAACTAGTTCCAGTAACCCAACACACACACAATCAGATAAGACTTAGAGAATTCAAGGAAAGTTTTAAGTGAAACTTGGGCACACAGGCAATTCAAGTTTCCCTTAGCCGTTAACAGGCTGAAAAATCATTCAGTTTTGTAACGCCGAGTACGCAAGCACAATTCGGGTTAACGTTGAGCAATTTGTAAGATCATTGGGAAATAGATGAGGCGGAAACACTTTACACTTATAAAGAATATGGATGACAGCATTCCGACAACTTTATTTCATGATCTCAAAAGATGTTTACATAGAATTGAACTAAGTACGGAAAGGTACATAACTTTCTAGACGTTCCCAGGCTTCCGCAATCCACTTGACTTTGTCGAATTTTTTCAGCAGCTTGTAGAGTGGTAAGGTTTTAGCCCCCAGCCAACTGATAGATCTGCTGACGGCTGCAGCGGAACCCGTCAATCTTTGGACATCTTTTACACATGTAGGTTTTGAGATGCTCAAGATTGCCTTGATCTTTTCCGGGTTAACTTCTATTCCTCTGTGGGAAACAATGAAACCCAGAAGTTTTCCTGAGGGAACCCCGAATACGCACTTAGATGGATTCAACTTCATCTTGTAAGTGCGCAAGTTTTCGAAAGTTTCTCGCAGATCCTCAAGGAGTGTATCTTTTTCCTTGGTTACGACAGCGATATCGTCCACGTAAACATGAACGTTTCTGCCAATTTGACTATGCAAACAGCGTTGCATGCAACGCTGGTAGGTTGCACCTGCGTTCTTCAGGCCAAAAGGCATGGTTATGTAATAGTACGTCCCATACGTGGTTATAAAAGAAGTCTTGATTTGATCTTCCTTTTTCATGCGTATTTGGAGGTACCCGGAGTATGCATCCAAAAAGCATAAAAGCTCGGAGCCAGCAGTGGCATCTATTATTTGATCGATTCGCGGTAACGCGAACCTATCTTTCGGACACAACTTGTTCAATCCTGTGTAATCTATACACATTCTAAGAGCAGTGGTGTCTTTCTTCGGTACTAGGACCGGATTTGCGGACCAATCAGTATGGATTACTTCCTTGATGAAATCCGCTGCTAAAAGCCGGATAATTTCCTTGCCAATAGCCTTCCGTCTTCTTCCGTCAAAACGACGGAGACCTTGTTTGACGGGTTTTGATCCGGGAATAACCTTGAGTTGGTGCTCAGCAAGTTCCCTGGGTACGCCTGGCATGTCAGCTGGACACCAGGCAAAAATATCCCAGTTCTCACGGAGGAACTTGATGAGCTCGCCTTCCTATTTGTCAGTCATCCCAGTCCCTACGACGACGAATTTTGTCGGGTCTTTGGGATCTAGGATTACCTGTCTTGTATTCTCGGACGCCTTGAAGCTATCTGTTGGCTTCCGAGTTTCTTTTCCTGCCGGCATTTCTTTCGGCGATACCTCCTTGGCTAATTCCTTCAGTTCCTCCTTCGCTATAACTCTCTGAGCGCAAAGGGCGTTTTCTTTTTCCAACTCGTTTGCCAGCTTGAAATCACCGGCAATGGTGATTACTCCTCCTTTGGGTCCTGGCATCTTCAGCTTGTTGTAAATATAGCAAGATCTTGCCATAAATTTGGCGAAAGCCGGACGCCCGAGTATTGCGTGATACACGCTTTCGAACGGCACTACTTCGATGGATACTTTTTCCTGCCGGAAGTGATCTTTATCTCCGAAGGTGACATCTAGGGAAATTTCTCCTAGGGATCGTGCTTGCCTGCCAGGAACAATGCCATGGAAGCGTATATTGCTGTAGTTGAGCTGGGACTCGGAGATCTTCAAGTGCTTCAGTGTATCCAGGTACATTATATTAATGCTGGATCCTCCATCCATCAGCACTCTTCTTAGCCTAGTGTTTTGAACAATAGGGCTGACAACAAGAGCTTGTGTGCCGGGTTCAGGGATATTTCCGGGATGATCAGACTGATCCCAGATTATCGGTGTGTTGGAGTACTTCAAGAATTTCGGGGTTGCCGGAACAACCGCGTTTATTTCTCGAAGTGTTCTTTTGGCCACCTTTGCTGACGGGGTTGCTAAGAAAGTTAGCATTGCTTCTCCGTCAACTCTCGGAAATTTGGGTTCGCCCTTTCGCTGTTGTTCCTGGATTTTGTCATCAGTGTCCGATTCACTGTCTTTTTTTTCAGCTTCTGGCTTTTGTTTGGCAGGTTTCCTTTTGGAACCCTTCCCTTTATTTCCGGATCCTGTATTGCCTTTCATATGCTTGTTTAGCCGGCATTGCGCGTTTGTGTGGGTTGGTTTCCCAAATTGCGAGTGGTGGACGCAGGGTTCCGACTTAATTCTCTCCCATTCATCGGGAGTGTAATTGATTGGATCTGGACTGCGGCCTTTCCACTTATTCACCTTTTCTCCTCCAAAGGCTATGTTGACCTCCTTGGGCTTTGTCGTTGACTCTGGAGTTCCTTTTTTGTCAGAACGAGGGGTTTTCTTGGCGAGTATTAGTGACTCAATATTGCCTCCTCTTGCTCTGATATCATCTTCGGCTGCAGCATGCTCATTAGCGGTTGTAAGCATAGATCCGAGATCTTTGTGCTGTTTAGAACCAACCATGAACGGTACAAGTCCGGGTTTTAGGCCATTGACGAAAGCATGCATTGCTTGTACGTCAGTTACTCCAGAGCAACTATTCTTCATTGCAGTCCATCTGGAGATGAAATCCACGTATGGTTCGTCCTCAAATTGGGTGCAACGGTTCAGCTGGTTGATGCTATTTGGGCGTTTGTATGTTCCCCGAAAATGCTGAGTGAATACTCTAGCCATATCATCCCAGCTGTCGACAGTTCTTGATGGTAAACCATTAATCCAATCTCTGGCTCCGTCTAGCAACATTAGGGGAAGAAACTTGACAGCTTCCAGGTCTGTCCCATTGTTGATTTGGACGGCTGTATAATAATCTGAGAGGCAGGTATCCGGGTTTGTCCTGCCGGTATATTTTTGGTAGGTTGGACCAACTTTGGCGAAGCCAGAATGCAGGGTTATCCTTCGGATCCTGTCAGTAAAACACTTAGGACCAAAGTATAGATCATCCTTTTCTGCTCTATCAATGTGTGCAGAATATCTCCCGGCTGAATGGACAGAAGGGGATCTGCTCCTTTCTTTTCCATTGTTGCGCGGACGCGCTTTTCCGAGGTTATCTCTATCCCTTCCGTGTTCACGTCCTTTAGGCGGAGTTCTGCTTCTATGCCTTTCCTTATCCTTAGGAGGTGTCCTGGATCTTTCACGTCTGTGAGGTATATCATATCTTCCAGCTTTTTCAGCTGGGTTTCTCGGAGGTGGCATTATTTTGCCGTCATTCCGGTGTTTGTCTTCCCGATCGTGTGGTTTATATCCATCTTTCGGGAGATGAGGTCCGATTCTAGACGTTGCGTCCCGGTTGTCTGGGTTTTTCTTGTATTTTCTCGGATCCTCTTTTTTATCCGAATCTCCGGGTTCTTCCGGTCCAGGTGCTCCAGCAGCGCAAGTAGCTGTTTTGCAGAGGGCGGAATTATCATGCAACCTCCCTGATCGCTCTTGGCCTCGCTGCTGCTGCTGTAATGCTTTTCCTAAGAAAGCATACACCCCTTGGAGTTTTTCCCCGTTGGAGTACAGATCATTGTTTAGGATGGCGAACGCTGCTTCCGCGTTTTCTGCTGCGGTTTTGTATATTGGTTCGCCCTTGGCATCTTTGCCGTTTAACTGCTTTTGCCAAGATGGGTTATAGAACCTTTCTTTTGGCGGCAGTTCTTCCGGTCTTGCGATTCCGGGTAACCTAGTAGGTCTTAAGGCAGATCTATGCTTTCTCTCGTACTCCTCTATTTCTTCCTTCATGACTTTGATGTCATTATGGGTTTGTTGGAGATGTTGCCGAGATCTAAGCAGATGTTGCTGTTGCCGTTGGAAAGCTTGTCTCCTGGCTTCCAGCATCTCAGGGGCTTCATCTGGTCCCACTGGTGTTTGTAATAGCTCTTGCTCTTCCTGTTCCGTCATTGGCGGAGCAGTGATTTCCTTAGATTTCTTTTCCGCTGGCTTTGTGCCGCTAATATCTCCTACTTCCAGGTTTTCATCAGCGAGATCGGCTGATTTTTTCTTCCGGAGTTTGTATTGGAGTTTTTTAGAAGCACGGTGCTTTTTCTTGGAAGAGGGAGGTTTTTTGACAGGCTCATCTTCTGTCATCTCTTAACATTGGGGAATATCGGAGAAGTTTCTCCGTCTTCTCTCTCTTCCACTGGCGGAGGGGTTTTAGGGCTTTCCTGGCTGTCGGCACCCGTTGTATCAGCTGGTTTTGCCATTAGCACTTCATGGACTCCCTCTTGAAAGGACTTAACCTTTCTTACGAAGGCATCCTCGTCTTCGTCTTCGGAGTCGAAGTTATCCGATCCGGTTTCCGACTCCAACCTCGCCTCAATGGCGGCAAGCACGGACTCTGCTTCCGAGTTCATCGTCTTGTTGACGGATGTCGGATCTTCCGCCTCTGTGACGGGTGTTTCTTCTTCCGTCTCTATGACGGGTAGGTTGTTATCTGCCTCTTGCACGGGATTTCCGTCATCCGTGTTTTCAGCGATTTCGGATTGCACCATGCCGATAAAGTGTGTATCACTTTTTTGTCGGCGATCTGAGCAGAATCCGGCATCATAGTCGTCTTCGACTGGGTATAGGGCGGGTGGGATAAATTTGCTTCCACCGCAAAACCCCATTGCCTCTGCAGTTAGTCCGATAAAGATGTTAGCAGATCCGATCGGTAACACGCAGGCACTTACCAGGTGGTTTTGCGCCGGTATGTAGGATCCGTTGTCGAGGAAGCGCCCGACATCGTCGTCGAACTCCAGGCTTCCGACAGTGATCGATCTTCCAATTCCGCCGAGTATCCCAGATCGGAATTTCACGCCTGACGTCGTTTGCCCCACGGTGGGCGCCAACTGTCGAGACATCGTAGTAGTTTTCATAGACGGGGGTGCCATGAGACTACGGTAGAGACGTGGGGTAACGGGATAGCGTAGTAACACAGAACACGGGATTTTACCCAGGTTCGGTACGTCGCGACAGTACGGCGTACCTACTCCTGCACTTCTCACTAATTGGGACTAAAGCCCGTATAACAGGGTTACAATGTGAGGGAATAGATCTAGCTACTCGGCGAGGATGAGCTTCTCGGCGAGTTGCGTAGAGCTTGAACTTGTGTCTAACTTGTGCTTGTTTAATCTATCTCCCGTCCGGCTTTATATAATAGCCGGATTAGGGCTTACAGAATAGGAAACCTAGAAGACTACGTTAACTTGTAACTTGGAAAGCAAGGAATCCGTCTTCTCCTCCAAGCCAGATCACGTGGGCCGTGATCCGGGTTCTTCTAGAATCCGGCTTCTGCGCGTCGGACTACTGGGCCGCCCAATGGACCTAAGCCCATTACCATGTAGGCCACCCTGGTAGTCCGGCTCTTTGTCTACCATCTTCTATACCCCTATTCAGTATATATCCGACAGGGATCATACTTTCACTAGTGAACACTCTCAACAATTATAACATAATCGAATGCATAAATATCATCTTTTCACTATGCTACTCGAACCACTCTCCGGTCGGATAACGAACACCAATCCATGCGGAGGGCTCTAACAACACTCCTGAAGTCTGTATCCCCTCTCTAGGGCACCCCACGCTATCACTATGAGCGCCTCAAATTAGTACTAAACAAACGCCACAATTTCATAGGGTCATCCAACACAAGATATAAATATCATGCTACTATGTGATTCATGTAGGAATTACAACAAGACTCATAGACCGTTGTCCAACTACATCTATGACTAATAATCCACCCTCACAATATCATCCGAACATTATTTGGGTATTATGTTGCAAGCAACAGATAATCGCATTAAGCAAAGTGTGTAATGTAAACAATGTAAACATCGTTGTTTTTTCCCTAATGGCAATAGCACATCCTCCATTTGTCACGTTTCTATCACTCGAGCATAGATGCAAAGGAGGCATGAACCCACTATCGAGCATAAATACTCCCACTTGGAGTCACTAGCATCTACTTGGCCGGAGCATCTACTAACAACGAAGGGGATGCAACATCATAAATAACATACACACGAAGATAACATTATAGATTGATAATCAAGAGACATAGCATTCAATAATCATCGGATCCCAGCAAACACAACATGTAGCATTAAAATAAGACAATCACGATCATGTAAGGCAGCTCACGAGATCTAAACATGAGGCATAAAGAGGAGAGAAAAACCATCTAGCTACTACTATGGACCCGTAGTCCAAAGATTAACTACTCACACATCATTCCTGAGGCGGGCATGGTGGTGTAGAGCCCTCCGGTGATAATTTCCCCTCCCGACAGGGTGCCGGGGAGAACGCCAGAACCCTCCCGAACTTGGGTTGACGATGACGACAGCCTTGAGTGTTTTTCGTGGAAAAGTGGGATGTATTTAGGGCTTACTCCTCGGGGGAAATAAATAGGCGAAAGGGCAACGTCGGTGGGCGGCCAGGGGCCCACACCACCCCATGGCGCGGCTAGGGGCGTGCCGCCCTATGGTGTGGGGCCCCTGTGTCCCCCCTACGGGTCTCTTCCGGACTCCGTGGGTCCTCCGGGAATTCTAAGACTTCTGGGCTTCGAATTTTCCAATTCCGAGAATATTTCCAGAACAACTTTTGTGAAACTAAAAACAGCAGAAACCATGAACTGGCTCTATGGCATCTTGTCAACAGGTTAATCCCAGAAAATCGAAAAAAATGGTATAAAGTGTAAAGGAAACATGTAGCATATGACATGAAAACAACATGGAACATCAGAAATTATGGATACGTTTATGACGTACCACCCCCTCCGGGAAGGAATTTCCCCGACAGATTTCTCCCTGCCAGAGAGCTTTTCTCTCTCTGTTGTTTTCCGCCCCGTGGAGGCGGCGGAATATTTTATCGATGTTTTTTCTAGTCATAGGGTTTCGGGGGGATGAAGTACGAGAAGGGGGACTGCCAGAGGTGGGCCAGGGCCCCCACACCACCTGGCGGCACGACCAAGGGGGCGCGCAACCACATGGTGTGGGCCCATGGTGGCCCCCCTCTGGCTCCCCTCCTGGATAGCTCCGTCATCTGGCAAAATAGGAACTCTGCGATTTTCCTTCTGACTTTCTGATTTTCTGAAATATGGTATCTTGATGGTGCTTTTTCCAGCAGAATTCTCGTTCTGGCAGTTAATTCTCCAATAATCATCAAACATGCAAAATAGATGAAATAACATAAGTATCAACTCTAAATATGAAATATATCAATGAATAGCAGCAAATTATGATATAAAATAGTGATGCAAAATGGACGTATCAGTGTTCGTCATCAAGCTTGACATGAAAGCTCAAGTGAAGCATCTCGAAGAAATTTTATGCTTGATTCTTTCCACCTATTTGGAGATTGTGGCCTTTTGAAGATTTGCTGAAAAGGTTCTCTCCCATAATGATGTATGGGGGAGCTAGTCTCTCACATAATGGTGTATGGGGGAGCAACTTGTAAGTCTTTATCCAGAGGAGCATGTGCTAGCAAGCACGATTAAGAAATAGGATTCAACTTTAGAGAATCAAGATCATCATCATCTAGCTCAAGTGGAATGCTCAAGGAAAAGGTATTATATTGATAGGTTTTCTATTTTACTGGTCTCATGCCTTTGGGAGACCGGTTTATAGGATTGATAGTCGTAGTATCAAGAGGGGCTCTCAAGTGAGTAACTTGAGCTTAAACATTTGCATACTTGCATACCATCTTTCTTGGTTCTTATTTGGATTTTATATCTGTGGGTTTTGGTGCTTGTTGTGATCTTCATGAATGGCCTAGGTTTCTCGAAAATGGATTTCATAAGAAAAACTTGTTGCATTTTTAGTGTTGAAAATCTTACCTATTCGCCCTTGTGAAAGTTCCTACACCTTCTCATGTGTGGTAATTTATCAATACTATGCGGTATCAAGTTTTTCAGTTTTTGTTTGGATAGTATTCATTGTTATATCTTCAACAAAATTGGTTTCACCTCATTTGGACTCCATTTGCAAAAGTTATGAGGTTTCAGTTTTGATCTTAGTAGGAACCGAAAATTTTGGTGTCAACCGGAATTTCTGGTCAGAACCAACGCTCGAGAAAACGGCTAAGGACAAGAAAGTTTTGGTTATGATGGTAGTCGGAAATTTCCAACTGGAAATTTTGACCGGAAATTTCAACCGGAATTTCCTGTTCAAGTTTCAACCAGAATTTCCTGTTCCATTCCTGCACTCCAACGGTCACATTTTGAGGGGACCTATTTAAGAGGTCTTCTTCCCCATTGGTCCCCACACTACTAGGAAAAAGGGTATTAGTGGCGCACCACTTTGGACAATCAGTGGCGCACCATGGTGCGCCACTACTATTGCGCCACTGATACTCCAGAGCATCAGTGGCGCACCAGTGTGGTGCGCCATTGATTCCTCATCAGTGGCGCACGAGTGTAGTGCGCCACTAATTTCCCCCAATTTTTAATTTTTTAAAATGTTTTTTTCTTCACTCAAATTGCTCTAGCCCAATTTTGGTCAACTTTCCACTAGGTCACCCAACCTCAAATTTCTCCAGCCCTAGCACGCTAAACATCTTAGTTCCATTCGACTGCAGTCCCAGGAAAGAAGTTATAACTTATTGATATATGTATCATATCAATCCTATTAAGCCCTTGAGCATGATGTCACACATTTGCCGTTTGAGTTTGATAACAATAATTTGAATAGTTTGACCCAAGTTTGAATAGTTTGACCACACATTGAGTAGAGTTTGACTAGTTTGACCACACGTTGACCAGAGTTTTACCAGAGTTTGAATAGTTTGACCATAGTTTGAATATACATTGACCACACATTGACCAGCGTTTGACCATCATTTGAATAGTTTGACCAGAGTTTGACCACATGTTGACCATAGTTTGACTAGTTTGACCACCCGTTGACCAAAGTTTGACCAAAATTTGAATAGTTTGACCATATATTGACCACCATTTGACTAGTTTGACCATAGTTTGACCAGAGCATCAGTGGCGCACTGCTCACTGGTGCGCCACTGATACCTGGCACCCATGTATGTCCATTAGTATCAGTGGCGCATCATGCACGGTGCGCCACTGATTCTTCATAGCCTTAGTGGCGCACCATACACCATGCGCCACTAATACATGGCACCCATGTATATCCATTAGTATCAGTGGCACATCATGCACGGTGCGCCACTGATTCTTCATAGCATCAGTGGCGCACCCTACACCATGCGCCACTGATACTAATGGACATACATGGGTGTCAGGTATCAGTGACGCACCATGCATGGTGCGCCACTGATGCTATGGAGAATCAGTGGCGCACCATGTAGCTCATAGCATCAGTGGCGCATGAATACATGGTGCGCCACTGATGCCTGGACCTGTTTCCTCCCAACCATATCAGTGGCGCACGGCTACATGGTGCCCCACTGATGCTAATCCATCTATACTCATTTTCCTAGTAGTGCCGAGTTTTCCAAGCACGTTTCTCTCTCTCTCCCACCATTGTTGACCTTGGAAAAGTTTCCCCTCTCTCAATTCCTCCCTAGATTCTTGCATATCTTTGAGGAATTCTAGAGAGGAGATCAAGATCTACATTTCCACCAATCCATATCTCTTCTAAGTGAAGAGAACCTAGTAGATCTTGATCTTGGAATTCTTTGTGTTTATCCTCCTTTTTTCTTCCTCTCTTATTCCCTCATAAGAATTTGTTGCTTTGTTGGAATTTGAGAGTGAAGGATTTGAGCACTTGTGCTCTTGCCATTTGCAGTAGTTGCATCGGTTTGCTCTTTCTACGAGGATTCGTGGAAGTGAAAGTTTGTGAATTTGTTACTCTTGGGGCTTGGACCCTAGACGACTTGTGGTTTTCTTGGAAGCCTCCAATTGAGTTGTGAATGCGTGCCCCAGGATTGTCGTGACATTGAGAGCCTCCAATTAAGTTGTGGATGCGCTCCTCGAGATTGAAGGTTGCTAATATTGGAAGGTGAACTAGGATTTTGTGACGAGGTTCATCGGAGAATAGGGTGAGACCTTTGTGGCGTTCAGTAGGCCTATTGTGGCAAGCTCACACCCCTCCAACGAGACGTACTCCCCTCAAAAGGAGGAACTCGGGAATACATCATTCTCTCCATGTGCCTCGGTTATTTCTATACTCGAGCTATTTACTTATGCAATTTACATTGTGATAGCCTTCGTGGTTGAAGTCATATATCTTCCTATCATCTTGTTACTTGTCTTGCTTAGTATAAGTTGTTGGTGCACATAGTTGAACCTAGAATATTTATTTGTGTGGTTGTTAATTTAAACACCTAGTTTATTTCCGCATTTAGAAAGTCTTAACCAAAAAGGTTTTAATCGCGTATTCACCTCCTCCCCTCTAGGCGAGATCGTTGTGTGTTCAGATTCCCACTGCTTCCTGAGTTGCATCGGACAGTTTTCCCTCTATACTTCATCGTAATTATAGAAAAATGCCACCCCTAATAACCCTCACCCCGCACCGTGCAATCCTTCAGCCCGACACCCCCAACCGAAAAAATCGTCTCCTCCTCATCTCGTCTCCATGGCGGCGACAGGTTTAGGGTTTCTGACCCCCTAGTTGTCCCTCCTTGTTACCGTCGTCGTTCCCCGCCACCAGCATGTCCACCATCGCCCCTCTCTATTCGTGGACTCCACTAAATTGACGTCCGAGTGTTTGTCCGTGTCGTCGGCATTTCCCGTCCCCGAATCGACCTTTTTCCTCTTGACTGACGGAGGGAGGTCCACTTCGAGCCGTTGCCTCGCCCCCTGTAGTCCGTCGGATACCTTTGATCCAAATAACCGAATTGTAGTACGGGTCTTTTTCCCTAGTGATTATAGGATGAGGTCATACTATGACTATGTATTATTAATAATAAACTTTTTTACTTATATATCCCCAATTTTAGTACACTTTTGCAATCCCTTCTTTTGGTTCACAAGTCCTCTAGTAAAAATAAGATACCAATACATCCTTTATTTACAAATTAATCATGTGCATGTGGTTGCACTAATTTGGTGAAGGTCCCGAAAGGACGTAATACTATACAGGGAGCAATTAAACATGTAACTATGACACAAATATTGTTACATGATGTTTTATATATTGTAGTGTAGTGGTGAAGTCTATCATTGTTGATGCACTTACAACATCAATACTTTATTTCTGTAGCAAAACTATTTAAATGAATTAACTAAAGACAATGCTAAGAAAAAATCCCTTTCAATAAAATGTCACGTTAAGCTATGGAGAATAACTAAGATAAAAAACACAAATATGTGTCACTATTTGTGTTATGGCGTTCTTATTCATCGCGTTTGTGTCAATATCTTGATAGAGAGTTGTAGATATACTTGGCTAGAAAAATATCATGATAGATAATTATGCAGTGGATGGTTGTCTAAATTATATGTAAAAACAAACTATATAACAGAGTATATGAGACTTAAGCATCTTTAGTAGATGACTTAAAAAGTGAACCCTTAAAAAACGGTAAGGGAAACCATAAACTCATTATAAGGGTCAAGAATGACTCGCAAAAACTAAATTCTTAGATCAACCCTTATAAATTAAAATTTTACTTTGCACTAAGTTTCAGACAAGCAAACTCGTTCGTCTCATTTAGAGATTTCATCTCACACAAGCATAACTTACACACATTTTAAACTAGGTCCTAGATCGAGCTGAACCCTAACCTAGTAGTATGCAACAGGGGCTCCGGGGACATGTCCCTCAGTCTGCATAGCAGGCGGCACCCCATGCTCAGTCATCGATGCAGAGCCTATGGGCGTACTCGGGCCAGTCGTACTTGTGGGGCTCACGGATGAGGCGGGCATTGAGCTTCGACTCCCTCTTCTTGGTCTCTCACTCCTTCTCTGCATGATGGTCGCGCTCCAGTAGAGCAAGACAGGAAGCCTGTCATTCATTAAATGGATCTATAAACAAGCATGGATGAAAACATCCATGAAGTCTTAACTTGTTGACAAGTTCAAAGAATTGATGACGGCGAGATTTAATCTCCCGTAGTAAGGTTTTTATGTTTCCACGGATTATTCTAACAAGTGTTGCATAACTTGTCTTCAAAATATTGAAAGTGAATATTCAATTAAGAATATGCTAGAAGGGAATGTGAACTTCAGCAATCCATTCATGGAATTGAGGCAAGCATTAAGGAGAAATCTTCGCCTAGATGAAATAATCAGTCTGTCGCTGCCACTAACCATACCTTAAAGCCCCCTCCCATCGCCTCTAACCATACTTTAATTAAGTTAATTTGTTGGCGTCTACCTTGCTTCAGGATCGTCATCGATTTCTCTGACGTGGCTCCTCGATGATCGCCATTGCGTAGCTGACTCTAGAGACGTGGTGTGGGAGGTGGCCAGGTGGGCGAGAAGTATGGGGAAGAGGTGGGCAAGAAGTGATCGAGCGTGCGGTCACCCAGCCGTGAGAGAGCAATCATCATGCCTTGTTGTATATGTATCCTAGCTACATAATAGTTGGCTTTGCAATCATCATTGAACAATTAAGTATTTGACGTCGGCTAATAGTTATCTATTGTAATTAAGATGAGGACAAGGAAGGTTATCGTTGGTAGGGCTATATGCTCCCCTTGGGGAAACGGAGCTGGGCATCAAGTGATGCTATATCTATTCACGAATGATAGGAAATGACTCAAATGAGAAGTTGCTCCATTTTAGCTAAAGCCAACTTGATTTAGAGGTGGGCATCTACATGTTACGATTATAGTTGTATCTTTTTATAAGATTCAGGGGGGGGGGCATAATATTTGTTTTGTCCCAAAAAGGATATCTTTTAGCACTATCTTTTTGTAAGAATTTATGCCATACATATACAGGCACTATGTGATAGTACAAAGTTTCGTGGACAAAGAATTTTTATTTGGCCTGTGTAAAATAAATAAATATATGACACATATATACTGCTATATAGCACTGAAATTTTGTCTTTTTCACGCAGACAAAGTAAATACAAATTCTTCACGAAACTCAGTCATCGCGCATTGGGCTTGCATTACCTATACATCTGTTTTTTTTTTTGAATTTTTTGACTTTTAAGAAGTTGTTTAAATAAACATTTAAGAAAAAAAAGTAGCCGGGAGATTATTTTTAGCTGCTCTGCGCGCATACTACATCCATATCTAGATTAGGATATGTACTCATGGCACACGTGTAGAGTTTTTCCAGTACAATTTTACAGGGTCTATTCTGTCCGATCCGGCACGGTACCAGAAACAGTCTCCGGTCCTACCCTAAAACGTGTTTTCCGGGTGTATTTTTCCGGAATCTACTAGAGTTCTCTCATGGCTCACGTGTCGAACAAACAACATTCCCAATGAAGTATAGGAGAAGAAGCAACATGGCGCGCACATTCTGAGTTTAAAAGAACGCTATCCTCTGAGGCTTTGAACTGATGCAGAGAGGTTCAGAGAAAGCTACAGGCAAAGGCTGAAAAAGATGGGCAGTTGTTGTTGTCCCGGCTCGCCGGTCGCCATACGGTATGAGTTGTTGAAGAGTTGGATCCGGATTCTATCTTGTCTAGGGTTTGGCCCTTTATATACCTCATGTAAACCGTCGGTTCTTTGCAGTAATCTTTGTCTAGGGTTTGCATGTCAAAGCACAAATTTTTTGCTTGGCTGATTCTAAAAGATAGAATTAATACCAAGGACATGATTAAGAGAAGGAACTGGAAGATTGAGGGGACTGACCACTGTGTTTTTTGCAGTAATCTTTGTCATGAGGACTGGATTCATTTGTTCTTCCAGTGTGTTTTCAGCTCACGGATTTGGAATTACTTGCAAATCAGCTGGAGTGATAACACAGTCTTGCATAATCTCTCCAATGCAAAAAAGGCTTTCAAAGGACCTTGTTTCACTGAGACAGTGATTCTTGCCTATTGTAACATCTGGAAGCAAAGGAATGGAGTTATATTCAAATCGGAAAGACATTCCTTTATGGGATGGAAAGTTGGCTTCCTGTTAGATCTCCTTATGCTTAAGCATAGGTTGAGTGCTTCTTTGGCTGCGGATTTATCATCATGGATTAAGACTCTCCCTTAGCTAGTGATAGACTGCCTTAGTCTATTCCTTTGTGTATATTTGTACATAACTGTAACACTCTTTTGATGGCAATAAAGGGCTGTGGGGGACTCCCCTGCAGTAGAAAATATTTCAAAAAAATGTAAGCCATCGGTTGGGATAAGTCGCAAGTTGTAAATCCCGGCGTTTGTAACACACCTGAAAATGGTGAAATTCGGCTGGCTGACGCCTGTGGTTTTTTTCTCTTCCTTGTTGGAAGGGTTTCCACGTTAAAAATCTCGTGTCCCCATATGTCGATCTCTTTTATTCATGGCTTATTTGTGCTATCGTTTACACACCCGTCCACAATTTACCGAGTTTTTCGAGTTGGCTCCCGGCAAGGCAGCTGCGTACTACACGACAAACAGATATGGAGTCAAAAAGGCCTATGGCGGTAGGAAGGGGAGACGAACTCTAGTTAGCAACGGCTCACTAAAGATAATCTTACTAAAAGAACTGGAAAGGTGATACTTATTGTTCTTTTTGTGGGAATCAGGAGACTATTTATCATCTTTTCATTCATTACCATTTTGCTAAACTTATATGGCGTGTTGTTTTTTGTACCTACAACATCCCACCACTTTCTAATGTAACTAATATGTTTGGAAATTGGATAAATATGGTGGATGTTAAGACCAAAAATATAATTTGTATCGGCGTCTCGGCTATTTGTTGGTCTTTATGGAATGTAGAAATAATCTGATTTTTAACAGAAAACAATCATTTCATGTATTACAGGTTATCAATATGGTGGTTCACTGGATCCAATTATGGGGATCAGCGCAAGTTTATGGAGGATGGCTGCACGAGGCTACTTTCGGTGGCACGGGATTTTTTTCTCCCGTCATACGTGGCAGCTTATTCCTAGACTTTTGTTGTTTATAGGACTTGTGGCCACTGTTTTTTCTGAGAAGATGTAAACGTTTCATACTTGACTCTCTTTTAATAATCAATAAACAGCTGTAGGCATCACTCGATGCAGAGGCTCTGTACCCATTTTGAAAGAAAAAAAAGTTAGCAACCGCGGCCGGGAAATAATTGGGGGAGATTTGGTCTCAGGACGACCGGTGTGCCATGCATGCAACACCACGTACTGCCCTGGCCGAATCCCCTGCCACATGCACAGCGGTCCTGGCTCAGTATCTCGTCTTATTTCATCACCAGGTCTGTTGCGTCCTTGCACCCATGCACGGTCAAGTCAAACAGAGCACAGCAAAACTTTTTTTTGCACGTGTACGGCCGGGCCACGGAGTAAAACGCGAGAGCCTCCAACGGAATGGATACACGGAACAAAAGCGTCGTCTCCTCAGTTTTTCGTTTCACCCGACTGCAAGGCAGGGCAGGTGGTACCACTGTCCGTTGGCCACTGCCAGCCCAGCCTTAATCCAATCCATGGCCGCTACCATGTTTTCGCGCCAAAACATCGTTCCTCATCGTGGTCACTGGTCAGCACACACTGACCCTGGCCCGATCGATCCATGGCTGGCCGATGGACTGCAGCCACAAGAAGCGCTGCCGACAGTGACTAGATTTTTCTTCAGATTCACCCGTGGAGCAAGGCTAGCTGTTTGCATCTCAAATCTGCAACAAAAATCGTTGTCTCGTGGATGCCATGCCACATTGTAAACAGTAAAGCTAATGGACACAATCCCAGAACAAGGCCATCAGAGCATTTCCAACCACGGTCCTGGAACCGGCCCGAAACGTCCGGACGAATGGTCTGGACATGATTTGGGTCCGAAACATGCACCCAATCAGGATTCTTGAATGTTGCCCATCTGCCCGGGCCGTCCGGCCAAGTCTCAAACCCAGCCCATATGTGGTGATGGTTTGGGGTTGCCCGGGCACGTCGGGGCGTGTCTGTCCCGTACTATCTGACAAGCGGGACCCACAGATTTTGAATTGAAATCCCTTGACCCGGTGCCACTCCTGCCGCCGAAATTCATTCGACCCCGCACACGCCACACTCCCGCCTCCAAAAATTTTGCACGTCCCCCCACCCTCCCCCCCCCCCCCCCCCCCCCCCCCCCGCCGCCGCCGCCGCCTCCGTGAGAAGAGAGGATGGACGCGACGTCCGTTCTGTCGGTGGAGAACGTCGCCTCGGGGGAGAAGGGCGCCTCTTCGGAGTCGGTTGAGCAACTGTCAGGGGCGTTGGCGGAGCTGAATGGTCCCACATTTTTACCATCAAACGGAGGGCAAACCATTCACCCTAGCTCATTTTTGGCTTGAATTGGCTGGATAACGGAAGTAGATCTCCCAATATGATGACCACAAGAATCCGCCAAGAAGATGAAGACCAATGACGGCTCGATCTCATCTTTGCCAATCGGAGTTGATGAACAAGATGTTTCGTCCGATGGTGGGAGCCAAGTGAATAGGAAGAGGATGATGGGAGGAGGTGGGAGAAAGATGTTTCTCAAGTAAGGATGCGACCATCAAGATGTTGAAGAGGGATAGAGAGGATAAGAAGGCGGAGCGGTACAATGCGTTCTTGGCGTTGTCAGAGGAGAAATTAGAATTTGTTCGGGAGAGGATGAGGGAGAAGTTTGAGTTGAAGAAGGCGAGATTAAAAATGGAATAAGAGGAGGTTTGGCTCAAAATTCAGTTGGAGAAGTAAAAGCTATCCGATGCAAGGTACACGGAGGATTCGAGGATCATGTCATGGGGATGAGCCAACCGCAATGTGGATCGGTCACATGAAAATGAAGATCGCCAAACACGACATTGGCGGACAACAGGCTCCAGAAGACCCGACCGCATGATATCATCACATTCTGTCAGTTATGTGTTGAACTAGTTTCATTTCCGTTCGGTTGTGAGCTGAGACACATCAAACTTATTTGAATTTGTATCCGCGGTCGTCGTTGCATGGGATTATATGGATTTGGTACTCCATTTTGGGGTTCATGCACTAGTGGAAACAACGCCTCTCGTCCAGGGGGCCAGGGGGCAGCTGTCCCGGTTGCAACCGAATCCGGGACAAATGCCATGCTTCGGTCCCGGTTCGTGCGCCCGGGGCAACAGGAATCGCCTGGGGGCATTGGTCCCGGTTCGTGGGGGACATATCGGTCCCGGCTCGTGCCACGGACCGGGACCAATGCCTAGCCACATGCCACGTGGCACGCGCATGAACATTTGTCCCGGTTCAGTCCACGAACCGGGACCAATGCCCCCCTTCCCCTATATAAACTGCCCCAGACTCTCCCCCCTTCCATCTTTTTTTTGCATGGAGGTGTGAGAGAGTGTGGTGTTAGTGTGTTTTATTTTACTATGCACACGAGGTGTTCGACGAAATTCCCGAGCCGCACATAAGCTCACTGAAAATGGTATCTTCGACCGAGGTTAACAAACTTATCTTTTTCATCTGTAACTGATACATAAAAAAGTAGTATTTGTCGTATTAATATGTTATTGTAATGTATTTTGATAAACTTAATTATACGATGCAGCTGGATGCACGGCAGCGATGGATGTATGGTGACCGACGCACTTCCGAGTATATGGCAGGCCTGAATGCATTTCTTGCTTTAGCTCAGGCGAACAAAGATAATGGCTTCATGTGTTGCCCATGTGTTGATTGTCGGAACGTCAGAGAGCACTCTTCCGAAAGAATCATTCACGGCCATCTACTTCGGAGAGGTTTCATGCCCAGCTATAATTGCTGGACGAAGCATGGAGAAAGAGGGGTTGTGATGGAAGACGATGATGAAGAAGAAGAAGATCCTTTGTTCCCTGAATACGACGATACTGCAATGGAAGAGAATGGAGAAGAAGTAGGTGATCAAGAACAGGCATCAAAAGAGCCCGATGATGATCTTGGCCGAGTTATTGCTGATGCAAGGGAAGACTGTGAAAACAAACTGGAGAGGTTGAAGCTGGACAACATGTTACAGAATCACAAAAAATTGTTGTACCCAAATTGCGAAGATGGTAGCACAAAGCTCGGTAGCACACTGGAGTTGCTGAAATGGAAGGCACAGAACGGTGTGACTGACAAGGCATTTGAGAGTTTACTTCAACTAATGAAGCCAAAACTTCCAAAGGATAACGAATTGCCTGAGAGTATGTACGAAGCAAAGAAAGCTCTCTGTCCTCTAGGATTAGATGTGCAGAAGATACATGCATGCATTAATGACTGCATCCTCTTCCACGGTGAGAAGTACGAGAATTTGGATGAATGTCCGATATGCACTGCACTTCGGTATAAGATCAGAGCAGATGACCCTGGTGATGTTGACGGCGAGCCCCCGCGTAAGAGGGTTCCTGCTAAGGTGATGTGGTATGCTCCTATAATACCACAGCTGAAACGTCTGTTTAGAAACAAAGAGCATGCTAGGTTGTTGCGATGGCACAAAGAAGACCGTAAGAAAGACGGAAAGTTAAGGCACCCCGCCGATGGATCGCAGTGGAGAAAGATCGAGAGAGACTTCCCAGACTTTGCAGGAGAGGCGAGAAACTTATGGTTTGGTCTAAGTACAGATGGCTTTAATCCTTTTGGGGAGCAGAGCTCCAGTCATACCACTTGGCCTGTAACTCTATGTATGTACAACCTTCCTCCTTGGTTGTGCATGAAGCGCAAGTTCATTATGATGCCAGTTCTCATCCAAGGCCCGAGGCAACCTGGCAACGACATTGATGTGTATCTAAGGCCATTAGTGGAAGAACTCTTACAATTGTGGGGCAAACCAGGTGTACGTGTGTGGGATGAGAACGAACAAAAGCCATTTGACCTATGGGCGTCGCTTTTCGTAACCATCAATGATTGACCTGCTCTTAGTAACATTTCCGGACATACAAACAAGGGATACAATGCATGCACACACTGTTTAGATAATACTGACAGTGTTTTTTTTTTGATAAATGTAAAAAGGTTGTATACCTGGGGCATCGTAGATTTCTTCCGATCAAGCATCCCGTAAGAAAGAAAGGAGGGAAGCATTTCAGAGGTGAGGCAGATAACCGGAAGAAGCCTGAGCTGCGTAGTGGTAATGATATATTCGATATGGTCAAGGACCTAGAAGTAATCTTTGGTAAGGCTGCTGGCAGCCAACCAGTTCCGTACGGCCCTGATAAGCGCGCACCCATGTGGAAGAAGAAATCTATATTTTGGGAGCTACCCTATTGGAAAGTTTTAGAGGTCCGGTCTTCGATCGACGTGATGCACGTGACAAAGAATCTTTGTGTCAATCTGCTATGCTTCCTGGGCGTGTATGGGAAGTCCAAAGATACGCCAGAAGCACGGGAGGACCAGCAACGTATGAAAGACGCAAGCAACAAGCACACAGATAGGCGCCATTACTTAAGCAGCTACGCTCTTACTAAAGCAGAGAAGGAAATATTCTTTGAAGTCCTTTACAGTATCAAGGTTCCGTCTGGCTTCTCGTCGAATATAAAGGGGATAATAAACATGGCAGAGAAAAAATTCCAAAACCTGAAGTCTCATGACTGCCACGTGATTATGACGCAGTTGCTTCCGATTGCATTGAGGGGGCTTCTACCGGAAAATATTCGAGTACCCATTGTGAAGCTATGTGCATTCATGAACGCAATATCTCAGAAGGTAATCGATCCAGAAAGTCTGACAATATTACAGAGGGATGTGGTCCAGTGTCTTGTTAGTTTTGAGTTGGTGTTCCCACCATCCTTCTTTAACATTATGACTCATCTCCTGGTTCACCTATGTGAAGAGATTCATATTCTTGGTCCGGTATTTCTACACAATATGTTCCCCTTTGAGAGGTTCATGGGAGTCTTGAAGAAATATGTTCATAACCGTGCTAGGCCAGAAGGAAGCATCTCGAAGGGCTATGGAACAGAGGAGGTCATTGGGTTCTGTGTTGACTTTATTCCTGACCTTAAGACAATTGGTGTTCCTGAATCGCGGCATGAGGGGAGACTGAGGGGAAAAGGAACGCTGGGAAAGAAAACAATGATACCTAGGGACGGGCATTCTTTGACCAAAGCACACTACACAGTTCTACAAAATTCTATGTTCATGGCTACGTATCTCGAGGAACACAAGAATATTGTACGGTCTGCAAACCCGGGGAAGGATGACTCATGGATTAAACGCGAACACATGGAGACTTTCGGAAGTTGGTTGCAAACACATCTTATAAATGACACCACTGTTGAAGATCAGCTGTACATGTTGGCAGGGTCACCATCTTCGACTATTGGGAGTTTTCAAGGGTACGAGATAAATGGGAATACATTTTACACGAGCTCCCAAGATAAGAAGAGCACCAACCAAAACAGTGGTGTCCTCGTTGATACAACAAACGAGAATGGAAAAAATGACACATACTATGGTTACATAGAGGAGATATGGGAACTTGACTATGGACCTTCTTTTAAGGTCCCTTTGTTCAAGTACAAATGGGTCAACCTGAATGGAGAAGGGGTAAAGGTAGACCCGCTTTATGGAATGACAACAGTGGATCTCAACAATATTGGTTACAATGACGAACCATTCGTCCTAGCCAATGATGTGGCTCAGGTCTTCTATGTGAAGGACATGTCTTACAGACCGAAGAAAAGAAAAAATAAGGAAACAAATTCATCATACGATGAACCGAAGCGTCACATAGTTCCCTCAGGGAAAGAAACATCGTGGGAATCGAGGACACGACAGACATGTCAGAAGATTATAATAAGTTTGTTGAAATTGCACCCTTCACAGTGAAAGCTGACCCCACCATCCCGTTAAATAATGAAAATGCTCCCTTGTTACGGCCGAAGCGATCATAAGCAAGGGACACGAAGAAAATTCAGAAGACTAGATAGGGATGTTGTTGGTGATGTGTAATAATAAACGTGGAATACATGATCATAGTTCTTATAACGTAGTATGAACGAGATTTTGTTAGCCAAAATGATATTTATACATATTCTGTGATTATGAATGGAGTAGGTGCAAGTTTGACCAATAATTTGTATTGATCGGTCAAAAGCTGGCAAGCATTGAGTGCTTGACAACTATGACCAGTCTTCGGTACTACCTTGGAGTTCAAATGACGCAAAGGGTTGCACCTCTGCGGTTACTTTGGCAAGCTGCTAATGCATACACTCCTGCACTGTTTGAGATTTTCAGATTAGAATTTGAACTGATCTTGGATTGCATGGTCTATAACTGTGGCGAAATTGGACTCATCCGAGTATGAGATAATTGTCAAAAACAGGCGCCGGGGTCATTTTGTTAGATTCGACTCATCAGAATACATTTGTAGCTGCAAGAAGTTTGAAAATGTAGGTCTTCCGTGTTGCCAGGTACTGAAGGTTCTTGAGATCAGAAATATCAAAGAAATTCCACCACACTATGTTTTGAAAAGATGGCGAAAGAATGCTCAGAGTAAACCTTCGAAGGAAAACTATGGTTTTTCTGTTGTAGACGAAGATCTAAAATTCACCATGTCAATAAGGTACAACTCGCTTTGTCGAACTTTATGTAAATCACCCGGGATGCCTTGTATGCTCTGGACTAACTCGGAAGATCACGAGAGAAAACAAAAATTGTAACATTTTTATATTCAAATTATATACAAATGGTAAAATAATTAATAGTTTCAATAGTTAGAATAATTATTTAGTTAAACGAAAAATGGATTTAAATTAGCTATGCAAATTCTAGCATTTTTCATGTTGGAATTTTTGTCAAATTCGAAAGTATATAGAAGTTGTTAATGTGCAAACTTAACCATTTTCAAATTTTGGCGCTAAAAAATTTTGGGCGCGCAGGGTGCCACCGAAATTCGAAATTAGTTTTTGGTCCCGGCCCGTGGTACCAACCGGGACCAAAGGGGCTCTAGTCCCTGTTGATGGCACGGGCCGGGACTAGAGGCCCAGGTGTATAAATATCTCGGCCCTCTCTCCAGGTCGAGCGACCACCCAGGACAGCGGACATGGCTTGGCGAAGCCCTGCCGGCGGCGGGAACGAGTAGGAAGATCCCGCCGGCGCTGGTTCCGCCGGCGGGGTTGGCTTAGGGACACGTTGGACTAGGGACACAAATATATATTAAAAAAAGGCCCAGGGGCCTTGCTTACATATAGGGGGGCGGCGCGGCCACATGCGTCCGGCTGTGCTTACATATAGGGGGGCGGCGCGGTCACAGGCGACCGACCGTGCTTGCATATAGGGGGCGGCGGCGCGGCCACAGGCGGCCGGCCGTTTTCTTGTGGGGTGGTGGGTAGCTTAGTCCAGGGGGGGCGCACCGGCGCCGGCCTACTCCTCCTCGTCGGAGGAGATGCAGTGGTAGGGGGGTGGCTGCCACAGGTGGGCAGGCGGCTGGGGCGGGCCCGCCGGTGGCTGCGGAGGCATCGGGGGCGCGTGCGGCGGTGGCGGGGGCAGCACCTCCTGCTGCGGCGGCGGTGGCGGGGGCAGCTCCTCCGGCGACCATACGCCGCCGGTCCAGGCCCAGGACATGCCGTACTCCAGGCCGGGGGGGAGCGGCTGCGGCGGCGGCTGGTCCTCGGACGCCTCCAGCTCGGCGTTCATCACCTGCCACCAAGGGGCAGGCTCCGAAGGGGGTGGGGGCGGCGGCATGGCGTTGGCATCGGCGGCAGCGGCGGCCAGGACCGCCTCCCACCGCTTGACCTCGTCCTCGACGAGGGAGCGGCGGGAGGCCTCGTAGGCCTCCTCCATGTTGTCCCGGAGCTCGGGGTCGTCGTCCTCGGGGATGGCGTCGCCGTCGTCCACCAGGAGCCAAAGCTCCGGCTCCCTCCCCGGCGGTGGCGCGGGGTAGTCTTCGATGCTCACCTCCTCGGCTGTGGGGATGTAGGAGCGGCGGCGCTGCTCGTGCTCCTGCTGGAGCCAGGTGGCCCAGTAGGGGGAGCTCCGTGCGTACGCGTGGTCCCTGAGGAGGCGGGCCGGCAGGAGCGCGCGCCGGCGGTCGATCTCCTCGCCCAGGGCCTCTCTGCTGGACGGGGCCGGCGGTACGGGAATGCGCTGCGGGTTCAGGTGCCAGCCGTCCGGAAGGTGGACGTCCGGCCAGAACACCGGCGTGCGGCGTTCCCAGTGCCACTCGGCCTCCTCCTTCCGGACGTACCGGCGGAAGCGCTTGCCCTTGGGCGCGACGCGGGGCGGCGCGCGTGACGCCGGAGGCGGAGCGGGGACGCGCGGCTGCCCGCCGATGCGGACGCCTCCCGGGCCGGAGCGTGCGCCGCTCGAGGACCCGGCCTCGTGGTCGTTCCTGGGGCGCTTGAACCAGCGGGACATGGTGGCTAGGGTTGCTTTGGCTGGGACGCGGCCGGGGTGAATGGGGTGTACGGACGGCGGGGGCCGTTTAAAAAGGACCCGGGGGAGGCTGGCATGCCAACCAGCGGCCGGAACGTGGCGGCGGTTGCAGCTGGCCATGAATGCGGGGCGGGAGCCGAGGCGTGGCGGCGGTTGCAGCTGGCCACGCGCGCGTGGGGAAGTGGAGCGGGGCCGGAAGACGAGGCGACCGTGGGCCCTTTGACCGTCCCTGTGGTCTTAATTTAAGGGACCGGGCGAGCCAGCCACTAGGCCGCTGGCCAGTGGCCCCTTTCGACCCCTGCGAACCGTTGACCGAATATAATAAAAGACGCGGGCCAGTGGGCCCTTTTGACCAAAAATGTGGCCAGTGGGCTTAATTAAAGACGTGGGCCTGGACGCGGTTGGAGAAGGGGAGGCCGGTTGGGGATTGCGAGACAGGAGCCCAAAAAACGAAACGAAAAAAAACCTGCCGCGGCAGGGGAAAATTGGCGGAATATATTTTTTTTTCAAAAAAGGTATCCATCCCGGTCCCTAAAACGAACCGGGACGAACTCCCTAACCGTCCCTGGCCCAGGTTCGCCACGTGGGCCATCCTTACCATCCCGGGTCCTGGCACAACCGGGACCAATGGGGGAGGGTCATTTGTCCCGGCTAGCCCATCCCGGTTGCACAACCGGGACAAATGGCCCTGTTTCCACTAGTGATGGTTGTAGGACAAAATATTTCGGGCTTGCCCGAGCACTGTCGGCGGGCACGCCCGGATACGCCCGAGCGTGTCCATGGACACTTTGGGGATCATTTTCAGGGGCCATGGTTGGAAATGCTCTTATATAGGAGAAACCTAGAGAAGGATGGATAAAAGTAAATGTGGATGCCAGCTTTATAGACAACCTGAAATCAGGATCACAAGGAGCCGTCATCAGAAACCATACTGGAAATGTAATTTCCTTGGCATGGGGGAAAATCAAACACTGCCAAACAGCCCAGATGTGCGAAGCTATTTCATGCCATGAAAGATTACAACTTGCCATCAGTGATTCCTTTAACTAGGTAATTGTCAAAACTGAATGGAGATATCTCCTACAACCTAAATGAGTCATCTCGTAATCTCCGCGTCACCACATGGACTGGGCCCCTCGGGCGCCCACCGACATCGTCCTTTCGCCTATTTATTCCCCTGATGCATAAACCCTAAATCATCAAGCATCCATCCACGAAAAGTTTTGTAGCTCCGCCGCCGCCGACGACAAGTTTCAGGGGACATAATTCTCTGTTCTGGCACCCTGTCGGGACGGGGAAGTGCCCCTGGAGCCATCTCCATCGACTACAACGCCATCTTCATCGTTGTTGCTGACTCCCATGATGAGGAGGGAGTAGTTCTCCCCCGGGGCTAAGGGCTCTACTGGTAGCCATGTGTTTCATCTCTCTTCCATGGTGTGATCTTTATGTGATCATGAGCTTTGTAATCTAGTTCAATAAGTAGATGTTACTCTTTATCTATTATGCTGCTCAAATGGTTTTATTATTGGGATCTCCGTATACACCCCATCCCATGGTGTAAAGGTGACAGTGTGTGCACCGTGTGTGGGTTATCATGATTTATATATTTTATGTTGGATGACCCACTGAAATTGTGGTGTTTGTCTGGAACCATCTAGGGCACGCAAGGTGACTGTGGGGTTACCTAGATGGGGAATGCTACTTTAAGGTGTGCTTTCATAGACCTACGCAATGAATTGGTGTTTGTTATCCAACAGGAGAGTGGTTCGGAGTAGCATAGTGAAGAGATGATATTTATGCATTCATTATGTTGTTATTGTTGAGAGTGTCCACTAGTGAAAGTATGATCCCTAGTCCTTGTTTCTAAGCATTGAAACACCGTTTACAATCAGTTCTGCTACGTGTTTGCTTGCTGCCATTTTTATTTCAGATTTCTATTATCACTTATAATCATCCATATTACTTGTATTTCACTATCGCTTCGCCGAACTAGTGCATCTATACAACTGACAATTGTATTAGGTGTATTGGGGACACAAGAGACTTCTTTCATCGTAATTGCAGGGTTGCTTGAGAGCGATATCTTCGACCTCTACATACCTGAGTTCGATAAACCTCGGGTGATCAACTCAAGCGAAACTTGCTGCTGTTCTACAAACTTCTGCACTTGGAGACCCAACACTGTCTACAAGAATAGAAGCGTGCGTAGACATCAAACTCTTTTATGGCGCCGTTGTCGGGGAGGTAAGGTAAAAGGTACTCACATCCTCTTGCTGGTGTGTGAGTGCTCGAAGTTAGTTTCTTTAGATTATGCAATTATATCGTTTTTTTTCGCTAGTTAGGCTTATTTTTACTTGTTTCTTATTTTTACTAGTAGTCTTAATAGAAAATAACAAAAATATGAGATAAATTTATAATCTTTATATTGAATTAGGACATGATGCTTTTGAAGAGAAAATTAAAAAACCTATGGAAGTTTGTTTGCATAATAGTGATAACAATGTTATTAGCGTTAATTCTTTGAACATCATTATTTCTAATGCTATGGAAAATTCTAAGCTTGGGGATGCTAGTTTTTACGAAAATGACCTTTTTAGTTCCCCTGCTTTAGAGGAGAAAATTTGGTCTGATGCTCCCATATGTGATAATTCTAATGATGCATGTGATATTTTAAATCCTCCTACTGACAGAATTCCTTTTAAAATACCTATGAAAATTATTGAACGTGTTGTGAATAACTGCTATTTCGGAGATGGAACTGTCCATCATGGTCATCATTTACTCTTTATACATGAATTATGCGAGTTGTTCAAGTGTGCAGGTATTTCAATGGACCAAGTTAAGAGAAAGATATTCTCTTTGTCATTTAGGGACAAAGCAAGGGAGTGGTATGAGCTCCTAGATGATCCTCATCATTAGGACTGGAAGGAGCTTGAATATCTCTTTTACTCTAAATTTTATCCTCCTCATGAATTATATTTAGATAGGAATTACATTTATAATTTTCGTCCTCGTGATGGAGAAAGCATTGCTCAAACTTGGGGGAGACTGAAAACATTAATACTCAAATGTCCTAACCATGAGTTTCCTGAGGAAATAATTGTTACTAATTTTTATGCAAGCCTTTCACGATATTGCATGGACTATCTAGATGCCTGTTTAGAGGGTTCTTTCACAAGTAGGAAGGTTGAAGCTAGGTGGAATCTTCTTGAGACCATTAAAAACAATAATGAAGATTGACATAACAACAAAGGTCATATCCCCACAAGGGAGGTGAAAAGTGTGTCTCTCCGGACGCCAAAGGTCTCCGAGAGTGGTGATAGCACATGGGTTGAACTTCGGCATCCCACGAGATACCATATTGACAAATGGAAGTACTCCGGTCCTCTGGATATACCTCTCATCGTAACGCATCGACCAACAACCTGGGGGGTCTATCGTTGGGCCTTCAATCTTAGAGGACCTCAAGTGCGACGTGGGTAAAACATCATCGGCCGCCATATAACGGGAACAGTGCTCCACATCATAAACATCTTTGAGAAGAGACATAATCCTACGAAAGGAATAAAATTAAATAGACATGAGTGACGATTAAAACAATCAGAAAAATAATCACAATACTAAAAATTATTAACGATTCAAAAATTCTGCAAACAAAAATTACATATATAGGCACAAAAAATTTAAGTAACAGTAAAAAAATATCGCATAACTAAACGATCTAATTATTTAGCCACATATCTAATACTATGTAATACTATATAACATATATAGCTCTTTAGCATGAATTATAATTATCTAATAATAACAAATTATTACAAACAATAACAAATCTACGAATAACCAATCTTATATTACCCAATTATAACACAACTAAAATAACTATTTACAATTAACTATAGTTTAGAAATAAAAATATTTACAAAATTGACCATAGTACTACTACTAGTATCAACCTAATTAATGCTAATACTCTCATACTAACAACCCACTATTCACAACCTATTACTAACACTAGTAGAAAACAGTCCTCTAGTCCCGGGCCGTAACGGGCTATAGTCCCAGATTTCTATCCAGGACTACTCAATCAGGACAAGAGGCCCCCTCCCCCTTTTTGTCCCGGTGGGACCCGAACCGGGACTAGAGGCCCAGCACGGGGCCGCGCCGGTTGGACGACTTTTAGTCCCGGGTGGTAATACGAACTGGGACTAAATAATTTTTTATTTTTTTATTTTCGGATTTTCCTTTTCATTTAGTCTCTATTATTTTTAACTCTAATCATTCTCGCTTAGTCTCAACTATTTTTAACTCTAATCACTCTTGTTTCATTCTAAACTGACACTTCCTAGAAGGTCACTGATACGTCTCCAACGTATCTATAATTTCTGATGTTCCATGTTGATATTATACCAATTGGTACATGTTTTCTATACACTTCATATCATTTTTATGCATTTTCTAGGACTAACCTGTTGACAAGATGTCACAACGCCAGTTCATGTATTCTGCTATTTTTGGTTTCAGAAAAGTTGTTCTGGAAATATTCTCAAAATTGGACGAAACAAAAGCCAAAGTCCCTATTTTCCTCTCGCGTACACGGAGTCCGGAGGAGACCCGGAGGGGGGCACCGAGGCGGCCACACTATATGGTGGCGCCCCCCCATTGGCCCCGCCACCATGTGCTGTGGGCCCCTATGGTGCCCACCGACATCTCCCTTTCGCCTATTTAAAGTCTTTCTCGGGAAAACCCTAAACACCAGATCCTCCATCCACGAAAAGTTCCGTAGCCTCCGTCATAGTCAACCCTAGTTCGGGAGGGTTCTGAAGCTCTCCCCAGCACCCTGTCGGGAGAGGAAATCATCACCGGAGGGCTCTACATCACCATGAATGCCTGCGGAGTGATGCGTGAGTAGTTTATCCTAGGACTACGGGTCCATAGCAGTAGCTAGATTGTTGTCTTCTCCTTCTTTTGTGCCATCATGTTTAGATCTTGTGAGCTGCCTAACATGATCAAGATCATCTTATTGTAATGCTACATGTTGTGTTTGCTGGGATCCGATGAATATTGAATACTATGTCAAATTGATTATAGATCTATTATTATTTATGTTATTTATAATCTTGAATGCTCTCCGTTACTAGTAGATGTTGTGGCCAAGTTGATGCTTGTAACTCCAAGAGGGAGTATTTATGCTAGATAGTGGGCTCATGCCTCCAGTAATCTGGGAGAGTGACAATAACTTTTAAGATTGTGGATGTGTTGTTGCCACTAGAGATAAAACAACAATGCTTTGTCTAAGGATAATTCTATTATTTACATTACGCACTTTATTTAATGCAATAATCTGTTGCTTGCCACTTAATACCTAAAGTTTACTCGGATGTTGTCCTGAGGGTGGATTATTAGTCATAGATGCAGTTGGATTACGGTCTATGTGGTATGTTGTAATGCCCAAATAAATCTCATTGTAATCATCATGTCATGTATATGCTCTACGGTGCAACCTCTATTTTGTTAATTGCCCAGCTGTAATTTGTTCACCCAGCATGTTATTTATCGGTTATGGAGAGGCGACACTAGTGAACTATGGACTCCGGTCCATTCTTTTACACTGATAATTCAACCTACTACAAGCACTGTTCTCTTTTAGTGCAAACACTGTTCTCATTTTATTAACAAATACCATTTTCCACACTATACATCTAATCTTTAGTGTTCAAGAAAACCGGTGAGATTGACAACCTTACTGTTTCATTGCGGCAAAGCATCTTGGTTGTGTTGTGTGTATATTCCATGTTGCTGCTGAGCTTGGTAGTGCGTCCTGCCAACATCAGCTGTCAACAACCTTCAGAAGTGATTTCTTTTTCCTACTGGTCTGATTAAACCTTGGTTTCTTTCTGAGGGAATATCTTGTTGTTGTACTCATCATACCTTCCTCTTGGGATCTCCCAATGAACGTGTGTTCACACATCATCAAGCTTGTTTTTCGGCGCTGTTGCCGGGGACGAAGAGGATTTCTGCAAGGGGAGTCTCTCACCTCCAATCTTTTTTACTTTGTTATTGTTTTGCTTAGTTTATTTTATTTTGTCGTGTTTGCCTCTTTATATTAAAAACGCGCGACCAAAGGGGAGGGGGGCGCCACCCTATTGTGTGGCCGCCTCGGAGCCCCCTCTAGGTCTCCTCCGGACTCCAGGTATGTGACAGAAAAATAGGACCATGTATCAGTTCTTCTAGAAATTAATGGTTTTAGAACAAGATAATTATAATTTATACTAAACTATTGGACTTACATATCCCTAATTTTAATACATTTTTTCAGTACCTTCTTTTGGGTTCACACATACCAGTGCGTTCTTTATTTTCAAATTAATCATGCGCATATGGTTGCGCTAATTTGGTAAAGGTCCCGAAAAGGAGAGGGAATACTATACCGAGTGCAATTAACCATGTAACTACGACACACATATTGTTATATGATGGTCTTTTATAAATTGCAATGTAATCGTGAAGTCTACAATTGTCGATGCACTTACAACATCAAAACTTTATTTATTTATTTTGTGCTGCAAAAATATTTACTTAGCTTTTAATTGAAGGCAATTTTAAGAAAACTTATCGTATTCCATCAAATGTTATTTTGAGCGGAGAATAATAAAGATAAAATCAGAAATATGTGTCATTATTTGTGTTATCACGTTTGTCTGCATCGTGTTCGTATTAGTATCTTGATAGAGAGCTCTAGACGTGGTTGTCCGAAAAAATAATAATGATAGATGTTTATATAGTGCTTGGTTGTCTAAAATTATATGTAATAAACAAAGTATGTAACAGAGTATCCGAGACTTACACAAAAGTGCGCACTTGAATTTTTCGCATTGATATTAATTTATTATTTTTCCGGTAGATCTATATTCTCCTCTTGTTCTTAGGGGTTCATAATTCGTTGCCAGCCTAGATGTGCGTGATACTTTGTGCCGATGTGCTCCTAGCTAACGTGTAAGTTTGGGATCATGCACGAACCGGGTAAAGTAGCTGAACCAAGTTAAGGACGATCTTAACTAGTGAACCATCCGGCTTCTTTAGAGATTTGACAATACGTACGGAGTACATGACTAGCCTTTTGCAAAGTGAAGCAAAGTTTCCGAGCGCGTCAGCTTGTCACTTGAAACTTGGAAGAGCATGCGGGCCAGAAGTCTTCACACACGACACGACGGCGTGATCAAGTCCGTGTGATACGTATCAGTACCACGCGTACGTTCAGCGTGACATGAGAGGCAGTAATGGCAAAGATCCCCGAGCCTGACGGCTGACGCCATGGAGCTAGCTAGTAGCTAGGGCAGAGTCTCTCTCTCTCGGCCAGGCAGCTGCGTACTACTACACGGCAAGCAGACATGGAGTCAAAAACGGAGACGAACTCTAGCTAGCATTGGATGCATCGCCGGCCGGGAAATAATCGGGGAGATTTTGTCTCGGGACGACCCCGTGTGCACTGCATGCAACACCACGTACTGCCCGGATTTAATCCGGCCGAATCCCCTGCCACATGCAAAACGGTTCTGCCTCAGGATCTCGCCTGGGCATCTCCAATGTAGAAATAAGGAAAGAGATTAAGCCAAAAAGTGGTCTTAAGACCCATCCTTATATATTGTGGAACTAGACTTTAAGCTTAAATTCTTAAGACCCACTCATACCACTATGGCCTTGCCATAAGGAATTTAATAAAGAAAATTAATGTTTCTCTCACCTACTTTACACTGTTTGTATTTGGTAATTGCTCAAAGGTTCTCCTATGTGGGCTCCACCTTAAGGTCTAGCTGAACCTTAAACATTGTGACCGTTTTAGTCTGCTATAACATATGCCGTGGGTCCCATCTTATGGCCTGGATTGAAATTTAACATTGGAGATGCCCCCGGTCGGTCCAGTCTAACAGTGCTGGTAACTGAGCACAATAAAACCTTTTTTTGCACGTCAGCACGTGTACGGTTGGGCTACGGCGAGAGCTAAAAACCAATCAGCGAACGAAACCTCCAACGGGATAGCCGTCGAAAATGGAAGCCTTGAGGAAGAATGTGTCGAATACGAATGGAAGTTTCCAACCTTCGATAAAAGGTCCCATCCTCGGTAATTTTTTTTTGGATTTTCCCATTGGCCTAGAATTGCCTTTCCTATTTTTCCTTCTTTTGATTTTCATATCATTATTATTACTTTGGTTTCTTAATAGGGGGATGATTCATCGTGTAACCCGTTCCCCCAACGAATTGCATTTTCTTTTCTTTTTGTTACACGGAACAAAAGCGTAAAAGCGAATGGACGTACCTGCTCGCCTGTTTCTGAGTATAAACCATCAGTTTTCCATCCCCTTTGTTAACCGAAAGAATCCACACAGTTCAAACCAAATTGCTAGCAAGGTTCCCAAACTCTTCAGCGGCGACCTAAATGAGCACAAGTTACAACGAGAGAAGCGTTTCTATGGAAACATTGAGGTCAGAAACGCCTACAGCAAATGAGTTTCTTCTTTTATTGTAACCGGGCTTGTTTACCACATACCTTCAGATGTGGAACTGCAAATATTTCTATGGGCTGCCCATTGTAAAGCAGTGAGGCTGAAATGTCATTAAGATTGAAAAAACAGAAGCTCTCAAACAGGGCCGGCCCCAACTGCCCGGCCCGTCCAGAAAATTGGGGGGCCCCAAATTTTATATCGGCGGTATAAGCCTAGATCAGATTCCTAGCGCAGATTCCTAGCGCGTTGGAACGAGAAAAGAAGGTTTACGGAGCCCCTACCTATCGCTTAAATCAAGCAGGAGGCTGGACTCGCCCACGTCCGTTCATGCAAGATGGGCTTTGGCCAGCGTGCGTTGGAACCATGAGCGCCTAGCATACCTAGCGCATAGTACGCGCTCACAAAAAAAAAACTGGCGCCTAGTGAACTTTGTTTTGCTATCTTTTGTTTTTTAAAACCTTAACCATTTAAAAATAAACAATTTTGCAAAATATAATTGAGATAATTTTTTTAAATGAACAATTTTAAATATGAATATTTTTAAATATGCACAATTTTTTTTGGAAGGAATATGAACAATTTTGTTGCATAAGAACAATTTTTATACAAACAATTTTTTAATATGAATATTTTTTAATAGGAACGATTATGGAATCTGCAATTTTTTTGAAACACAACAATTTTTGAAAGGATTATTTTTTTAGACCGGGCATTAAAATATTTTTTAAATATGAACAAATTTTTAATATGCCGGACCGAATCCCGTGTGTCGGGGGGTTACCCCCGAGTAGGGTAAAGGCAAGTGCTAAAGGCAAGGTCAGAAGAGAAGTTTGGTCGAGTAGCCGACTACCCGGTACACGCTACCCGGTCGACTGCTACTCAGTCTTACACAAAACATGGTCAGAAGGATGAATCCAGGAAGTTGTGATTGTTCGAGTAGGAGAGCTGGTCCGAGTAAAACTGACGGGAACCTACTCGGGCCAGAAGTCAAAGGAGCCGTTCTGACAACGGATCCCGCGTATCCCGGGTCCGTACTGGGCACTGTTCACAGCACTGTTCATCTGGGGACGGCGTGCCTGACAGCGACAATATGTCAACAGGGCGTCGCAGGATAGGGGGGACCTACTCTGTGTTCGCACAGTGATAACAGACTGGTTACTTGGCTTTGCCCAACGACTTTCCGCATCAGGACAAGTTTAGAAGCCAAAGCTGTCAGCGGGAACTCGGAAGAAGGACGGTGTGCACACAATATCGACACTTGTTTGTATTTGGCTGTATCCGGCTGGGCACCGGGTATATAAGGTGCCCGCCGCCTCCTGCGCGAGGGACGAGACTTGGGCTGGATCATACGTAGAGATTCTTAACCTAATTCTACCCGGAGAGAGAAGAGTGGCTACTCGGTAGCAGGAACCATTGTACTGTGGCTACTCGGTGAGACACCAGAATACATAAAGAAAGGCAGGAGTAGGGGTTTTACCTCCTCACGAGGGCCCTGAACCTGGGTAGATCGTGTTGTTTGCAGTGCTAGTTTCATCCTTCACGCGTCTACTCGCCGCGTGATCCCTCCCCGAGCGCCTCCAGCGTCCTTCGTCCCCACATCTTTAGCTATCCTATGGCATCTGCCGTGACACCACCACGACAGTTGGCGCCCACCGTGGGGCAACCAGCGGCGCTGGCTGGAGTTTCCGTTCGGGCGGGATCGATTTCTGCTACCGGAGAGCGCGTGGTCTGTGGCCTTGTCCACAGATTCGGCTCCTTCGACTTCGTCACCGACAACGCCGGCGATTTCGGCGGCAGAGCCATGCCGGAGGGCGGCACGGTGATCTCCTTCGGCGCACACCTCGTCTACGTCGCCACCGTCGTCGACTGCGAGTACCCCGAGCTGGTGCATGACGCGGAGGATCCACCTGCCGTTATCGCCACACGCGGGAGGCCGCTGGGCCGCTCCGCGGACGTCGCGGAGGTGATGGTAGCTGGCCTGGCCGCAGACGCCGGGAAGGGCGCGGCTGCTACCGCTGCGGTCGTCGTCGAGGATCTCGCTGGCTCTAGTGCCGGCGGGAAGACGCACAAGCCTTACGAGAAGGAGTGCAACCTCCCGCTCTCCACTACTCCGACGATCCCTGCGTCTGCTGCGCGGACGGGCATGCCGCCTCCCACCGACCTCGAGCTCCTAACCATGAAGGCGCAGCTCGACCGGCAGCGCCAAGAGCTGCTCACCGAGCAGGCGGAGTTGGAGAAGATCAGGCTAGAGCTTAGCTTAGATCAGCTTGAGTACAACAAGGCTCACGGTTTCACACCGGTTGTTAGGAGAGCTAGCAAAGTAGGCGCTACACGTCGCAACCTAGGTGCCGAGATGGCAACTGTTGTAGAGGCTCCTAGTCAGTCCGCCGCCGCAAACACTTCCACCCGACCCAGATATAGCACACCCGCCAAGACACTTAGAGCTGCTGAGGCTGTAGCTGCCGAGTTGCCGCATCTAGTTAGCGACGCGCGCGTTAGGCAGCATGAGAGGCTGAACGAGTTGGTGCTAGAGGCTGCTAGGCAGAACGAGGAGTTCCGGAAAGCCAACCCGGGTGCCGGAGCTTCGCAGGTGGTGCACTCGCATGTGGCCAGATCTAACGATCAGGCCTCATCTCCGCATCCCAGCCGCGAGAAGAGCCGCAGTGGGCGTTCTGGCAAGGACAGGCAAATGCAGGTGTACGACCCGGCTGCTGCCGCGAAACAGCTCGCTGTGGCGCAGCAGCCCGGTCAGAAACATAACGCTGCAGGAGCAGGCTTTCAAGCCCATAAAGCTCAAAGCCAGGCCCGAGATGGAGAGCGCCCAGGTCCTTCTCAGCACCCCATCGCTCAGCCTACTCGGCAGAGGCAGCAGCCGCGTGCAGTGGCGCCAGTCGCCAACCCAGTGGAGCAGCCTGTAGCTGTACAGGTGGATAGGTATGATGACGGCTACTCGGCCATGGAGATGGCTGGATATGATATTCTGGATCGTGTTGGCGAGCGCGTGTTGGCGCCTGGAGATGCAAGGCACCAGCTGGACCGGATCAGCTTGTTGGCGCGGCTTGAGAACACGGGTCCCCCTGGCCCCAAGTGCTTCGGCCCGCGCATCATGAACGAGCCGTCCGTGAAGAATTTCCAGCTTGCAAGAGGCACCAAGAGTTACAACGGCAGCACCAAGCCGGAGGATTGGCTCAATGACTATGTCACCGCGGTTCATATCGCGAACGGCAACCGGAGATGGGCGGTGCGCTACGTCCCGCAGATGCTAGAGGGTCCAGCTCGCACTTGGCTCAACAACTTGCCCAATAACAGCATCAATTGCTGGCTGGATTTCTCGGACGCCTTCATCAGCAACTTCACAAGCACTTACAAGAGGCCGAATAGGCCGCAGCAGCTGTCCGCTTGCAGGCAGCGAGAAGACGAGACGGACCGCGAGTACCTTACTCGGTGGAGCACATTGAGGAACACCTGTGAAGGTGTGAATGAAGCCCAGGCCATTACTTGGTTCGCGCAGGGTTGCAGACATGGCAGTATGCTGTGGCAAAGGTTGCAGAGGGAGATGCCAAACACTCTGGCGGAGACCATCAAGATTGCGGATCAGTACGCACTCGGTGACCCTACTCAGCCCCTGATGGATTCCTCTGAGCCGAGAAGAAACTTCAGCAACAGCAAGCGCAACGAGTTCCGCAACAAGCGCAGGGGTGACCGAATAGATACTCGGTACGACCCTGAAGAGGTGAATGCAGTGGCAGTTGGAGCTGGGGGTAGCCAAAGGCAGAAACCTGCTGGAGCCTACGGGCAGAACCAGAACCAGGGCCAAGGCAACAAGAAACCATTCCGTGCTCCTCAGTCGGGTAGCGGCAACTCCGAGCAGCCGAGGAAGTTCGTCTTTGACGACATGAAGGATGGCCCATGCAGTTTTCACACTCAGCACCCCTCAAGGCCTGCTAATCATACTACCCGGCAGTGCGAGTGGTGGGATCTGATCAAGAATGAAGGCTTGCCTCCTCCTCCTCCTCTGCCAGCGGCCAATACCAATGTGCAGCCTGCTCGCGCACCCGTAGCTCGGCCGCCAGTGTTTCCGAGAAGGGAAAATGTGAACCAAGTGGCTTTAGGAGCCAACCGTCACTTCAACAATGAGAGCTACCGCAACAACAACAACAGCTACAACCGCAACAACAACAGAGGCAACAACAACTACCAGGGCAACAACAACAACGGCAACAATGGGGGCGGAGGCTCCAACCAGTACCAAGAGCACCATGAGAGCTACATGATCTTCACTTCCGAGCCAGTCGACAAGCAATCACAGCACAGGCGTGCTATGGAGGTCAATGCGGTGATCCCTGCTGTCCCTCACTACATGTATTGGTGTGACCAAGAGATCAGATGGTCCCGAGTAGATCATCCCAAGGTGATGCCCAACCCGGGTAGCTACGCCTTGGTGTTGGATCCTACTTTCCTGGGCCCCGAGAAGAATGTGAGGTTCAGCAAGGTGCTAATCGACAACGGCAGCAGCATCAACATCGTGTACAAAGACACACTCGAGAAGCTTGGGCTGGCCGAGAACATGCTGCTACCCAGCAAGACCACCTTCCATGGCATTGTGCCGGGAGTCTCGTGCAACCCGATTGGCCGAGTGTGGATAGATGTGCTATTCGGCACAAGGGAGAACTGCCGCACAGAGCGCCTGCAGTACGAGGTGGTTGATCATCAGAGCCCCTATCACGCTCTACTCGGCAGGCCTGCTCTGAGCAAGTTCATGGCCTCTACCCACACGGCATATCTGAATATGAAGATCCCTGGTCCCAATGGTGTGATTACCATTGCTGGTGATTACAAGAAGTCCATGGAGTGTGCCTCTGCTGGTTCCCAGTTGGCGGAGTCAATGGTGATTGCTGCCGAGAAGAAGAAGATGTATGAGGTGGTGGCTATGGCGCAATCCGCGCAGGCTGGTGCGCAAGGCGTGCCGAGTACCCAACACGGAACCGCGTTCCAGGCATCTCAAGAAACCAAGAAGGTTCAGGTCAACCCTAAGTTCCCCGACCGCGTAGCCATCATTGGCTCCGGGTTGGCGGAGAAATAGGAAAGCGAGCTCATCCACTTCCTCCGTGAGAATCGGGATGTATTCACCTGGTCCAATGAAGATTTACCAGGAGTCCCGAGGGAGTTGGTTGAGCACTCATTACATGTTCGTCCTGAAGCCAAGCCAGTGAAGCAGGCTATGCGCCGCTTCGGAGATGAGAGAAGGAAAGCCATTGGCGACCAGATCACCAAGTTGCTGATAAGAAATTTCATCATGGAGGTGCTGCATCCGGATTGGCTAGCCAACCCGGTCATGGTCGAGAAGAAGAAGGAGGATCCCAAGGCTGCCACTGCATGGCGCATGTGTGTCGACTACACTGACTTGAACAAGGCGTACCCCAAGGATCCCTTCCCGCTACCTCGCATCGATCAGGTGATCGATTCCACTGCTGGTTGTGAACTGCTGTCTTTCATAGATGCCTACTCTGGTTTCCACCAGATTGCACTCAATCCTGCTGATCAAATAAAGACTGCTTTCATTACCCCGTACGGGGATTATTGCTATCGTGTCATGTGTTTTGGCTTGAGGAATGCGGGTGCAACCTATCAGAGATGCATGCAGAAATGCTTGCGCGATCAGCTCGGCAAGAATGTGCAGGTGTACGTAGATGACATTGTCATCAAAACGAATAAAACACATACTCTGCTTGCCGACCTGGAGGAAACCTTTGCTAACCTACGCAAGTATAAAATGAAGCTGAATCCGAGTAAATGCACCTTTGGTGTCCCGGCTGGCAAGCTACTCGGCTTCCTGGTGTCTAGTCGGGGCATTGAAGCCAATCCTTCAAAGATAAAAGCTATTGAGAGCATGTCTTTGCCGAGATCCCTGAAAGACGTGCAGAAATTCACTGGTTGCTTGGCATCTTTGAGCCGTTTCCTGGGCCGAATGGGCGAGAAGGCCCTGCCTCTATACCAGCTGATGAAGAAAAGTGACAAGTTTGTCTGGACTCCGCAAGCGGATGTGGCATTCAACGAGCTGAAGGCAATGCTGGCTAGCGCTCCCATCTTGGCTAGTCCGCTACCCAAGGAGCCGATGCTATTATACATTGCTGCCACTAACCGAGTTGTCAGTGTGGTGATTGTGGTGGAGCGAGAAGAAGAAGGCAAGAGTGTGCAGCGCCCAGTGTACTATCTCAGTGAAGTGTTGTCTAGCTCCAAGCAAAACTACCCGCACTACCAGAAGATGACCTACGGCGTGTACCTGGGCGCCAAGAAGCTAAAGCATTACTTCCAAGAGAATCCTATCACGGTTGTGAGCTCTGCGCCCATCTCGGATATCATGGGCAACAAGGAGGCGAGTGGCAGAGTAGCCAAGTGGGCAATCGAACTGGCCGCGTATGCGCCCGCGTATGCGAGAAGAGAAGCTATCAAGTCTCAGATTCTGGCAGAGTTTCTGGTGGATTGGGCCGAGGTGCAGTATTAACCTCCTGCTCCAGTTTCTAATTACTGGAAGATGCACTTTGATGGCTCGAAGGTGAAGGAGGGCCTTGGTGCTGGTGTAGTGCTTACGTCACCCAAGCGAGATCAACTCAAGTACGTGCTGCAGATTCATTTCAAGGCGTCCAACAACGTAGTAGAGTACGAGGCAGTGGTGCATGGTTTGCGAGTAGCCAAGGAGGTTGGCGTGCAGCGCATTATATGCTATGGCGATTCAGATCTGGTGGTGCAGCAAGTCTCTGGCACTTGGGATGCTCTAGATGCCAACATGGCATCCTATCGCTTCCTGGTACAGTCTATGACTGGATTCTTCGAAGGATGCGAGTTCCAGCACATTCACCGAGCAGAGAACGAAGCGGCAGACGAGCTGTCCAAGTTGGGATCTTCTCGGCAATCCATCCCGGCGGGAGTTGCCTTGGAGCACTTGAGGAAGCCATCCATCAAGCCTTCTCCCAACTCGGAATCCATATTTGTTCCTTCTCTGCCAAGTGAAGAATCTGTTCCAATGGAGATTGACTGGGAGAATGCAATAGGGACCCCGGGGACTGCCACTCCCTACTCGGAGACTGCCGCTCCCTACTCGGGGACTGCCGCTCCCTACTCGGGGACTGCCACTCCCTACTCGGGGACTGCCACTCCATACTCGGGGACTGCTGTCCTTAACCCGGGGACTGTCGCATTCATTGAGGAAGTCCTTGCCAATCGATCAGGGCTCCAAAGAAGTGCTCCCAACCCTAAAGAGCAACCAGAGGTGCCTGTCCCAATGGAAGTGGACGAACCAGTGTTTCCCACACGGGAGACACCGAGTTGGGCCATGCCCATATTATCCTTTCTAAGGGACGGTACTCTGCCAGAGGATGAGGTGGCCGCAAGACAGATTCAGAGAAGATCCAAGGGCTACACTATATTCCGAGAGGTGCTGCACAAAAGAAGTGCCACCGGAGTGCTGCAACGTTGTGTGGACCCAGAAGAAGGAGGAGAAATTCTGCTGGAAATACACCAAGGAGAATGCGGGCACCACGCCTCTTCTCGGGCATTGGTCAAGAAAGCTTTTCGGCATGGCTTCTACTGGCTCACAGCTCTGCAGCAAGCCGAATATATCGTGAGGAAGTGCAATGGCTGTCAGATGTTCGCGAGTAAGATTCACATGCCTGCTTCCGAGCTGAAGACAATACCTATCACATGGCCGTTTGCCGTATGGTGCCTGGATATGGTTGGCCCCTTCAAGCCGGCTAAAGGCAACATGACACACATTTTGGTCATGGTGGACAAGTTCACCAAGTGGATTGAAGTGAAGCCTATTCGGAAGTGTGATGGGGCTACAGCTGTGAAATTCTTGAAGGATGTGATCCTGAGATATGGCTACCCGCACAGCATCATCACCGACAACGGCACAAATTTCGCAGAGGGGGCAATGGTGCGGTTCTGCAGAGATAAGCACATCCGACTAGATGTTGCGTCTGTTGCGCATCCCGCCTCCAATGGGCAAGTGGAAAGAGCAAACGGCATGGTGCTAGCAGGCATAAAGCCAAGGCTGATTGAGCCATTGATGAAAACACCTGGGTGTTGGTTAGACGAGTTGCTAGCGGTGTTGTGGAGTCTAAGGACTACCCCTAACCGGTCAACCGGCTATACGCCATTCTTCTTGGTATACGGGGCTGAGGTCGTGTTGCCAACAGACCTAGAGCATGACTCCCCTCGAGTAACCCTCTACACTGAGATGGAGGCAAGAGAAGCTCGAGAAGACGACGTTGACCTGCTTGAAGAAGCAAGAGAGCTCACTCTGTCACGTTCGGCTATCTACCAGCAAAACCTGCGGCGTTATCATAGCCGAAAGGTGAACCCAAGGGTTTTCCGAGAAGGAGACATGGTCCTCAGGCTGGTGCAGCGCACAGCCGGGATGCACAAACTGTCTCCTCCGTGGGAAGGGCCTTTCATTGTGAGCAAAGCGCTGCACAACGATGCGTACTATCTTGTAGATGCGCGTCCATCACAGGAGAACACGGCAGATAAAGCTGGAGAGGAGTCCAAGCGCCCTTGGAATGTAGCCCTACTTCGTCGCTTTCATTCGTGAGCAAAGATGTGTATGTACTCTCTTATCCGAGTTAAAATTCTACCCTGCAATCTGAAACTCAGCTCGGGGACTGCCCTCGCCTAAACTTGCTCTGTGTGTTCCTACCCGGCTTTACTTTTTTCCACTCGGTTGCTCTGCTTAAAATTTCACGAGTACATCTAGTATTGTGTTTAAACCTACATGCCAACTCTTCGACTCTGCTGATGTCCGAAACCCGGCTTCATGGCAAGCAAGAGAACAAGCAAAAGGTCAATGAGCACAAGAAAAATTGCTAAGGAAAGAAAAAGTGCAGGAACCGGGTAGGATGCCTTTTACTGTTGTCTCTTGTTAACTCCTTCTCGGCTAAGTGGTGGGTTGCGTTACTATGAGTATTTCTAAGTGGCTAAGTATTTGCAACTCCAACTTTGAATTCTTGTGACTCGAATACCAAAAAAGCAACAAGTTGCGGGTAAGAGCTGAGATAAAAAGGAAGAGCGAATAAGAAATGCAACTTGGGGACTCGCATGATAACGCAACCCAGCATTCGAGCCAAAGTTTCTCAAATTGCCTAAGTTAAAAATATCAAACATGAATAAAACTGAGTAGCAAACGACAAGGGTAATTGTTTCGATACATCTGCACCCGGCATCCCGGGGATCTGATAAGTGTTTGAAGGATAAGATTGCAGGAGAAAATCAGGTCGAGCTAGCAACGTTCTCGGTGTTGGCTTTGGCCGCTTCATCTTCAGTACTGGCCTTGGTAGCATCTGCTTCCGAGCTGGCGACATCGTTTTTCGTGGTGTCTGCATCTGTCTCAGTGGCAGCCTGATCTGAGGTGGCTGTGGCCACCGAGATGGGCCCCGTCGCCGAGGTGGAGGCAGTCGCTTGGGCGCGGAGGCTAACTGTGTCGTCGAGGGCAGCTCCTGACGAGGTGCCGAACTCGAGCGCGGCGGTGTCGATCGACATCTTCTCGCCCTCGTCTTCCTCATCGCTACCCGCGACAAATGCGGCCTTCCCCTTCCCGGTGTCGTCGGCGGGTCGGTCGAAGAAACTCAAGTCCGTCTCCTCCTCGTCCGTCTCTTCGTCTTCGCCCTCCTCCTCGCCTTCGTCCACTTCGGTGTCGGGCTCGGTGAGGCCGTCGATGAAGGCCGCGGTGTCCGCGTACTGGGCGACCTCGTGTGCCACGAGCTGGCGGGTAGCCACGCAGTCGGAATCCGTCTCCCACTTGGAATCCTCGCGCATCTCGCGGACGACTTGCAAGTTGAGATTTTCGTACCAACTGGTGACGAACAGCAGCATCATGTCGTTCACGTCGTTCAGCTTCAAGGCGAGTCCATGGATTGTTGTTGGCGCGGAATCCTGAGGCCAGAAGAGGTCGTGTAGCTTGGAGGCAATGCTCACCAGCTTGGTGCCCACTCCTCCTAGACGTTGAAGCTAACCTTGCATGACGAGGAGGCATTCTTCAATTTCTGCCTTGGTGTCCGTGGGCTCGCCCTTCTCGGCGCGAGCTGCTCGGGCCTTTGCCAAAGCAGGCTTGCACGAAGACTCAAGGCCGGGGAAGACTTCTATAAGAGCTATTGAGAAGATCAGAGACGGAAGCAGAGTAGAAAATGAACCGAGTAACAGAGACGCAGGAAAGAGGGCACGTACTGTTCAGATCGTAGAGTAGCCCCTGAAGCTTGCTCTTCCACAATTCCTCGTCAGCTAGGTGCCTTTCTTCAATCAAGCGGAGCCCATCCAGCTGAGCGAAGAGGTTAGCGTTGGTCTTCTTCAGCACCTCACACTCCTGCTCAAGGGCTCTCTCCTTGGCCTTAGCTGCTGCTTCGTTTTTCTCCTTCTCGGCAATCAAACTCTTCTTCTCGGCTGCTAAGTTGAGGGCATCTTGGAGCGCAGTCTGCAGCTGGGTCTGGAGAGCTTCCATCTCGGTAGCATGTTCTTTCATTAGCTCGACAGCTTGGCTAGACAGTTGCTGCTGCACCTCAGCAGCCTTGAGACAGTCAAGATGCTCCTCGACGAACTTCTTATGATCTTCTGTGGAGAGCAAATCATGGTTAGCAGAGTAGCGAAGAAAGAAACGTAAAAACAAGCCGAGAAGAAGGCACATACCTTCCAGTCTCTTGATCGTGGCTTGGCCACTCTCAACGAAGGCACGGCAGTTCGAGTGCTCCTCGGCCAGGGCCTTTAACTTCCCTGCAGAGTAGAAGTGGTTAGCGCAAAAAGCAAAAGCGGGCGTAAACACCAAACGCAAGAACCGCGTAGCTAAGAGCGTACCTTCAACTTCAGAAAGCCTAAGGGTGATGTTCATGACATCCTTCTCGGCCGCTTCGTCGGCTATGCGCTCCTTTTCTAGGGCGGCAATGCGCCTCCTAGCAATGCAATGGTTCCAAAGCAGCCGACGATACAGGCCGTACCTCTTCAATAAGCTATTCTGAGAAGCAAAAGAAAAAAGAATCAGACAAAGTGATAAAGATTCAACCCGAGAAGGCGGCAACTCGGTTGAGTATCCGCCTACCCGGCCAGAATCTCGGGGACTGGGTGATGGATAAGGAAAAGAAGAAGAGTAGAGGAAAAGGAAAAAGCAACTCGGGAAGGATGAGTAAGACTTACTGCGTAAGATTGCTCAAGGTCCTCTGCAGCCTTGCGGTGGACGAACATCTTGGCGGCGAGAGTGCTGGTGTTGGATGAGATGGTCATGGGCTTGTAACCCATGTCCGCCTTGTTCCAATCGACGCGCATGTGATCCAAGTCGCCCAACTCCATCTCGTCCCAGTTCGGGTTGCCAAGGACCTTGCTGTCCCACTTGGCGTCGATAAAACCGACCAAATCAATCATTTGCTCAAGGCCCGTGGACGTCACCGCCTTGTCCTGGACCTCGCGCGAAGAAATGGAGATGGACTTGTCCTGGTTTTTGGCTGGGGGTCTGGAGTCCACTGCCGCGGCCTGCTTCCCCTTCTTGAGAGCAAGTTTCCTCTCCTCAGGGGTTAAGCCAACCTGGTACTGCTGGCTGACCTTCACCATGTAAGGTGGGAAGCTGGGCGGATCCGGGATGCGGGACGCTGCAGCGGCATCACCAGCCGCGCCGGGCTCGCGGATAACCAGCTGACCAGGCTTGGAGGTTGGTTTTGGCGGCGGCATCACGGCTACATCTTGCGCGCCACCACGCGGCGGGTTCCGGCGAACAGCGCCCTCCGGCGGGCCAGATGGCTTCTCGGCAGCCCGCTTCTTGGAAGTCTACTTCTCGGCGGCTATCTTCTCGGCGGCCTTCTCTGCTGCAGCTTCCTGGGTTATCTTCTTCGCAACCGGTTTGGCCGGAGGGCTGGCTGCAGCTTTAGTCTTCTGCACCAATGAAGAGCTTGGCGCAGTGGAGGAGGTACTCTGCTGAGTAGGCGGCGCCAAGGGCGCGCTACTCGGCGCAGCATCCGGCTGAGCGCTACCCTGGTGGCGCCTGGTTGCGCGTCGCTCAGAGGGTATTGATCCGCCTCGTTGACTACTTCAACCCGCTGCTCGGCAGCGGGATCCTGCTGTGAGGCGTCTGGAACTTCTACCCGCGCCTGGGCCGCGGGGTCTTCTTGTTCAGCAGCTCCTGTTGCTGGCTGCTCTTGTTCTTCTTCCTGCCGCTCAAGGGCAGCGTCGTCGTGCATCTCGTGGTCTTGATCTTGGTTCTCCTCGGCTGTGTTGGCTGGAGGAGAAGGAGGCTTCTCGTGGCGAGCAGCGTCCTGCACCTCCTGTTCTGCGCTGCGGGACTGCTGCTCCTGCTCGATGTCATGAGCGTCGGTATCCCTGTACCGAGCCTCGTCGGAGTCTTCTCCTCGTGCAGGAGAGGACGCGCCCGCTCTGTCCTGCGCTGCAGGCTCGCTCTCATCGTCGAGGTCGATAAGATTATCGACGTCGATGGCCGTTTTCTTCTTGGTCTTGGTGGGCGCGAGAGCGGCGTCAGCATCCAAGGGGGCTCTGAAGAGAGAAATATGTTCAGAAAAGAGAAAAGGGCAGAAGAAACCGAGAAGAGATAACAAAGTAAAAGAATTGGGAGTTTGCAGCAATAGAGGCGCATAACTGAGGAGAAAGTACTTACCCTTTACGGGTAGGAATCGCCCGTGCTCGTTTCATCGCGATCTTCATGGTCGTCTTCCCGGCTGCAGTCTTCTTCTTCTTGGCGGGGGGCTCCTGAGCACCGCTACCCGTCCGTTTGCGGGTAAGAGGAGCAGCGACCGAGAGCGGCTTGACGACAAGGGCTTCCTCGCCCTCATCGTCGCCCTCCTCTTCAGCGTCAGCGTCATCTGTGAAATTGGAAAAAAGAAAGAACAGCTCAGAAGCAGGAGGCAATTGGTTTGTACTACTTGCGACCAATCCGAATGAGCCCAATCACCTTCGTCTTCGTCCTCAGTCCAATCACGGACAGACGCGTCTACGCGGTGCTTCTCCGTCTGGGCGTGAGGAAGGTTGAGCTTGTCCGCGTTCTCAAAGGAGACCTCGTCGTCTTCTTCCCGGTCATCCGACCAATTGTCCTCAAAGCGTTCTTTGCTCTCAGCGAGCTGGCGAGCAAGGACCTGAAGAATAGCAAAGCATCACAAGTTAGTCGAGTGGCATGGAGGTGTCCTACTCGGCAGGGCGTGCAAACCTAAAGCACATTAAGCCTAAGCAGTCCTACTCGGCAAGGCGTGCAAACACCAAGCACATTAAGCCTAAGCAATTCTCCTAAGTGTGCTATCCGACAAGGCGTGCAAACACCAAGCACACTAAGCCTGAGCAGTTCCACTAAGCGCCCTACTCGGCGCGGAGTGCAAGTGCTAATCGCAGCAAGATAAGAAGGACAGCTACTCGGAACAGACATGCAAAAAGCAAGATAAGGAGTACGTACCCGCTCGATTGGCTTCGTACGGCTGTATGGAATGAAGCCATACTGCCAGTTGTCTCTGAGCCCGGTGGTCAGGATGGATCGCGCGTGAGCGGCGACATCCGCGTTGCTGAGCTCGAACGTGGTCGTCCGAGTACAATCGCGGGGGCCGCCCATGTAGCACATGGGGTGGGCGCGTTGCTGGAGTGGCAGCACCCGCCTGGCGATCCAGCAGGCGACTGGATCGTCGCTCTTGAGCCCTTCTTCGATCAGATAGCCGAGGCGCTCCTCCATCTGCGTCAAATTGCTGTCGACGGACGGCTTGGACTTCCAGTTCTGCCCGGTAGGAGCTCGGTTGCTCCACGGGGGCAGATTGATCCTGTCCTCCACCTTGGCTCCCTTCTTGGCCGGGATGTTCTTCACGTACAGAAAAGACCTCTGCCACTTACGGACAGAATCCAAGCCCTTGATGCGGGGATGGTTGGTTCCAGGGCGTTGCACCATCATGGCGCTGCCGGTTTCGGTTATCCGGCTGCTGGTGTCCGCCCCGTCTTTCTTGCCTTTGCTCTGCTGGCGGAAGAAAAAGTACCTCGACCACGTCTCCGTCGTGGGGCGAACGCCGAGGAAGGCTTCGCACACCACGGCGTGGTAGGAGAGGAAGACGACAGCATTGGGAGGAAGGTGGTGCATCTGGAGACCATAGTGGCCGAGGAAGGAACGAAGAAAACCTGATGCGGGAAGCCCAAATCCTCGCGCGAAGTGCGCGAGGAAGACGACGTGCTCTCCCTCTTCCGGAGCCGGAACGAGCTCGTCGCCAGGTTGCCGGCAGCGAACACCGGGAGGAACCCTCCGGGTGTTCACCAGCCATTGGCAGTCCTCGGCGGTGACCTCGGACCCCGCCCAGCCGGCGCGATCGTTGTCGTCGCGGGCCATGGCGGAGAGGAAGAAATTGGAGAGAAAATATTGAGGCTTTGGTGAATGGAAGAACTCGCGGCGGCGCAGTAAGTTGCGCGGCGGCGAGGAGCTCTGCAGCGGCGGAGAAACAGGAAGGCAAAGGGGAATTGTGAGCGGAAGGAGAAGAAGGAGTTACCGAGGGGGTATTTATACCGCTCCTCGAGTTACCGTTACGAGTTGAGGAAGTGGGATCAATCGTGGCAGTAATCGTGCAGCGTGGGATCTGTGGGCCGGTTAGAAACGCACACAGCGCGGAACGCGCGCGTAACGGCCGCATTAGATCCCACGACGAGATCGTGGGCGATTACTGCGCGTGATGGGACGTTACGAGCCGGTGGGCCCACCCCGTGAAAACTGGGCGCGTGGCCTGTCAGTTACCGGGCACCGAGGCGTCGCGGTCGTGGATGCGGGACACGTGCCTAGTTGTGATGCGAAAAGCCGGATTGTGCTCTGCGCCGCAGAGATTCTGTTTGGGAAAATTCTCTAAGTCTTTTTACTCGGTTACTGAGAAGAGAAGTAGCTCTATTCGGAGGGGAGGAAACTCGAGGTATGTTCCAGAATGCTACTCGGAGGTTTTACTCGGCATCGTGAAGTTCAAGGGCAATGTTGCCAAGATTGGGTTAAAGCTGGCAGGGCCCAGTGAACGAGTTCGCAGGACTCTACCAGCTTCGGGGACTGCTGTCGGGGGGTTACCCCCGAGTAGGGTAAAGGCAAGTGCTAAAGGCAAGGTCAGAAGAGAAGTTTGGTAGAGTAGCCGACTACCCGGTACACGCTACCCGGTCGACTGCTACTCGGTCTTACACAAAAGATGGTCAGAAGGATGAATCCAGGAAGTTGTGATTGTTCGAGTAGGAGAGCTGGTCCGAGTAAAACTGGAAGGAACCTACTTGGGCCAGAAGTCAAAGGAGTCGTGCTGACAACGGATCCCGCGTATCCCGGGTTCGTACTGGGCACTGTTCACAGCACTGTTCATCTGGGGACGGCGTGCCTGACAGCGACAGTATGTCAGCAGGGCGTCGCAGGATAGGGGGACCTACTCTGTGTTCGCACAATGATAACAGACTGGTTACTTGGCTTTGCCCAACGACTTTCCGCATCAGGACAAGCTTAGAAGCCAAAGCTGTCAGCGGGAACTCGGAAGAAGGACGGTGTGAACACAATGTCAACACTTGTTTGTATTTGGCTGTATCCGGCTGGGCACCGGGTATATAAGGTGCCCCGCTGCCTCCTGCGCGAGGGACGAGACTTGGGCTAGATCATACGTAGAGATTCTTAACCTAATTCTACCCGGAGAGAGAAGAGTGGCTACTCGGTAGCAGGAACCATTGTATTGTGGCTACTCGGTGAGACACAAGAATACATAAAGAAAGGCATGAGTAGGGGTTTTACCTCCTCACGAGGGCCCTGAACCTGGGTAGATCGTGTTGTTTGCAGTGCTAGTTTCATCCTTCACGCGTCTACTCGTCGCGTGATCCCTCCCCGAGCGCCTCCAGCGTCCTTCGTCCCCACATATTTAGCCATCCTATGGCATCTGCCGTGACACCACCACGACACCGTGCCACATGCAAAACGGTCCTGCCTAACTGTGCTGGTAACTACTACCTCCGTTCTGAGATATTTGTAGATGATTCCTTGGCTAGGTTATGTGTAAGTAAGAATAGATAACAGAGTACTCCCTCCATCCATGAATAAGTGGACATCTAGCTTTTGACAGAAGCAAAACATACTAAAATTTGACCAACTTTACCGAGAAAAGCATAATCATTTCTGACTAGCTAAATTATTATCACTAGATTCGTAGTTACATGATACCCCTCCATCCCAAAATACAAGGCACGCTATTTTTATGGTGGTCTTTGATGGTCAAATTTGATCAGAAATATAAAACAAATTGTATGGATTGAGTATGTATAAATTGTACGTTGAACTCGTCTTGTTAAATTCTTTCATTTCATATATCTTCATACTATTTATATGGACATATTATGAGGACAAATCATGATCAAAATTGGACGTCATTGACCAGCGAAATTAAAGTGCGCCTTCCGCCTTGCATTTTGGGACGGAGAGAGTACCAATTTGATTTCATATATGTTATTTTTTACGTAAAATTGGTTAAATTTTTAAAAGTTTGATTTAAGGCCCTTTTTGGATTGAAGGATTTTGGTAGGAATTTTGGATTATTCCAATCCATGGGTATTTTTCCTAAGAAATGCCTTTGGAACAAAGAAATGATGGAATGACATCTCCAAAATTCTTTTGGATTGTATTCCTACACGCTAATTCCATTATGAGTTTCAACGTTTACTCTTACCTCGTGGGGATTAGCAATTGTATGGTTCAGATAATAGCCGGAAAGAAGGTGACGATGAGAATGAAGCTATTAAAAATTACTAAGTCCTGGTGTAAAGTCTGACGCTCAAGCCCTACACCATATGGCTTAGCGTCTAGACGACATGTACTACTTAACCAAGAGCGGGGCCTGCTCGGCCCCACAATCGAGCATAGCGTCTCACAAAATGGTTAATTCGGTGAAATAATTTGTACGAACGTTTATTTTGTGAATTTTTTTCACCTTAGGATTATTTCTGTCCATTTTGCCATGCAGGATGACACGAGACGGGGTAACGGCAAAGATTGTTGAGTCCCGAGCCAACCACTTTCTTAACCTATCGGGATAGTTTTTTGGGAGTTATAGTACTCGTAGCAGTATTTTTGCAGCATTACACTAGTGCAGAACAGGGCATTAGCCCCGGTTGGGAAGGGCCTAGTGCCCCGGCAGCCCAACCGGGTTCCTCAAACCCAGGCTAAAGGCCCCCCTTATGCCCCGGTCACTAGTAGGGAATGGTTTATAGCCAACAGCATACTGCTGGCCAACAAGAATTTCTGTTGCCCAGCGCTAACAGCACTGGCGAACATAAATATCTGTTCGCCAGCGCTATTAATACTACCACTGGCGAACCATCCCTCTTGTTCGCCAGCGCTATGGCCGGGCCCCACCTGCGCGCGCTACAGCCGCTGCCCTATATTACCGCTGGCGAACAGGGCGAAGTGTTCGCCAGCGCTACGCTCACCACCGCTGGCGAACAGGTGCTGTTGTTCGCCAGCGCTAATATGTGGGCCCAGAACGCATTTTAGCGCTGGCGAACAGCAACACCTGTTCGCCAGCGGTATTCCGCAGATCTAGCCATAAGTGGCACCCCCACCACCCACTTTCCCCTCCACTCTCCCTTCTTCACCTTGTCCCCTTTTTCTCTCTCTAGCTCGAAATTATGCCAATTTCTCCACCCTCCTACTCTATTTTGAACCAACTAAATTTATTTTAGTTGGTATATATATGTTTATCTCCCTCCTAACACCATTTCTACCCCAAATTTTCCCTCCCTAGCCATCTAGATCTAGAATTACCCCCTTTCTCTCCAAAGCTCCAAAATTCTCCGGATATCATCGTGTAGCCATCTATTCATTTGAGGTGGGATGAATGATAATATATAATTAAATGAGTTTGTATATAAATTTTGTCCGGATATACGCGATATGCAATATGTGTGAAATTTCACCGGATTCAACAATGGTCGTGTGATGGAGACGATAAATGCATGTGTGCGCAATTTGTTGTGGAATGAAATTGAGTAGCCAACTATCACCGGAATGTTGATTTATTTCCGTCTCGGCATAGTTTGGCACTCCCTAATAACCTCCTATTTGTAGGAAGGTCATGCCGAATTTTTTCGTGAATACGACATGAAGTGAAATTTTTTATATGAAAATGAGTTGCCACTTAGCCGGAATGTTGATTCATTTCCGTCTCGGCAAAGTTTGGCACTCCTCTAACCTCCAATTTGTAGGAAGGTCATGCCGATTTTTTTCGTGAATATCGAAATATATATATATATTATGTTTGGTTCTAATATTAATTATATCGGCGCGCTCTCGTGCAGGCGACATATAATGGTGGTCGTTAAGAGTGAACGTGTCGTGAATAGTTACTTGAGACACGCGACAGAAGACATGTTACAAAATGGCCGCAAGGAGATACGATGTCCATGTCGAAAGTGCAAACTAGGGGGCTTGCTCAATCCCTTTACCGGAGACTTGCTCAGTCACCTCCTAAGGTATGGTTTCATGGATGGGTATAACAGTCAGTGGGTAAGTGATGATGAACATGATGAAGTCCATGGGGCGGCGGCGGTAGGAAATGATGTGCAACAGGACAATAGCAACGATCGACTAGAACTACAGCAGGACCAACTACAGCAGGACCAAGACCAGCCTCGTGACCCCGCACATGATCATGGAGAAGATGTTGAACAAGACGTGGAAGAAGATCACGAGGACACAGGGACACCTCTAACGGAAGTTGTGCGTGACCCTCATCTGAAAGAACTGCTTTTGAGAAAGACGACTAACTCGATATCTGCTGCTAGAGAGCAATCGAAGCTGGCGCAACTAGAGATAGACTCGAAGACACCGTTGTATGCAGGCTGCGGTCCGGGAGAGTCCCGCCTGAGAGTGGCCCTCAATGTTCTGCAGATGAAGGCGAGATACAAATGGAGCGACATAAGCGTCGATGCAAGCCTGCAATACTGGCACGATGTCCTTCCAGAGGGCAACACCTGTCCTAAAAGTTGCGACGAGGCCAAGAAAGTCGTGTGCCCCTTTGATTTACCTCATGAAAAATACCATGTGTGCATCAACGATTGCTACATTTATCGGAAAGAGGACGCGAACAAAACCATTTGTCCAGTTTGCAGCGCCGCTCGATACAAGAAAGGGAAGAAGAAAGCTCCTCGGAAAGTTGTGTGGTACTTTCCGCTCATTCCCCGTCTGCAACGGTATTTCGCGGACCGCAAGGAAGCAGAGCTCATGCGCTGGCACGCGAAAAGAAGGAATAAAGTTTTGAAAGAACCAAATCGGAGTGAAAAAGTAATTCTGACACATCCTTCAGATGCAAGTCAATGGAAAGCAATTGACTGTGAATATCCAACGTTCGGGGCGGAGGCAAGGAACATCAGGTTGGGTGTGAGCACCGACGGACTCAATCCGTTTGGCAACCAGAGCAGCACCCATAGCACCTGGCCCGTGTTTGTATGGATGTACAACATCCCTCCCTGGTTGTGCATGAAGAGGAAGTATATTCACATGAGTATGCTAATTCAAGGGCCGAAACAACCAGGAAACGACATCAATCTATACCTGAAGCTGCTTAAAGATGAGCTGGACACGCTATGGGCCGAGGAAGGGGTGAACACATGGGACGCCTTCGGTGAACAATATTTCCCAATGAGAGCTGTCTTACTCTGTAGGGTTCACGACCTACTCGGCTACGGATATGTGGCGGGCCAGGTGTGCCACGGACATAACGGTTGCGTGAGGTGCATGGATGACCCCACGTTTATGCAACTTCCGAAAGATCCTGGGTCTTCGAAAACAGTTTTCGTTGGCCATCGAAGGTGGCTACCCAACAAAGACCCGTGGAGAAGGCGAGGAGACCTTTTTAACGGTGAGGATGAGCTCCGTGGACCTCCACATAAGAGGTGCGGCGAAGAAATATACAATTTGCTGAATGATTGGAAGGAATGACCAGAGCCGGGAAAGAAGCAAAAGGCGCCAAAACCGCTTCTGGATGTATGGAAGACGAGGTCGGTGTTTTGGGACTTGCAATGCTAGCCCATTCTCGATACGCCTCACTGCCTTGATCTGATGCATATCACGAAGAATGTGTTTGAAAGTTTGTTTGGCACGCTGCTCAACATGCCGGAGAGGACCAAAGACGGGGTGAAAGCAAGAAACGACCTGAAATATTTTGGTATTAGGGTAGATCTTCAGGGGGGACGCCCGGATGATGACGACGGCGATCAATCATGTGATGAGGAGACGGATGGTCGCAAGGCCAAAAGGGTTATTAAGAGGAATGACTATTACTTCCCCCCTCCTGCTTCACTCTTAGTCCGGACGAGATCACAAAATTGATGATGTGCCTTCTCGGAGTCAAAGTCCCTAGCGGTTACTCAGGGCTAATAAGCAGATTCCTCGACGCGCAGAAACAAAAGTTTAGCGGGATGAAGTCTCATGACTGTTACGTGATGATGACGCAGATACTTCCGGTTGCGATCCGCGGAATAATGGACAAACACGTCCGGGAAACCCTGTTTGGCCTCTGTAACTTCTTCGACGTTATATCTCGAAAGTCGATCACGGGGAAGCAGATCTCAAGGCTGCAGGAAGAGATTGTCGTGATACTATGCGAGCTTGAGATGTACTTTCCACCATCATTCTTTGACATATGTGTTCATCTGTTGGTCCATATCGTGGACGATATCATCCATCTCGGGCCGTTGTTCCTGCACAACATGATGCCGTTTGAAAGGATGAATGGGGTCATCAAAGGATATGTTCGCAACAGGGCTCGTCCGGACGGAAGCATCGTTCAGGGCTTTCTCACCGAAGAGTGCATCTCTTTCTGCACGAATCATATGGACGTGGAGGACCCAGTTGGTCTGCCCAGAAACAAGCACATTGACAAGCTCGATGGAGTAGGTCACAAAAATGGACGTAGAGAAGTGCATGTGGATCGGGCTTGTCGACGCACCGACTTTATCAGGGCAAACTTAGTAGCTCTCCAACACATTGACATGGTCGATACTTGGGTGGAAAAACACAAGAGCTCGATTATGAAAAAGTACAGTGAACAAGGCAAGCGGAGGACCGAAGGAGAAATAATCAGAGAGCATAACTCCACTTTCTTGCGTTGGTTTAAAGATGTGATCGTCGCTAATCCACCACCAAGGGATTGTGCGAAAAAAAACTATTGTACGCCTTGGCACATGGCCCAGCTCCCAACCTAGCGACGTTTCAAGCATATGATATCAACGGGTTCACCTTCTACACAGAGGAGAAAGACAAAACTTCCGATTATCAAAACTCAGGGGTAACGATGGAATCCTACACCGGTGACAAAAAGTTAAGATACTACGGAAGGATCGAGGAGATATGGGAGCTTAACTACTCTGGAGAGAAGGTGCCTATGTTCCGCGTCAGATGGGCTAGGATGTCGACAGTCAGAAAAGAAGACCAATACTTTACAACCATGGTTATTCCCGAAGCCGGAACCTCATCAAGCGCGAATGTCACAGCGCAAAATGAGCCATGGGTATTGGCTAAGCATGTGTCCCAATGCTTCTTCATAACAGACCCCGCAAGGCCTAGCCGTGTTGTCGTGAGGAGAGGGAAAAGAAATATCATCGGAATGGATGGAGTCGTTGACGAGGACGAGTTCGACACGTTCGGCGACCCAAATATTGACGATGATCAAGAAGATGATGATGATAGTCATGCAACATACACAACAAGAAGAAGCAGAACTACGCTACCTAGGCATGGTCTTCCATTCAGAAGAAGAAGTCATAATGTGGGGTTAAATTATGCAACTTCGACCAAAAAAGGCAAAAAGATCAAACACTGAGAAACTATGTATGCATTTGTCTGCCAATTGTATGCGACGAAACTATGTATATGCATGGGGTCTGATATCGATGTGCACTTATTATAAATTTAATGTACCTTGTTCTGTATTTCAAATGTGTGGACTTATATTATTTGAAACATAAAGGAAACAAATAGAAATTAAACAAGAAGGAAACAACGGAAAACAATAGAACACATAAAGAAAAAACAATAGAAAACAACTAAAACCAAAATAATGAAAGAGAAAACAAGAAGGAAATATTAGAAAACAATTGAAAACATAAAGGGAATAATTGAAAACATAAAGGGAATAATGAAAAACAAAAAAAACATTATTATTTGTAATGTGTTTGAAATTAATTTGTAATGTATTTAAATTATTATAAATTAAATGTCTTTGAATAATTTAAACAAATAAAGAAAACAAAAAAACATTATTATTTGTAATGTGTTTGAAAGTAATGTGTTTGAATTATTATAAATTAAATGTCTTTGAATAATTTAAACAAATAAAGAAAACAAAAGAAACATTATTATTTGTAATGTGTTTGAAATTAATTTGTAATGTGTTTGAATTATTATAAATTAAATGTCTTTGAATAATTTAAAAACAGTAATGTTTCTCAAAGAAAAACTAATAAAAAATAATACAGTAAATAAATTCAAAAAAAAAAGGTAGCGCTGGCGAACAAAGCTTTGTTCGCCAGCGGTAGTTTAGCGCTGGCGAACCAGCCAAGATGTTCGCCAGCGGTATGGGCGTAGCGCTGGCGAACCAGAATCCAAGTTCGCCAGCGGTAAGCCCCACAGAGAGCTACACAGGGCCGCGCGGGACTTAGCCGTTTTTCGATCGATCGATCGAGCGCTCGGTACACAGACACACTGCACGCGCGCGCACGGTTCCCTCGTCTCCGGCGAGCCTCTTCGTCTCCGGCGACCACCGCGCAGCAGCAGCGCCCTCTCCACTCTCACCGGCGACGCCCTCCCTCTCTCCCACCCCCACTGCCTCACTCTCCCCCTGCCCACTGCCACTCCACCGCGCACTGTCCCACTGCCCTCCCTCTCCGGCCACCGCGCACGCGCCCCTCCCTCCCTCTCCGGCCACGCCATCCCTCTCTCCTTCCCTCTCTGCCCTCCCCTCCACCTCCTCGGCCTCGCTGCTGCCCCGAGCACTGCCACCTCCGCTGCCTCGAAGGTGTTCGACAGAAGTCCAAAACGAGGTAACGAGTTCTCTGTTGCTAAATTTTTCTCTTTTTGGTTTGCTCAAGTGTTAGGTTGTTGTGTGTAGGTTGAGTAGTGGTGTGCTAAAATTAATTCATGTACATGCACATTTCTGAATTGGGGTCACACGCTAGCCCTTATTCCTGCTAGTAGAGAACAAATATGCCTACACGTGAATGGATCTTTTACTTGCATGTTTATCTGTTCTAAAAATACCTCTCCTGTTGCGCAAATATCTTGCCAAATTTAACCATCTAATTTCGAAATTCAACTTAAAGGAGAAAGATATTAGCTCCCAGAGTACAAGTTCTACGTCAGTGCACATGTTTAGGTATTTAGGAGACGAGCTACAGCGTTAGAAACCATCAGCTTGGCTTAGTGTTCTAACTAAATGTTGTGTCGATGGTTTCCGTGTAGTGTCTACACTACCTAAGATCTAATCTAAATGTCGTCCAACTAAGTAAGAACCACCAGTTTAAGGATGGCAGGTTAATCTCTGTTGTGTGTAGGTTTTTTCTCTTTTTGGTTCTCTGTTGCGTCTCCACTCGGCCTTCATCATTCTCTCTGTTAAGATGGATTAACTCATCAGTGTCAAGATGGTTTGCAAGTCTGAATTAAATTTCTTAGGCTGCATCAGTTCATGATGCCTCTTGGCACTGCAGCAAGGGCACCACCACCACAATACAACTGGCAAATACCTCTTGTTATTTATAATTTTTGAAGCTTTCTCTGGCCCCTTTTTAGATCTGGAATCTGTTCATGTGCCGTTTCAAAAAAGAAAAAGGGCTCACTTTTGTTTGTATTTTGGTTCCATCCATCATAACCTGATTTGAAAACTGTGGAAGTAGGCCCATTATCGTCGTCTTGTATTCCCTCTGAACTAGTCTATTTTCTAGCGCCCACATGCATGCGCCTTGTTCATGTCAGCATAGAGGTTTGCTTGGATCAATATGAGAAGGCACTAGTTGCAAGCCAGCAGCGCAAGTGCCCATCGATGTGTTATATAACTTGAAATCACGGGAAACAAAACAAATGCAGCTGCAACCCACTTTTCCCCTGCTTGCTAAATAAATGCAGCTGCAAGTGCCCATCAATTTGTATTAATAATTTTTTTACTGAAATAAGTTTAAAAAATAACATTACATTGATTGAACGCCAGCAGTTCAATCGCTTTAAACTGGTTGTCCAAGCGTCATTCACCATCTCCATTTCCTAACAGATCCCAACAACAGAAATCCTCAAATCAGCTTAACTTAAATAATGTTGTTATAAACTCCTACTATAAGTGGAGAATTGTTTAGAAAATGGGTTGCTTGCACATATTAGAATGTCTAAAATAATAGGAGACCCGTGCGCAAGAATTGGGAACCATTACAAACTGATGCACTCATACTGTACATGAGGATATTGTTGACAATCAAGATGAAAGAAATAATGATGCTAGGGCTAATGGATTAGTACATAATGGTTAACATTTTGGTTAGAGCGAACCATTTAAGTGATAGTTTACAGTAGGATCTTCAGACATAAGGCGAACATCCACATGCACTGCATGCAAGGATTTAAAAGACAGATTTTCAATATTTACCAGACCAGGGTGCCTGGTTAGCGGTTTATCTCTGGTTTGCTATTTCCATTTTTTTGTTTACATATGTTTTCCAGAAGTTATTGCTTTCGTCGATGTTCACTGAGCAGCATGAAAGCACCTCCTTCCAAACCAATCTTTTACCGGTCAGGTGCAATTTTGTTCTCCTCGTTGTTTGGTAAAATTGTAGATTTATTTTCAGTCACACTGACACATAACTCTATCAGACATATTAGCACTGGGGATTGTTTAGTAACTGAAACAGCTCCATTGTATATGTTTGCAAGAAATATCTCTGGAACAAATTGCCACAGGTTTCTACAGAAAGCTATTGTGCTGTATATGTTTGCAAGAAATATCTCTGGAAAATTATTAATACAAATCGATGTGTTATATAACCTGACATCACGTGATTTTAGGCAACAGTTCAGTCGGGTAATCTTACTACTCCAGTGAAACTAAATAAAGATAATAGTCATCATCTAATTATTAATTTTGTCGAACTAAATAAAAAGGATAGATGCCTTTTTTATCAGTGATTTGCAAACAAAAAATGCAAGCATGGAACAGTTTGTACCATCATATGGATATGAAACAAAGGTGACAGTATGTGATGTATATATCAAGAACTTGGCTTCTACCAGCAACCCCCTTGTCAATTACACTAGCTATTGCTGCTATATATTGTTCATAGTCGATTGCTGCTATATATTGTTCACTGTCTCCACAACATTTCTTTTTTCTGAAATTTTCCGTAGTTATTTTTGGTGGTTGGTGATGGTTGGTGGTGATGGATGGTGGTGTATGGATGGTGGTGACGGATGGTTGTGATGGATATGGCGTGGTGATGATGGATGGTGGTGTATGGATGGTGGAGATGGTGTGTGGTCGTATTGATATGTGCCCACCTTCGTGTGGATGACGATGATAATATGAGGGGTGGGTTTTTATGTGCAGGTACCCCACGTGAGTCCCTATTTTGCCGGAATGTTGATTAATTTCCGTTCCGGCAAATTTGGGTACTCCATTTGTGATATTTTTAGCAAAGGTCATGCCGAATTTTTCCGTAAATTTTGGCATGATCTTTGCTAAAAATATCACAACTTAGAGTGTCCGAGAAATTTGGACTCATATGGGGTATACATCGTCTAAATTGTAGGATTTGTTGAACTTATTTCGGGTTTTCTCTCCTTCCTTAGATATGGCTCACAACGACGAGGCGGGTGGTTCTGGTCTCGGACACGGGGACGACGATGTGTGGCTTTCTATGCTAAGCGCCGGAGGCGGACCCGTAGATCCGCACCCGGATCTAGAGATGCAGGGCGACGATGCAGACGACGAGATGGACGAAACCGTTCGCCAGGAGCTAGAGCCACACAACGATACATCAGGCGCAGAAGGTGATCAAACCGGTAGTGGCACCGGGGATACCGCCTCCGGTAGCGAGGCGTCGGCTAAGCGCAAAGAGATGCGGCACAACATGCTCGCCACCATGCGGGAAGAGTTCACGGAAGTGGACCCCAAGAGCGGTGCTCCCCTCGAGCCGGAGAGTTATGCCAAGGGCTATGGAAACCAGATAGGCTGCATAGCTCGAGACTTCAGCAACGTTAATATGGAGCACCTCAGAGCTAAAGAAAACAAGGCTAATGCCGCCCTGCTGATTGAGAAGCTGCACACAAGGTACAAATTCCCGGATCCTTACGACAACCAGGACCTGAAGAAGTATCTGGTCAACTCCTTAGCACTGGGAAAGTTCGCCAAGGCGTTTACGACTTGGAGATCCAGTTTGCGGGAGATGCTTGCGAAGGGTAAGGATTTTGATGAGATCCATAAGATGTGGCCCTCCATTTCCGAGGAAGACTTGGCCCAATTCAAGATCGACGAACTCAAACCGGAAAGGGTGGCGCTGAGTAAATGGGGGAAAGAACAACGAAAAAAGAACATTGGCCCTCATAATCTCTGAAGCCGGGGTTACCTTGGGAAGCAGAAAGTATGGGAAAAGGAGGATTCGAAGAGAGAAGGGCCGAACCCGTTTGACAAGATCACCGACCCGCAGGTGAGAAATTTTGTCAGGGCCCATTATAGGGAAGATCCCAAAAAGCCCGGCGATCTTGTGTTGAACGAGAAGGTCAAGCTGCTCGAGAATAAGTATCTCGAGGAAGAAGAAAAAGAACGCCTATCTCAATCTGACGGGGGGTCCTCGGTGACGACGAACAAGGACCCGTATGACACCCCTTTCATTAGGGCGCTTAACGCGATGAAGGGAGTGCCCCTTGACAAGAAGCCGCATCGTGGCCATGTGCATGGCCTCGGAAAGGGTCATCGGCATGCGCACTACTACCCCGACACCAAGGAGAAGCGTAAGGAGCGGAACAAGGGCCCGGAGAAGATGGTCGACGAGCTTGTGAACGAGAGGCTCAATGAGCTCCTCCCTACCATCTGTTCGACCGTCGCTCAGTCCTTAGCGCCGTGGATGCTAGGTGGAGGACAAGGGCCGCTCCCGCAGATAAACATAGCCCAAATGGTGCAGCCAGCGCCGCAGAACGTGGCCCCCGTCGTGGCGCCGCAGAACGTGGCCCCCGTCGTGGCGCCGCAGAACGCGGCCCCCGTCGTGGCGTCTGCTGCGCGGAACGAGCCGGCCCCCAACCCTCAGCCGGAAGGTCGCAAAGATCCGTCGCCGCCCCGCCACATCTCTTCAACACCGCCGCCGACACTTAGCGGTCCATCCCCCTTGTCCGAGCTCAATGCCCTCACGGTAATTCAACGTGCACTGCTTAATTATATATTATGACTTGATTCGTGACGGCATCAGTCTCTAACAACGATCGCGCGACGTTTCGCAGGCCGACGAGACGGGATGCACATTGCTCCTTAATGTGAACGGCGAGTTAAAGGACGTCGCCAAAGGAAAAATCATCACACCTCTGAACCGCGTATCCCACGGCGTTCGTATGCCCGAGGACGTGTTCAGAGTGACATTAAGTCGGGTGCTCCCTGGTTGCGGTGCTCTCGATCCTCCGAACCAACCACCTGCAGCCGACAGCGAGTTGAACCTGGAGCAATGCTTGGTTTGGCCATTGACCTGGCCGAAATCACTAATTCGTTTGGAAAGTACTCCTGCCAACACTCCAACACCGGTCCAGGGGTCGGGGCACCCGAGCCAACACAAGGATTTCTCACCTGCAAAGTCCGTGCAACACGACGGCGACGATGCTGAAGATGAGAACCCCAATGACTACCTCGTCGACGATCCTTACGAGGGGGCGCCCGGCCTGGATGATCTTGATCAACTTCTCTTGCCAGCGGAGGAAGCGGATAAATATCGATGCACAAAGCGTCTTTTCTCTTCTCAAGAGCCGGCAGTCCCCGAGCAAAAAGTCATCAGCCAGGATGCCCTCAAAGAGGCGGTAGCGGATGTATTTCATAAGACTCAGCCTAAGAAGACGGCACGGAAAAGAACTAAGAAGAGTTCTGCCGTTGCATCGATGAGCCAGCCGATGGAGGGGACCAAGTCTAAGCCGCAGACAGGACGTGTATTGGACAGGATACCCATAACCGACTGGCATCAGATCCATCAGTTGGGAAAACCGATGCTTCCGCCGAGGTTGTTCTCCTTGCTGTCAGGTGATATGCGTAGCGTCCATGACGGTGTACTATATATGGAGGAGATGCTTTTGAAAGAGAAAAATCCAACGCTGCCGGTTTTGGTCGCAAAGGTGCCATCTACGGCGGGATTTGTCACTAAAGGCAACGCAAACAAGATCATCATTAGATTTGACGACATTTTCCGGATGTTCCACATGAAATCACTCCACTCGTCAATCGTCGGTCTGTTTACGCTCAGCTTGGCGCATCAGCTATCCGTAGAGAATGTCAAAAACATCGGGCTAGCAGACCCCTACTACATGCACGACATGTACTTGAACAACCCCAGGGGTAGGGCAAAAGCGACAAAGTACCTCGAACAAGTGTTGCTCACTAACCATATGAACAAGAGGATCACCCTCGTGCCCTACTTTCCTGAGTAAGTTATATTTCCCATCTTTACATAAGTTTGCGCATATACAATTTTTGAGGATTATATATATGGACTCTCCTGTTTTGCGCAGAAACAAATACGGCACCCTCATCATGCTCTACCCGAGAGACGCGCACGCAGTATATCTCGACTCCGGGAGTACGATGAAGGAGAAGAACTACACCCTCATCAAGTCTGTTCTCAATGATGCTATGGATGGCTACATCAGGGGGGAATGATTCTGCGACAGGAAGAAACAAATTTAAGGCAAATATGTGTTCAGACACAGAACAGAGTTTCCCTGCCCCAAGAAGGCGCCAGGCGGCCATATGGAGGCATGGTACCTCATCCAACACATGACGGAGATCGTGAAGGACCAACATAGTCTGCAATACATGTCTGTTGTGGACAAATGGTCTCGCAGCATCGTGGAATGGTCTGATGCTGAGTACAGACAAAACTTTGGTCGCATCCAGCGCAAGCTCTGCACAATCATCTATAAGGATGTAGTAACTGCAGGATCTACCTTCCACTGGAACCCCCCACCATCTAACAATGAGTTGCGACAATGTGTGCTAGAGCAGACTGACGAGAGATCATTCAACTCGTTAGAAGGTGCTCTTCCGTTCCCGCCGGAGAAGAAACAGAAGATCACAACATCGAGGAAGAAATGATCGACGGTATGTATTCGATTCGTTACGAATTGCTCCTAATAAGAACTTGTGATTTCCTTTGCCGGTCTAATGCTTTTATCTTGGTCTACAGAGAGATGAAGAAGTGGACGGCGCGCTGGCCCTAGCGAAAGATCGCAAGCGGAGGCGGACCGTATATCTAGTCTTCTTTGCGATTGATCTCTATATCGCGCGTACGTTGTATATATGTCATCATACCTTTGTAATCGTTGAACTAATTAGATGGCTATATTTTGGGTTCGAAATCTTTCGACATAAACGTGTTATTGAGATCAATGTGTTGTATTCGTACTTATGAGAATTGGATATGGATGCATATGTATCGATGTGTTAATTTCGTTATCGATGTGTTAAATTCGTTATGGATGGATGCATATGTTTCTATGATTTATCGATGTGCTATCAGTGATTTATATGTGTGAAGTTTATAAATTATAGAATTTGAATGTATTTGGACCTGGGAATATACAGAATCAGAATATACAAACTGTTATACAAAAAAAAAAGAAAAAATACAAACCTGGGAAACTTACCACTGGCGAACAAAGTCCCTACCGCTGGCCAACAACACCACTGGCGAACAGGTTTTCCTACCGCTGGCGAAGCTGTACCGCTGGCGAACAGAGCATCTACTGCTGGCGAACATAGCGCTGGCGAACAAGGCTTTGTTCGCCAGCGGTAACATGCACTACCGCTGGCGAAGTGATGTTCGCCAGCGGTAACCTGCTACCACTGGCGTGGTAGGCGCTGGCGAACACATGTTCGCCAGCGGTAGCTGAAAATTGTTCGTCACTGGTAGCCTATTTCCTACTAGTGGGTGGGGTTACCAACCGGGGTAAAAGGCGTGCCCCACGTGAGCTCTGCGTAGCGTGCAGGCCGGCCCCTTTTACTCCGGGTTTTTTTAGCTGTATTCGTGTTCTCTGCGCTAGATTAGAAATTTTATTTTCTTTTCTGTTTTCCTGTTCTCTGCACTAAACATTTATAATAAGAAAGATGAAAAATTATTGCACAAAAACACAGAGGAAAACGAACAATAACATAAACATATAGTCTGCCACGAATATAAATATTGTTTGACACAATGACATAATTAAAGATAGTTCGTCACAAAACATAGTTCGACATAGACATAGTACGACATATAAATATAGAGCGACATAAGTACGTAAGCATAGATCGACAGAAACATATATACTACGCATCGGCGTCGGAGGCAGCCTTGTCCTTGCCCTCGGCGTCGGAGGCAGCCTTGCCGGGGCTAGACTCGCCGGAGTCAGACTCGGAGGCGGAGCTGCTGTCAGACGAGCTATCCTGGCAGCAAAGGGGGCAGACTAAGCTGCCGTCGAAGATCTTCACCTCCAGCATGTCCACCTCCTCGTCCTTGAAGTACCTGAATGTGAGCATGTAGCCCGCATTTAGGTTGTGCATGCGCGCGAACTGACCCCACCCATAGCGCAGGTAGAGGTCATCGTCACGTCGTTGCAGGACAACGCGCACGGGCCCGTTATCACAACGCTCGAGGAGGATCGCCTAAATCTTCTCTGGAAGACGGAGTTTGTTCTCCTATGGGTGGAACAGGTGGACGTAGAACTCCTCCTCCGCCGCAACCTCCTCCTCCTCCTCCTCTGCTGCAACAACGCCGCACCGTTTACGGCGTGTTGACCCCTTTGCACCGCGCTTTGCCCCACTTGCAGCGCTTGATGCCCCCCCGTGCTCCGCGTCCGCGTCCACGTCCCCGAGTAGGAGGCGTCGCTTCCTCCTCCTTAATGACTATAGCATCCATTTCATCAAAATTGCTTATAGATAATAGTTAATGGTACTAATAGCTAAACAAGTCCGAAAAAAGAGTAACTATATGTTCCATATCCTCATTTCAATTATAAATGCAACATTGATGAAATATTTAAACGTATGAATACACACCAAGAGTTACATAGCTCGGGTTCATTTTATTAAACCCTAATACATCACAATGTAATAATATCACTTATACATATTCATGAAACATCTCTCAAACTAATTAACTCCGACCGGGTCCTAAGCCGCGGGGTGCTGAGTCACGGGTGCTACGGGCCCATAGGTAAGGAACCCTCACAGGGTCATAGCTCATGTGGTAAGGAACCCTCCGAATAATCGACCAACTGTTGCTATACTCCATATCGAGCAAGTACATGTAGCGACGGACGTGCTCGTCCTCCTCCCTGATACGCTGTTGTACCACCTCCTCATGAGCCGGCTCTCTCCGCACCGACCGTGGCTCACGCGATGGTCACCAAAGAATATCCGGGTCGACCACGTCACCCGGATTTCTCACCAAGCCGCGTGCCCCGGTACTAAGTACCTCCCAGTGCTAGCCCGGCGTGGCCCAGTCCCGGACATCACCTGGCGGGTCCAACATAGACATAAACTAAAAACAGATCCGGACTAAGTAAATATTCCGTAATTAAGTAAAATAACTTAGTGTTTCTAACTTAGTAAAAAATATTAAATGGAGAAATATGATATAAATAAGATGAAAGTTAAACACAAAGGATCAAATTGGCACTTCTCATATCTTGTCTTTGTTACGATGTAGTACACGTGATGATGATCCACAGAAGGATGAAGACAAGAGTTTCTGAACTTCGTTGAAACTAAACAAATCACATACGTAAGTGTTTGTGAGATCCGAACAAAGTTGGACCATTTCATGCACATACATAATGGGGATATTCTCCATAGCCCCGTCCGAGGCTATGAAAAATATCCCTATTACGTATATGTACCAAACGGTGCATGAACTAATATCCGGTGTTGCCCCGGGTGGTTGCGCGGCCCGGGGTTATATAGGAGGCAGCCTTTTGCCCCGGTTAGTAACACGAACCGGGGCAAAAGGCCCAAAATTTTAGTTTTTTTCTGCGGTCAATTTTTTCCTTTTGAACATTTCAAATACTATTTAAAATACGGTTTCAAATATATTTTAAATGGTTTAGAATTTGGAGAAACTTTCAATATGAAAAGTGTTTAAAATTGCATAAACACTTCAATACATTTTCTGTTTTATAAAATAATTATTCTAACTATTCAAACTAGAAACAATTTTTGAATTTTCAAATATTTTAGAAAACCTATTTTATGAATGGTTTAGAATTTGGAGAAACTTTGTATATAAAAAGTGTTTAAAATTGTGTAAACATTTCAAATACATTTTCTGTTTTATAAAATAATTATTCTAACTATTTAAACTAGTAACAATGTTTGAAAATTCAAACATTAAAAAAACTAGTTTATGAATGGTTTAATCTATAATGTTTGATACATTATTACAAAATAGTCTACCAATATTACATGGACCATGGAGGTTTAATACGTTATCACCAACTATTGTCGCCATTGTTTACTTCTCTGACGTAGACATGGAGCATCTTGCTTATTTAACGCGATGCTTGGGTCAGTTTTCACTTTAAAGGGAGGAATTTCTTCAAAGTTATTATAATCTTCTGACATGTTTGTCCTGTCCTCCGCTCCCATAATGTTTCTTTTTCCTGAAAGAACTATGTGCCGCTTCGGCTCACCACATGATGTATTAGAATTCTTATTTTTCTTTTCCTCGGTTGGGTAGACATGTCTTTCACATAGAAAACTTGAGCCACATCTTTGGCTAGGACGAATGGTTTGCTTCTGTACCCAAAATTGTTGAGATCCACTGTTGTCATTCCGTACTGCTGGTCGAACTTTACTCCTGTCATCTTGACCCATTGGCACCGAAATAGAGGGACCCTAAAATTAGGTCCATAGTCAAGTTCCCATATATCCTCTATGTAACCATAATATGTGTCCTTTGTCCCATTGTATCCGGTTGCATCGAAACGGACGCCACTATTCTGGTTGGTGCTCTTTTTATCTTGTGCGATCGTGTAAAATGTATTCCCATTTATCTCGTACCCTTGGAAAGTCAGTACAGTCGAAGATGGTGACCTGGCCAACAAGTAGAGCTCATCTCCAACAATGTTGTTATTCATGAGTTCTGCCTGCAACCAGGCGCCGAAACTATCCATGTGTTCATCATTAATCGAGGATTCAGACAGCCCCGGATTTTTGGACCGTATAATATTCTTGTGTTCCTGGTTATAACGAGCCACCAAGGTGGACATTTGTAGAACTATGTAGTGTGCTTTAGTGAAAGAATGTACGTCCATAAATATCTTTGTTTTTCTTTCTAGCGTGCCTTTTCCACTCATTCTTCTCTCATGCCGCGATTCGGGAACACCAATCGACTTAAGGTCTGAAAGAAAGTGAACACAAAACTCAATTACCTCCTCTGTTCCATAACCCTTGGAGATGCTTACTTCTGGCCTAGCACGGTTGTGAACATATTTCTTTAAAACTCCCATGAACCTCTCAAAGGGGATCATATTGTGTAGAAACACATGACCGAGAATCGTAATCTCTTTGACTAGGTGAACTAGGAGGTGTGTCATAATATTGAAGAAGGATGGTGGGTACACCAACTCAAAGCTGACAAGACATTGGACCGCACCTGTCTGTAACGCTGATACACTTTCTGGATTGATTACATTCTGAGAAATTGCATTGAGGAATGAGCATAACTTCACAATGGTAGTCGAACATTTTTTGGTACACACAGGCACACCAGAAATGTTACTAAGAGCAGGCCAATCGTTGATGGTTACGAAAAACAGCGCTCGTAGATTAAATTCTTTTTTACGTGCTCGTCCCAGCGTCCCACACAGGTACACCTTATTCACGCCATAACTGTAAAAGTTCATCGACTAATGGCCTTAGGTACACATTAATGTCGTTGCCCGGTTGTCTCGGGCCTTGGATCAGCACTGACATCATAATGAACTTCCTCTTCATGCACAACCAATGAGGAAGGTTATAGATACATAGAGTTACAGACCAGGTGCTATGGTTGCAGCTCTGCTCACTAAATGGATTAAATTCATCTGTACTTAGACCAAACCATAAGTTTCTTGCCTCACCTGCAAAGCGCGGGAACTTTCTCTCGATTTCTCCACTGCGACCCATCAGCGGGGTGTCTCAACATCTCATCTTTCTTACGATCTTCTATGTACCAACGCAAAAGTTTGGCATGCTCTTTGTTTCTGAACAAACGTTTCAACCGTGGTATTATAGGAGCAAACCACATCACCTTTGCAGGAACCCTCTTCCTGGTTCGCTCACCCTCAACAACGCCAGGGTCGTCTGGTCTTCTCTTATACCACAATGCAGTGTATACCGGGCATTGTTCCAAATTCTCGTACTTCTCACCGCGGTAGAGGATGCAGTCATTAATGCAGACATGTATCTTCTCCACGTCTAATCCTAGGGGGCATACAAGCTTCTTTGTTTGGTATGTACTGTCGGGCAATTCATTGTTTTTAGGAAGCTGCTTCTTCACTTTTTGCAGCAACTTTATAAATCCGCCGTCAGTCACATCGTTCTTGGCCTTCCATTAGAGCAATTCCAGTGTGCTGCCCAGTTTTTTCTGCCCGTCTTCGCAAGTTGGATACAACAATGTTTTGTGATCCTTTAACATCTGGTCGAACTTCACCCTCACCTTTTCAATATCGCTTTCTGTCTTTGCATCCGTAATAGCCTGACCAAGATCATCGATGGGCTCATCTGGTGCCTGCAACTTTGATTCCACTTCATTGTTATCTTCCATTCCAGTACCGGCACCGTATTCAGGGAACATGTCATGGTAGTTGTCATCATTCTCTTCTTCTTCGTTGTCTTCCATTATAACCCCTCTTTCTCCGTGCTTGGTCCAACAATTATAGCCGGGCATTAAACCGGATTGAAACAGGTGGAAGTGGATGACTCTGTGAGAAGAGTGTTCCTTCTGATTCCGACATACAACACATGGACAACAGATAAAATTATTCCGCTTGTTTGCCCGGGCCAACTCGAGAAAATAACCCACGCCTTTCATGAACGCGGCAGAGCGTCGGTCAGCGTACATCCATTGCCGGTTCATCTGCATTATATGATTATTAATTAAGAACGGTTAGAGAACACCATGAATAGAGAAATGACCAATGTTACATCGTTAGATGAAAGGTTAAAGTTGGTACCTCTACCGAGAAGGAAAGAAGGATGAGAAAACTTATTTAATTAAGTGTGGCTCGGACAAATTAAATCGTGCTTGTTTTTTGCGAGCTGAGATGGCGTTATTCTCCCGGGCATTTCACCAAACACCTCTTGTGCATAGGAGGGAAAAAAGTGAGCACACACCATAAAACTAGAAATATATCCTCCAAAGTGAGTGGCATTAGGAGAAGAGAGTGCTTACAGGGTTTATATGTAGTGGAGGGGTCATTTGCCCCGGTTGGTGGCTCCAACCGGGACAAAAGACCCCCACACCACGCGTCTGAACGGGCTCTGCTCGTCGAGGGCTTTTACCCCGGTTGGAGCCACCAACCGGGGCAAATAACCCCCACACCACGCGCCCTGCTCACCCCGGCCCGACCTCTTCAGTCTTTTGCACCGGGTGGTGGCCGAGCCGGGGCGAAAGGGGTGCTCGCCAGTGGACAAAAGCCTCGTTTTCCACTAGTGTTATACGGACTGGTAATTAATAACAGCACAATACTACGATGTCACACGCTAGCTTCCGGTTGCATCACCACATCCTCACGCGCGCTTGAAGTAGCCTCCAAACTTTTCGCTGTGTTAAATGAAATCATTAGTGGTCAATTCTACGATTTTGGCTTTATAGAACACGGCGGCAGCATGACGCCACCGACAGTCTTTTTTTTTTGGAAAACTGCCTAACCATCCAAACGGACGTGTGCTGGGTGTCGGGTATGTACCATGGAAATAATTTGGCTGTAGCAGTGCTTGTATACCTATTTTTTTTTTTTAAAAAAGGAACGGCCCGGGCTCTGTATCGATCTGGACGATACACACGGCTTTTAAACCTATTGGCATGATACTTGGTAAAAGATGAAAACTCGTAACGCCGTGAGATAGTAACCCAGCCCTCCTGTTCACATGACATTCAAAAATCATGTTCACATGGACTCTGTACAAACGACTACAGTACATAACTTTGATGGCTCCAGTGAAACGAAGTCCCGGTGTGTGCAAAACTGCAAATTTTGTCTAGGTTCAGTCAAGGCCACCTGCCCGGCCTACAGCTGTACCTAGAGGCTTTTGCGAGAGCCAGGGTACAGGTACGGAGCCAACATGCGCCACCATGGCCACGAAGTCATCATCGTCGTCTTCCCGAAGCAACTATCACAAGGACAGCGGTACGAATGCAAAGAGGGATAATTCCGGGAAGAGCAGAGACCGCTGCCGCGCGGGAGGGAACTACCTACACAGTCGAAGACGCTAGTCGACCAGACGCGACCACAGAGCACACTAGTCCCCATTAGGTCCGGCCGGGCCCGCTTGGCCCGTTAAGCCCCCTTGGGGACAGACCAATCCTAAAAGGGTCATGTCGGGTCCAGATCGGACCCGTAAAGACCCGTTGCCACGCTGCAACAGGCCGACCGCCATCGTTGCTGCCCCTGCACCGCCTACCTCGCCGTCCACTGCCGAACGCGCTGCAAGAGAGACCTGCCTAGCTTGATTCAGACGAGCCGTAGGACCCCGTTGGGCCCTCGAGCCCAATCTGGATCACCAGGGCTGGATCTAGGCCAAGGACCCGATCCGGGCAACCATGGCTGGGCATGGCCAAGATCGGAGCGAGCCGAGCCTCCCTGCAGCTCGCCGTCGCCCGCGGTGCTGCGCTGCCCTGCAGCCCCACGTGCGTTTTCGCCGCCACGCCGCCCCCTGGCCGAGGCCAGACCTGAAGCCACCGAGGAGCACCGCCGCCTAGAGGTTGGAGCCCTGCCTCCTCCCACCAGGCGCGGGGAATGACAGGTCGCCGCCGCCGGCGCCGACTGGGCCGCGCCCGGTGGCCTCTGCAGACGGCAGCCACAGGGAGAGGTGGTAGAGAGGGGTCCAAACGAGAGAGGGCCGAGGCCGCATCCGGCCACGCGACGCACGGCCGGCCGGCCACCTTATGTCTACGCATGCTTCTATTCTTGTACACAATGTTGGGCCTCCAAGTGAAGAGCTTTGTAGAACAGCAGGAAGTTTCCCTTAAGTGGATCATTAAAGGTTTATCGAACTCAGCGAGGAAGAGGTCAAAGATATCCCTCGCAAGTAACCCTGCAATTACGATACAAGAAGTCTCTTGTGTCCCGAACACACCAAATAGAATTGTCAGTTGTATAGGTGCACTAGTTTGACGAAGAGAGAGTGAAATACAAGTAATATGGATGGCTGTAAGTGATAATAGCAATCTGAAATAAAAATGGCAGCAAGCAAACATGTAGCAAAACTTATTGTAAACGGTGTTTCAATGGTTAGAAACAAGACCTATGGATCATACTTTCACTAGTGGACACTCTCAACAATAATAACATAATTAAATGTATAAATATCTTCTCTTCACTATGCTACTCCGAAGCACTCTCCAGTCAGATAACAAACACCAATCATTGCGTAGAGATATAAAAGCTGTTCTTAGAGTTGGCATTTTCCCATCCAGGTAACACCCACGCTATCACCATGAGACCTAGATGGTTCCAGACAAACACCACAATTTCATAGGGTCATCCAACACACAAAATATAAATATCATAGCGTGTGTTTGGTTGATGGACCAACATGTATAGGATGGGATGGCCCATATTTTGGCGATGGAATGGTTCAAATTGGGTGATTCCATCTTTTGTTTGCTTGAGTGATATGAGGTGGATGGGATAAGATGTGTTTACTTTGTAATGGTTAATACAGTGGGTTAACACCTGATTAAGATCTAGTTAGAGGCAATTAGTCACATGAGGCATGTCGCATCAAACCGAGATACACGCGCCTTTAACAGCCAAGAATGTGTTGCCGCCACGAACAAGGCTACTGGGTACGGGCTAGCGCCGGCTGCTACTCAGGAGGGTACTGCTCATGCGACGACCACGAGACATGACTGAATGCGCTCGTCGGAGCTGTGAGGCGAGGCTGGTCCGGCGACTAATCCGACAGGTACGGGAGCTAAACAACCAATGTCGAGAATCCAGAGCGGGAGCTCGCCAGCCGGTGGCGGCGCTAACATCTGGGAGTTACGGATCTCGTGCAGGAGCTCATGTGTCGTCTGAAGGCGGGTAGCTAGCGGGTGGCGAGCTGGTGTTGGGCGTACAAGGAGGCCATAAGCGGCGCCCAGATCCCAGATCCCAGATCACAACTGCAGGCCGGGGGTTGAGGACGGCAGGTTAGTTGGGAATTAGCGAGGAGAATAGTAGTTAGGCGAACTGGGGCGAACGGTTCGACCGATTTCAGCGGCCCAATCGATTCAGCATCTGGAGAGAATATTCTCACGCGTGGGCGGTTCTATCCGGGCCAGTTGCTACCAAACATATGCATTTTGTGGATGGTTCCATCCGATACACGTTGGGGTCGGGACCCAAACACACGCATACTAAATCATACGGTGCACACATTGTCACCTTTACACCGTGATCAAAGTGTCGACAGAGATCTCATAATAAAACCACTTGAGTAGCATAACAGATGAAGATTAACATCTACTTATTCAACTAGATTACAAAGCTCATGATCACACCATGGGAGAAAGAGATGAAACACATAGCTACTGATACGTCATAAACATATCCCTAATTTCTGATTTTCCATGTTGTTTTCATGTTATTTTCCACATGTTTGCTATACACTTTATGTCATTTTTATCGATTTTTCGGACTAACCTATTGACAAGATGCCACAGAGTCAGCTCCCTATTTTCTGTTGTTTTTAGTTTCAGAAAAGTTGCTCTGGAAATATTCTCGGAATTGGAAAATTCGAAGTCCGGAAGTCTTAGAAATCCCGGAGGTTCAACGGAGTCTCGAAGAGACCCGGAGGGGGGCCTCAGGAGGCCCACACCATAGGGCGGCGCCATCACCCATGGATGCGCCGGGGGGTGGTGTGGGGCCCCCAGGCCTCCACCACCTCTGCCCTTTTGCCTATTTATTCCCCCCGAGGCAAAAACCCTAAGAATATATCGCTTTTACCCGAGAAACACCCGAGGCCTCCATCACTGTCATCCCGACAAAGGGATCGTTCTGGAGCTCTCCCCGGCACCCCGCCGAAGGGGGAAATCATCACCGGAGGGGTCTACACCACTATGCCCTCCTCCGAAGTGATGCGTGAGTAGTTCATCCCTGGACTACGGGTCCATAGCAGTAGCTAGATGATTGTTCTCTCCACTTTGTACCTCATGTTTAGATCTTGTGAGCTGCCTAACATGATCAAGATCATCTTTATCTGATGTTACATGTTGTGTTTGCTGGGATCTGATGAATGTTGAATGCTATGTCTTTTGATTATCAATCTATCATGTTAGTTTCATGCTTATGTTATTTATGATCTTGCATGCTCTCCGTTGTTAGTAGATGTTCTGGCCAAGTAGATGCTAGTAACTCCAAGAGGGAGTATTTATGCTTGATAGTGGGTTCATGCCTCCTTTGCATCTGTGCTTGAGTGACAAAAACGTGACGGGTGGAGGATGTGATGTTGCCATTAGGGAGAAAACAACAATGCTTTGTCTAAGGATGATGTTATTGTTTACATTACACACTTTGCTTACTGCGATTATCTGTTGCTTGCAACTTAATACCCAATGTTTGTTCGGATCATATTCGGAGGGTGGATTATTAGTCATAGATGCAGTTGGATAACGGTCTATGTATCTTGTTGTAATGCCCGCATGAATCACATAGTAATCTTTATGTGTTGCATATGCACTACGGTGCGGCCTTCATTTCTGTCAATTGCCCAGCTGTAATTTTTTCACCACACATGCTATTTATCTTTCACGGAGAGACACCACTAGTGAACGGTGGACCCCGGTCCTTTTTCCTCATACTGATAAACACATACTGCTCTCATATTGTTCCTATTGTTTTCCTACTATTTTCCAGACCATACGTTTAACCTCTTTGTGTTCAGCAAAACCAGTGAGATTGACAACCTCACTGCTTCGTTGGGGCAAAGTGATTTGATTGTGTTGTGCAGGTTTCACGTTGCTTCTGAACTGGTAGTGTGCCCTGCTTCACCTTCTGAAGTTACTCCTTCCTTCTACTGGTCGATTAAACCTTGGTTTGTTTCTGAGGGAAAAAACTTGTTGCTGCACTCTTCATACCTTCCTCTTGGGGTCAGCGGTACGAATGCAAAGAGGGATAATTCCGGGAAGAGCAGAGACCGCTGCCGCGCGGGAGGGAACTACCTACACAGTCGAAGATGCTAGTCGACCAGACGCGACCACAGAGCACACTAGTCCCCATTAGGTCCGGCCGGGCCCGCTTGGCCTGTTAGGCCCCCTTGGGGACAGACCAATCCTAAAAGGGTCATGTCGGGTCCAGATCGGACCCGTAAAGACCCGTTGCCACGCTGCAACAGGCCGAGCGCCATCGTTGCTGCCCCTGCACCGCCTACCTCGCCGTCCACTGCCGAACGCGCTGCAAGAGAGACCTGCCTAGCTTGATTCAGACGAGCCGTAGGACCCCGTTGGGCCCTCGAGCCCAATCTGGATCACCAGGGCTGGATCTAGGCCAAGGACCCGATCCGGGCAACCATGGCTAGGCATGGCCAAGATCGGAGCGAGCCGAGCCTCCCTGCAGCTCGCCGTCGCCCGCGGTGCTGCGCTGCCCTGCAGCCCTACGTGCGTTTTCGCCGCCACGCCGCCCCCTGGCCGAGGCCAGACCTGAAGCCACCGAGGAGCACCGCTGCCTAGAGGTTGGAGCCCTGCCTCCTCCCACCAGGCGCGGGGAATGACAGGTCGCCGCCGCCGGCGCCGACTGGGCCGCGCCCGGTGGCCTCTGCAGACGGCAGCCACAGGGAGAGGTGGTAGAGAGGGGTCCAAACGAGAGAGGGCCGAGGCCGCATCCGGCCACGCGAGGGGAGGATGGGGAGCGGGGGGAGAGGCGGCGCGGGCACGGCCGGCCGGCCACCTTATGTCTACGCATGCTTCTATTCTTGTACACAATGTTGGGCCTCCAAGTGAAGAGCTTTGTAGAACAGCAGGAAGTTTCCCTTAAGTGGATCATTAAAGGTTTATCGAACTCAGCGAGGAAGAGGTCAAAGATATCCCTCGCAAGTAACCCTGCAATTACGATACAAGAAGTCTCTTGTGTCCCGAACACACCAAATAGAATTGTCAGTTGTATAGGTGCACTAGTTTGACGAAGAGAGAGTGAAATACAAGTAATATGGATGGCTGTAAGTGATAATAGCAATCTGAAATAAAAGTGGCAGCAAGCAAACATGTAGCAAAACTTATTGTAAACGGTGTTTCAATGGTTAGAAACAAGACCTATGGATCATACTTTCACTAGTGGACACTCTCAACAATAATAACATAATTAAATGTATAAATATCTTCTCTTCACTATGCTACTCCGAAGCACTCTCCGGTCAGATAACAAACACCAATCATTGCGTAGAGATATAATAGCTGTTCTTAGAGTTGGCATTTTCCCATCCAGGTAACACCCACGCTATCACCATGAGACCTAGATGGTTCCAGACAAACACCACAATTTCATAGGGTCATCCAACACACAAAATATAAATATCATAGCGTGTGTTTGGTTGATGGACCAACATGTATAGGATGGGATGGCCCATATTTTGGCGATGGAATGGTTCAAATTGGGTGATTCCATCTTTTGTTTGCTTGAGTGATATGAGGTGGATGGGATAAGATGTGTTTACTTTGTAATGGTTAATACAGTGGGTTAACACCTGATTAAGATCTAGTTAGAGGCAATTAGTCACATGAGGCATGTCGCATCAAACCGAGATACACGCGCCGTTAACAGCCAAGAATGTGTTGCCGCCACGAACAAGGCTACTGGGTACGGGCTAGCGCCGGCTGCTACTCAGGCGGGTACTGCTCATGCGACGACCACGAGACATGACTGAATGCGCTCGTCGGAGCTGCGAGGCGAGGCTGGTCCGGCGACTAATCCGACAGGTACGGGAGCTAAACAACCAATGTCGAGAATCCAGAGCTGGAGCTCGCCAGCCGGTGGCGGCGCTAACATCTGGGAGTTACGGATCTCGTGCAGGAGCTCATGTGTCGTCTAAAGGCGGGTAGCTAGCCGGTGGCGAGCTGGTGTTGGGCGTACAAGGAGGCCATAAGCGGCGCCCAGATCCCAGATCCCAGATCACAACTGCAGGCCGGGGGTTGAGGACGGCAGGTTAGTAGGGAATTAGCGAGGAGAATAGTAGTTAGGCGAAGTGCGGCGAACGGTTCGACCGATTTCAGCGGCCCAATCGATTCAGCATCTGGAGAGAATATTCTCACGCGTGGGCGGTTCTATCCGGGCCAGTTGCTACCAAACATATGCATTTTGTGGATGGTTCCATCCGATACACGTTGGGGTCGGGACCCAAACACACGCATACTAAATCATACGGTGCACACATTGTCACCTTTACACCGTGATCAAAGTGTCGACAGAGATCTCATAATAAAACCACTTGAGTAGCATAACAGATGAAGATTAACATCTAATTATTCAACTAGATTACAAAGCTCATGATCACACCATGGGAGAAAGAGATGAAACACATAGCTACTGATACGTCATAAACGTATCCCTAATTTCTGATTTTCCATGTTGTTTTCATGTTATTTTCCACATGTTTGCTATACACTTTATGTCATTTTTATCGATTTTTCGGACTAACCTATTGACAAGATGCCACAGAGTCAGTTCCCTATTTTCTGTTGTTTTTAGTTTCAGAAAAGTTGCTCTGGAAATATTCTCGGAATTGGAAAATTCGAAGTCCGGAAGTCTTAGAAATCCCGGAGGTTCAATGGAGTCTCGAAGAGACCCGGAGGGGGCCTCAGGAGGCCCACACCATAGGGCGGCGCCATCACCCATGGATGCGCCGGGGGGTGGTGTGGGGCCCCCAGGCCTCCACCACCTCTGCCCTTTTGCCTATTTATTCCCCCCGAGGCAAAAACCCTAAGAATATATCGCTTTTACCCGAGAAACACCCGAGGCCGCCATCACCGTCATCCCGAGATCGGGAGCGTTCTGGAGCTCTCCCCGGCACCCCGCCGAAGGGGGAAATCATCACCGGAGGGGTCTACACCACTATGCCCTCCTCCGAAGTGATGCGTGAGTAGTTCATCCCTGGACTACGGGTCCATAGCAGTAGCTAGATGATTGTTCTCTCCACTTTGTACCTCATGTTTAGATCTTGTGAGCTGCCTAACATGATCAAGATCATCTTTATGTGATGTTACATGTTGTGTTTGCTGGGATCTGATGAATGTTGAATGCTATGTCTTTTGATTATCAATCTATCATGTTATTTTCATGCTTATGTTATTTATGATCTTGCATGCTCTCCGTTGTTAGTAGATGTTCTGGCCAAGTAGATGCTAGTAACTCCAAGAGGGAGTATTTATGCTTGATAGTGGGTTCATGCCTCCTTTGCATCTGTGCTTGAGTGACAGAAACGTGACGGGTGGAGGATGTGATGTTGCCATTAGGGAGAAAACAACAATGCTTTGTCTAAGGATGATGTTATTGTTTACATTACACACTTTGCTTACTGCGATTATCTGTTGCTTGCAACTTAATACCCAATGTTTGTTCGGATCATATTCGGAGGGTGGATTATTAGTCATAGATGCAGTTGGATAACGGTCTATGTATCTTGTTGTAATGCCCGCATGAATCACATAGTAATCTTTATGTGTTGCATATGCACTACGGTGCGGCCTTCATTTCTGTCAATTGCCCAGCTGTAATTTTTTCACCACACATGTTATTTATCTTTCACGGAGAGACACCACTAGTGAACGGTGGACCCCGGTCCTTTTTCCTCATACTGATAAACACATACTGCTCTCATATTGTTCCTATTGTTTTCCTAATATTTTCCAGACCATACGTTTAACCTCTTTGTGTTCAGCAAAACCGGTGAGATTGACAACCTCACTGCTTCGTTGGGGCAAAGTGATTTGATTGTGTTGTGCAGGTTTCACGTTGCTTCTGAACTGGTAGTGTGCCCTGCTTCACCTTCTGAAGTTACTCCTTCCTTCTACTGGTCGATTAAACCTTGGTTTGTTTCTGAAGGAAAAAACTTGTTGCTGCACTCTTCATACCTTCCTCTTGGGGTCTCCCAACGAACGTGTATTCACAAGCATCAAGCATATTTTCTGGCGCCGTTGTCGGGGAGGAAGAGAATTTCTGCAAGGGGAGTCTCTCACTTCCAATCTCTTTACTTTGTTTTATTTTTGCTGGCTTTATTTTATTTTGTCTTGTTTGCTTCTTTTTATCAAAAACACACAAAAAAATTAGTTCTTATTCTAGTTGTAGTTTTATTCCTGTTTTTACTCTTGTTAAAATGACTACTCCTGAGAACACTAAGTTGTGTGACTTTACTAGCACCAATAACAAGGATTTCATTAGCACACCTATTGCTCCACCTGCTCCTACTGCTGATTTTTATGAGATTAAGCCTGCTTTGTTAAACCTTGTTATGAAAGAGTAATTATCTGGTGTTAGTACTGATGATGCTGCTGCGCATCTTAATAATCTTGTTGAACTATGTGAGATGCAAAAATATAAAGATGTAGATGGAGATATTATTAAACTGAAATTGTTTTCTTTCTCTTTGAGAGGAAGAGATAAAGAATGGTTTCTATATTTGCCTAGAAGTAGTATTTATTCTTGGACTAAGTGTAAAGATGGTTTCATTGGAAAATATTATACTCCTGCTAAGATTATTTCTTTAAGAAGTAGCATTATGAATTTTAAGCCACTTGATAATGAGCATGTTGCTAAAGCTTGGAAAAGAATGAAATCTTTAGTGGAGAATTGTCCCACTCATGAACTGACTACTTGGATGATCATCCAAACTTTTTATGCAGGACTAGATTTTTCTTCAAGAAACCTTCTGGATTTAGTTGCTGGAGGAAACTTTATGTCCATGACCTTGGGAGCAGTAACAAATCTTCCTGATAATATGATGGTATATTATTCTGAATGGCATACTGAGAGAGCTACAACTGGTAAAAAGGTAAATTCTGTTGAAGAGACCTCCTCTTTGAGTGATAGACTTGATGCTATTATGTCTATACTTGTGAATGGCCATGCTCCTATTGATCCAAACAATGTTCCCTTAGCCTCTTTGGTTGCTCAAGAAGAGCATATTGATGTGAACTTTATTAAAAATAATAATTTCAACAACAATGCTTAAAGAAATAATTTTGGGATCTACATGGTGTACACACGCGTGTGCTACCGAAACTATAAAGTATAAATAACAGGATGTACAAAGTCCTAAAAGAAAGTTTCTCGAAACCTATCAACATGGGATCTTGTTTTGAAGATCTCGACACGAGGAGTTCAAATATGAAAACGGATCATAATTCTGAATTACGATTCTGAAAATATTTCATTTTGAAAAAACGGATCTATAAAAAAAACTGCGTGCCTAGCCGTCTAGGAAATAAATCCTATACGACCCTGTCTGCAACAACCCAGGCCTTGGACCACGTCTACCATGCTACACGTGGCAAAAAAAATGTTTTCCCAATTAATCACATTCCGCTACCGAACCTGCATCTTTCCTGTTAACCAAATCATATGGCTCCTAGTAGGGTCCACGAATGGGTTGTTATAGCCAAGGTCGTATAGGATTTATTTCCACCCGTCTACCCCTCCGTCCGGTGTGAAACCGAAAACCCACCAAAATTCTCCGGTGGTGACACTTGGCACGCATGCAGACCTCTGCTTTCCCTCTCGGAAGGTTAGGAAAGGCTTCCCTTTCCCTAATCGCACCCTATCTATCGCTGCTAAGAGTTGTTACTCGGACTCGCTCGCTGCGATCGGCCGTGTGGGCTGGCCCATCTGCAGGTTGGTGTTTTCTTTTGTCTATTTTTCTTTTTTTTCCAATTCTTTTTTCTGTTTACTTTTTCATTTGTTTTCTGCACCATTTGAAAAATACGAACCTTTTTAAAATCTAAACATTTTTCAGAAAGAAATTTTAAAAATCTGAACAATAAAAAATAATATGAACAAAATAAACAATTTTTTAAACATTTTCTTAATTGAACAAATTTTCTAAAATGAACACATTTTCAAAGGTACAATTTAAAAAATGGAAAATTTTAAAATTAACACTTTTCTAAACCAAACACATTTTTTAAAATGAACAAAGTTTGAAATTAACAATTTAAAAATGAACTATTTTTTATTTTTTTAAAAAAATTGTTTATTATGAAATGTTACCATTTTCTAAAATTGTTCATTTTAATATCTGTTCAACGTAAAATAAGTAATAAAAGAAATTGAAAGAAACATAATGGTCCGGCCTAGGTTGTGGAGCTAAGGGAGCGAGTGACCTGCCCATGGGTGAGTCCGCCCTACGACTCGCAACGAGTGAGGCATAGGGGCTACACATTTCACTGTATTTTGGTATGGGCTTGTGTGTATGATGACCGTGGTCAATCTATTCTTTTCAACTCACCCGGACCAACACTATCACGGTTAAGGCATGAGTTTCCCTTCCATTTTGTTAAGGAGAGACTCTCACAGTTCAAACCAAATTCAAACCTACCCAAACTCAACAGAAAAAAAACATAAAAGAACACGCATGTTGGATCATCTCCAACAACCCCTTATCTTGAGGGCTCTTAAAACTTGTTTACAATTTGATTCCCCCCCTCCAACCCCCCCCCCCATCCCCCACTTTTATAGGTTCCATTTTCGCCGCGCAGACCAAAAACAGTAAAGTAAATTTTTTTTTTTGAAATTTAGACATTCGTGGGAACAGACATAGCATGACCATGGAAGTTCACAAGATCATTGGCGAGAAAAGAAAGACGGCATTTTAAACCTAATTTACATAGTGGAATCAGTGAATCCTAATGTAAAAAATTAGGCTCACCAGAGCACGGCGGCAGCGGCGATGCTCGCTTGTCATCAGAGACGAGGTTGATGAAGACCGCGTACATGTCACGAACACAATCACCTGGCCGGCTGTGATTATTGCACACAATCGCGGGCCATAATGGATGCAAACATGCACACAATTACAAGACACAATGATTGTGAGCATAAAATTTGCGAGCCACAACGAATGTAAACAAACATAATACACACATTCTCGTGCGGCTCTTTCATTTGGCCGATCATGTTGGCACCGCGTAAATTGCACTGTGGTATAAACATTCCACGTCTTCTCCCCACTTACATTGCTTGCGAGCCACACTATCTTTACGACCTAAGACATCTACTGAGACTAGTTCATTCTATGATTGATTTGTATTTGTACATTTGATATCTTGTAGAATTCCGAGCAAAAGTTTAGGGTTTCGCGGGAAAAACTATGATGTGTCTATACGGTGCTTACCTGTACCGTCGGTGCGGACGTTGCACCATATCGTGCAACTCCGTGTTCCACGCGACAATTTTCACTCCGCCGGGATGTACAGGTATCGCTCTACCATCACTTTACACGGAGGCAGAGCCCGCGACCACCTCTTACACCACTACAGACGCCTACGTACGAGATGGGTAGTCGAACATTTTTTTGGTACACACAGGCACACCAGAAATGTTACTAAGAGCAGGCCAATCGTTGATGGTTACGAAAAACAGCGCTCGTAGATTAAATTCTTTTTTACGTGCTCGTCCCACACAGGTACACCTTATTCACGCCACAACAGTAAAAGTTCATCGACTAATGGCCTTAGGTACACATCAATGTCGTTGCCCGGTTGTCTCGGGCCTTGGATCAGCACTGACATCATAATGAACTTTCTCTTCATGCACAACCAATGAGGAAGGTTATAGATACATAGAGTTACAGACCAGGTGCTATGGTTGCAGCTCTGCTCACTAAATGGATTAAATTCATCTGTACTTAGACCAAACCATAAGTTTCTTGCCTCACCTGCAAAGCGCGGGAACTTTCTCTCGATTTCTCCACTACGACCCATCAGCGGGGTGTCTCAACATCTCATCTTTCTTACGATCTTCTATGTGCCATCGCAAAAGTTTGGCATGCTCTTTGTTTCTAAACAAATGTTTCAACCGTGGTATTATAGGAGCATACCACATCACCTTTGCAGGAACCCTCTTCCTGGTTCGCTCACCCTCAACAACGTCAGGGTCGTCTGGTCTTCTCTGATACCACAATGCAGTGTATACCGGGCATTGTTCCAAATTCTCGTACTTCTCACCGCGGTAGAGGATGCAGTCATTAATGCAGGCATATATCTTCTCCACGTCTAATCCTAGGGGGCATACAAGCTTCTTTGTTTGGTATGTACTGTCGGGCAATTCATTGTTTTTAGGAAGCTGCTTCTTCACTATTTGCAGCAACTTTATAAATCCGCCGTCAGTCACACCGTTCTCGGCCTTCCATTGGAGCAATTCCAGTGTGCTGCCCAGTTTTTTCTGCCCGTCTTCGCAAGTTGGATACAACAATGTTTTGTGATCCTTTAACATCTAGTCGAACTTCACACTCACCTTTTCAATATCGCTTTCTATCTTTGCATCCTTAATAGCCTGGCCAAGATCATCGATGGGCTCATCTGGTGCCTGCAACTTTGATTCCACTTCATTGTTATCTTTCATTCCAGTACCGGCACCGTATTCAGGGAACATGTCATGGTAGCTGTCATCATTCTCTTCTTCTTAGTTGTCTTCCATTATAACCCCTCTTTCTCCGTGCTTGGTCCAACAATTATAGCCGGGCATTAAACCGGATTGAAACAGGTGGAAGTTGATGACTCTGTGAGAAGAGTGTTCCTTCTGATTCCGACATACAGCACATGGACAACATATAACATTATTCCGCTTGTTTGCTCGGGCCACCTCGAGAAAATAGCCCACGCCTTTCATGAACGCGGCAGAGCGTCGGTCAGCGTACATCCATTGCCGGTTCATCTGCATTATATGATTATTAATTAAGAACTGTTACAGAACACCATGAATATATAAATGACCAATGTTACATCGTTAGATGAAAGGTTAAAGTTGGTACATAGACCGAGAAGGAAAGAAGGATGAGAAAGCTTATTTAATTTAGTGTTGCTCGGACAAATTAAATCATGCTTGTTTTCTGCGAGCTGAGATGGCGTTATTCTCCCGGGCATTCCATCAAACACCTCTTGTGCATAGGTGGGAAAAAAAGTGAGTACACACCACAAAACTAGAAATATGTTCTCCAAAGTGAGTGGCATGAGGAGAAGAGAGGGCTGACAGGGTTTATATGTAGTGGGGGGGTCATTTGCCCCGGTTGGTGGCTCCAACCGGGGCAAAAGACCCCCCACACCACGCGCCTGAACGGGCTCTGCTCGTCGAGGGCCTTTAGCCCCGGTTGTAGCCACCAACCGGGGCAAATAACCACTACACCACGCGCCCTGCTCGTCCCGGCCCGACCTCTGCAGTCTTTTGCACCGGGTGGTGGCCAAGCCGGGACGAAAGGGGTGCTCGCTAGTGGCAAAAGCCCTGTTTTCCACTAGTGTTATACGGACTGGTAATTAATACCAGCACAATACTACGTTGTCACCCGCTAGCTTCCGGTTGCATCACCACATCCTCACGCGCGCTTGAAGTAGCCTCCAAACTTTTCGCTGTGTTAAATGAAATCATTAGTGGTCAATTCTACGATTTTGGCTTTATAGAACACGGCGGCGGCATGGCGCCACCACCAGTTTTTTGTTTTTTTGGGAAAACTGGCTAACCATCCAAACGGACATGTGCTGGGTGTCGGGTACGTACCATGCAAATAATTTGGGTGTAGCAGTGTTTGTATACCTATTGGCATGCCACTTGGTAAAAGATGAAAACTCGTAACGCTGTGAGATAGTAACCTAGTCCTCATGTTCACATGACATTCAAAAATCGAGAAATTGCTCACAACGCAAAACACATGACATTCATCGAGAAATTAAAACTAAATGTGGTGGTTTTCTGCGAAAAAACCGAAAACTGGTGATGTTACATGTTGTGTTTGCTGGAATCTGATGAATGTTGAATGCTATGTATTTTGATTATCAATCTATCATGTTATTTTCATGCTTATGTTATTTATGATCTTGCATGCTCTCCGTTGTTAGTAGATGTTCTGGCCAAGTAGACGCTAGTAACTCCAAGAGGGACAGAAACATGACAGATGGAGGATGTGATGTTGCCATTAGGGAGAAAACAACAATGCTTTTTCTAAGGATGATGTTATTGTTTACATTACACACTTTGCTTACTGCGATTATCTGTTGCTTGCAACTTAATACTCAATGTTTGTTCCGATCATATTCGGAGGGTGGATTATTAGTCATAGTTGCAGTTGGATAACGGTCTATGTATCTTGTTGTAATGCCCGCATGAATCACATAGTAATCTTTATGTCTTGCATATGCACTACGGTGCAGCCTTCATTTCTGTCAATTGCCCAGCTGTAATTTTTTCACCACACATGTTATTTATCTTTGACGGAGAGACACCACTAGTGAACGGTGGACCCCGGTCCTTTTTTCTCATACTGATAAACACCTACTTCTCTCATACTATTCCTATTGTTTTCCTACTATTTTACACACCATACGTTTAACCTATTTGTGTTCAGCAAAACCGGTGAGATTGACAACCTCACTGCTTCGTTGGGGCAAAGTGATTTGATTGTGGTGTGCAGGTTTCACGTTGCTTTTGAACTGGTAGTGTGCCCTGCTTCACCTTCTGAAGTTACTCCTTCCTTCTACTGGTCGATTAAACCTTGGTTTATTTCTGAGGGAAAAAACTTGCTGCTGCACTCTTCAAACCTTCCTCTTGGGGTCTCCCAACGAACGTTTATTCACAAGCATCAAGCATATTTTCTGGCGCCGTTGTTGGGGAGGAAGAGAATTTCTGCAAGGGGAGTCTCTCACTTCCAATCTCTTTACTTTGTTTTAGTTTTGTTGGTTTTATTTTATTTTGTCTTGTTTGCTTCTCTTTATCAAAATCACAAAAAAATCTAGTTCTTATTCTAGTTGTAGTTTTATTCCTGTTTTTACTCTTGTTAAAATGACTACTCCTGAGAACAATAAGTTGTGTGACTTTACTAGCACCAATAACAATGATTTCATTAGCACACCTATTGCTCCACCTGCTACTACTACATATTTTTATAAGATTAAGCCTGCTTTGTTAAACCTTGTTATGAAAGAGCAATTTTCTGGTGTTAGTACTGATGATGCTGTTGCGCATCTTAATAATCTTGTTGAACTATGTGAGATGCAAAAATATAAATATGTTGATGGAGATATTATTAAACTGAAATTGTTTCCTTTCTCTTTGAGAGGAAGAGCTAAAGAATGGTTGCTATATTTGCCTAGAAATAGTATTGATTCTTGGACTAAGTGTAAAGATGCTTTCATTGGAAAATATTATCCTCCTGCTAAGATTATTTCTTTAAGAAGTAGCATTATGAATTTTAAGCAACTTGATAATGAGCATGTTGCTAAAGCTTGGAAAAGAATGAAATCTTTAGTGGAGAATTGTCCCACTCATGAACTGTCTACTTGGATGATCATCCAAACTTTTTATGCAGGACTAGATTTTTCTTCAAGAAACCTTCTGGATTTAGTTGCTGGAGGAACCTTTATGTCCATGACCTTGGGGGCAGTAACAAAGCTTCCTGATAATATGATGGTAAATTATTCTGAATGGCATACTGAGAGAGCTACAACTGGTAAGAAGTTAAATTTTTTTGAAGAGACCTCCTCTTTGAGTGATAGACTTGATGCTATTATGTCTATACTTGTGAATGGCCATGCTCCTATTGATCCAAACAATGTTCCCTTAGCCTCTTTGGTTGCTCAAGAAGAGCATGTTGATGTGAACTTCATTAAAAATAATAATTTCAACAACAATGCTTAAAGAAATAATTTTGCGATCTACATGGTGTACACACGCGCGTGCTACCGAAAATATAAAGTATAAATAACAGGGTGTACAAAGTCCTAAAAGAAAGTTTCTCGAAACCTATCAACATGGGATCTAGTTTTGAAGATCTCGACATGAGGAGTTCAAATATGAAAACGGATCATAATTCTGAATTACGATTCTGAAAATATTTCATTTTGAAAAAATGGATCTATAAAAAAAACTGCGTGGCCACCCGTCTAGGAAATAAATCCTATACGACCCTGTCTGCAACAAACCAGGCCTTGGACCACGTGTACCATGGTACACATGAAAAAAAAATGTTTTCCCAATTAATCACATTCCGCTACCGAACCTGCATCTTTCCCGTTAACCAAATCATATGGCTCCCAGTAGGGTCCACGACTGGGTTGCTATAGCCAAGGTCGTATAGGATTTATTTCCACCCGTCTACCCCTCCGTCCGGTGTGAAACTGAAAACCCACCAAAATTCTCCGGTGGTGACACTTGGCACGCATGCAACCCTCTGCTTTCCCTCTCGGAAGGTTAGGAAAGGCTTCCCTTTCCCTAATCGCACCCTATCTATCGCTGCTAAGAGTTGTTACTCGGACTCGCTCGCTGCGAGGCCGTGTGGGCCGGCCCATCTGCAGGTTGGTGTTTTCTTTTGTCTATTTTTCTTTTTTTTTCCAATTCTTTTTTCTGTTTACTTTTTCATTTGTTTTCTGCACCATTTGAAAAATACGAACCTTTTTAAAATCTGAACATTTTTCAGAAAGAAAATTAAAAAATCTGAACAATAAAAAATAAATAATTTTTTAAACATTTTCTTAATTGAACAAAATTTCTAAAATGAACACATTTTCAAAGGAACAATTTAGAAAATGAATTTTTTTAAAATTAACACTTTTCTAAACCAAAAACATTTTTTAAAATGAACAAAGTTTGAAATTAATAATTTTAAAAATGAACTATTTTTTATTTTTTAAAAAAATTGTTTATTATGAAAAGTTACCATTTTCTAAAATTGTTCATTTTAATATCTGTTCAATGTAAAATAAGTAATAAAAGAAATTGAAATACACATAATGGTCCGGCCCAGGTTGTGGAGCTTAGGGAGCGAATGACCTGCCCATGGGTGAGTCAGCCCTACGACTCGCAACGATCGAGGCATAGGGGCTACACATTTCACTGTATTTTGGTATGGGCTTGTGTGTATGATGACCGTGGTCAATCTATTCTTTTCAACTCACCCGGCCCAACACTATCACGGTTAAGGCATGAGTTTCCTGTCTATTTTGTTAAGGAGAGACTCTCACAGTTCAAACCAAATTAAAACCTACCCAAACTCAACAGGAAAAAAAACATATAAGAACACGCATGTTGGATCATCTCCAACAACCCCTTATCTTGAGGGCTCTTAAAACTCGTTTACAATTTGATTCCCCCCTCCAACCCCCCACCCCCCCCATCCCCCACTTTTATAGGCTCCATTTTCGCCGCGCAGACCAAAAACAGTAAAGTAAACTAATTTTTTTTTTGAAATTTAGACATTCGTGGGAACAGACATAGCATGACCATGGAAGTTCACCAGATCATTGGCGAGAAAAGAAAGCACTAGTGGAAACAGGGGCTTTAGTCCCGGTTCGTAGGCCCCCTTTTGTCCCGGTTGTGCAACCGGGACGGGGCATCCGAGACAAATACCCTCCCCATTGGTCCCGGTTGTGGCAGGACCCGGGACAAATGGGGCTGACCACGTGGCCCGAGCGCTGGAACCTGGCCAGGGCTATTAGTCCCGGTTCTGAATACGACCCGGGATGCATGCCCCTTCTGCCGCGGCAGGGCTTTTGCCCTTTTCTCTGCCGCGGCAGGGCTTTACAATTTCCGTTTTTTTGGTCCCCGAGACCTCCTGGCGGCCCCTCCCCGGACCTCGAGAAGAGAGGAGCCTCGGTGTACCCTCCACCGAGCCCCCGGATCGCACGAGTGAATAAGTATATAAAGCAGAATAAGAAACACTTATATTACAGAAGCAAAGTATATCGATCATATTACATGACCGATGGAGTGTATTACAAAATCAAACTTAGTTCCAACCGGAGGCATGGTACTCTCCATGTACGTTTATGACCTCTGCATCTAAGAAGCCCGCAATTTCCTCCTGAATTGCTCGTATGCGGTCCCTAGGTAGAAGACCGTCCCGAAGCCGTTCGATCTAATACAAAGAAGAGTGGTCACTAAAATATATGAAGCTAAGTAACTAAAATAGATAGTAATAAGAAGAATTGACGATTAACGTACATGAAGTTGTTTTAAATTTCTGCCCTTGGGAGATATGGTCTGACGAATGAACTCGCAAACGTAGTATCCACACAAGTTATTCCCGTCTCCTTGTTGCAAGCACTATACGAGAAGATTGTTTCAATCAAAATAATAATCAACCAGGCATGATAATGGAGATGGGCACGGATCTAGATAGTACTTGCACAACATCAAATGTAAGTTGTTTTTCCCATTCACCGGGAGACTTCCTTATGAACCTCTTCCAAACCCTACCCGAGAAAGAAAAAGAATAAAAAGAGTTAGTAATTACTTGATATCCGAAAATGAAACAAAGTAGTCGATATATTGCAATATATAAATACTGAAATTCATAAATATTGAAATTACCGCTGGATCATTTCCTGCATGTCAGCCCACATTGAGAGGGGTTTACGTTTTGAGTCCATTACAATTACTTTTCCTTTGTCAATTTGGAAGATTAGCAGAATATAGTGGAAGCTGCGCACGCAGAACTCATCAATTATACAATGAACATCGAGTAAGGAAAACAGAATGTTTACAACAGAGTAACACACTTACTTGAAGTTGTAAGGAAATAGTATTTCCCGTCGGTGTTGGTTAAATATTATTGCCCTCAGAATATTATTTTCTGTATCCTTGGGAGATTGCCGAAGAGTCTTTTCAAAAATAATATTTGGATCAATGAACCCAATATCATAGATTCCATCTCTTTTGCATTCGAGAATCTTCATTCTGCAATTATAATATATGAGTGTACTATATATATATATATATATATATATATATATATATATATATATATATATATATATATATATATATATATATATATATGAATATATATGCAATTGAATGAGGTGAGCTAGAGAAATAAGTGCTTACAGACAATAGGCACTAAGGATAGATTTGTCGAGGGCCTGCTGCTGGTATAACTGAAACAATTCCTCAAATTGAATCATAACAATTCCATTTCCAGTTCCATAGTGCTCGTCCTTAACGCTGAGACATAGCCAGTCCTCAGATTCATTAGCGGCTTGCATATACCAATTATGCACTCTTCGCATTTTCGTTGGTAGATTCTTTATCTCCTCGGGTTTGACAAGAGGCTGCCCGGACTCGTATTTGTACGCACATTCAGCTGCGGGGAAGTAGTTCACTGTTTGCATATACTCAGCAATGGACAAACCCGCATCAGCTGCCTTGTCTGCGTACAGTGTTATAAACTCCGGATCAATATCCTCATCAGCAATATTAGTGCTCGGCCCCACCTGGGTATTGGAAATCACTTTGAGCGGGGACGTGGATTGTTTTTTCTGCTCTCCGAGTTGAGCAACTGATTTCCCCTTTTTCCCGCTTGCGCTACTACTCTTCGTTGACCGCACCATTTCCTGGTGTGACTTCAGAATAGAGCGGTCATAGTCAGATGACAGACTCGGCTCGGGTTGATGAAGAGTCTTCACCATTTTCCAAGCTCGTTCTATCTCTTCTTCGGTCTCAGGGAAATCTGGCTTTTGCTTCTCCTTCCGCTTTGATTTCCACGCATCGTATTCGTCCTTTGCGATTTTCTGGGTTTCCTCGGAAGTATAGTCGTAAGGTAACTTGGGTACCTCTTTTGGTACCTTCGGGAGGGGTGACCGTTGACGTTTCGGTGATTTTTTACGTTTCGGCAGAAACTTAGTGGGCGGAGAGGGCTGACGCGGCGGCGTAGGCGACCGCGCTGGAGACGTGCACGGCGTAGGCGACCGCGCCGGAGACGGCATGCGTTGCGAAGACGACCGCGTTGGAGACTTTTGCGCTGGAGAAATGCGAGAATTCGATGGCTTTGCCGTCTGATTTGTGAGCACAATGCATTCCTTTAGCCATAGAACGGTCGAGTTCTTGGCTTCTCCGAGTTCAGTCAACTCTTCGTCTTCACCTTCAGGAAAATCAAGCTTTACCCGCTCGAATCCGTTGGCAACTTCATCGACCCCAACAACAGCGTAGCCCCGTGGAACCGGGAGACAATGGTGAGTTGGTTCGTTGCCAATCGGTAAGACATATCCGGCCGCCGCCTTGATGGTTATATTGACGACCTTCATGTGGAGCTCACAGGATGTCATTTCCGTGATCTCGTCCACCGGGTAAATCATCGGTGGTGCATCATCATCCGGTAGCTGCGTGGACGCAACGCTGCTTTTGCGATGAGAATGTGCGGCGTCGGGAGCCTCAGCTTCAACTTCTAGCATGTGTACTGATGCGCCGGTAGACACTATCTGCTGGCTAAGTGTGTTAATTTGGTCCTGCTGCTTCTTTGCTACATCCTGTGTTAGCTTTACCATTTCTTCAAGTTGACGCCTCCAGTTTGCCTGATTCTCTGCTTCAGCTGCCTCCTTGTCCTTTTTACGTTGACGGCTTCTATCTGGGTATAACTTTTTGGTGGAGTCGAACGCAACACTCCACGGAGGAGTGCCTTTTGTGCCTCGTGTACGCCCTCCGTGTTCCTTATTCCCTAGGGCTCGTGTGAGCTCGTCGTTCTCTCTATCTGGCACGAACTTCCCATCTTTAACGTCCTTTATTGCGTCTCTCAGCTTCTCTATGGGTAGAGGATGACTCTTTTTATGCCTTAGGTTATATATTGCTTTTCCTTCGGCGTCCAACCTGCCCCCATGCCCGTAGAACCATGACCTTGTCCGCTCGACCCACAAGAACGGCTCGGGAGTGATCCCCTGCTGAATCAGGTTGTTCTCCCATGTCTCCCACTTGGGACTAGAACCCTTGTAGCCACCTTGCCCCATAACATGGTGATATACCTTTTTGCCGGCGTTTTTCTCATTTGTTTTCGTCCTTTCCAGTTCATTCTCTGCCAGCTTGTACTTCACGAAGTCTGGCCATACGGGTTTTATTTTCTCATACCCTTGAGTGAAATCAGGAGTCTTGTTCTTCTTAACATAATCAAGGTTCAATCTTTTCTTCCAGTTTTTGAATTGCTCGGCCATCTTTTTCAGGGTCCACGCTTTGACCTTTTCCCGTATCTCATGTTTCATTTTAGTAACATCGGCCTCAGTCACATCCGCTTCATTCTCGTCCACCTCCGGCACGGGTAAGTTGAAATTAGCCAAAATCTTTGAGAAAAGATGATCTTTGGCTATTTTGCCGACATATGAAATTCCTTGTTTCCGCGGATCTTTTGGCTCATTCCACTCATTAACAGTGATCGGGATGTGATCTCTAACTAGCACTCTGCATTGCTTCACAAATTTTTGGGCAACATCAGCGGGAAGCTCGGGTGCGCCGTCTGCTGTGATCGTGTCGATCCTGTATCTTTCTGTATCTTTCAACTTCTTTGTTGCGCCTCGTTTAGTCTTTTTTCCGGTTGATATATTTGAACCGGATGGCTAAAAATATAAAGACTGTTAATACATGTATATAGACAACGGATGCTTCATTAATTAACATATATATATATATGCACCTCGGAGCCGGTGTTTGTAATTTGTATGGTTCCACCGGAGCCGTCGGCTGCTCCCATATCGGAGCCGTCGGCTTCTCCCTCATCGGAGTCGTCTCCCTGGGTGAGCACCGGATCTCCCTCACCGGAGTCGTTCATCCACTGGCTCACATCGGGCTCTACGTCGGGCCCGCGGATTAAACCCTCGATCATATTTTCGGCATCTTCGTCTCTTGGCTCCATACTATACAAAAAGAGTAAGTATATATTTCAGATCCAATTCATTAAAATTGCTTATGCATAATAATATTTAAACATGCGATAACATTTCTAGCATTCTTAAATTTATAACACTATCTTAATTAGATTTTCTAACATTCATAATTAATAATTTTAACATTCTTCAATATCCTATATCAATTCTAAACGTACGAATCTAAAATTGGTCAGTCTAATAACTAATAATTCTAACATTCTTAAATTTCCTATATCAATTCTAAACGTACAAATCTAAAATTGCTAAGTCTAATCTAAAATTTCTAAGAGCATGTCTAACAGACCCCTTATGTTTTCGCCCCCTAAAACGCGTGTAGAGGGCCCTGTATACGCATTTCGCCGGCCAAAAACTCGTGCGAGCTAGCAGACCCCCTACTCCCACCCCGTAAAACAGAATATTCTGTTTTACGGGGTGGGGGTAGGGGTCTGCTAGCTCGCACGAGCTTTTGGCCCCTCACAAAACAGGGTTTTGGACATTTTCATGCATAGCCTGGTGAGTTACTAAAATCTTCTTTTTTGGGGTTTCCTCAAGTTTGTCCGAGTATTTTCACTGCCTGATTCTCTTTATTGTTTTTCACCTGTTCCTGCTTGCTACAGGTCATACCAGAGGATTGTTCTGTTCATGTTCTCCATAACTCCAACATCAAATGCAATACCATTAGGGGCTTGTAATTTGACAGTTCCTGGTATCTTTGCTCCAAAATAGTTCAGAAACCACTCTGGTATGACCTGTAGCAAGCAGGAACAGGTGAAAAACAAAAGAGAATGAGGCAGTGAAAATACTCGGACAAACTTGAGGAAACCCCAAAAAAGAAGATTTTAGTAACTCACCAGGCTATGCATGAAATTGCCATTAATCTGTCTTATGAACCTAAGCTTGCTTTGGCAGCATTCGCAAGGATTGCTCATATTGGATACATCATGTGCGATGGATCATATATTATGCCCATCTCCATTGTCTAACGGACCCCTTATGTTTTCGCCCCCTTATGTTTTCGCCCCCTTATGTTTAACGGACCCCTTATGTTTTCGCCCCCTAAAACGCGTGTAGAGGGCCCTGTATACACATTTCACCGGCCAAAAACTCGTGCGAGCTAGCAGACCCCCTACCCCCACCCCGTAAAACAGAATATTCTCTGTTTTACGGGGTGGGGGTAGGGGGTCTGCTAGCTCGCACGAGCTTTTGGCCCCTCACAAAACAGGGTTTTGGACATTTTGCATATGCATGACTTGGGCACCCTCATGGCAGCTGATATTTTGAGAGTATGGACAGAGTTTTCTTTGTCTAGAAATAACAACAACAATTAAAATTCAGATATGAAGAAGCATCCCTAATGCCCGTGTTAGAGGAGAGCAAAGCAACACTAAAACGAAGAAAACAGATATTGCTGCTGTATGAATGTGTTGAAGAAGCAAAGACAGGACCAAAGGTTACCAGCAAATTTGGTAACCTTTGGTCCTGTCTTTGCTTCTTCAACACATTCATACAGCAGCAATATTTGTTTTCTTCATTTTAGTGTTGATTTGCTCTCTTCTAACAGGGGCATCAGGGATGCCTCTTCATATCTGAATTTTAATTGCTGTTGTTATTTCTAGACAAAGTAAACTCTGTTCATACTCTCAAAAGATCTTCAGCGCGCCCTAGCTCGCACGAGGTAGAGGGTTGGCCCTCTATATCCCCTCCCGACCCGCACATGTAGGGGTCGACGGGCCGCCCCCTACCCAAACTTGTAAAACATCGTTCGGGGTGGTCCATGTACGGGGTCTGCTAGATGGCCGGGTATAGCCCAAACCCGTATATCAGCGGTTATTATACGGGTTTGGGCCATATAGGGGGTCTGTTAGACATGCTCTAACATTCTTAAATTTTTTATATCAATTCTAAACAAATTTAAAGTAAATAAGTCTAATCTAAAATTTCTAACATTCATAAACTAAAATTTCTAACATTTGTAAACTAATAATTCTAACAATAATAAAAAACAGTAATTAAGTAAAAAAAAGGAAGAAAAACAAAAAAGGCCCCAGATTAGGGCGAGATGGAGGCAGGCCTTTTACCTCCTCTTGGGGCAGCGGCGCGGGGCAGCAGCGGGCCGGCGGCGCGGGGCAGCGGCGGCGCGGGGCGGTGGAGGATGGCGCGGGGCAGCGACGGGATCGAGGGGCGGCGCGGGGCAGCGACGGGATCGAGGGGCGGCGCGGGGCAGCGACGGGATCGAGGGGCGGCGCGGGGCAGCGGCGGGACCTAGAGGGCGGCGCGCGGCCGAGGCGAACGGGAGAGGGCGCGTAGGGGGGGCCGAGGGGGGGGTGGGTGCGCTCGACGGAGTCGGGAGCGGCGCCACAGAGGAGGATGCCGACGGGGCGAGGGGGGGCGGCGCGGATGTCGACGGGGTGAGGGGCGGCGCGGGGGGACGGAAAAAATGGGCAGCCTGGCGGCGTCGATTTCGTCCCTGCGCTCGCTCGGAACTGAGGGGAGCGGTGACGTGTTTATATCCTATGACCCTTTCGTCCCGGTTGGTGGCAACAACCGGGACGAAAGACCCTTCCGTCCCGGTTGGTGGCAACAACCGGGACGAAAGGCCCGGCTGGTCGCCCGCACCAGAACCAGTGGGTCGGCGCGCCAATTGTTTTAGCGCCAAATTTTGAATATCTTAAATATGTAAGTGAATAACTTCTACGTACTTTCAAATTACGAAAAAATTACAACATTAAAATTGTTTGAAATTGCGTAAATAATTCAAATCCGTTTTCTCTTTACCTAAATAATTATTCTAACTATTCAAACTATTAACTATTTCACTATTTGCACTTAATTTAAATATAAATATCTTATATTGTTTTAAAATTAGTAATAATTACATTAAACAGAAAACAGACGCGCTAGCGCGCCGCAATGTCGCCGGAATACAAATTCTTTTGTTTATTTATTTTGTACAGAAAAAATTCTTTTATTAAAAAGAGAAAACAAACGAACACCGAGGGGGATGCGGTAAACATTCTGTTCTGTCGTGCTCGGCCGTCGCGGATGATGTTCCCGTGCACATTACTACCCGAGCTCAAAGTGAACACTGACCCAAGCATGCATGGATGAATGTGTTAAAGGGGGATGAATGTGTTAAACACTGACCCAAATGCACGGCAGGACGTATGATGTCGAACCCGGATATTTTGTATTTGCTCGATGAATTGAGTATATATGATGTATCAAACCTTAAGGGGGTGTGGAACAAAACAGACGGTATCGCCATCATACAGCCCGACCGTGGCTACTGGGTGCATATATGCATACCAAATGCACGACTGGACGTATGAGGGCGAATCCGGATGTTTTGTATTTGGGAGATGAACTGACCGGTGTATGAAGCTGGGCTATATATATATAGGGTCCTCTGGCTCACAAAGTGTTGAGCTAGTGTTTTGATCCAACGGTTAAGAAACAACTCATCCAACGGCTCACATTAGCTCGAAGGAAACACACTGTAGCCCTGATCGGACGGCTCACAACAGCTCGAAAAAAACACACCCGGATCCAACGACTCAAGAGCGCTTGAAAGAAACACACGATCCGTGTGATTCTATCTGATTGGTCCAAACGAAACCCTAATTCCCATTTAGTCCCGGTTGGTGTCCCCAACCGGGACTAAAGGGATGATCCGTTTCCCAATGAAACCATAACCCATTTAGTCCCGGTTGGTCCCTCCAACCGGGACTAAAGGGATGTTTTCTTCTCGCTATATATATGTATACATTGCCACTGCATTGCCATAAACACATGCAAACTCACCACTCTCTCATGGCTTCTACCGTACCCACTCTAACATTCATCCAGGCGGAGGCACTTTCCGCCTCAAACTACCCCTACCCGTGCGGCTACAACGTTCCCGCCGGTTGGATGCTGAGCGCCGGAGGAGTGCCGGTCCCTCCTCTTCCTCAAGGTGTGGCGCGTCGGGCGGCCATCACAAACCACTACTACCACGAGCTCACGCCGAAGCAGCGGAGAAATCCCAGTTGGCATCCCGATAACCAGCATACTTGGGATGCCTTCTTCATCAATCGGCGTGAGAGGGCGCTCGCCAGGTATGAGGAGGACGGTCTGCCTCCTGGGAACTATCACGAGGCCGGTCGTCGGCTATGGTGGTCCGGCCGTACTCTACAGAGCGTCATGGACTACATCAGGGCCGGCGATATCCCTCGCATGCGCTACCCTCAGGCCCAGCCCTGGAGTCGTGATCCTCCGAGGGAGTGCAGAGCACCGTCAGACGATAGTGACGACGACGGCGGCGGCGACTACGACGACTACGAGTACATGTACTATAGGCCTAGGCAGGAGTATGACTAGTAGATCGATGCACTTTTGCCATTATGTACTGCCTTGTTTATTTAGATCTATGCTCTCCGTTTAGATTTAGATCCAATCTTCCCATTATGTGTACCGTGCCTTGTTTATCTATCGAAATACATGTCCCCCTCTTTTTAACGTCTATCGAAATGCCATTAGATCTGAATCCAACAAATCAGGAAAAATCACACGAAAAACAGAAAACAGACGAGCTAGAGGGCCACTGTTTGCCGGAATACAACAAATTATTTTATTAAACAGCCAACAGAAAACAGACGCGCTAGCGCGCTACTCTTCGTCCTCGTCGTCGTCGGTGACCTCCTCGTCGTCGGAGGAGGTGCATGATGGTATTTCCGAGATAGGCCCCCACCTCGGATCGTCGGAGGCCCAGACTTCGCCGGCGTGGTCGGCCCGACGGAGCGCTTGCAGCGCCTTCGTCCTCGCCTCCCGAGCGGCATCTAACTCGAGGTGGCGTTCGAGGCGCCGCTCCGCCCGCTCAGCCGCGCGGGTCTGCCATAGCTCCTCGTCGGCGCTCTCCTCACCCGGATTGTTCCGGTAATACTCGCGGACCACGCGGTCGTCCCTGGCGTCGACTAGGCCCTGAAACGCGCGGTGCCTGAGGTGGCGGTGGTCGGCGGCAGTGACGATCTGCGGCGTCGGCGCCCTGGCCTCCGCTTCCCAGAGGGTGTGGCAGTCGGTAAAATTCATCAACGACCACGGGCGGCCGAGGCGCCAGGCCGCCGCGTCCCAAGCGCGGGCGGCCTCCGAGGCCGTCGCAAAGGAGCCGAGGGGGATGCGGTCGTCCCCGAAGCGGATAGTCGCGATGAACATTCCGTTCTGCCGCGATCGAACTCCGCGGAAACCGGTAGTGTTGTTCCTCCTCGGAGGCATGGTGGTGGCACGACGGTGCGTGGAGTGGAGGTGCGGCAGTTTATAACGCGCATTCATGGCCACGCGTTACAACTCCCGCGCCACGCGGACAGACAATACCACCCATGCGCCACGCGGACAGACAATACCACCCATGCTTAAAAAAAAGGGACGGGGCTGTGGCCGCATTTGTAGGGGAAGGGACATTGGTCCCGGTTAGGGGTATGATCCGGGACCAATGCCCATGCGCGCGCCACGTGGCCTGTGGCTAGGGATTCGTCCCGGGTCGTGCCACGAATCGGGACCATTGGCTCCCCACGAAGCGGGACAGATGCCCCCAGGTGGTTTCTGCTGCCTCGGGCACACGAACCGGGACCAATGCATGGCACTTGTCCCGGTTTTTGGTGCAACCGGGACAGATGCCCCCTGCCCCCCTGGACGAAAGGGGTTGTTTCCACTAGTGAAGACGGGATTTTAAACCTAATTTATATAGTGGAATCAGTGCATGGCCGCCTATCCTAATGTAAAATATTAGGCTCACCAGAGCACGGCGGCAGCGGCAACGCTCGCTTGTCATCAGAGACGAGGTTGATGAAGACCGCGTACATGTCACAAACACAATCACCTGGCCGGCTGTGATTATTGCACACGATCGCGGGCCATAATGGATCGAAACATGCACACAATTACCAGACACAATGATTGTGAGCATAAAATTTGCGAGCCACAACGAATGTAAACAAACATAATACACACATTCTTGTGTGCCTCTTTCATTTGGCCGATCATGTTGGCGCCGCGTAAATTGCACTGTGGTATAAACATTCCACGTCTTCTCCCCAATTACATTGCTTGCGAGCCACACTATCTTTACGACCTAAGACATCTACTGAGACTAGTTCATTCTATGATTGATTTGTATTTGTACATTTGATATCTTGTAGAATTCCGAGCAAAAGTTTAGGGTTTCGCGGGAAAAACTATGATGTGTCTACACGGTGCTTACCTGTACCGTCGGTGCGGACGTTGCACCTTGTCGTGCAACTCCGCATTCCACGCGACAATTTTCCCTCGGCCGGGATGTACAGGTATTGCTCTACCATCACTCTACACGGAGGCAGAGCCCGCGACCACCTCTTACACCACTACAGACGCCTACGTACGAGATGGTTATAATTTATACCAAACTATTGTACTTATACATCTCCAATTTTAGTACATTTTTTCAGTCTCTTTATCTGGGTTCAAAAGTCCTCCAGTAAAAACAAGATACCAGTGCATCATTTATTTTCAAATTAATCATGCGCATATAGTTGCGCTAATGTGGCAAAGGTCCCGCAAGGAGGGCAATTAACCATGTAACCGTGCCAAAAAATATTGTTATATGATCTTTTTCATAAATTGGTGTGGAATCGTGAAGCCTATCATTGTCAATGCACACTTACAACATCAGAATCTTGCCTTTTTAAGCAAAAATATTTACTTAAATTCTAACTGAAGACAGTATTGAGAAAACATCTCGTTCAATCAAATGTCACTGAGGTATGAAGAATAATAAAGATAAAATCGGAAATATGTGTCACTATTTGTGCTATGGTGTTTTTCTCCGTCGTCTTCGTATTAGTATCTTGGAATAGAGAGCTCTAGACGTACTTGTCAAGGAAAATATCATGATAGATAAATATAGAGTGGATGGTTGTCTAAACTACATTAAAAAACAAACTATATAATTAACATCGTATACGAGACTTTCACAATGACACAACAAGTGCACTTGCATTTTCTGCATTGTTAATTTGTCCGTTCTCCCTGTACTAGATCAATATTCTGTTCTTGTTCCTAGGGGGTCGATCATAATTAGCTGCCATACTACATATGCTTTGCACTTTGTGCTGACGTGCTCCTAGCTAATGTGTAAGTTTGGGACCATGCAGGAACCGGGTAAAAGTACCTGGCCTAAGTTAAGGACGATCTTAACTAGTGAACCATCCAGCTTCTTGAGTGATTTTATAAATGATTAACATTTTGCAAAGTGATAATAAGTTTCCGAGCGCGTTAGTTTGTCCCTTGAAACTTATAAGAGCATGCGGGCCACACATATAAGTATCACACGTTACGTTCAGTTTGATACTAGAGGCTGACGCCATGCGTCCAGCTAGCTAGGGCTGCATCTCTCTCTAGCTCCGGGCATAACGTCTTCCCAACTGCGCGGGGCCACGTCGGAGCAAGAGTTTTCGTTACGAGTGCGGCGGGGTGATTGCGTGATGGCCCCTGCTGAGTGTCCTCCGGAGGTTGGGATTTCACATCTCCCCATCCACATACCCTAGCGCGACATGTCACCAAAAAAGGCCCATAAAACTCATTTTTGCTGCATAACTTTTCGTTTTTGTTGTAGTGTGATAAAAAAATGTTCGTAAACAAAAACATAACAAAGAAAAGGACGGGCTCGTCGAAAACGTGGTAGCAAATATTTTGTACTACTGTAGCAAAAACGAATAATAACTGCAGCAAAAAAACGGACCAGCTAGAATTTTTTTTTTTGAAAAAAAACGGGACCAGCCAGAAGTTTGGCTGTAACTAGAGCTCTTTCAGTGCATGGCTTCTTGCCATTCGGTAAAACATGAAGCTCGTAACGGCCGTCGTGAGAAAGTAATCCAGGAGTACAGTTCTATCGGCCTATAGTAGGATTTAGACAAAAAAAAAACAGATGCAAGAAGGTACAGCACCTCACATGAACTGTGTATACCACCTACGACATCATTTTCAGCTCCAGTCAGTCAACTATTCAGCTACGACGCCCCTGCTGTGTTCAAAAAATTTCGAGGTTCAGTCAATGCCACCAGCCCGGCATACAGCCCTACACCTGCAGGCTATCGACAGTCAGAGTGCACGTACGGAACAAAACAAATACAGAGGGTGTTGACCGCCCCAGCATACATACAGCTAGACTACGTATGACACACGGGTAGAAGAAGCTACCGTACATGGCTGCGTTCCGAATTTCTAAAACGAAATACGATGAGGCCTGAACTGATTGATGCAGAGAGGTTCAGAGGTTGAAAAAGAAGATGGGCAGCCGCATGCTGCTCCTGCGCTCACGCGGCTCGCCGTATGCTACGCACTACCACACATGACACATGCATGGATCTACTCGTTCGTCCACAATTTACAGTCAAAAGGCTGGGGACCGCACCAGGAGGAGGGGGGACGAGCTATAGCTAGTACGTGCCATGGATCCATGTATCGTGCAGGATGCAATGTACGTACGGGCTGCCGTGTTCTGGTCCGGCCAAATCCCCTAGCGCATGCAAAACGGCACCGCTGAGTGCTCAGGATCTCCTCTCATCTCCCTTTGAGTGCTGAGTGAGCATCTCCACCGCCACCCCCAATGGCTCACCGACCACAACAATATCCCAAAACGTGTTCAAATTTATGTCCAACACCCTCAGCCTATCTGTCAAATTTAGGAGCCTTCTAGGAGCGCCGGACATAATCCGGTCAGCCTAACCATCGGTGCCCCGCTCGTCATAGACCCAAGTCGCGCCGTGCATTAGATCATTCCGAGCGCATTAATGGCGACGAGGGGACAGCCTATGCCGCACGACAAACATTTACGTGGGTTGTAGCCTTCCCGGCTCCCCAAGCGGCGCCAGGCCAGCGCGGCCCGGGACGTGTCCCGAGCGACGCGGAGTAAGTGCCACATTACAGTGTGGCACAGTCCTTTTGCTGCCCTTGCGTGCGTGTAGGGAGGAGAAATATTTTTGTTGCAGACAAAAACTAGCAAACCAGGCACCTTGTACAGAAATCCGTCACACGATTTGCAAAAATGAAGCTTGCAAGAGGAAGTGACAGGTGCAGCGTGACACGGAAGAAGTAAAAGCAAGTACAATAAGGCCACGTAAGCGGGCTATAAGTATTTGAATAATATATTTATGCTTAGTTGGATGAGAGAGAAGAGGAGATAGAAGAGAATCGGGCTGTAAGTTAGTAGCAGCTGCTACACGTGCTCATAGTCACTTTGTGAGAGTGGAACGTGGACCATATCTTAATAAAGTGGTAGATGCATATAGCCAACTATTGTATATGTTGGCTACAAACTTACTAAATGTGACATGGCAATCTCATATAGTAAAGATCCCGGGCACGCAGGCGGCGATACGTCGATGCAGTGGCTCGGGCCTGACTGCCTCGGCGTCCGTGCTCCGGACAGCAAGACGTGTTCGCAGCCTAGCGGGGCCACGTTGGAGATGTGCGGCGCTGGAGGTGATTACGATACGAGCGAGCCGAGTAGGTAGTTGACGACGTCCATGGATGGGGACGACCGACCCAAAAAAAAATCTTTCTCCCAGCGGTAAAAGAGGAGCCATCTACGGTCCTTCCGCCCTATACGTGGCTAGGCACTGTTTCGCGGCATGGTTGATCGTCGGTGATATTCTTTGTCGGCTCAACTCGCTGGAACTCAGGAAATCGCGATCAACGATGAAGAAGACGACCTCTCCATAGATGGGCTAGGAGGGCACTTCCGTGGCCCAGACTGGTCATCCTATTCTTTTTGGGCCTTAGTACCATACTGAATGCGGCCAGCCCATTACCTAACTTAGTTAGCTTCCACGTACAAGTTACACGGATAGGTTGTCAAAAAAAAAAATCAAGTTACACGGATAGTTGTCTTAATTTCAGGATTATTGGGGAGCATTTGTACGTTGAAACTAGAATTTCACGAAGAACCACCCCAAACAAAAGTTGGTAGTACAATTTATTAACATCGAGCCCTCCACCGCCACCCCCAATGGCTCACCGACCACAACAATATCCCAAAACGTGTTCAAATTTATGTCCAACACCCTCAGCCTATCTGTCAAATTTAGGAGCCTTCTAGGAGCGCCGGACATAATCCGGTCAGCCTAACCATCGGTGCCCCGCTCGTCATAGACCCAAGTCGCGCCGTGCATTAGATCATTCCGAGCGCATTAATGGCGACGACGGAACAGCCTATGCCGCACGACAAACATTTACGTGGGTTGTAGTCTTCCCGGCTCCCCAAGCGGCGCCAGGCCAGCGCGGCCCAGGACGTGTCCCGAGCGACGCGGAGTAAGTGCCACATTACAGTGTGGCACAGTCCTTTTGCTGCCCTTGCGTGCGTGCAGGGAGGAGAAATATTTTTGTCGCAGACAAAAACCAGAAAACCAGGCGCCTTGTACAGAAATCCGTCACACGATTTGCAAAAATGAAGATTGCAAGAGGAAGTGACACGTTCCCACGTATAGGTACTGTACGTGCAGGTGCAGCGTGACACGGACGCAGTAACGGCAAAGATCCCCGGGCACGCAGGCGGCGATACGGCGATGCAGTAGCTCGGGCCTGACTGCCTCGGCGTCCGTGCTCCGGACTAGCGGGGCCAAGTTGGAGATGTGCGGCGCTGGAGGTGATTACGATACGAGCGAGCCGAGCAGGTAGTTGACGACGTCCATGGATGGGGACGACCGACCCAAAAAAAATTCTTTCTCCCAACGGTAAAAGAGGAGCGGTCAGACAACACACTGCAGGCAGCAGCATAGCGCCACCGTACCGGATTCTTTTGGTTACTTGGCTAACCATCCAAGATGGCTTGTGCGGCATGTCGGGTACGGTCCATGCAAATCTTTGGATGTAACCGTGCGTCCGTACATTTGATTATTGGCTTGGCACTTGGTGAAAGATGAAGCTCGTGGCAGAGTAATCCAGTCCGGTTCTATCATAAAAACCATACTAGGATTGAAAAAAAAACAGACGCGCTGACAAGCCTGAGCCTTACGACTGATCGCATGGTCTCCGTATGTACAATACCCCCGATGTGTACAGTTCTACCGGCTCAGGGACCAGGGTACAGGTAGGGAGCAAAACAAATACAGAACGGTACGTGTAGATACATACACAGTACAGAGTACAGAGTACAGACTTAGACTACCCAGTACCTAGGCATGGCAGACGGGTAGAAGGACCACATCATTTCCGATGAAGTATAGCAGCATGGCCGCGCGCGGAGGCCTGAACTGATGCTCCAAGGAAGCGACGGGTGAGAAAGATGTATGGTGGGCAGCCGCTGCTCGCCATGATTTTGGATCTACTCTTTACGCTAGTACTCCCTCCATTTCAGTTTACAAGTCATACGCGTACATCTAGGTCACCGATTTCACTAATGTAATATAAATTATTTGACATAAAAATTACACCATTTAATAATACGACATTTGTAATTTATAATGGTATATTTTTTTATAATATATATGTCGGATATATACTGAATAGTGGTATATCAGATGGTAGTCATAAGTGCCGGATTACCAGGGTGGCCCAAGTGGTAGTGGGCTATGGTCCATTGGGCGGCCCAGTAAGCTGACGCGCAGAAACTGGATTCTAGAAGGACCCAGATCACGGCCCATGTGATCTGGCTTGGAGTAAAAGGCGGATTCATTGCTTTCCAAGTTGATAGTTACCGTAGTCTTCTAGGTTTCCTACTCTGTATGCCCTAACCCGGCTATTATATAAAGCCGGACGGGAGATAAGATAGATAGAGAAGAAGCTATAAGCTAACTCGCCGGGAAGTTGATCCTCAGCGAATAGCTAAACCGAACCTCACATTGTAATTTTATACACAGGCTTTAGCCCTGATTAGTGAGATTGCAGGAGTAGGAACACTGTATTATTACGACGTACCGAACTTGGGTAAATCCTGTCACTGGTAGAAAATAGGCCTACAGTCCCGGTTCACCAGGACTATTAATCCCGTCCGGGCAACCGGGACTAGCTATGCGCGACTAAATGCCCCCCCCTATAGTCCCGCCTCTTACGGACCGGGACTAAAAGCCCGTCCACGTGGGCGCTAGGGGTCCGTTGCGGCGGAGGACCTTTAGTCCCGGGTCTTGTGGTTAACCGGGACTGAAAACCTGCGCAGGTTTAGGGTTTTAGGCCCCCTAAACCTGTTTCCTTTTTAATTTGTTTTGTTTTAATTTCAGTACACATATTCATGCATATATATATATATGAAATATCAAACAAGGAGAATTCAATAGGAATATATAATATATATTCAATATCGGGTGACCATATATACAACCTCGAACAAGTTTCCATATTACACAATTAAGATGGACGAGCATACACAAATTCGCACAAGTTTCAAAGTACTTAGGGCTTATACATGCTTATAAAAGTCATCGTCGGTGGACGCATGGAACTCTCCTTTCTTCTGGATGACATGCATAAGGAAAAATCCTGCTATTTCCTCTTGAATTGGTCGGAAGCGAGTTTCTGGAGTAAGCGCCCTCCGCAAGTTATTGAGACCGTTCCGCGTTTGCTCGTCCTTCTTCCTCTCAGATATTTCTTTCCGTATGTTCTCACAGACATAGTATCCACATAGACCGGTCCCCGGTGGCTGCTTATCCACACCTTTGAACACATTTTTAAATTTTAGCGCATCTTTGAATTCACCGACATGTTGATGTGAGAGCCGTCTCCAAACTCTACAATGCAAATAAAATTAAATGAACAAGGGAGTTATTAGCTTAGAAAATGAACAAAAGAGACCGATCGATATAGAGTTCTTTTGTGGGAGCAAACTTTTTCTGCCGGTGAACACACTCCCCTGTCTCCGGGTCTAGCGATCCCCCATGCCCGTACCACCACATTTTGGCTCTTTCGTCCCATCCCTCTGTACCTAGACGGATTCCTCTTGCCCTTAGGCCGTCCTCCATTGCCTGCCACTTAGGCGCCGAAACGCGGTATCCTCCTGGCCCCATAACATGATGGTACTGTTTCTTTTTCGCATTAGCCTTATTTTTTGCCGACATTTCCTTGAAATGCTCCGATTTATGTTGCGTCACAAATTCTGTCCAATCATCTCTCAGTTTCTCATATTGTCCAGTGAAAATCGGAGTCTTGCCCTGGCTGACATATTCACGGAACAATTTTTTCTTGAAGTTCCGGAATGCTTCGGCCATCTTCTGAAGAGCGAACTCTTTGACTATCCTCCTCCTCTCACGTCCACCCGGAACGTCCTGACCGAATTCATCTTTTTTGTTGTATTCCGGAGGTAGAATGAAATGTGCAATAAGCTTTCTAAACATAATCTTTTTCGTTCTCTTGTCGACATAAGTGAAACCAACACGTGCTTTCTTTGGCTCCTTCCATTCCTGGACGGTGATCGGGACGACGTCTCTAACAATGACTCCGCATTGGTTGATAAACTTTGTGGTGTGCTGTAGGGGCTTGCCGATTTGACTGACTGATTCGATGGTATATATTTCGGAATCTTTCATCGCCTTGGATTTGCCACGCTTTGTCATACTAGATCCGACCGAGGGCTAAAATAAGAAAGAGAGTCGCGCGCGTTAGTCTTTGCAATTGGACCGAGGGCTAAAATAAGACCGAGGGCTAAAATATATACCTCGCCGGAGGTGGTTGTTCTTTGCAATTGGAGATCGTCGTTTGTCGACGGTTGACCTCCGTCATCAATGTCCATTCCTTCACCTCCTTGATCATCGACAATGTCTGTTCCTTCTTCACCTCCTTGATCATCGACAATGTCTGTTCCTCCTTCACCTTCTTGATCCTCAAGGTTCAGATAAGAAGAGATTACATCATCGTCAATGTCTGTTCCTCCTCCGGCTATGATATCTAATATATAACCTTCAGCCACCTGTTCCGCCGTCAGGTCTCTATTGTCTGCCATATGTCACTCCTGCAGACATGCATGTAGTAAAAATTAATTAAGTATATAGGAGACTTAGCAAATATTGTCGTAGAAAGAGGGAAAACAGATTGGTAGGGTCGCTCAAATGACTTGGAGAACCCCATAGCTAGGTTGCATTTGCTTTTCTGGTCATTTTGGTATATTATACTTAATATTCTGAATTTATTGAATTAAAACTTACTTTCATTATTTTAATGAATTTAACTCAAATTCAAATATGGTCTCATTTTAAACTTTGTCAAACATGAATGATAATGATATAAACAGATAGCTTACATTTTTGTGAACATTTTGCATATTTTTCCATAATTTTTGGAATTATAAATTAAAAGTTATTTAATTTAGAAGATTTAATTATGTTCTGTAATTCCATATACAGTGGGCCCCACGTGTCATGATGACGTCATTAAAAAAACTCGTCAACACGTGGCCAGGTGACGTCATGATGACGTCACCCCTGGCGTCACACGGTGGCCGGCGGTGGCAGTTCAGGCTCTCGGGTCTCCGGCGATTCCGACGATTCCGGCCACGGGGGAGGGAACGGAGATGGGGAGGAGGCCACTGTGGTGCTCGCCACGGGGGAGGGGACGGAGATGGGGACGAGGCCACGGCCACTGTTGTCTCGCCGGCGGCGAATCTGGCCGCGGTAGCGAGCGCGAGGGCGGCGCGTTCTCAGTTCGTGGTCGCCGTTCGAGGGCGGCGCGTTCGCGCGTGATTCGTGGTCTCCGTTTGGCGTTCGCGCGTTGGATCTAGGGCGACGGCGACGGCCCGCGGGGAACCTACCGGAGAGACGGCGACGGGACGGGGGCGGAGAAGGGTGGAGGCGGTGGAGAGAAGGGCTCGACGACGGCGACGGCGACGGCGATGGAGACGGCGCGGTCCTCTGCGCGGGCGACGGCGACGGGGCAGAAAGACGAGCAGGCGCCGGCGCGAGGGAAGAAGAGGGTTTGTGACTTAGAAAATTTTGGGGCAGGAAGGCATCCACATATATAGTTCCAGCCTTTAGTCCCGGGTGGTGTCACGAACCGGGACTAAAGGTCCCCTGGGGTACCCTCCGCGGGCCTTTAGTCCCGGGTGGTGTCACGAACCGGGACTAATGGTGAAAATTTTCGCGGCTTTCTCGTTCCCGCGCAGAACGAGCCTTTAGTCCCGGTTCGTGACACGAACCGCGACTAAAGGTGGTTATTCGAATAGAAATAATAGATGCGTGCAACCTTAAAAATACAAATAATATATCAGAAAATTCAGAAAAATAAAACTAATTCTTTTTCCAATCTTAAAAATACAAATAATATATCAGAAAATTCAGAAAAATAGAACTAATTCTTTTTCCAATCTTAAAAATTCCCATAGATAAAAAAAGGCAGTACATAATGGCAAGAGTGGATCTAAACCTAAACGGAGAGCATAGATGCATGCATGATCTGATATCTGCTGCTAGTCATACTCCTGCCTAGGCCTACGACATGAGAAAATTCAGAGCCCAGGACTGGGCCTGAGGGTAGCGCAGGCGGGGGTTATCGCCGGCCCTGATGTAGTCCATGACGCTCTGTAGAGTCCGGCCGGACCACCATAGCCGACGACCGGCCTCGTGAAAGTTCCCAGGAGGCAGGCCGTCCTCCTCATACCTGGCGAGCGCCCTCTCACGCCGATTGATGAAGAAGGCATCCCAAGTATGTTGGTTATCGGGATGCCAGCTGGGATCTCTCCGCTGCTCCGGCGTGAGCTCGTTGTAGTAATGGTTCGTGATGGCCGCCCGACGTGCCACACCTTGAGGAAGAGGAGGGACCGGCACTCCTCCGGCGCTCAGCATCCAACCATGATCCATTAATTAGAGATAATATAATTCAAAATGATCCATTAAACATGATCCATTCAACAAAGTTTGGTACAATAAATTATTACACATCAATTCTTTCCTTGTGTCCCCGCTTTCTTACGATTTGGACGTATCCATGGAGCATCCTCATCATTTAACTTAATGCTTGGGTCAGAGTTCACTTTGAAGGGCGGAATTTCACCAAACATATTATAATCTTCTGACATGTCTGTCTTGTCCTCCACTCCCACGATGTTTCTTTTCCCTGAAAGAACAATGTGACGCTTTGGATCATCGCATGATGCACTGATCGTTTTCTTATCTTTCCGTTTCCTCGGTTTGCTACTCATGTCCTTCAAATAGAAAACCTGAGCGACATCTTTGGCTAGGACGAATGGTTCGTCAAGGTAACCAAGATTGTCGAAATCCACCATTGTCATTCCGTATTGCTCGTCCACCTTTACCCCACCTCCTGTTAGCTTGAACCATTTGCACCGGAACAAAGGGACCTTAAAATAGGGTCCGTAGTCAAGTTCCCATATCTCCTCTATGTAACCATAATATGTGACCTTTTGCCCAATCTCGGTTGCTGCATCAAAGCGGACACCACTGTTTTGGTTGGTGCTCTTTTTATCTTGGGAGATCGTGTAAAATGTATTCCCATTAATCTCGTACCCTTGGAAAGTCGTGATAGTCGAAGATGGTGTCTTGGCCAACATGTACAGCTGATCTTCAACATCATTGTCAGTCATTAAATGTTTTCGCAACCAACTGCCGAAAGTCTCCATGTGGGCCTTTCTAATCCATGATTCAGGCTTCCCCGGGTTGTTCGAGCGTAAAATATTCTTGTGTTGCTCGAAGTACGGAGCCACCAAGCTCGAATTTTGCAGAACTGTGTAGTGTGCTTCAGTCATAGAATGACCGTCCATACATATCGTTGATTTCCTTCCGATCGTGCCTCTTCCACTTAGTCTCCCCTCGTGCCGCGATTGAGGAATACCAATCGGCTTAAGGTCAGGAACATAGTCAATACAGAACTCAATTACCTCCTCATTTCCATAGCCCTTTACGATGCTTCCTTCTGGCCTAGCACGATTACGAACATATTTCTTTAATACTCCCATAAACCTCTCGAAGGGGAACATATTGTGTAGAAATACAGGACCGAGAATGGAAATCTCTTCGACTAGGTGGACCAGGAGGTGCGTCATAATATCGAAGAAGGATGGTGGAAACAGCAACTCAAAACTGACAAGACATTGGACCACATCGTTCTGTAACCGTGGTAGATCTTCTGGACTGATTACCTTCTGAGAGATTGCATTGAGGAATGCACACAGCTTCACAATGGCTACTCGAACATTTTCCTGTAGGAGGCCCCTCAAAGCAATCGGAAGCAATTGCGTCATAATCACGTGGCAGTCGTGAGACTTCAGGTTTTGGAACTTTTTCTCCGCCATGTTTATTATTCCCTTTATATTCGACGAGAAGCCAGACGGGACCTTCATACTGCTCAGGCATTCAAAAAAAATGACCTTCTCTTCTTTCGTAAGAGCGTAGCTGGCACGACCTTGAAACCATTCCGGATGCCGGTCATCTGGGTCTTTCAAAAGTTGTTGATCCCGCCGTGCTTCCTTTGTATCCTTTGTCTTCCCATACACGCCCAAGAAGCTTAGCAGGTTCACGCAAACATTCTTCGTAACATGCATCACGTCGATTGCAGAGCGGACATCTAGGACTTTCCAATACTGTAGCTCCCAAAATATCGATTTCTTTTTCCACATGGGTACGTGCCCGTCAACTCCCTGCGGAACTGATTGTCCGCCAGGACCCTTTCCAAAGATGACATTCAAATCCTTGACCATATCAAATATCTCATCTCCAGTACGTTCCGCAGGCTTCGGCCGGTGATCTGCCTTGCCGTTGAAATGCTTGCCTTTCTTTCTTACGTTATGATTTCGGGGAAGAAATCGACGATGACCCAGGTACACGTTCTTCCTACAGTTATCCAAAAATACACTTTCAGTCTCATGTAAGCAGTGCGTGCATGCTTTGTATCCCTTATTTGACTGTCCAGAAAGGTTACTGAGAGCAGGCCAATCGTTGATGGTTACAAAAAGCAACGCTCGTAGGTTAAATTCCTCTTCTTTGTGCTCATCCCACACAGGTACACCAGGTTTGCCCCACAATTGTAAAAGTTCATCAACTAATGGCCTTAGGTACACATCGATGTCGTTGCCGGGTTGCTTCGGACCTTGGATGAGCACTGGCATCATAATGAACTTCCGCTTCATGCACAACCAAGGAGGAAGGTTGTAGATGCATAGAGTCACGGGCCAGGTGCTATGGCTGGAGCTCTGCTCGCCAAAAGGATTCATGCCATCAGTACTTAGACCAAATCTTATGTTCCTTGCGTCAGCTGCAAAATCTTTGAACTCTCTGTCGATCTTTCTCCATTGCGTTCCATCAGCGGGGTGTCTCAACTCCCCGTCGGACTTACGGTCCTCTTTGTGCCATCGCAACAACTTGGCATGATCTTTGTTCCTGAACAGGCGTTTCAACCGAGGTATTATAGGAGCATACCACATCACCTTGGCGGGAACCCTCTTCCTGGGTTTCTCGCCCTCAACATCGTCACCAGGGTCATCGCCTCTGATCTTATAACGCAATGCAGTGCATACAGGGCATTCATTCAAATCCTCGTATGCACCGCGGTAGAGGACGCAGTCGTTAATGCATGCATGTATCTTCAGAATCTCTAAACCTAGAGGGCACACAACCTTCTTTGCTTCGTACGTACTGGTGGGCAACTCGTTATTCTTCGGAAGCATATTCTTCAAAATTTTCAGCAAATTTTCAAATGATGAGTCAGCTACACCTTCCCGTGCCTTCCATTTCAGCAAATCCAGTGTGGAGCCCAGCTTTTTCAGACTATTGTCGCATCCTGGGTACAGTGACTTCGTGTGATCCTCTAACATGCGATCCAAATTCTCCCTCTCCTTGTCAGTTTCGCAGCGTCTCCGTGCATCAGCAATGGTCCGACCAAGATCATCAGCGGGCTCATCATGTGCCTCTTCTTCACCTTCACCAAACCCTTCCCCACCTTCAGCATCATCCTCCATGAAAGTATCACCGAAAAGGTCATGATAGTTGAAATCGATATCATCCTCTTCTTCATCTTCTTCCATTCTAACCCCTCTTTCTCCATGCTTGGTCCAACAATTATAGCTTGGCATGAAACCGTGCCGAAGCAGGTGCATGTGAACGACTCTTGAGGAGGAGTGACCCTTCTCATTCTTACATTCAGCACATGGACACATAATAAAACCTCGATGTTTGTTCGCATTTGCCACTACGAGGAAATCTTTCAAACCCGTAGTGAACTCACTGGAGAGTCGGTTACCGTACATCCATTGCCGATTCATCTGCATTATTATTATATAAAGTATATAATTAACCATCATGCATCTGTTAAACTAACTAGCTAGCTGGAAATAATACAAATCATGAAAGGTTCAAGTTGCTAACCGCGATCACGGAGGTAAAATAAATGAAAACGCTCAAGTGTGTTTCATGCTATGGGGCATTTCATCGAACACCTTGTGTGCATAGTAGGAACCAAAAGCATACCCACCACCCCCTTGTGAATATTGTGAGCAAATGTGGCCAAGTGCAGCGAGGTGAGTCCTATATATAGGGATGGGCCTTTAGTCCCGGTTCACCTGGACAACCGCGGCTAAAGGCCGTGGGGCCGGCCCGAGGATCTATTAGTCCCCGTTGGTCTGGCCAACCGGGACTAAATCCCCTCCCCTCCGCCAGCTGTGGGCCGAGCGCGCTGGGCCCAGACTATTGGTCGCGGGTCTCGTCCCGAACCGTGACTAAAGACCCCTATGGTCGCGGGTCCATTATTTTGGGGACTAATGGGGGCGTACCGAAGGCCTATTTTCTACCAGTGTGTGTCTTTGTCTTCGACGCGATCCAGTTCCCCCACGTCTCTACCCGTAGTCTCATGGCACCCCCGTCTATGAAAACTACTACGATGTCTCGACAGTTGGCGCCCACCGTGGGGCAAACGACGTCAGGCGTTAAGTTCCGATCTGGGACACTCGGCGGAATCGGCAGTTCCATAACTGTCGGAAGCCTGGAGTTCGACGATGACGTCGGACGCTTCCTCGACAATGGATCCTACATACCGGCGCAAAATCATCTGGTAAGTGCCTGCGTGTTACCGATCGGATCTGCTAACATCTTTATCGGACTAACTGCAGAAGCCATGAGGTTTCGCGGTGGAAGTAAATTTTCCCACCCGCCCTGTACCCAGTCGAAGATGACTATGATACCGGATTTTGCTCAGATCGCCGACATAAAAGTGATACACACTTTATCGGTATGGTCCAATCCGAAGTCGCCGAAAACATGGATGGTGGAAATCCCGTGCAAGAGGCACACAACAGCACGCCCACTGCAGAGGTGGAAGATCCGACATCCGTCAACATGGCGATAAACTCGGAAGCTGACTCAGTACTAGCCGCCATTGAGGCGAGATTAGAGTCAGAAACCGGATCGGATGAGTTCGATTCCGAAGATGAAGATGAAGACACCTTCGAAAGGAAGGTAAAATCTCTTCAAGAGGGATTCCATGAAGTACTAATGGCAAAACCGGCTGAAACCACGGATGCCGGCAGTCAGGAAAGCCCTAAAACCCCTCCGCCAGAGGAAGAGAGAGAAGATGGAGAAACTTCTCCGATATTTCCCAACGTCAAGGAATTGACAGAGGATGAACCTGCCAAAAAGCCTCCCTCTTCCAAGAAAAAGCACAAGGCCGCTAAAAAGCTCCAGTACAAACATGGTTGAGAAGCTATGAGATGGCCATGTCGATTCGCAATGTGTCCGAGAATCTTCAAGCCAAATTCATGTATCTAATGATGTCAGAGGGAGCAGCAAAGTTATGGTTCGCCAATCTACCGGAAGGATCTATTAAGTCATGGGAAGAATTGAAAACTGCGTTTATCAAGCACTTTCATGGGACGTGTAGAAAATTATTCACTATTGACGACTTAGAGCGATGTGTTCAGAAGAAGGGAGAATCGGCGCGCAGCTGGGTCCGCCGGGTTATGGAAATTCTTCATTCGTCTACGGATATTCAGCCCAAGGATGCGCTGCAAGCTATGGCAAAGACCTGCAAGTACACACCTTTAGTACAAAAGTTAACTCGCATGAAATCTAGTCGGAATGCTTCGGAGGTTACAATGGAAGAATTGATGGATGCATGCAACAAGCATGCCACAACGGACACTACGGAAGAAGAAACTGATGATAAAAAAGCAAAAGCAAACACAAGTAGTAATGGGAGAACCGGCAACGGATCAGCGCCGGGTAACAACAGCCAGAACAAGCGCTCGTTTGAAGGAGGCTCCGAGTTTGTCGCCAATACTGAAGCTGGATCTTCCAGACCCAGAGCAGAAGGAAATTTCAATGCTGGAAATCACAATGGAGGAAACTATCAAGGGCCACCAAGGCCGAGTAATAATTGGGACATATTCAGAATGGCATGCCCGAAGCACAGCAGGAACGGTAGGCCAGCTAACCACTCCTTGGAGCAGTGCGCCGACCTACAGAGATGGAAGAATGAGGAAGTGAACAGAGCCATGCGAGGTGCAGGACGGGGAGGAGGACCGGGTCCAGGTGGAAACCCGGGCAACGGCCCACCCCCAGCCGGTAACCCGGCAGCTGGAAATCAAGGTAATAACCAAGGGGGAGCAGGAGGTTTCCAGGCTAACCCCAAACAGTTGGGTCAATTCACGTGCATACCACAGGAGGTTCTAACAAGGACAAAAAGATACTTAAACAAGCGGTCAATTCAGTTTCTTCGGCCGTCCCGAGATACCTGAGATGGTCAGAACAGGACGTAACATGGAGCAGAAGGGACCACCCGGAGAGAGTAGAACACCCGAGAGTCTTAGCATTAGTAGTCGCACCGCAGGTCAATGGATATGAGCTGAAAAAGGTTTTGATGGATGGTGGAAGTAGCATCAATATACTGTATTGGGAAACCTTCTTACGCATGGGCCTCAAGGAATCTCAGCTACAAAAAAGCTCAACAATTTTTCATGGGATAGTGCCGGGTCATTCAGCGTGCCCCGAGGGAAAAATCGCATTGGAGGTAGCTTTTGGGGAATCAAAGGATAACTATCGAGTTGAGTGGCTCACTTTTGAAGTCGTCACGTTGCGCAATCCTTATCACGCGTTATTCGGAAGGCCGGCTTACGCCAAATTCATGGCTAGGCCGTGTTACGTGTATCTACAGCTAAAAATCCCGGGTCCTAAGAAGACCATTACCATACATGGAAATCGAGACATTGCAGCTGAATGTGATGAAGGAGACGCAGCAATGGCCGAGCAAGCCTGTAGAAAAGAGGAGCTCAAGCATTACCGGTCTCAAGCAGACCCGGAGGACAGAACCACATCAAAAAGGCCGAGTACTGAAGGCGAAAGAGCAAAGTCCAAGTTAGCACAAGAGGCTAAGATGGTGGCTTTTGTCAAGGATGATTCCCCCAAACAATCTGCCATAGGAGAAGAAATCGCACGGCCGCTCGCAACCAGCCGCGTTATGGAAACACCTCACCCGGGTTGGCTAGTAAACCCGGTACTCATCATGAAAAAGTCCAGCAAATGGAGAATGTGTATCGGTCACGTCAGCCCGGGACCGGTTCCCAAGAAGAACTAAAAACAATGTAAAAGGCAGCAGGTTTCAGACGCGCTCTTTTCCTACCCAGGGTACCTAAGGGGACTGGAAGGTTTTTAATGAGGCGGACTGCTGATCCAAATTTTCTCGTATCAATAAAGAGATGGTTATCAAGTCCTATTTTGTTACGATCTTTACTTCAATTACAGGTTAGTAGTATCCACTGCTACGAATACATCAGTATCATTAAGTATGTTGAATATATATAGGTCTCGGGGGCTGATTGCTTAAACAGCACGGCCACAAACCCAAAGACCCGGCCTTGATGCCTATGAGTTGTAAGGGCCGATTACTCGCAAACGAGTACGGCTGCAATCTTATAACCGGACAAAGGAGCCAAATTTTCTTGACTTTTCTTACTTAAGCTCGATGTGACTCGCACTAAAGTGGCATGATTTGCTCGCTTACGATTACAATCAGCCATGAAGCCCAATGGGACTTGCCTGACCCTGTTTTCGTATAGATGTAACAACATGGTATCCACGCGAAAGCCGGCTTACAGTACAAGATAGTCAAAAGGGTCATCTAAACCACAAGTTATGCAGAGTACAAGGCTAATAGCTGGAAACTCAACGTTTATCAAGCATAACTTCATTATCTGTATGAAATAATTCCGGGTTTCGGCTTGGCAACAATAAGTTTGTTCTCTTCGAAAAGACCACACACCACAGACTCGGATATTCGGGCCTTGGGGACTGTGGGTTTCGAAGCGGGATCAAGTTATTTCGTTGCTAAGTTCGAAAGACCCCAATGTCTGAGTCGTGGGGACTTGGGGACTTAAAGAAAAATCCACCTGTCAAAACTCACGATACTCGGAAATAAGGCGGGGAATAAAAAGAAATGAATAGAAAGTTGGATTATCAGGAATAAGATAGACAAGTATCAAGTTCATCAAAAAGCCTAGAAGGGCACGAAGTGCATCACAGAATTAAAGTGCGTTACAAGTTGCGACATCAGTATCTAGGGTGCACAGGCGCACCGTCAAAAGAATACTTGTTTCGAACAAAAGTATCAGACGATCGAGGTATTTCGATGGTAACTGCCTATTCGGCTTCCTGAGTAGGGTCCACGTCTTTGCCCTTGGCCTCCGGGTCTTGCTCCTGGACTTGCTCTTTGGCTTTATCGGCATCATCACCCGGATTCTTCGAGGCAGGACGGACATGCGGAAGAACAGCTGGGGTAGAGGTGGTTGGCCCTGATCCTAACTCGGCCTCTCTCCTTGCAGTTTCTTGCCTCTTCCTGGCCGAGTCAGCAGCCCACTTCTCCAAAACATCAAAGGGCGGGGGTGCGTCCTCTGTAACGATTTTGCCTTCAGCATCGTATGCGCTCATAATTCTGTTAAATCCATACTATCGGCCAAAGTGGTGGCCGAGTGACGCACTGCGGACTGTATGGCCTTGAAGTCCTTGGGTGTAAACTTGGAACCATCTGCCTTGAATTCTGGAAACCCGGATATTACCTTTGCCGGGTCAAGCTTCGGAAAGTAAGCCTTGGCCAGGGTAAATGCCCGGGTCATACCAATCCGGCATGCCGAACGTTTCCAGATTTCAATCCAGGCAGGCACAGTGGAGCAGGCTTGGATGAGATTTCCTTCACCCGGATATACCTCAGTAGGCCACTTCACGGCATCTAGTATAAACTTCGTGCCGGCAAAGAAAGTCCGGAGCACAGTCTTTAAGGTTCTAGCCTTGGCAAGGGCAACCTCCTCTGGGGCCGCAAGGTTGGCACCTACAGTTGAAACAAAGGAAGAACGTATCAGTAATCCCGAGTATCATATAATAAAGTAAAGGCATGAAGTCAGTTGGCAGCAAAAACTTACTAAGCAAGATGCGATAGGTATCGGTAATCTGGTCCGATAATTTTTTCAGTGCGGTTTGAGCAGTAGTGCACTTCTTCTTGTATTTGGAAACATCCTTCTTCAAGGTTTCCATGTCAGCCTCAAGGGCTTCTCTACGCTCACCTCCGCAAGAAGAAGTTGTTCGGTCTTGAGCAAAACTTCGTCAGACCGGGTCATCTGTGCCTGTAAAGCTCAAGGGGCACAAGTATCAGTCGGGTATCATGGCAAGCCGACTATTGAATAATGTACCAAGCATAACTTCAACAAAGTTATGCTCGGAACTTGGGGACTAAGTGTATACTGTAAGATATCAAGTGTTGTTACCTGGTGCTCGGCGGCCATGCGCTCCAGAATATTGCTCTCTGAGGTTTTCATATTGAGGAGAGCGCTCATCAGTTCATCAAAGGTATCATTACCCGTATTAGAGGACCCGGGGCCTTGGAACCTCGGAGAAGGAGTTTTCTTCTTAGCAGAAGGCGGCCTCCGGGTCATTCGAATGTCGGAATCCGATGCTCCCTCTCCCGCACCCAGAGTTGCAGTTTTGCCTTTCTTGCTTGCATGAGAGGCTATCGGATACTCGGCTTCTTGTCTGGCCGGGTTTATTGGTGACGCTTGTTCTTCGCCGCTAGACGCGGCTGTTGTCTTATTAGCCAGGCTCCCCTTACCCGGGTCATCGGTCTCCATATCCTCTTGGTCGCTAATAACGACCGTGGCCCTATAGATAGTATGAGTGAGCAGTTAGGAAAGGGTGATGAAAATGTGATAGAACATCAGGAAAGGGACTTTACCCGGTATTCACCGCAAAGTCCGAGGGGAATTCGTTGCTGGACCCGGGCGAAACTGAAAAGTATCAAGCAAGATTTCATAAGGGAATGGTTCAGGAAGATTGTTTCATCCGAGAAAGGATAGGGTAAATACCAGCGCGCCGAGTCGGAGACAATGAAATACCCGGGTTAAGAGCATCATCACCCGGGTAATTTCGAGTCGCTCTGTGCTTGGTCATGGGCGACTCCTTCAAATATGGCCAGTGGAATAACGTCAAGTTAGCTCATGAATATCATCAAAGGAATACGAATTGAATGCAAGGAGGCGATATGAAACCTTGAGGGCGGCCCCTCGGGGTTTTCTCTTAGATCCGACTTTGACTGTCGGCTCCACTTCCTCCTCATCACTGGCGGATTCTACTTTGCCGTCAGTCTCTTCTCCCTCATCCTTGTCCTCTGACTCTGGAAGTTATCAAGGTCACAGTTGGAAAATGAAGAACGGGACACGATGAACTCAAGGGAATTGCGTGAAGTTCGAAACGCACCTTCATCCGAGTTAATGCCCTCCTCTTGCTCCTCTGGGTTTTCAGAGTTAGGAGGAGTTTCAATCTTCCAAAAGGGATCATCAGCCTGGGAGGAAGGTATAAGAATAAGGGTTATTAGTCATATCGAGTGGAAGGTGTGAAAGAAAGAGTATGAAATCGAGTCTTTACCTTGGGGGTTGGGTTCTCCCGAGTGAAGGGTTCTAACCCGGCTATGTTCCGGATTACCTCCATCTTCTCTGTCAAGAAGCTCTTGATAGTTTTGTTGGTATCTCCGGCTGCGAAGCTGTGGGTGGAGTACCGGAGCGAGTCCGTGGCGTGCCCTGAATACTCGCACATCAACTTAGTGCGGATGGAGTTGGGTTGGATCCGGAAATCGACCCAAGTTTTCACCAGGTTAAGCCCAATGAGACCTTGCGCCGACAGAACAGAGATTTTGGCTAGTAAAGGCCGGATGGCCTCCCTGTCCGAGTCAGGGGCAAAGGCATTAAAAGATTCGGAGATATCAAGAAGGCCCTCCGAGTAACCCGGCAGTTTCTTTTGGCCGGGTGGGGAGGTGTCTCGGCAATAGAAGTAGGAGAGTTGCCAGTGTTTGACGTGGGAGTTGAGGGTGAGGGGTGGCATCAGAGAATTCTTGCGGCGCTGGATAGAAACCCCGCCGCAAGCGAGAAGTGCCCCGTCACCGCTTCCGCGGCACGGTTTGCACTGGAAAAGCTCGACAAAAAGAGCCAAACTTGGCGGAGTGCACAAGTATGACTCGGAGAGAACGATGAAGTGGGAGATATTTAATATGGAATTAGGCCCTATGTCAAAAGTGCGAAGGCCATAATGGCTTAGAATATCACGGAAGAAAGGATGACCCGGAGGACGGAAGCCCCGGGTCACGTGTTCCACAAAACAGATTACCTCGTCCTTCGCCGGGTAGGCCGGGTCTCGTTGCCCGGCACCCTCCAGTGGATTTCCTTTTGAGGGGGTAGAACCCCTAACTCGGCCAGTTCTTCTAACTTGGCCTTGGTGACCGAAGATCGCGCCCAGTTGGCGGATATGGAATTGGTGGTCTTGGCCTTGGCTGGTGTTTTTCCCTGCTTTTTGGGAGCCATTTGATTGACCTGCAAAACACAAGGTAGAAGGATACAAGGAATAAGACCCGGAAACCATAAAACTGGTCGAATATTGGTGAGTGGCATCGAGACAATATGGAAATTACATACTATCCGGGTGTCATTTCGTGGAGCAAGGTTCAAGTTATCCGGGTATCAAGCGTCATTATAAAAATCATGGAGGCTTATGCATTGAACGAATGTTTGAGGGTGATGGATGGTTACACAGGTTCCTATTACGAATAAAGGGAGTCGGAAAAGGGAAGATTTTCCGGATGATAAAGGTGAGGGCGGAAAAATTGGGCGGCCCGAGCCCAGGCTAGAGATTCTATTTCTGGATTTGTGGCAAAATTAGCAGCTATGGGCAGTAGGGGAGTAAAGCAAGGTTAGTATCTAATCCATTGGATGAACTAGAGTGAGTACAAGTAACTTAATTTGGCATGACCGGGAAAATGACCGGCGGGTTGACCTAGATCCAATCTGAAGAAAATCAAGAAATTACGGAGGCCAGTTAACGGGTATGGGAAGCTTACTGGAGGAGATCGAAGCGAAGCTCGACGGAGGCAAATAGCGCAAGATTGGTGCCCCTTTGCGATTCCCGGCGGGCCGGTCGGGGGTTTGGCGGCGGATCTTGGCGGCGGTGCAGGGTGCGCTGTGGCGGAGCGTAGCCGGCGGCCAATAGGTTCCGGTGATGCGCGCGGGATTTCCGTGGTGGCGCTCTGTGAGCTTGAGTGCGGAGGAAGAAAGGAAGAGGAATGGGGGAAGTGAGCCGTTGGTGTTAGGGTTACCCCTACGACCATATTTATAATGGTTCATGTGGATAAGTTTGGTTCCACGAGCGGGAGCCGGGGATTGCGGAGTAACGGCTATCTGTTTGAGTTTTGCGAAATACGCTTTAAGTGTTGAACGTGATATCTGGGCAGAGATAAGAAGGAGATATTCTTCATAATATCAAGATCAATTATCGAGTAAAGTGCAGGATCTTGACACTTTTATCAGGGCTTAGACCCGGAAAGCTAAGCCGGGTATTTGGAGAGGAGCCGGGTTACCATATGGCCACCATGGAGCTGGGCCTAGCTGTTTATCGAAGCGTTGTAACCCAGCCTTCATGCGTTTGGGCATTTGATGTTTTTTCAGGGAATAGCAAGCGCTTCAAGGAAGGATCCGTGAAGCCCAAGCTATTCTGGGGACTACTGATGGAGGGATACTAACCCGGTAGGCCAACTCCAAGGCATAACCCGGCCCAAAGGACGCTGCGCAAGATCCGGCTAAGGGTAAAGAAACTTCTTGAAGGCCCAAGTTTGTAGGCCTCGTAACCCGGATTGTGGGTTACGGTAAAGGAAAGTTAGAGTTCGTATGCGGTGTCCGGGTAGGATTCAGGGTGCGCCTTGGAGAATAAGCCAGGGGGGTATGGGTGCTTTATAAACCGACCCCCAGGTCTAGTTGAGAGAGATCTGAGAACCCTAGTAGTACCGTTTGGTATCGAGCATCCAGTGTATACAAGAGATCGAGTTAATATATTGAGATCGGAGACTCGGCGACTTGATTGCCGGCTACCAGATCGAGTTCCATCATGTTTTCCTCTGAGCTAAACCCTCTCCCAAACGCCTGTGTCGTCTTGCCCCAAGATCAGTTACCCCCGGTAACGTCTGCCGTGATAATCCCACGACACTCCGGAAGAAAAAATCGGCTGATCCAGCCGACGAAAACCTGGAAGTAGGAGATGCTAGCGGAATAAAGCCCGCGGAGAAGAAGACCAAGGAAATCCTTGTTCCACTAATGACAGAACAAGAAGAACATGATCTGTTACAAACGCCAGTGGGACTAAACGAACCCCCTGAGATGCTGGAAGCCAGGAGACGAGCTTTCCAACGGCAGCAGCAACATCTACTCAGATCTCGTGAACACCTCCAAAAAACCCAGGATGACATCAAGCTCATGAAGGAAGAAATCGAGGAGTATGATAAAAAGAATAGATCTGCCTTAAAACCTACAAGGTTACCCGGAATCGTAAGACCGGAAGTACTGCCGCCAAAGGAAAGGTTTCATAACCCATCTTGGCAAAAGCAAGTAAACGGCAAGGATGCCAGAGGTGAACCAATATACAAAACCGCAGCAGAAAACGCGGAAGCAGCGTTCGCCATCCTCAACAATGACATGTACTCCAACGGCGAAAAACTCCAAAGGGTGTATGCTTTCCTAGGAAAAGCATTGCAACAACAACAGCGGGGCCAAGAGCGACCAGGGAAGTTGCATGACAACTCCGCCCTATGCAAAACAGCTACTTGCGCCGCTGGAGCACCTGGACCGGAAGAACCTGGAGATTCAGACAGTTCAAAGGATAAAAAAGCAGACCCGAGAAAAGACAAGAAAAATCCCGACAATAGGGATGAAGCGTCTAGAACCGGATCCCATCCCCCGAAAGGTGGACTCAAACCCCACGATCGGGAAGAAAAATACCGGAATGACGGCAAAGCAATGCCACCTCCGAGACGCCCAGCTGAGATAGCTGGAAGACATGATGTACCTCACAGGCATGAGAGATCTCGGACACCTCCTAAGGATAAAGAAAGGCACAGGAGTAGAACTCCGCCTAATCCAAAAGGGCGTGATCTCGGAAGAAATAGAAACGATCCTGGAAAAGCGCGTCCGCGCAACAATGGAAAAGAAAGGAGTAGATCCCCTTCTGTCCATTCAGCCGGAAGATATTCCGCACACATGGATAGAGCGGAAAAGGATGATCTATACTTTGGACCTAAGTGTTTCACTGATAGGATCCGAAGGATAACCCTGCATTCTGGTTTTGCCAAGGTCGGTCCAACGTACCAGAAATATACCGGCAGTATAAACCCGGATACCTGGCTCTCAGACTACTATACAACCGTCCAGATTAACAATGGGACAGACCTGGAAGCTGTAAAGTTTCTTCCCCTAATGTTACTGGACGGAGCCAGAGATTGGATCAATGGATTGCCATCAAGAACTGTCGACAGCTGGGATGATATGGCTCGAGTATTCACTCAGCATTTTCGGGGAACTTATAAACGCCCGAACAGCATCAACCAGCTGAACCGTTGCACCCAGTTCGAGGATGAACCATACGTGGATTTCATCTCCAGATGGACTGCAATGAAGAATAGTTGTTCTGGAGTATCTGACATACAAGCAATGCATGCTTTCGTCAATGGCCTAAAACCCGGACTTGTACCGTTCATGGTTGGTTCCAAACAGCACAAAGATCTCGGATCTATGCTTACAACCGCCAATGAACACGCTGCAGCCGAAGACGACATCAGAGCAAGAGGAGGCAATATCGATGCACTAATACTGGCCAAGAAAAATCCTCGACCTGACAAAAAAGGAACTTCAGATGCAACACCAAAACCCAAAGAAGTTAACATAGCCTTTGGAAGTGAAAAAGGGAATAGATGGAAAGGACGCAGTTCAGAACCAATCAACTACACTAAAGAAGAGTGGGAGAAGATTAAGTCGGAACCCTGCGTCCACCATTCGCAATTTGGGAAACCCACCCATACGAACGCGCAATGCCGGCTGAATAAGCACATGAAAGGCAGTGTAGGATCCGGAAATAAGGGGAAGAGTTCCAAAAGGAAATTCTCTAAACAAAAGCCAGAAGCTGAGAAAGAAGACAGTGAATCGGACACTGACGAAAACATCCAGGAACAACAGCGGAAAGGCGAACCCAAATTTCCGAGTGTTGATGGAGAGTGCGCCCTAACGTTCTTAGCAACTCCGTCAGCAAAGGTGGCAAAAAGAACGCTTCGAGAAATAAACGCGGTTGTTCCGGCAACCCCGAAATTCTTGAAGTATTCAAACACACCAATCACCTGGGATCAGTCTGATCATCCCGGAAACATCCCTGAACCCGGCACACAAGCTCTTGTTGTAAGCCCTATTGTCCAGAACACTAGGCTAAAAAGAGTGCCGATGGATGGAGGATCCAGCATTAACATAATGTATCTGGATACGCTGAAGCACCTGAAAATCTCCGAGTCCCAGTTCAATTACAGCAACATACGCTTCCATGGCATTGTTCCTGGCAAACAAGCACGATCCCTAGGAGAAATTTCCCTAGATGTCACTTTCGGAGAAAAAGATCACTTCCGTCAGGAAAAAGTATCCTTCGAGGTGGTGCCGTTCGAAAGCGTGTATCACGCAATACTCGGACGTCCAGCTTTTGCCAAATTTATGGCAAGATCATGTTATATCTATAACAAGCTGAAGATGCCAGGGCCCAAAGGAGGAGTAATCACCATAACTGGAGACTTCAAGCTGGCAAACGAGCTGGAAAAAGAAAACGCCCTTTGCGCCCAGAGGGTTATAGCAAAGGAAGAGCTGAAGGAGCTGGCTAAGGAGGTATCGCCGACAGAAATGCCGGCAGGAAAAGAAACTCGGAAGCCAGCAGATAGCTTCAAGGCGTCCGAGAATACAAGACAGGTAATCCTAGATCCCAACGATCTGACAAAATTTGTCGTAGTAGGAACTGGGATGACCGACAAATAGCAAGGCGAGCTCATCAAGTTCCTCCGTGAGAACTGCGATATTTTCGCCTGGTGTCCGGCTGACATGCCAGGCGTACCCAAGGAACTGCTGAGCATCAACTCAAGGTGATTCCAGGCTCCAAACCCGTCAAACAAGGTCTCCGTCGATTTGATGGAAGAAGACGGAAGGCTATTGGCAAGGAAATTATCCGGCTTTTAGTAGCACATTTTATCCAGGAAGTAATCCACACTGAATGGTCTGCAAATTCGGTATTAGTACCGAAGAAAGACACTACTGCTCTTTGAATGTGTATAGATTACACCGGTTTGAACAAATTGTGTCCAAAAGATAGGTTCGCGTTACCGCGAATCGATCAAATAATAGATGCCACCGCAGGCTGTGACCTTTTATGCTTTTTGGATGCTTATTCCGGGTATCACCAAATACGCATGAAAAAGGAAGATCAAATTAAGACTTATTTTATAACCCCATACGGGACGTATTATTACGTAACCATGCCATTTGGCCTGAAGAACGCAGGTGTAACTTACCAGCGTTGCATGCAACGTTGTTTGCATAGTCAGATTGGCAAAAACGTCCATGTTTACGTACACGATATTGCTGTCGTAACCAAGGAAAAAGATACGCTCCTTGAGGATTTGCGAGAAACCTTTGAAAACTTGCACACTTACAAGATGAAGTTAAATCCATCAAAGTGTGTATTCGGGGTTCCCTCAGGAAAACTTCTGGGTTTCTTCGTTTCTCACAGAGGAATAGAAGTTAACCCGGAAAAGATCAAAGCAATATTGAACATCTCCAGACCCACGTGTGTGAAAGATGTCCAAAGATTGACGGGTCTTGCCGCTGCCGTCAACTGATTTATTAGTCGGCTGGAGGATAAAGCCCTACCACTCTACAAGTTGCTGAAAAAATCCGACAAATTCGAGTGGACAGAAGAGGCCGACGCAGCGTTAACCCAGTTAAAGGAAACTTTGATGAAAGCTCCGATTTTGGCATCCCCAAAAGACGAAGAACCTATGTTATTGTACCTCACGGCTACAAACAGGGTTATTAGTGCGGTAATTGTTGTGGAAGAAAACTGGCATATGGCGTATTTTTACATAAGTGAAGTTTTCTCCGAGTCCAAGCAAAGGTACCCACACTATCCAAAACTGGCATATGGCGTATTTTTCGCGTCTAGAAAACTGCACCATTACTTCCAAGGACATTCCATAACAGTGGTATGTAAAGCACCGCTAGGGGATATAATCAACAATGCGGAGGCAACTGGCCGAGTAGCCAAATGGGGTATCGAGCTAGCAGCCTTCGACATTAAGTATCAGCCAAGGACGGCAATAAAATTCCAGGTTTTGGCAGATTTTGTCGCCGACTGGACGGAAGCAATGGAGAAAACACCAATGCCGGAGTCCGAGTACTGGATCATGCACTTTGACGGATCCAAGATGAAGGAGGGCGTTGGAGCTGGTGTAGTCTTAAAATCCCCTAAAGGAGACACAATGGAGTATGTATTACAAATACACTTCAACGCCAGCAATAACGTGGCAGAATACGAAGCGCTGCTTCATGGCTTGCACATTGCAAAAGAAATAGGGGTTAAACGCATTCTGTGCAACGACGACTCGGATTTGGTACAACATCAGCTTAACCAAATCTGGGACGCAAAAAACCCTATAATGGCCAAATACCGGAGAACGGTGGACGAGTTCGCCATTTGTTTTTTCGGATTCGAAGTACGTGGTACGAGCACGCCCTGTAAACTGAAATGGAGGGAGTACTAGTATATTGATAATAATAGTAGCATTGGCCAACTCACTGCATACGCGGCAAGCAGACACGGAGTCAAAAGGCTGGCGCCGGCAAGAGCCTGGGCGAGCTCCAAGCTCTGAGGCACTATATAACGCCTATTGCGAGTCCTAACACGGACTCACCCATGTAAATATCTATTTCCCTGTTTAGAGCGGGCCAGCCCATTACTTGTTGAGAGAATTCCTTATTTGGCCCTGTCTGAAGTTTGTTTTCCTTTTTCGGCCCTGGCAAATTTTTTCTTCCTTTCATGACACACAAAATTTGATTGGTTCCTTATTTGACCCTTTAGTACTATTTAAGCACAAAGATGACACTTTTGCCCCTGTGCAATAGGTGACGAAATGACACTAAAAAATTATAATATACTAGTTGATTATTAACAAAAAGTGATCGGTGAATATATCTATGTACACAGTAATACATCTCTGATACTTTTATACATGCATGCGCGTACATCCATGCTAGTGACTGAGTGGCCGACGTACGTGCTGCAATAATTCATCTACTGATCTCGGATGGATTCTTCACTAGTAAGGTATTAGTGGAAACCATACGTGAAAAAAAAGACGTCGGCCGGCCGCTACGGCGAGCTAGCTTAAGATCGACAGGTGCCGGCGGCCATATGTCTCTGTGCTCTCTTATGAAAAAAATTGTGGTAACTCATTTTAAGTTGATTACGCACGTACATGTGCCAAACTAGTTTTCAGCAAAACCGTACTGCGAGAGAAAATTAATAAATGAGCAATCAAGTAATATTAATCTCCTGCTTCTACTTGTGATAGAAATTTTGGTATAGATAAATAGCATATACATACTTTAGGCCTAGTGGTAGAACATGCGTGGCTCGCTCGATGCATATGTTAATCTGGCCGGACTGGACATGGTCAATTATTTCGGCTACAGGGAGATACTATCACATTCACGCAGCTGATATGATTTTTACTTGCTTCCGTAGCAAGTCACGGACATCCCATAATCAGCGACGTCTGGAGGACCGTACGGAGAGCCAGGATCGAGGCCCCGAGTTCCTCAATGTCCGGCTTCGCGTCCCTAAATCAGCAACAGAATGGCAAATGACTGGTGACTCATCACCTGTTATAACTTTTTTTTCGTGATATTTGGTTACATATTGTAGCAGGGGCAAAAGAGTCATCTTTATGCTTAAATAGTACTAAAGGGTCAAATAATGAACCAATCAAACTTAGTGTGTCATAAAAGGAAGAAAAAATTTGTCAGGGCCAAAAAAGGAAGACAAACTTCAGACAGGGCCAAATAAGGAATTCTCTTTTACTTGTTCCGTCTTAAAGAAAATAAGAAGAAAATATGGGGAAGCCAGGAATCGAAGCTCCTGCAGAACGGAGATACAGGAGCACAACCACCGAACTATCGTGCGTTCATGCACAATACCCGTTTTCGGTATTTTTATTGCTCTTGTTTTTTCTGGTTTTTCATTTTTTTCCCATTTTCTTTTCTATTTTATTATTTCTTTTTAGTTTTATTTTCCTTTATTTGAAAATATTCATTTTTTCATATTTAAAAATCTGATTCACTTTTCTTTTCCGTTTCACTAAACTTTTCTCAAATATGGAACCATTTTAAAATTTAAACTATTTTCAGTTTGAAATCAATTTTAAAAATTAAACCATTTTTCAGTTCAGAACCATTTTGAAAAACCAAAACCATTTTCAAATTTGGAATAATTTTGGTTCACCAAAAATTTTGGTTCACTTTTTTATTTGGTTCATCGGTATTTTTGGTGCACCAAAAAAAAATTTCACTATTATTTTCGGTTCACCAGATTTTTTGGTTCATTATTAGTTCTAGTTCACAGAAAATTTTGGTTCACCCTTTTTTTTGGAGAATCCGCATTTTCTGTTCACCGAAAATTTTGGTTCGCTATTATTTTTTGTTCATAGGTATTTTTTTGGGGGCACCGATGGTTTCACTATTTTTTTTGTTCACCAAAATTTTCGGTTCAAATTTATTTTTTGTTCAAACTAAAAAATGTCAGATTAAAATTTGTTCCAATTTGAGAATTTTTCAGTTGTAACATTTGTTCATGTTTGAAATGTTATATTTTTTAAATCGTTAAAATTTAAAAATTGTACAAAAGTAAAAAATCATTCATATTTTGAAAAATGTTGAAATTTCAAAAATGTTTTTATAATAATAAAATATTCATATTTTTCGAAATATACTCCCTAGTGCGGGCGAGCCGATCTGCGGACATTTCTAGAAATAGTAAAAAATATGTACATAGAAGAAAAAACATGCATGTGCTTGCGAGTATATATTTCTAGAAGTCACATTCGGTAGGTACGAGAGTGGATGAACGTGACTACGTGTGGTACAGCTAGGTCAAATAATCAGCAGTGTATTTTCTCCGTACGTGAGCCACAGAGCTGGTACGTGAGCGAGCTGCGTGCAGCTGGGCCAATTTTCCCGGCCCATTAGCGGGCGAGTTGCGCACATGCCAGCTGCGGGCCAGTCTGTTCCCCGACTCGCTATAAGCGGGGTATAGCCTCCAAGCTTGGTTCCACGCAATGTGCAATGGTGGCCATGAAAAATAATTGGGATGACCCGTTTGCAGAGGCCGAGTCCGGAGAGTACTGCCGGTTTCGTCGGTTTACTAGTGCAGAGCCCAAATAATTGGGCTAGCTAGTAGTGCTCGTAACCTTTTTCTTTGGCCAGCCCTAGCCGTAGGTCGGCATAGTATTTGATAATCCTAGGTCCCCTCGTGAGCCATCCGATCAGCATCTGATGGCCAGAAATCGCTAAAACGTGTTTTTTGCATTTAACCCCTTTAGTTTTTTGGATATATAACCCGCAGTCCACAGCAGCCCCACTTAAGCGAAGGGGTATATCGCGCTGCCCCCGGTCATCTCGATAATTACAGCGAAACTTTCATTACAACAAATTCACTCGTATCGCAACAAAAATTATCGCCCCCGTGTACAAAAAAAAAAGTATTGCAACAAATTGTTCCAAAACAAAATCGAAAATATAAGTAATATTACAAAAGAATAGTTAAACAATGTGTTTATTTCGTTGCAACAAAAAAGTTCAAGCAATTCAACAAAAATCACACCCTATTGCAACAATAAAAAATTGCATCAACTAAAAAGTTGTTAAGCAACAAAATAAATTTTCACCGTTCCAGTTGCAACAAAAATTATCCCCCATTTCAACAAAAAAGCAAAACGATAGCAACAATAAAATCACATGTTTACAACATGTGAAGGAGCGCATAAAAACATATCATTCCAAATGAATTCTAAACACATGTACGCATTTCTTACAAAATCATTCAGAAAAACATTGCAACATCTCGCTTGTGATTTCTCAACAAAATGCGTGCAAATTTGTTACAATTTTTTAAGACGTACGCAACATCCATAAAAATGACGAAACACTTAACGTATACATGGGTACACGTAGTGGGCTCCTGAAAATATAATCTAACTCGAAAATTGTGCTAAAAAGACAAATTGTTGCTAATTGGGCCTAGAGACCGGCCCAACAAGCCTTCCACGCACGGGAACAACAAGGGACCTAGAATTAGCTAGTGTAGGTCCCCCTAAACAAAGCGTTTTCCTTTTTCTTTTCACGTGTAAACGGGCGGGCCACGGCATACAATACAACGCGAAACCAAATCGGCGGACCAAGCCTCTAACGGGATGCATACACGGAACAAAAGCGTCGTGTCAACAGTTTTTCGTTTCACCCGAAGGGCAGCCGACAGGTTCCAGCGCCAACCTAGCGCTAGTCCAATCTAGGGCCGCGCGTTGCCTTGTTTTCGCGCCAAAACATCGGTCTCATCGTGTTTACTTACTAGACGCTGGACCTTGACTTGATCCATCCGTTGCAGCTCCACTGAAGCAACACACACAAGCTATATGTGTCATCGACGGTCGGGGTGTAGACAGAAAAAATGGTCGTCGGGGTCAATGATCAGATCAAGTTAGTAGCCTCAAATTTGCTCCGATTCATAAAACATATCGCTCACTTAATACAAAGTTAATACTAACGTAGCACAAAATAAGCGACACTTTTTATGAATCGGATGGAGTAACTTAAATTCTATACTCCTATATATTAGGCTGCACAAATACTAGATTAGATCTTGCGTCATCAAAAATTTCTTGCCGTCCGCGGGAACGGTGTTTCTTCTTCTTTCGCCGATCATTTTGCGTCGCCCACCGCCGTATGTTGTCCCAAGCGTCTGTGCTCCGAACACGTCCCCAGCTCATTGCCGGCAAATCTTCATCAACAAACCGTGCCAAGGACGCTCTAAGCATCGCCCCAAGAGACGCCTTTACGCGTCGTTGAAGACTGCTCCGTACGCACGTCACCACCACGCCGGCTCGTCTTCGACAACAACGACCAGTACATGCCTCGCCGTCAACAAAGGGCTGCACCATCAATGCACGTAGTCATCGTCGCCGACAACTATCTTCACCAACAACGCCATCACAAATATGACATCGTTGCCATCACCACAATTCTTGGTCTTCGTCAACGCCAACGGGTTTAATTCCCGAAATCTACTACCTCTACAACTCAATCGCCATCGACAACAGCCTCTTCATCTTCGTCCACTACAACCTCGCCGCCTGACTCGCGGTCTAATTTTTATTTGCACAATCTTTTCCTAACTATTTCGTCTACTCCGGCGTCAACACGGACAACTTTGAAAGCAGAAAGCGGCAAACCGACCGTTCACGGAAAACTTCTCTGCTACTCCATCCGACTCAGGCTTGCATGGTTCGTAATGGTTCCTGTCTTCGCACGCCCGGTACTGGAAACACCGACGCGTATCTTCGTCCCCAGCATGCTTCTGAGTCTCGCAAGCTCGGCACGGTGTGTCGCCTACCTCGACTACCTCTAAACACCTCGGCTACCCAGGCAACTTCAACGACGACATCGACCACAACATCATCAACAACGTCGACTACATCACCCCACGGCACAAATCGATCGACCACAACTACAATGCCCACATCTCGGCTACATAGACATCGGCATCAAGGGATATCACCTCGGCTCCCTCTCATGTTCGTGCTATCGGATTATGCACCAGTATGACCGTCCGCAATGTTTCAGCTGTTCGCGTCACTACCGATCCAACTGCGGGGGATGTTAGAGTATATCACGTATAGGTCACATTTGGTAGGTTTAGGATGGTAGTCTGAGTCTACCTCTACTAGGATATTTAGCCCCCAAGTCTTCTCTACTATATAAACCGCCCACCATGGCTCATTGTAATCACTGAGTCATCCAATCTATCAATACAAACAATACTTTTGCATATACTTTTTCCCACAGCCCGACTGGGACTTTGCACATGTAAATGATGACTACGGTCAATTTGCTCCTTTCACTGCTATTATTTTCGCGACCACTATTTATCGCTCTTAGCGATCGCTTGCATCAACTCGCTTGCGGCACTGGATGACATGGGCCTGCCCATTTAATGTTGTAGGATTGCACAAGCTCGCTCCCTCCAATTAATGCTCTGGATTGCACAAGCTCGGTCGCTACACCAGCTCGTCCGTAGTTTTCCTTTTTTTACCTTCTTCATTTCTTTTCAGTTTTAGGGTTGTTAATGTTTATTTTTTTCCTTATTTTTCAGTGGGTGTTACTGTTTCTTTATTTTCATACTTCTTTTTTAATTGTGAACATTTTTTTTGTCTTTTTTTTCTCTTCGTTTTTTAAATGTAAAAAAATAGATCACATGTAAACATTTTTATAAATCTGAACATTTTATATAAAGGAAAATGTGAACCATTTTCACAAAATAATTTGAAAATTATTCTTTTTTAAATGGTTCAAATATTTAATAATGTATGTATTTGGAAAACAATTTACAATGGTTGTGATTTTTTAACCGGCATTTTCAGTATCTTTTCGGTTCACTTTTGTGTACACCCAAATTTACGTTCACTGGCATTTTTAGTTTCTTTTTATATCACTTTTGTGTACACCCAAATTTCAGTTTCTTTTTGGTTCACTTTTGTGTACACCTAAATTTCGGTTCCTTTTCAGTTCACTTTATTTTGGTTCATCAGCATCTTTTGTTCACTTTTATTTTCGGTTCGCATGATTTTTGAGTTTTTCTTTCTATTCACTATCATTTTGGTTCACCGGTATTTCTGCTCACTATTTTTTTTGTTCGCCTGAAGTTTATTTTATTTTCTGTTCCCTATTATTTTCAGTCAGCTAGCATTTTTTCTATTATTTTCGGTTCATTGGAATTTTCTGTTCAATATTATTTTATGTTCACTAGAATTTGAGTTTCTTTTTGTTTACTATTATGTTTGATTCACCATCATTTTACGCTCACTATTGTTTTCTATTCAGCTAATTTTTTATCTATTTTTTATTCACTATTATATTCGGTTCACCGGTATTTCTGGCTCACTATTATTTTCCATTTACCCGAATTTCTTTCCTTTTCCGTTCTCCATTATTTTTGATTCACCGGAATTTTCCGCTCACTATTCTTTTGGTTTACTGGCATTTTCCATTCAATATTATTTTCTGTTCCGAAGAATTTTAGTTTCCTTTCATTCACTACTTTTTTTGGTTCACCGGAATTTTTTGTTCACCTAAATTTTAGGCTCTTTTTTTGTTCACAGTTATTTTTTATTCACTAGTATTTTTCGATCACTATTATTTTCCGTTCACCGCAATTTTAGTTTCTTGTCTGCCTGTCGGCCAAGTTTCGTGCTATTTGGATCTATGGTTTAAAAGCAATTTTCTGATTAGCAAAGAGGACATAATCTATGATATTCTGCCTTGCTGAAATCTTGCCTCTTGTGGTTGTTGTTGTTGGTGGTGTTGGGCAATGATCTGATGTGTGTGTTGTAATATCTAGATGTTCTAGAGAAGACTCTTGATCATACTGAATCTTGCGTGGACCAGTTGGTCCACAACCATGATTTTTTCCTCCTCGTGTTCGGCAGGTTTTCCACGTAAATCCGTGTGTTACTTGTGCATGTGATTGTGTACATTTCCGCTACATATTGTTGTTGTTTGAACCTATCCTTGAATTTCATCCAAGCAGGAGGCTGTTGGAGTTGTGCATCTTCTCCCCTTTCCTCCCAACACTACCTACATACTTTCGAGTAGGGGTATGGAGCCAGGGTACGGGTACAGAGCAGGAAAAATGTATGACAGACGGGTAGAACTAGTAGAGAAATGTCTTTCTATGGAATAGCATCTGTGGCGCACCAAGAAGGCGTGCGCCATAGAAATAAAATTTTGTGGCGCATGGCCCGCAGTGCGCCACAGAAATTTCTAATTCTGTGGCGCATGTCTTCCTGGTGCGCCACAGAAATTTGGTGGGGCCCACACCAATCATTGGTCTGACTGTCAGTACACCTATTTTTATGGCGCAGGCTCCCTGGTGCGCCACAGAATATGGTATTTCTGTGGCTCACAGTGCGCCACAGAATATTGTACAGGTGCGCCACAGAATAGGTGCACTGTGCACATAAAGATGGCAGCCCCCCTCTCTCTCCCCCCACTCATTTCATTCCAATTGGATGTTGCTCACTTGCCTCCCTCTTCTCTCCACTCCAATTTTACACATTTAATTCTCCTTTTTTGGTAGGTGAACCTATTTTTTCGATGTATAATTGTTTGTGAAGTTTCTTGTTGTTGGGGGGGCCTAATTACCTCCATCTATACTCCGGTCCCTCCCTCTCCTCGCTCTTTTCGTGTCTCGGTATCGAATCTACTAGGTGAGTATAGTTGGAGGTGCATGTCTCGTGTGGCCATCGATCGATGTGTGTGGGTGCTTGTCATGCATGTGCAGGTGGACCGATTGTCACGCGCGGGGGCGGTCATGGTGCATGGATGTTTGCCGAAATGTTGATTCACTTCCATTTCGGCAAACTTTTGCACCCCATATGTCCTACTTATAGGAGAGGTCATGCCGAATTTTTCCGGCGACTATGCATGTTGTGGTTCTAATTTTCTGCTCTCTATGTGTCTGTGCAGGCAACCATGGTACTAGAAGGAGCTGCTCACAATTCGGCTTGGATTGTGGGAGAGAGGTTCAAATATGGAGGGTTAACCTCTTTGGTAGCCCGATCTTCACGACTCGACAAAGAACACGAAGAACGAACGATGAACACGATAAACATGATAGGGGAATCGAGGGAAAATCGTGGGAAATTGACGGGAGATAACTAGCAAGAAATGAAGAATCCAAATCTCCCGTCAACTAAGCCGTAACGGCCGCCTACAGAACGATCGATCGAACCGAACTCACCTTTTCAGAAACCACTTCAACACCACGTGCCATGTCCACCACGCCAATAGAACCTCAAGGGTTAGTTGAGATAGATTAGAAAGTCCCTAACTGATTCCCAAGGGGAAAGGATAGGTACTCCGGTGTAGCCTTGATACAATCCTAGATACAAATCATAGGAGTAGCCTTGATACGGTCCTAGGTACAACCGTAGGAGTAGCCTCACAAGAGGGGTACAAGAGCAAAGCTCAAAGTTCTCAATTCATCTCTAAAGCTAGATCTAGCCAACGGAGTCCCTTGTATAGTCTAGGGGGGTAGGTGGGGTGAAAAGGGGGTTTTCCCCTCCTTTGGCACAGCAGCAAGGAAGCTGTCCTGGCCGGCTCTTGAGGCCGGGGTGGGAGGAGCATCCGACCGTCTTCCTCTTCTTGTGCGTCGGCCTGAGGCCGGGGTGGAGTAGAGGGCAGACTGGCCTAGGACCGAGGTGGAGGAGCAGGCAGGCCGGCCTGGGGGCCTGAAATTTCCCCATTTTTTCTTCTGCTTTTAAGTCTCTAAATTGAGAAAGTCTAGTTTTCGCCCGAGGCCGGGATGGATGCTGGGAGCTTCGAGTGGCCTCCGGCCTGGAGTTTGACTGGCCCGGCCTGAGGCCGGGGTGAGGGCCGGCAGGTTCTGTGAGGGGTCTGGCCTGACTGGGGGTTGACGCCGGGTCCCCTGTTTCCTCCCTTTCTCCCTCTTCTCTTCTCCTTTCTCGATGTCGTCTTCTTGGACTTCCTCCATAGCTTCTTGGCCACCATCTTGGGTATGTTCTTGGGAACGCTCTTCAGCATCGTCTTGGCCTCCATGGTAGTATCAAACCTAGGCACGTGTAGGGGTAATCCATGAGGCAGGGCACCATTCACCAAGACACCGAAGGGATATAGAGATAGGGGTGAGTTCACCTTGTCTAGTGTCGATGTCGTGCTTGGTGGAATGGGGTGTGTTGCATCATTCCCCCTGGAAAAGAGTCGTCATCGACTCTTGATCCATCCTTCCGCGTGTGTAACCATGAGAGGGAGAAGGAATGCTGAGGACGAAGATGTCCTTGAAGTTGAGCCGCGTATTGAAGGTCATGCAAAGGTATGATCGTAGTGGGGGTAGTCCAAAGGCGATGACGATCTTGAAATGGTCCTCGTTGGTTGGTTGGTGAAGATCTCGAATGGCGGTGTAGTAGTCTTCGAAGAGGTCAAGAGGTGGTTGTTCAATTGCTTGCGGGAATGGTTGAGTGTAGATGAACTTGACGTATTGGTTGCACGCCACTCCATTGCTTGCATTGTCGGAGTTCATGTACATCTTGACGGTTGGTATATAGTGGGATGTGGGCGGAGAATGCATTTTCATGGATGCGCTTGTCAAAGTCCATGTAGATCTTGACGAGCGGAATGTACTCCTTCCAAATCTTCAAGTCGGTGTTGATGTTCATGCGGTGTGGAGAGCCATGTATGGTGAATAGTCCATGAGGCCTAGCATGTGTGATAGGGTCACCAAATTTCTGCAAAAGAGACAACAAAGACGGATAGAGAGTTGGTAAGTCGCATCTCACTTTTGGTGGCAATCAAGGCTATGCCTCAAGGAACACTCATGATTTTTCCACTCGTTATAGGCTTGTGGCTCTCACTCACGGAATGTTGGATCTCTCTCTCACCACTCATCTCACTAGAAGGTTGAGAGGAAACAATAGAAGGCTCAAAATTCTTGGCACTTGAAGTCTGCGGGTATGTCGAAGTTGTTCCATTGCTTGGATGAGGGGGTAGTGTCATGGCATGTGGCAAAGAAAGCTCTATCATCTTGTTTCTTGGGGTGACCTCAAATGGTGGAATTTTGGGCTTGCGTGGAGGAGGTGGCAGTGTCACGGCTTGTGTCGAAGAAGGCTCGATCATCTCCGTGATGAGGTAGTGTAAGCCATGCCTTGTAGAATCCTCAAGTGGTTGATGACGATGAAGATGATATTCTTTGTGAGAATGGTGACTTGGGCATGGTCTTTTATAGTTTGGAATGAGTTGCTTGGAAGTCAAGCGGGGTTTGTCACAAAGTTCTTCGCTACCTCTATCGAGGATAGCCTTGAGTGATTTTCCATTGACGTCGGCAATAGTTTGAAATAGGTTGCATCGTTGGTCATGTTCATCTTGAGGAGGAGTGGTAAGAACTCGTGTCACCACTAGCGATGGATTCTTGTCCTCATTGCAATAGATGCTTTTTTCATCATCATTCGGCATGTCCAAGGAATTAAGAGAAACTTTGTGCAATGCATAGTATTCGTATTCACTCATGGAGTCACGGTCACCATCATGGTTGGCAATCATCATCATCTTGTGGGAACACTCGAAAGACTTGTGTCCATTTCCACCACATGTGAAGCAAGTATTTGTGCTTGATTTGACTTGAGGAGCATTAGAGGTGGTGGTAGGAGACGCTTGTTTCTTGAATGGTTCCTGAGTGTTGTTGGGAGCATTGGAAGCTCTAGAAGCGCTCTTGATGTTGGTCGGTGTTGTGACTTGTGTCATTAGAGACGAAGAAGAAGGCCTTGGAGAGGTTGGAAAGGGATGAGCCTCTTTCACAAGGTCACATGCATCAAAGTCTTCAGCATAGATTGGTGGAGGTTCATCATAGATTGGTGGAGTTGCATCTTCATGCGCATGGTGATGTCGATCTTGTGGCATTGGATGAATAACTTCGCACCCTTGATGTTGATGTTGCGCTTGGGGCGAGGAAGGATGCTCATGCTCTTGATCATGAAGTCCATAGTCCTTCCTAAAAAGATGTCGCACATGGGTGTTGTGGAACGGTGTTGGTGGTGAAGTGAGTCTCGCCTTGTGTCCTGATGAAGGATTATGATCATGACATCCATGGCGAGGTAGGCCTTGCTCATGCGCTTGATCATGAAGTCCATAGTCCTTCCTCAAAGGATGTCGCACATGGAAGTTGTGGAACGGTGTTGGTGGTGAAGTGCCTCTAGCCTCTTGCCTTGATGAAGTAGTAGTATCATAATGTCCATGGCGAGGCTGACCTTGATCCTTGTCGATGACGGGGTGCGACGAGAAAGTACATTCTTGGTGATGATGAGGTGGAGGCTCCCACTCCTCATGAGGATGATGGCGCTCATGGCCCTTGAACCTTGGAACATTGTGGGGACCCAGCGCACCACTGCATGTGTAGTCCGCAAGTCGTTGACATAATACTTACAAAAGGACTTATCCGTGAATATTACATCCCTCAGAGTAGTACAACAGAATCATAGCAGGTCCAAGCAAAGCTAAAGGATACAAACTTCATTACAAAATCTTGAGAATCTCTTTGATGAATCAAGAAGATCTCATACAAATGAAACATCATAAGAAGCAATTCGAAGTTCCAAGCTGGAGAATAGCTCTAGCTCAGAACCAAATCCACTATGGCTGATGTCAGCCCTAATATATGGCTTGAAACAGCTGAATCCAAGAATGGACTCCACCTACACCTGGATAGCTTCTCCTCCACCAGCATTGTTGATGACAATGATTTACCGACTAAGTAATAGTTCACTCCACCTAGCTTCATGAGGTAGCGATTGCTTCACGGTGACGACTTCCATAGGGCTTCAACTATAAGCAGGGGGTCAAACGGGAAAGAATGAGTAACGAGCATTACTCAGCAAGTTCATGATATATAGTGGGTAGTTCATGCACTAACTACAACTTTAGACTCGAAAGAGTCATAAGCTAATGCAAGGTTTTGTAAAACTTTCTTCAAGAGGTTGCTTTTAATTCTGAAAACTATGCCCGCTAGACCATCACATGAGCTAGAACTTCATGGAGTTGCCTTTCCTGTAGCGTTCGCAGTTCCTTCCCGGAACAGGGGGCAACATGCCACATCCTTTTACACTCTGCAGAGGTGCGTTACTTTACCCATGGGCGACCAAGACCATGTTGCAGAACCAGGCTCGAGATCCTTGATGCTCTTTGTTGGGATACCCCAAGAGAAGGGTGTGATGAGCACAACGGTAGGAGTTTTACCCTTAGTTAAGAACCAGGGTTATCAATCCAGTAGGGGAAAGAGAATCTTCGGAAGGTTGATGCCACTGACGGTGGTGCTGACGCTTCACCGGTGTCAGCAACAACGTGGAACCTGCACACAACACAACCAAAATACTTTGCCCCAACGGTATAGTGAGGTTCTCAATCTCACCGGTCTTGCTGAAAACAAAGATTAGACGTATAGTGTGGAAAACAGTTGAATGCTTGCAGAAAGTAGAGAAAGCAGGAAATTGTTGTGGTTTGATTAACAGTGTGGAAAATGGACCGGGGTTCATAGGTTCACTAGTGGTGTCACTCCATAAAAGATAGCGTGCTGGGTGAACAAATTACAGCTGGGCAATTGACAAAAAAAGGTTGCACCGTAGTGCACATTATAACATGATGATTACTATGATATTTAGTGCGGGCATTACAACAAGATACATAGACCGACATCCATCTGCATCTATGACTAATAATACACCCTCAGGTTATCATCTGAATCCCCTTAGGTATTAAGTTGAAAGCAACAGATAATTGCATTAAATAAAGTGTGTAATGTAAGCAATGATTATGCACCCGGGCACTCTTACCGCTGTTTTCTCCCTAATGGCAACAACACATCCTCCCCCTTCACGTTTCTGTCACTCGAGCAAGGAAACAAGGAGGCATGAACCCACTATCAAGCATAAATACTCCCTCTTGGAGTCACTTGCAACTACTTGGCCAGAGCAACCACTAGCAACGGAAAACATGCAAGATCAAAAATAACATATGCAATAAAGACTATAATCAATTTGGCATAAGGTCAATATTCATCGGATCCCAGGAAACACAGCATATAGAATTACATAAGATCAATCTCGATCATGATAGGCAGCTCACGAGATCTAAACATGGAGGAATATGAGGAGGAGACAACCATCTAGCTACAGCTATGAACCCGTAGTCCAGGGATGAACAACACACGCGTCACTCCGGAGGCAGGCATGGTGATGTAGAAGCTTCCGGTGATAATTTCCTCTCTGGCAGGGTGCCGGAAAACAGCTCCAGAACCCTCCTGATCTAGGGTTGACGGTGACGGCGGCTGCGGAACTTTTTCGGGGATTTTGATCAGGTGCCTAGGGTTTTCCATCGTGGGGGCTTAAATAGGAGAAAGGGAAAAGGCAATGGAGCTCCAGGGGCCCCAAACCCATAGCTGTCGCGGCTAGGGGGGACCCGCGCCAGCCCAAGGTGTGGGCCTCCTATTGCCCCTCTTCGACTCCTCTTCGGTCTTCTGGATGCTTCCGGGGAAAATAGGACTTCCGGGCTTCGAATTTTCCAATTCTGAGAATATTTCCAGAAGAACTTTTTTGAAACTAAAAATAGCATAAAACAGGGAACTGGCTCTAGGCATCTTGTTAACAGGTTAGTCCCGGAAAACATATGAAAATGCTATAAATAAGGGAGAAAACATGTAGCAATTGGCATAATATCATCATGGAGCATCAGAAATTAGGGATACGTTTATGACGTATCAAGCATCCCCAAGCTAGTTCCTACTCGTCCTCGAGTAGGTGAACGATAAAACAATAATTTCTGAGGTGACATGCTACTAACATAGACTTGATCAATCTAAAGTAAAATCATATGCATCCTGAGATCATAAAACTTTAAACACAAGCATGGTAAATAAAACTTAAATAATAAAGCATAGCAATTACTTTGCATCACGAGGAGTAACTCAAATAAAGGATCATGAATAATAATGCAAAGAAAGGTAAACGTTTGTTTCAAGTATAGAGAAAGCATGGCAAAGTGGTATTTCGCTAGTCCTTAAGAGTGGGACAAAACATAAATGCCAGGACACTTTCAAAGTTCAAGAGGAAGACTAGAACAAATAATTTAAGAACAAATGATAGCACATCATGAAGTAATTATTGATATTAATGGGACAAATGCACATAAAAATCAGAATGGAAAAAAATGCTCTCTCAACTATGCATAAAGTTAGGAGATGGAGACTCAACATAAAAGTAAAAGAAAGGCCCTTCGCAGAGGGAAGCAGGGATCAACTCATGTGCTAGAGCTTTTTATTTTATAAATCAGAGGTATTAAAAGTTTGACATTTGTGGTGGAATGTCTGTATTTTAGGAGGGGTGTATGCTAGTGTCAACGAATGGTAAACATACAATATTGTACGTCACAAGCCAACTGGATTCACAAGAGCGGCTCCCATGGTGAAGGACGCAACTGGTGTAGAAGGTCATCCCTCTTTCTCTTTTGTTTACACAATTATGCTTTGACTGATAGGATCAGGGGCAAAAATACTAAAGATAATTTGTTTGTATTATTTTGGGGTTGGGCACCCCGCTGCCAGCTCTTCTATCATTTGGATAAGCGGATGAAGCCACTAGTACATGGTGTAAAATCCAATCAACAAGTGAGATAAAGATTCTCTATTGACGTCCTCATGAGCAAAAACAAGAACACAAAGCAGGAATAATTTTGAAGGTTTTAAAGGTAACACATGAGCAATTTACTTTGGAATGGCAGTTAAATACCACATGTAGGTAGGTATGGTGGACACAATGAGAAAAACTTTGGTTTAAGGGAGTTTGGATGCACGGGTAGAGCTCATACTCAGTACAAGTGGAGGCTAGCAAAAGACTAGGAGCGACAAATCAAGAGAGCGTAAGATCCATAATCATGCATAGGAACATAAGCATCATTAATTAAAACATAAGCAGTATCAAAAGTTCAAAAACTAAGTGGTCATGGAGGCTATTCGTGGCTGGTTTGTAGTCATAAACATGGTGTGAGCATGCGCCAAGTCAACCAAATAAAACATTCGAAAGAGAATACCATGAATCTTTCAAAACATATTAAACACTCTCAGCTATTTGAGGCTAATCATGCTACTCAATAACCATAAGTCTTTAAAACTAAAATAACATTTAGCATGGCATGAAAAAGTTCTAGCCACAGTCTATACAAGCTTGTACTAGTACTGTTATAGATTCTACTTCAAGCAGCAGTTTTACTTCTCCCAACAAGCACCATACAAAACATGCTTTAACAAAAATACTCTTTATGATACAGCAAGAAAACATGAGAGTACTCAAATAATACTACGAAAACTAACAGCTCTGATAAGAGATGCATGCAAAACAGGAGCTAAATAAATGCAGCAGCCAAGCAGAAACTAAGAATACAACGTATTCTCATGAAAAAGCGGAGTGTGTCACTCTCCAATAAAATAATGCTGGGGTCCAACCAAGCTTATTATGAAAGTAAAAAACAAACTGAAAACAAAAGCAAAAGAAAACTGAAAACAAAAATAAAATATGCTCCTAGTAAAGCACATAAGATGCGACCGGATAAAAATATAGTTTCACTAGAAGTGACCTGATTATTTGTTTATGAAGAAGGGGATGCCTTGGGCATCCCCAAGCTTATACGCTTGAGTCTTCTTGGAATTTTTTGGGATGTACCACCGGGGAATCCCCAAGCTTAGGCTTCTCACTCTTCTTGATCACATCATATCATCCTCTTCTCTTGACCCTTGAAAACTTCCTTCACATAAAAATATTCTCACAATCTTCATTAGCAACGTTAGTGCAATTGAAATAATAAACTCACATGATTCAGTTTCAACATAATAATAGCAATTAAAAACACATTAGCTAGTTTCACAACTTCTTTTAAAATTCTTTTTCTTAAAAGAACACCAAAAGAAAGAGATTAGGATGCAAATGCGATAAATGGCAGAAATCTATCAAAACAGAACAGCAGGCAGAGATCAATTTTTTTCGAAAATCTTCTGTTGCTCAAGTAAAAAAGTAGTCAACTAATAAAAGTTGCGTATATAACTCAGGAATAAGCACAAAAAAGTTAAGGTCATTTTGAATGTTCTGTGATTTTTAACGTAATTAACAGTGGACAACAGAAATATGTTTTCTGCGCAGAAATCCGAAATACAGTGTCAACTTTCCACTAGAGGGTTTACTTGGCTCAACAAAAAGTCAAAAGAAAAGATACAACGGGGTTGCTAAGGAAATAGACAACACCCAGGTGCAAATCATACCAAAGAAAACAAAGAAAAACAGAATGAAAACTAAGAAGTAAAATGGGTTGACTCCCGGTAGCGCTTTTCTTTAACGCCTTTCAGCTAGGCATAAAATACCAACTCAAGTATTTTCAAGTGAGGCAATCAAATAAAGGTTTGGAAACTCTTTAATAATGCATAGTATTTTATCCAAGTGGGTTTCAGAGGCTCCCCTCTTAGTATTTTTAGGCTTACTATTTTCATCAAATAGATTCCCAGGAACAATCCAATCAAAATTCTTTTCTTGGGCATCGTGAAGTGCCATTAATTTAAAGGGGATGGGTATTTTATCCTCGTTTTCATTACTAGATTCAGTTTTTTCTAGAGCACCAACAATGTCTACACATGAGCCAAGCATATTAAAACGATCAAAGACTTTTCTAGCTTCTATAGCAACATCTCCAAATTCTTTAAGCATAGTTTCTAGGATGAAGTTTCTTTTCTCAACATCTTCAATGTTGTTCAAGTTGAGGAACATATGTTGTATTATGGGATGAATGTTAATAAACCTAGCTTCTAACATGTGAACTAAAGAAGTTGCAGCAGTCTCATAATTAGGAGCAAGTTCTACAATGGATTTTTTTCTCAAAATTATCATGCTTACTAACATGATCAAAGAATTCTTTAATAGTGTCCTTTCCAAGTATAGAACCACTTCCTACCGACAAATATTTCAAATTAAATTTAGGGAGCAACATGACGAGAAATTAAACTTAATAACAGAAAAGGCAAAAATAACAGCAAGCAAATAAATAACAGCTATAAAGTAAACTTTCTTTTTCATGTTTTCAATATAGAGAATAAAAACAAGACAAAAAAAAACAAGACAATAAACAAAATAAAGAAATTGAGAGTGAGAGACTCCCCTTGCCAGAAGACTTCCTTCTCTCCAGCAACGGCGCCAGAAAAATCCTTGATGCGCTTTGTTGGGATACCCCAAAAGGAGGGTGTGATGAGCACAGCGGTAGGAGTTTTCCCCTTAGTTAAGAACCAGGGTTATTAATCCTGTAGGAGAAAGAGAATCTTCAGAAGGTTGATACCACTAACGGTGGTGCTGGCGCTTCACCGGTGTCAGCAACAACGTGGAACCTGCACATAACACAACCAAAATACTTTGCCCGAACGGTACAGTGAGGTTGTCAATCTCACCGGTCTTGCTGAAAACAAAGATTAGACGTATAGTGTGGAAAACAGTTGAATGCTTGCTGAAAGTAGAGAAAGCGAGAAATTGTTGTGGTTTGATTAACAGTGTGGAAAATGGACCGGGGTTCATAGGTTCACTAGTGGTGTCTCTCCATAAAAGATAGCATGCTGGGTGAATAAATTACAGCTGGGAAATTGACAAATAAAGGTTGCACCGTAGTGCACATTATAACATGATGATTACTATGATGTTTAGTGAGGGCATTACAACAAGATACATAGACTGACATCCATCTGCATCTATGACAAATAATCCACCCTCAGGTTATCATACGAACCCCCTTAGGTATTACTTTGCAAGCAACAGATAATTGCATTACACCCCGGCCACCTCGTAGCCGGCGGCTGTCACCCCTGGTAGCTCTCTAGGATCTCTAGACTGGCCCCACAGACCAACACTAGTCTTTCTTGCGCACTTTTTCCTCACTCATGCGCACCCGGGAAGGACTTCCCGGTCGGTCACCCATCCTCAAATTGCTCTAGGCCAAGCACGCTTAACATTGGAGTTCTTTCAAGATGAGCTTCCGGAAAAGAAGTTGCAACTTGTTGATATGAGTATCCTATTAATCCTATTGAGCCCTGCGCTAGGATCTCACATCCTTCCCCCCTTAGAAGACCGACGCCCTCGTCGGTCAACCTATAGTCCAGGAACTTCCCCTCTTGGCACTCGTCTGTGCGTCCAGTGCCGGCACATGTCCCACATGTCCACCCACTGACCCGCACACGCCCGTGTAACCGCGAGGGTCGGCTCTGATACCAAATGTAACACCCCGGCCACCTCGTAGCCGGCGGCTGTCACCCCTGGTAGCTCTCTAGGATCTCTAGACTGGCCCAACAGACCAACACTAGTCTTTCCTATGCACTTTGTCCTCACTCATGCGCACCCGGGAAAGACTTCCCGGTCGGTCACCTATCCTCAAATTGCTCCAGGCCAAACACGCTTAACACTGGAGTTATTTCAAGATGAGCTTCCGGAAAAGAAGTTGCAACTTGTTGATATGAGTATCCTATTAATCCTAATGAGCCCTGTGCTAGGATCTCACATCAAACAAAGAGTGTAATGTAAGAAATGATTATGCACGCAGTCACTCTCACCGTTGTTTTCTCCCTAATGGCAACATCACATGCTCCCCCTTCACGTTTCTGTCCCTCGAGCAAGGCAACAAGGAGGCATGAACCCACTATCAAGCATAAATACTCCCTCTTGGAGTCACTAGCAACTACTTGGCCAGAGCAACCACTAGCAACGGGACATGCAAGATCACAAATAACGTATGCAATAAAGACTATAATCACTTGGCATAAGGTCAATATTCACTGGATCCCAGCAAACACAACATATGAAATTACACAAGATCAATCTCGATCATGATAGGCAGCTCACGAGATCTAAACATGGAGGAATATGAGGAGGATACAACCATCTAGCTAAAGCTATGAACCCGTAGTCCAGGGATGAACTTCTCACGCATCACTCGGGAGGCAGGCATGGTGATGTAGAAGTCTCCGGTGATGATTTCCTCTCCGGCAGGGTGCCGGAAAACAGCTCCAGAACACTCCTGATCTAGGGTTGACGGTGACGGCGGCTGCGGAACTTTTTCGGAGATTTTGATCAGGTGCCTAGGGTTTTCCATCCGGGGGGCTTAAATAGGCGAATTGGCAAAGGCGGTGGAGCTCCAGGGGCCCCACACCCATAGCTGGCGCGACCAGGGGGCCCGCGCCAGCCCATGGTGTGGGCCCCCTGTTTCCCCTCTTGGACTCCTGTTCGGTCTTCTGGATGCTTCCGGGGAAAATAGGACTTCCGGGCTTCGAATTTTCAAATTCCGAGAATATTTCCAGAACAACTTTTCTAAAACTAAAAACAGCAGAAAACAGGGAACTGGAGGGAATATGCCCGAGAGGCAATAATAAAATGGTTATTATCTTATTTCTTGTTTATGATGAATGTTTATTTCACATGCTAGAATTGTATTAACCGGAAACGTTGATACATGTGTGTTTAATAAAGAAATAATGGTTCCTAGTAAAGCCTCTCTTTTAACTAGCTCGTTGATTATTAGATGACCAAGGTTTCCTGATCATGAACATTAGATGTTGTTAATAACAGGGTCATGTCATTAGAAGAATGATGTGATGAACATATACCCAAAGTGTATATAGCAATACGATCAATTCATTAAGTTTACATTGTTATATCAAACATACGAAGTAACTTATTCCTTAGACCATGAGATCATGTCAATCACTGATACCGGAAGGGTGCTTTGATGTCATCAAACGTCACACCATAACAGGGTGACTATAAATGTGCCGTTAGGTATTCGGAAAGTATTAGTTGAGGATCATGGATCAAGAGTGCGATTTGTCCATCCAAAATGACGGAGAGATATACTCTGGGCCCTCTTGGTGATATCACATTGACACCGCCTGCAAGGACGTGATATGATCACAAGGATGTTATATCATGGGAACGAGAAAAGAGTACTTGTCGGTAACGAGATTGAAAAAGGTATGGTTGATACCAATAATCGAATCTCGGACAAGTTAAATATCGCGAGACAAAGGGAATAGTTCACGACGTTGTTGGTTCACACGATCACGAGAGTCATCGTTGAATATATAGGAGTCATCACGGATCTCCAGATCCCGCTGTTGATTATTGATGGGAGAGGAGTCTTGATCATATCTATCTTATTCACGAACCGTAGGGTGACACACTTAAGGTTCGATGACGCATTTGAGAGGATACGGAATATCGAAGAATATTTTGAGCAGCACCAAAATTGTTTTGGGGAAAATTGAAATAGTTCAAGGGGTTTTTCATCGAATGGTTGTTAATTGAATTAACAAATGATTCGAGGTTCTATATGCAAAAGTTTGTTAATAGAATTAACAAATGCTGAAATAAAGAAATAAAAATGTTTTATTTATTTATTAAAGAAAAAACTCTTGGATTTTCTAAGTGGAGTTTTAAGGGAAAATGAGTGGATGTGATAGGGGCTTCCACTCACATGAAGAGGGAAGAGGTGGGGGCACCGCTATGGCTGGCCGCACCCCCTCTTGGGCTGCCTCCCCCTCCTCTATAAAAGGAGGGTGAGATCTCCTCTTCTCACACACACTTGCCCACTTCCTTTCCCTCCACCCGCAGCTCCATTCCATGGTCTCCGGCTTGGCGAAGCCCTGACCGTGGGATTCTTCACCACCACCACGTCGTCGTGATGCTGGAGTTCCGAGGGATCCTCTACTTCCGCGCCCCTCTGGATCGAGGGAACGGAGGTCTTCATCAACCGTACGTGTGACCGATCACGGAGGCACTGCCGGATTGCGGTGCACATCTTCTCGCTATCGGGATCGGTGTGAGTACGACTACGCCAACAACGAGATTTGATCTCGTAACGCTTTGTGTCTTCGAGGGTATGTGTTCTTCTTAACCTCTCGTTGCTCGTTGCACTTCGTCTCCTAGATTAGATCTTGGCCTTTTGGGTGTCTCTCGCGTAGGAAATTTTTTGTTTTCTATGCAACGACCCCTTCAGGAACTGGCTCTGGGCATCTTGTTAATAGGTTAGTCCCGGAAAACATATGAAATTGCTATAAATAAGGGAGAAAACATGTAGAAATTGGCATAATATCATCATTGAGCATGAGAAATTAGGGATACGTTTATGACGTATCAATCTTGTCCACTCCCACTTAGGTGTGGGGCCCGGTTGTTGGTCCAAGTCAAATTGTGCTTCTTCGCACAACGCATGCCCACCCATTTCCACCAGCAGGTTGAACCCCTGATTCCACCCCTCACGATGGAGACCTAGGCGCCCCTGGTAGACATTCATAGACCCTAGAGTCCGTGGGACATAAGTTCTCCCACCCATGTGCATGTAGTCCCGCAAGATCTACAGCGTACATCTCTGGCAGCCTGTTGACATGCGAACGAGATAAGATCACAGCTGACTTACTCGCCCCATACAAGACCCATGGTTAACGCGATATTTACAGTGCACAGACTCTGACGGTATTTTTGATTAATTCCTAGGTAATACTTTCCCATGCAGATGGAACCTTCCTTTGACCTATTCATCTTACCATGGCTCCATCCGCCCACCAAACAGAACACTACCACTTGTGTAGTAATTCGAGTAGTCATATTATTATAAAAATAGGATCATGCTTTCTTTTGAGAGTAGGTGATAATACAATAGGGTTTTTGCAAATAGTTCGTTATGAAATACTGCAAAGGATATGAGCAAGTGATGAACTTGCCTGAGATTGAAATAACAACAATGATCCAGGTCTTCGGGGTTCGAGGTGCGCATAGAAAATCCAGACATCTGAAAGATAGCAAAGTAGTCCCGGTAAGGACTACTGAAACACTGGAAAAATGATGTAATGCATAGTAATGAGATGCATCGTGAAATACCCCGGAAAATACCCCAGCTTACAAGTGTAAGCAACGATCGATCTGATACTAAGATCACATAATTTTTAGGTGAGTTATTTCATTAATTATGGTGATGTTGTTATTTCTTATTCTAGACTTATGTGTGTTTCACTTTTTATTTAACAAACAATGGTTATCGTGTTTAGGTAGAAGTTTTGATTACTTGGTTAGGTAACAGAACAACAACACATGGAAAACAACTATTGAAAAGATAACAGACACATTTTATTTTGTGCTCAAATGTGTAGAACTAATGACAAAGAGTTTAATTGAAAATGAGGACTAGCACAGATAACTCTATCATCACATAACTAGCTAATGAATTGTGATGATGGGTTTAGTAGACGAGAAAACATGAGGGTTTTATTAATAAGGAAAATAATGTTGTGGCAGTTATTTCTGGTTAGAATGGAATATTATAGAATTCCATTATACCTTTAGAAACAATTTTATACGTTAAACAAAATGTTTTATGTTTGACATATTTGAATTGGAAACGCTTTTCTCTTTAATTTGATATAACATTTTATGCTTTCTAAAAATATTTGAATAAGTTATTAATTTATTAATTTTAAATGAATTAAATGACTAGGCAAAATATTGCACACATGAAAACTTGGTAAATTGACTATGAAAACATCATAGATGATTTGCATTTTTCATTTGGAGCATTTTGGTATATAACTTGTATTTTTCTGATTTTATGAATTATTTATTATTTTTCTCAATTTTAAATGATTTAATTAAATTAAAGAAAATGTTTAATTTTAAACTTTATCAAACATTTTTAAAAATTTGATAAACATTTATATCATATTTTTCTAAACATTTCCATATTTTTTATATTTTTCTGATAATTATTTCAATAATTATTGAATTAATAATTTTTAATTATTTCTGCCCTATTTAAATTGACAGGTGGGGCCCACCTGTCAGTTTCATTTTAATTAAAAATAAAGCAAAAGAAAAAGTAAAATACTCACGACATCATGATGACATCATGATTGTGTCAACAGCGGAGAGGAATTCTCCAATTCGTTTGCAATCGGCTGAATTAGCTCGAATTGGTACCAACCGATGCTTGCACTAGGTAGATGGGTTCTCGGGGAGTCTACGAGTGGCAGTGGCTTGAACAAATGGTCGCCGGAGCATCACCGGCGGTGAGCTTGCGCGACGGCGGTGACATCGGCTTGGTGACCGTGAGGTACAAGGCACGGAAGTGCGAATCAAGGAAACGAGGATGCTCACTAGAGCAAGGGGAAGGCGATGGAGTGGTCGGTGAGGCAAGGCAAGGTCAGAATCGCCGGCGGCGTGGAAAATCCGCTGGCGGCCGGACTCGAGGAAGATGACCCGATTTCGCTTCTCCCTGGCTTCCCAGCTCCCTTGCAGCCTTGAGGAGGGAGAGGAGGACATGGCGATGACGATGGCATGCTCAGGCGGAGCAGTCGCGGCCGGAGACAACGACGCGGTGGTGGCCAAGGCGGAGCTAGGGTTTTGGTTTTCTCCGGAACTCATAGAGAGAGAGAGGAAGATATGTGAGGAGGGAGTAGGAGAGCAAGTTGGACGGCTTCTCCTCCTTCTTATCCGCGAGGAAGGGCGGACGCGAGGAGGTGGCAGCGAAGGGAAGGACAGCGCAACGAGTTGCTCTGCCTTCTGTCTCAAGGTTGAAGAAGAAAAAGAAATGGCATCTTCCAATAACCCCCTGAGATTTCTGTAAATTGCATTCTAGTCCTTCTGTCTAAAAACAGAGAAGAAACTCTTGTTTTCAGGGCCTTATTACAAAGATAAAAATTATTAAAAATCAATTATGAATCCCTCATCAAATTTCCAAGCTCACTGATGGTGCAGATCGTGCACTCGTTGGGAGACCCCAAGAGGAGGGTGTGATGAGCACAACGGTAGGAGTTTTCCCCTTAGTTAAGAACCAAGGTTATCAATCCAGTAGGTGAAAGAGAACCTTCAGAAGGTTGATGCTACTGACGGTGGTGATGGCGCTTCACCGGTGTTAGCAACAATGTGGAACCTGCACACAACACAACCAAAATATTTTGTCTCAACGGTACAGTGAAGTTGTCAATCTCACCGGTCTTGCTGAAAACAAAGATTAGACGTATAGTGTGGAAAATGGTGTATGCTTGCAGTAAGTAAAGAAAACGGGAAATAGCAGTGGTTTGTTAAAAAGTGTGGGAAGATGGACCGGGGTTCATTGGTTCACTAGTGGTGTGTCTCCATAAAAGATAGCATGCTGGGTGAACAAATTACAGCTTGGCAATTGACAAATAGAGGTTGCACCGTAGTGCACATTATAACATGATGACTACTATGATATTTAGTGCAGGCATTACAACAAAATACATAGACCAAAATCCATCCGCATCTATGACTAATAATCCACCCTCAGGTTATCATCCGAACCCCCTTAGGTATTAAGTTGCTAGCAACAGATAACTGCATTAAACAATGTGTGTAAAGTAAGCAATGATCATACACGCGGGCACTCACACCGATGTTTTCTCCCTAGTGGCAACAACACATCCTCTCCCGTCACGTTTCTATCACTCGAGCACAGGCGAAAAGGAAGCATGAACCCACTATCCAGCATAAATACTCCCTCCTCGAGTCACTAGCAACTATTTGGCCAGAGAAACCACTAGCAACGGAAAGCATGCAAGATCACAAATAACATATGCAATAAAGACTATAATCAACTTGGAATAAGTTCAATAGTCATCGGATCACATCAAACACAACATATAGAATTACATAAGATCAATCTCGATCATGATAGGCAGCTCACGAGATCTTAACATGGAGGCATATGAGGAGAATACAACCATCTAGCTACAGCTATGAACCCGTAGTCCAAGGATGAACTACTCACGCGTCACTCCGGAGGCAGGCATGGTGATGTAGAAGCCTCTGGTGATGATTTCCTCTCAGGCAGGGTGCCGGAGACAGCTTCAGAACCCCCTTGATCTAGGGTTGACGGTGACGGCGGTTGCGGAACTTTTCGGGGATTTTTTTATCAGGTCTTTAGGGTTTTCCATCCGGGGAGATTAAATAGGTGAAAGGGCAAAGGCGGTGGAGGTCTGGGAGCCCCACACCCATAGCTGGCGCAGCCAGGGGCGCGCCACCCTATGGTGAGGGGCGCCTGGTGCCCGTCTTCGACTCTGCTTCGGCCTTCTGGATGCTTCCGGGGAAAATAGGCACTTTGGGCTTTGTGGGGGTCCCATTCCGAGAATGTTTCCAGAACAACTTTTCTGAAACCAAAACAGCAGAAAACAGGGAACTGGCACTTGGCATCTTGTTAATAGGTTAGTCCCAGAAAACGTATAAAAATGCTATAAATAAGGGAGAAAACATGTAGCAATTGTCATAATATGATCATGGAGCATCAGAAATTATAGATACGTTGGAGACGTATCAAGCATCCCCAAGCTTAGTTCCTACTCGTCCTCGAGTAGGTAAACGATAAAACACAATAATTTCTGAGGTGACATGCTACTAACATAAACTTGATCAATCTAATGTAAAAGCATATGCACGCTGAGATCATAGAACTTCAAACACAAACATGATAATAGAACTTTAATAATATAGCATAGCAATTACTTTGCCTCATTAATAGTATCTCAAATAAAGGATCATGAATAATAATGCAAAGAAAGGTAAACGTTTGTTTCAGGTATAGAGAAAGCATGGCAGAGTGGTATTTCGCTAGTCCTTAAGAGTGGGACAAAACATAAATGCCAGGACACCTTCAAAGTTCATGAGGAAGACTAGAGAAAATAATTTAAGAACAAATAATATCACATCATGAAGTAATTATTTATGTTTATGGGACAAAAGCACATATAACTCAGAATGGCAAAAATGCTCTCACAACTGTGCATAAAGTTAGAAGATGGAGACTCAACATAAAAGTAGAAGAAAGGCCCTTCGTGGAGGAAGCAGGGATCACTCATGTGCTAGAGATTTTTATTATTTTAATCAGAGGTATTAAAAGTTTGACTCTCCTCCCATCCATCTTTCACAAACCATGGCTAAAATAATCCTCGGGTGCCCGCCAACAATAACATACCGTGAAGGAGTGTTTATATTTTAGGAGAGGTGTATGTTAAGGTCAACGAATGGTAAAAAGACAATACCGTACGTCACAAGCCAACTGGATTCACAAGAGCGGCTCCCATATGAAGGACGCATCTGGGTAGAAGGTCATCCCTCTTTCTCTTTTTTTTACACAATAAAGCTTTGACTAATAAATCAGGGGCAAAGTTAGTGAAGAGAATTTGTTTGTATTAAATTGGGGTTGGGCACCCCGCTGCCAGCTCTTCTATCATTTCGATAAGAGGATGAAGCCACTAGTCCAGGGTGTGAAATCCAATCAACGAGTGAGATAAAGATTCTCTATTGACGTCCTCATGAGCAAAAACAAGAACACAAAACAGGAGCAATTTTGAAAGTTTTAAAGGTAACACATGAGCAATTTACTTGGAGTGGCAGTGAAATACCACATGTATGTAGGTATGGTGTACAAAACGGGAAAATCTTTGGTTTAAGGTAGTTTGGATGCACGAGTAGAGCTCATACTCAGTACAGGTGGAGGCTAGCAAAAGACTGGGAGCGACAAATCAAGAGAGCATAAGAGCCATAATCTTGCATAGCGACATAAGCATAATCAATTAAAGCATAAGCAGTATCACAAGTTCAAAAACTAAGTGGTCATGGAGTCTATTCGTGACTGTTTAATAGTCATAAACATGGTGTGAGCATGCACCAAGTGAACCAAATAAAACATTCAAAAGAGAATACCATATATTGATGCTTTACTATTACAAGAACAACTCGTGAATCTTTCAAGACATGTTAAACACTCTCAGCTATTTGAGGCTATTCATGCTACTCAATAACCACAAGGCTTTAAAACTAAAATGACATTTAGCATGGTATGAAAAGTTCTAGCCACAGTCTATACAAGCTTCTACTAGCACTGTTATAAATTCTACTTCACGCCGCAGTTTTCTTCTCCCAACAAGCACCATACAAGAAATGCTTTTAAAAAATACTCTTTAAGATACAGCAAGAAAACATGAGAGTACTAAAATAACGATACTAAAACTAACATCTCTGATAAGAGATACATGCAAAACAGGAGCTAAATAAATGCAGCATCCATACAAGATTAAGAATACAAAGTATTCTCATGAAAAAGCGGAGCGTGTCACTCTCCAATAAAAGGAATGCCGGGGTGCAACCTAGCTTATTGTAAAAAAAAAACTAAAAGCAAAAATAAAAGACGCTCCAAGTAAAGCACATAAGATGTGACCGAACAAAAATATAGTTTCACTAGAAGTGACATGATAATTTGTTGATGAAGATGGGGATGCCTTGGGCATACCCAAGCTTAGACAATTGAGTCTTCTTATAATTTGCTGGGATGTACCACCGGGGAATCCCCAAGCTTAAGCTCTTCACTCTTCCTGATCACATCATATCATCCTCTTCTCTTGACCCTTGAAAACTTCCTTCACGCCAAAATTCTCACAATCCTCATTAGCAACGTTAGTGCAATCGAAATAATAAATTCACATGGTTCAGTTTCAAAACAAGTCTAACACTCAAAAACACATTATATACTTTCACAACTTCGTTTAAAACTCTTTTTCTCAAAAGAACACCAAAATAAAGAGATTGAGATGCAAATGCAATAAATGGCAGAAATCTGTCAGAATAGAACAACAGGTAAAGATCGATTTTTTCGAAAATCTTCTGTTGCTCAAATAAAAAAGTGGTGATTTAAGAAACGTTGCGTATATATCTCAGGATTACGCACAAAAAATCTCAGGTCATTTTGAATGTTTTGTGGTTTTGTACGTAATTAACAGTGGACAGCAGAAATCTGTTTCCTGCACAGAAATCCGAAATATAGTCTCAACTTTCCACTAGATGCTTTACTTGGCTCAAGAAAAACTCAAACGAAAAGATACAGCGGTGTTGCTAAGTAAATAGAAAACACCCAGGTGCAAAGAAAACAAAATAAAACATAGAAAAACTGAATCAAAACAGCGAAATAAAACGGGTTGTCTCCCGGTAGCGCTTTTCTTTAACGCCTTTCAGCTAGGCATAAAAAGCAACTCAAGTATTTTCAGGTGAAGAAGCATCAACATTATAATTTTCTCTAATAATAGAGTCAAAAGTTAGCTTCATCTTCTTTCTAGGAAAGTGTTCCAAACCTTTCTTGAGGGGGAATTTATATTTAATACTCCCCTCTTTCATATCAATAATAGCACCAACAGTTCTAAGAAAAGGTCTTCCCAAAATAATAGGACAAGAAGCATTGCATTCAATGTCCATAACAACAAAATCAACAGGTACAAGGTTATTGTTAACCATAATAAGAATATCATCAATTCTACCAATAGGTTTCTTCTTAGCATTATCAGCAAGATGAACATCCAAATAACAGTGTTCCAACGGTGGTAGATCAAGCATATCATAAAGCTTTTGAGGAATAAAAGAGATACTAGCACCAAGATCACACAAAGCATTGCAATAAAAATCATTTACTTTTACCTTAATGGTAGGCTTCCAACCATCATCTAATTTCCTAGGGATATATGTTTCAAGTTTTAGCTTTTTTTTTTGAAACATAAGTTTTAGCTTTTCATCCCTAACTTTAGTAAAGGCCATATTCATGGCACTAGCATTGGGGCTTCTAGCAAGCTTTTGTAGGAACATAATAACTTCAGAGATGTTGCAATCATCAAAATCAAAATTATTATCGTCAAAAGTAACGGGACCATTATCTCCTATATCTCTAAAAAAAATTAGCACTTTTATTAGAAGCAGTTTCAGCAATTTGAGACAATTTAGCACGTTTCACCGAAGGAGTGGAGACTTTGTTAACACCAACTACTTTACCATTGATACTAGGAGGTTTACTAGCACTTGGAGCTTCAGTTTTACTAGTGGTGGTAATAGTGTAAACTCTAGCAATATTATTCTTTCTAGCTAATTCATCTTCTCTTTCCCACCTAGCATGTAATTCAGCCATCAACCTAACATTATCATCAATCTGAATTTGAATGGCATTCAAAGTTTTACTTTGTTTAACTTCTTGTGGCAAAACCTTCAGTTTTGGGAAATCAACATCAATAGCTAGGATATCACCTTTAGAGGCAAGAACATCTATTTTACCAAGCATTTCCTCAACAGATTTATTAAAAACAGTTTGTGTGATAATAAATTCTCTAAGCATGTTTTCAAGCTCAGAGGTAGAGCTTTTATTATTTTTGTAGGAATTTCCATAAGAATTACCATAACCATTATTAGGAGGATAGGGCTTATAATTGTTTCCACCAAAATTATTTCTATAAGCATTGTTGTTAAAATTATTATTTCTAATAAAGTTCACATCAACATGCTCTTCTTGAGCAACCAAAGAAGCTAAAGGGACATTATTAGGATCAACTTGAGCTTTACCATTAACAAGCATAGACATAATAGCATCAAGCCTTTCACTCAAAGAGGAGGTTTCCTCAACATAATTTACCTTCTTACCTTGTGGAGCTCTCACGGTGTGCCACTCTAAATAATTTATCATCATATCATCAAGAAGCTTTGTTGCATTGCCCAAAGTGATGGACATAAAGTTACCTCCTGCAGCTGAATCCAATAGCTTCCTTGAGGAGAAATTCAACCCTGCATAAAAAGTTTGTATAATCATCCAAGTAGTCAGTCCATGAGTGGGACAATTCATTACCATAGTTTGCATTCTTTCCCAAGCTTTAGCAACATGTTCATTATCAAGTTGTTTAAAATTCATTATGTCACTTCTCATAGATATAATCTTAGCAGGAGGATAATATTTTCCAATGAAAGCATCTTTACACTTAGTCCATGAATCAATACTATTTCTAGGCAAAGGTAACAACCATTCTTTAGCTCCTCCCCTCAAAGAGAAAGGAAATAATTTAAGTTTAATAATATCTCCATCCACATATTTATATTTTTGCATCTCACATAGTTCAACAAAATTATTAAGGTGGGCAGCAGCATCATCAGTACTAATATCATAAAATTGTTCTTTCATAACAAGATTTAATAAAGCAGGTTTAATCTCATAGAAAGCAGCAGTAGGAGCAGGTGGAGAAATAGATGTACAAATAAAATCATGGTTGTTTGTGCTAGTGAAGTCACACAACTTAGTATTCTCAGAGGAACTCATTTTAGCAAAATAACAGCAAGCAAATAAATAACAACTATAAAGTAAACTATTTTTTTGTGTTTTTAATATAGAGAAGAAAAACAAGACAATCAACAAAATAAAGAGGTTGAGAGTGAGAGACTTCCCTTGCCATAAGCCTTCTTCCTCCCCGGCAACGGCGTCAGAAAAATTCCTTGATGGTGCAGATCGTGCACTCGTTGGGAGACCCCAAGAGGAGGGTGTGATAAGCACAGCGGTAGGAGTTTTTCCCTTAGTTAATAACCAAGGTTATCAATCCAGTAGGAGAAAGAGGACCTTCAAAAGGTTGATGCCACTGACGGTGGTGATGGCGCTTCACCAGTGTCAGCAACAATGTGGAACCTGCACACAACACAACCAAAATATTTTGTCCCAACAGTGCAGTGAGGTTGTCAATCTCACCGGTCTTGCTGAAAACAAAGATTAGCCGTATAGTGTGAAAAATGGTGTATGCTTGCAGTAGGTAAAGAAAACAGGAAATAGCAGTGGTTTGTTTAAAAGTGTGGGAAAATGGACTGGGGTTCATTGGTTCACTAGTGGTGTCTCTCCATAAAAGATAGCATGTTGTGTGAACAAATTACAGCTGGGCAATTGACAAATAGAGGTTGCACCGTAGTGCACATTATAACATGATGACTACAATGATATTTAGTGCGGGCATTACAAGAAAATACATAAACCTAAATCCATCCGCATCTATGACTAATAATTCACCCTCAGGTTATCATCTGAACCCCCTTAGGTATTAAGTTGCAAGCAACAGATAACTGCATTAAAAAATGTGTGTAAAGTAAGCAATGATCGTACACGGGGCACTCACACCGCTATTTTCTCCCTAGTAGAAGCAACACATCCTCCCCCGTCAAGTTTCTGTCACTCGAGCACGGGCGAAAAGGAGGCATGAACCCACTATCTAGCATAAATACTCCCTCTTGGAGTCACTAGCAACTATTTGGCCAGAGCAACCACTAGCAATGGAAAGCATGCAAGATCACAAATAACATATGCAATAAAGACTATAATCAACTTGGCTTAAGTTCAATATTCATCGGATCCCAGCAAACACAACATATAGAATTACATCAGATCAATCTCGATCATGATAGGCAGCTCACGAGATCTTAACATGGAGGTATATGAGTTGAAGACAACCATCTAGCTACAGCTGTGAACCCGTAGTCTAAGGATGAACTACTCATGCATCACTCCGGAGGCAGGGATGGTGATGTAGAAGCCTCCGGTGATGATTTCCTCTCCTGCAGGGTGCCGGAGACAGCTTCAGAACCCCCTCCCCCCCGATCTAGGGTTGACGGTGACGGTGGCTGCGGAACTTTTCGGGCATTTTTTATCAGGTCTTTAGGGCTTTCCATCCGGGGGATTAAATAGGCGAATGGGAAAAGGCGGTGGAGGCCTGGGGGGCCCACACCCATAGCTGGCACGGCCAGGGGGCACGCCACCCTATGGTGTGGGCCCCCTGGTGCCCGGCTTCGACTCTCCTTCGGTCTTATGGATGCTTCCGGGGAAAATAGGCACTTCGGGCTTTGTGGGGTCCAATTCCGAGAATGTTTCCAGAACAACTTTTTTGAAACCAAAAATAGCAGAAAACATGGAACTGGCACTTGGCATCTTATTAATAGGTTAGTTCCAGAAAATGTATAAAAATGCTATAAATAAGGGAGAAAACATGTAGCAATTTTCATAATATGATCATGGAGCATCAAAAATTATAGATACGTTGGAGACGTATCACTCACCATGTTTTCCTTTTTCAATTTTGAGCAATATTTAAATTTTATACTTAGGGTGCTCCATTGATGGGTTTTTGTTATTTTCACTCCATTTCAACTTCAATTGAATTTTAATCTTCTTTCATACATGCTATCATATGAATATGACATAAAAAAAATCATGTTTTTTCAATAATGGTGAATAATTTTAGTTATTAGTATTTTGGAAAATCATTTGGTAAAACTACTTAGTAATGTTTCTATGCACTTTCATGAAAATCACTCAATAGGATATTTTATCCCTTTTCAAACCAAATGATTTTAATAGGTGAAGGAACTTGTTTTTCTTTTATGCAACTTTGTTATTCTCACAAATTAAACTCTTACTAATTTGGGTTGACATTTTACTTGGGTGTGTGTAAGCCATGTTTGTTATTTTTTAGTACCTGATTATGTGGAAAACATGAGTGGCTTAGGCTCACATTGATTTATAATATCCATAGAATTTTTTTTTTCCAACCTTGTTTATAAGTATGGATATAATCCGGTGGTGTTTTCAGAACATGTAATCATTTACATGTTGGTGTATGGATGTATTCTTGTGATTAACCATTTGTTTTATGGATAAGAAGGATATGAAAAACAAGGTATTAAGCTTGTTACCATTAACCTCCACATATCACAGACATGTGGATGCTAGGGCTTGTTATTATTTCATACTGGATACTTGTTTCCATTTAAGATATTATTATGAGTTCCTCATCTCTGATGAGTTTTAGAATGCATAGAGGTTCTAGGTTTTCTATATTACCAAATGGTACCTTGGATACTTGCTTATGCTCCCTTACTGAGGCACTGTTGCTCCTTGTTGACTTCTGTTGCTTAATGTTCTTGTCTCTAGTTGCCACTTGTCTTCAGATACTTCCTTTCTCACTTGTAAGTAAGATCAGCTCTTGGATTCCATTTTCATCTGTCTCACCCTTGTGGCGAAGACAACCAATTTACTCCAAGCAAAGATTTTACTTAGATTATTATATTATGGTTTATTGTTTCCTCGGTGTTATTCTTTCTCTTGGTTGATTGTAAAAGGAATGTAGATGTAATTTCTGACATCAATTTTCCCTAGGTATATAAGAAGAATTTGTTAACAAGGTAGCTATTCTTGCCTCCAAATTACTACTCGTATACAATAGGCTAAGATCTACCATGTAATTCAATATTTTGTTTGTTTATGTATGAAAATCAATTGTTTGAGTATACAAAAGTGTTTTGTTAACAAGGTATACAGCTTGTTACCAAACTACTTCTCTATAACACTAACATTTGTAATATCACACTATTTCAGGAGGAATTGATAAGATCAGATTAAGATATAAGAGTTTCCAAATACTCTTATGATAGATTGGAATAACACTTCTAGAACACTCTAAATAATCTTCTTGAAGATCTTCCTATGGTAGTTCCTCCTTTCTCGTGGTTTCTTCTCTTGCAGAATGATTCAGAGAAGATTTGGAAACAAGATATAGCGGTCTAGCCAAAATAACAAGATCTAGATTAAGAGTTATTTCATGCTTTTATTATCCTTCCATATACTTCTTATTTCATTTCCCAAAAGATATGTACATATTTCATTACGATTGGTTTTACTTAGCTATCTGTCAAGACATCGTAGTAGTTTTCATAGACGGGGGTGCCATGAGACTACGGTAGAGACGTGGGGTAACGGGATAGCGTAGTAACACAGAACACGGGATTTTACCCAGGTTCGGTACGTCGCGACAGTACGGCGTACCTACTCCTGCACTTCTCACTAATTGGGACTAAAGCCCGTTTATCAGGGTTACAATGTGAGGGTGTAGATCTAGCTTCTCGGCGAGGATGAGCTTCTCGGCGAGTTGCGTAGAGTTTGAACTTGTGTCTAACTTAACTTGTTTTATCTATCTCCCGTCCGGCTTTATATAATAGCCGGATTAGGGCTTACAGAATAAGAAACCTAGAAGACTACGTTTAACTTGTAACTTGGAAAGCAAGGAATCCGTCTTCTCCTCCAAGCCAGATCACGCGGGCCGTGATCCGGGTTCTTCTAGAATCCGGCTTCTGCGCGTCGGACTACTGGGCCGCCCAATGGACCTAAGCCCATTACCATGTAGGCCACCCTGGTAGTCCGGCTCTTTGTCTACCATCTTCTATACCCCTATTCAGTATATATCCGACAGTAGCCCCCAGGAAGGATCAAAACTCTGATTATCCGTCTTTCGTCAAATGCATTTTGTCCGGGAAATCTTGATTCAGCAGTCTTGATTCTTTCTACTTTCCTTTTGAAGGAGATGGTAACATAAAACTCGGAACTATGAAAGTCCGGCTTTTCTTCTCGCGATCCTTCGCGGAAAAGGAACTCATAACGTCAGCGTCTTAAACATGCTGACGCAAGCGCCACTTGGTTCCACGCGGGAAACCCCTCAGCGTATCTCTGACAGATTCTCACGGGAAACGAGGAGATAGCCATCATTCCCCTGCCGTTTTATTTCCCGTAGTTTCTGGCGAGCGACACGCGTCGAGCATCCAACGGTCGAAAGAGCCGTTGGCACGTATCTAAACGGGTTTCTGGCTATAAATAGCCATCATCGTCCTCATCGGAAACTTTCCTCACTCCCTTACTGCCCACGCCATTGACGCGAACGCGAGCTCGAGAGCAGTTCCTTGTCGCAGCGCACGCATCCTTCGCACGCCGTAACGCAACGCGCCACCAAAAGATGGCCTCCTCGCCGTCGTCGCCAACCCGCGCCGCCATCGACGAGCTCATCGGCGACCTGGATCCACAGCCAGGATCGCAAAAGCACACCAGCGGCGAGCCGGAGAAGACCACGGCTTCCGCGGCGGGCGGAGAAAACACTTCCGCCGCCGCGGACATTGCGGGATCGAGCTCCGCAGCACCCCCTCCGTTCGTCCCAACGACGGCGAGTGTCAAGATCCATTCCCGTGGCGATGAGCGCTTTGCCACCGGAGCCAACAACGAAACAGAAATTGTCGGCAATTGGAGTCCGAGTAATACTTCTCTCGTCCTTCTTCGTCGGATGTCAAAGGAGGGATCCATAGTTAAGGGCAAATGGCGAATCTTGAAAGATGAACCCGAGCCTAAGCCAAAAGTCGGAGAATGCGTCATCCTTACCTCTCATGTTGCGAGAGGTATGGGTTTTCCCCCTTCCGCCTTTTTTCTAGACGTCCTTGACTTTTATGGCGTTCAACCACACAATATTTCTCCGAATTCCATCCTCTACTTAGACAGTTTCCAAGCCCTTTTCGAAGGATATCTCGGGATAACACCTGATCTAAATTTCTGGCAATATTGCTTTGAGGTAAAGCATAACATCACAAATGGAATTTCGCCCATTTGCGGAACCGTATCTTTCATCCTCAGAAAATTTAGGGAGGAATGGTATCCAAAAATAGAAATGCCGGAACCTGACCAATCTTGGCTAGGTTCTTTCTTTTATCATCAGGACATTCCATTCCCAGGCAGGGCAACCGGGGTTCCTCCCTTTGTTAATTCTGCCGCTACTCCTCGCGAGAGTTGGACAGCCGCAGTAGGGGAAAATTTGCCAGAAAACCTGATGAAGATAAAGCGGCGCATCGCCAAACTTTCTTCCTCTCAACCTTCTTTGGTTGGGAAGGATACCGTTATGTGCTGGTTTGGACGCCGTATCCAACCTCTCTCTTTTCGTTCCCGACTTCTTTGCGAATACCAAGGGCCAGAAGATAGCATGAGAGGAACAGATAAGGCCTTTACCAAAAAGGATTTTATAGGGCGACTTCACGAACTGGTCGCCGTCAGTAGTCAGATTGAGGAAAGTCTGGCGATTTATCACGTGGAAAATCTGGTCCCTAAGGTATTTATCTTTCCTTGTTTCCACGTTTTTTCTTCAGATTATCTTCTCTCTCCGCTTTTTTAACATATTGTTAACTCCTTCCCAGTTTGATGAACTTGGAGAAAATGATCTTGCTTCCGATGCTGAACTCAACAAATTACATGCCGAGTTTCACAATAATCGGAAGCGCAAAAGGCAATCAGCTACCAAAGAGGAATCTATTCCCAACCTGGACGATATCCGGATAAAAGAAGAACCATTCGACGAACTCGGATATATTCGTCCGGAGGCAAAGAAATTCTTTGTTCCTGCGCCTCTGATTCGCCCTTGGCCACAAAATGGATTAGTTGTTCGCAATGATATCGCATTTTCGCCTCGTCAGGTTATACACGATGGCCTTCATCACGTTGGAATTCTCTTCGCGGAATATGCCAGAGAATTCAACGAGGTCTTGATCGATTTGCGAGAAATGAGCCAGGTAATACTTCTAGCCCCCAAGAATTAAGTTGAAATATGAATTCCTCTTAATGTTTCTTCATATGCCTGTTCAAACTTAAGCATCTGGCTTTCATTTCCATGTTTTAGCATTCCGGAGACGCCATAAACTTGGAAGTTTTTAAGAAGCTTAGTCTCAAGAGCAGAGAAGTAAAAACTCTTCAATCTGTTATTGAGTCTAAAAGCAACGAACTAGCGTCATCTCAGCGGCAACTATCAAAAGCCACCGGTATTTTATTTTGTGCCATTTGTTTTCTCTGGAGAATTCTTCGGAATTGTTTTGTAAACTCAAATTAATTATTGCCCTCCGGCTGCTTTAAACAAAGCCAACAAATTAGCAGAAAACGATGTCCATGTTTCTCAGCTTCGTGAGGAAAACTCAAACCTCCGAAAGGAACTTCTGAAAGCTCAAGAAGACCTAGAAGCCAGTAATCTGGCCCTTGGGATTGCTCAATCCAAGGCTTCTTTACAGGCAGCGGAAGATAATTCTGTTATCAATGATTTGGAAAGTATGCTACTCCCGCGCATGAAAGAAGGCGACGAAATTGACAAGGTTCTTGGTAAGTTAACTTCTTTTTACCAATGTCTTCATGTCTTATTTCTTGTATCTTTCCATGTAACCTTTGCTTTTGTCGAAAAAGCAGGAAATTTTCCAGGAATTTCTCGGACTGAAAAGATCCGGGCCTTTGGGGAAGTGTGGAATTCAATCAGGAATGCAGGAATGCAGCTGATTAATAAATTCCTTCCCACAAGTACTGTACGCTTTTCGGAAGTCTACCGACTTCCGGGTGCCATCACAGAAGTAGCAGAGTCGAAAGAATCCATCCTTCGCTCTGCCGCACGAGGTGGTGCACGCATGGCACTTGGCCTTATGCGTCTACATTACCCTAATGCCAAATCTTGGCGCGTAGCATCCGGTATCCCTCAAGGATATACAGAAGCGCAACGAAATGCGATTTTTGATGAAGTTAAAGGGCACGCTTCCAAGATTGCCTCTATGGTTAACATTTCCATTACTTATCCGGAAGAAGAAGTGCCCGCAGCCCCCGAGAATGATAGCAGTGATGAAGACTCGGATGCTTGAGGGAATACACTCGACCCGAATGATGGATGTGTATAAGAGCATTTTTACAATGCAATTCATATTGTAATGCTTCTATGGCGTTTGTCGAAACAAGAACTCCGCCTTTTGCAATTTCAAGTTTCGTGCAAAGTTTTTCCGGGTTTGACTGTTCCTTTATCTTCTAAGTAATCTGGCAACTGTGTTTTAACTGCTCTAGTGTTTAAAATGGCTCAACTAGCAATATGTATCGTCATGTCGAGTAACTGGGGACGAACCAAACAGTTTTGAAACTCAAAAACATGGATCATGCTAGAAGCATTTTTACTGACTAGTTTCAGTAACCCAACACATACACAATCAGATAAAATTTAGAGAAAACAAGGAACTGTTTTGAAACTTGGGCACGCAGGCACAATCCGAGTTTCCTTTAACCTTTAACAGGCCGAATCATTCAGCTTTTAAACACCGAGCACGCAGGCACAATTCGGGTTAACATTGAGTATTTGTAAGATCATTGGGAAATAGATGAGGCGGAAATATTTTGTACTTATAATGAAATATGAATGACAACATTCCGACAACTTTATTTCATGGTCTCAAAGATGTTTACATAGAAATTGAACTAAGTATAGAAGGGACGTAATTGCTGGATACTCCAAGGCCTCTTTGTCTCTCCTAGTTCATCATCTATTTTTCTCTTTCTTTTGCGATTCGGCTTCTCGGGATCATCCTCCGTATCTCGAATGTCGACAAGATAGTATGATCCATTCTTCATGGCTTTACTGATGACAAATGGTCCTTCCCATACTGGGGCCAATTTGTGTTTCCTTTGCTGCACCAATCTCAACACTAAGTCACCTTCTTTAAAAGAACGATGCCTGATTTTCCGACTATGATAACGTCGTAAACCTTGCTGGTAGATGGCAGATCTTTGAAGCACAAGTTCTCGTTCCTCTTCTAAGAGGTCGACGGCATCCTGTCGTGCTTCTTCGGCATCCGAGTCGTCAAAATTCTGCACTCTTGGGCTATCATGGATCATGTCCGTTGGAAGAATAGCTTCCGCACCATAAACTAGGAAAAACGGGGTTTGCTCAGTTGACCTATTTGGCGTCGTTCGAATACTCCATAACACGGAAGGTAGCTCTTCTACCCACGCTCCAGCTGTTCTATGGAGAGGAGATTCGAGTCTTGGGCGTATTCCTTGCAGGATTGAACTGTTCATTCTTTCAACCTGTCCATTAGATTGCGGGTGTGCCACAGATGCAAGATCTAAGCGGATTCCCGTTTGTTGGCAGTATTTTGCCAACTCCCCAATGGAGAAATTTGTCCCGTTATCAGTTATTATGCTATGTGGGACGCCATACCTCATTACTAAATCAATAATGAAATTTCTGGCAGTTGCGCCATCCAGCTTTTTGATGGGTTTAGCCTCCACCCATTTTGTATACTTATCTACCGCTACGAGTAGATGTGTAAGTCCACCTCTTGCAGTTTTGAACGGTCCCATCATATCTAGCCCCCAGACCGCAAACGGCCATGTGATAGGGATAGTTTTAAGTGCTTGGGCCGGCAAATTGGTCTGCTTGGCGTAATATTGACATCCTTCGCACGTATTCACTATGCGTTCGGCGTCTGACTTGGCTGTTAGCCAGAAAAACCCCGCCCGGAATGCTTTTTTGACTATGCTTTTTGATTGAGCATGATGTCCGCAATCGCCGGCATGGATTTCTTCCAGTATTTATTTTCCTTCTTCTGGTGAAATACACCGTTGAAAGATTCCGGAAGTACTGCGTTTATACAAGTGGTCGTTGATCACCACGTATCCTTTGCACCGACGCTGTATTTGCCTTTGCAAGACTTCGTCTGCTCCTTCCGGGTACTTCTGATTGACTAAGAAGTTTAAGTATGGAATTGTCCAATCCGGTTTAACGAGCATGACCTCGATTGTTTCAGATGCCAGAGGGTAATCAACGTCTCCACCTTTTATGGATGGTTCATGCAAGTGCTGGACGAATACCCCTGGTGGTAAAGTTTTTACTCTTTCTGATCCCATGCGGGCTAACGCATCCGCATTCCAGTTTTCCTCCCTTTTTATGTGAAGGACTTCGAACCCGAAGAAACAGATGGCGAACTCATCCACCGTCCTCCGATATTCGGCAATTATAGGGCTTTTCGCGTCCCAGGTTTGGTTGAGCTGATGCTGTACCAAATCCGAGTCTCCATAGCATAAGATGCGTTTTACCCCTATTTCTTTTGCAATATGCAAGCCATGAAGCAGAGCTTCGTATTCTGCCACGTTATTACTGGCGTTGAAGTGTATTTGTAATACGTACTCCATTGTGTCTCCCTTGGGAGATTTTAGGACTACGCCAGCCCCAGCTCCTTCCTTCATCTTGGATCCGTCAAAGTGCATGATCCAGTACTCGGATTCTGGCATCGGTGTTTTTTCCATTGCTTCTGTCCAGTCGGCGACGAAATCTGCCAAAACTTGGGATTTTATTGCCGTCCTTGGCTGGTACTTAATGTCGAAGGCTGCCAGCTCGATGCCCCATTTAGCAACTCGGCCGGTTGCCTCCGCATTGTTTATAATATCCCCTAGTGGTGCTTTACATACCACTGTTATGGAATGCCCTTGGAAGTAATGGCGCAGTTTTCTGGATGCAAAAAATACGCCATATGCCAGTTTCTGGTAGTGCGGATACCTTTGTTTGGATTCGGAAAAAACTTCGCTTATGTAATATACCGGATGTTGATCTGGTATGCTTTGTTCTTCTTTTGTCCGCTCCACAACGATTACCGCACTAATAACCCGACTTGTAGCCGTAAGGTATAATAACATGGGTTCTTCGTCTTTTGGAGATGCCAAGATGGGAGCGTTCATCAAGGTTTCCTTCAACTGGGCCAACGCTGCATCAGCCTCTTCTGTCCATTCGAACTTGTCGGATTTCTTCGGCGGCTTGTAGAGTGGTAAGGCTTTATCCCCCAGCCGACTGATAAATCTGCTGACGGTTGCAGCGGAACCCGTCAATCTTTGGACATCTTTTACACATGTAGGTTTTGAGATGTTCAAGATTGCCTTGATCTTTTCCGGGTTAACTTCTATTCCTCTGTGGGAAACAATGAAACCCAGAAGTTTTCCTGAGGGAACCCCGAATACGCACTTAGATGGATTCAACTTCATCTTGTAAGTGCGTAAGTTTTCGAAAGTTTCTCGCAAATCCTCAAGGAGTGTATCTTTTTCCTTGGTTACGACGGCAATATCATCCACGTGAACATGAACGTTTCTGCCAATTTGACTATGCAAACAGCGTTGCATGCAACGCTGGTAGGTTGCACCTGCGTTCTTCAGGCCAAAAGGCATGGTTATGTAATAGTACGTCCCATACGGGGTTATAAAAGAAGTCTTGATTTGATCTTCCTTTTTCATGCGTATTTGGTGGTACCCGGAGTATGCATCCAAAAAGCATAAAAGCTCGGAGCCTGCAGTGGCATCTATTATTTGATCGATTCGCGGTAACGCGAACCTATCTTTCGGACACAACTTGTTCAATCCTGTGTAATCTATACACATTCTAAGAGCAGTGGTGTCTTTCTTCGGTACTAGGACCGGATTTGCGGACCAATCAGTATGGATTACTTCCTTGATGAAATCCGCTGCTAAAAGCCGGATAATTTCCTTGCCAATAGCCTTCCGTCTTCTTCCGTCAAAACGACGGAGACCTTGTTTGACGGGTTTTGATCCGGGAATAACCTTGAGTTGGTGCTCAGCAAGTTCCCTGGGTACGCCTGGCATGTCAGCTGGACACCAGGCAAAAATATCCCAGTTCTCACGGAGGAACTTGATGAGCTCGCCTTCCTATTTGTCGGTCATCCCAGTCCCTACGACGACAAATTTTGTCGGATCTTTGGGATCTAGGATTACCTGTCTTGTATTCTCGGACGCCTTGAAACTATCTGTTGGCTTCCGAGTTTCTTTTCCTGCCGGCATTTCTTTCGGCGATACCTCCTTGGCTAATTCCTTCAGTTCCTCCTTTGCTATAACTCTCTGAGCGCAAAGGGCGTTTTCTTTCTCCAACTCATTTGCCAGCTTGAAATCACCGGCTATGGTGATTACTCCTCCTTTGGGTCCTGGCATTTTCAAATTTTTATAGATATAACAGGATCTTGCCATGAATTTGGCGAAAGCTGGACGTCCGAGTATTGCGTGATACACGCTTTCGAACGGCACTACTTCGAAGGATACTTTTTCCTGCCGGAAGTGATCTTTATCTCCAAAGGTGACATCTAGGGAAATTTCTCCTAGGGATCGTGCTTGCCTGCCAGGAACAATGCCATGGAAGCGTATATTGCTGTAGTTGAGCTGAGACTCGGAGATCTTCAAGTGCTTCAGTGTATCCAGGTACATTATATTAATGCTGGATCCTCCGTCCATCAGCAATCTTCTTAGCTTAGTGTTTTGAACAATAGGGCTGACAACAAGAGCTTGTGTGCCGGGTTCAGGGATATTTCCGGGATGATCAGACTGATCCCAGATTATCGGTGTGCTGGAGTACTTCAAGAATTTCGGGGTTGCCGGAACAACCGCGTTTATTTCTCGAAGTGTTCTTTTGGCCACCTTTGCTGACGGGGTTGCTAAGAAAGTTAGCATTGCTTCTCCATCAACTCTCGGAAATTTGGGTTCGCCTTTTCGCTGTTGTTCTTGGATTTTGTCATCAGTGTCCGATTCACTGTCTTCTTTTTCAGCTTCTGGCTTTTGTTTGGCAGGTTTCCTTTTGGAACCCTTCCCTTTATTTCCGGATCCTGCATTGCCTTTCATATGCTTGTTTAGCCGGCATTGCGCGTTTGTGTGGGTTGGTTTCCCAAATTGCGAGTGGTGGACGCAGGGTTCCGACTTAATTCTCTCCCATTCTTCGGGAGTGTAATTGATTGGATCTGGGCTGCGACCTTTCCACTTATTTCCCTTATCTCCTCCAAAGGCTATGTTGACCTCCTTGGGCTTTGTCGTTGACTCTGGAGTTCCTTTTTTGTCAGAACGAGGGGTTTTCTTGGCGAGTATTAGTGACTCAATATTGCCTCCTCTTGCTCTGATATCATCTTCGGCTGCAGCGTGCTCATTAGCGGTTGTAAGCATAGATCCGAGATCTTTGTGCTGTTTAGAACCAACCATGAACGGTACGAGTCCGGGTTTTAGGCCATTGACGAAAGCATGCATTGCTTGTACGTCAGTTACTCCAGAACAACTATTCTTCATTGCAGTCCATCTGGAGATGAAATCCACGTATGGTTCGTCCTCAAATTGGGTGCAACGGTTCAGCTGGTTGATGCTATTTGGGCGTTTGTATGTTCCCCGAAAATGCTGAGTGAATACTCTAGCCATATCATCCCAACTGTCGACAGTTCTTGATGGTAAACCATTGATCCAATCTCTGGCTCCGTCTAGCAACATTAGGGGAAGAAACTTGACAACTTCCAGGTCTGTCCCATTGTTGATTTGGACGGCTGTATAATAATCTGAGAGCCAGGTATCCGGGTTTGTACTGCCGGTATATTTTTGGTAGGTTGGACCAACTTTGGCGAAGCCAGAATGCAGGGTTATCCTTCGGATCCTGTCAGTAAAACACTTAGGACCAAAGTATAGATCATCCTTTTCTGCTCTGTCAACGTGTGCAGAATATCTTCCGGCTGAATGGACAGAAGGGGATCTGCTCCTTTCTTTTCCATTGTTGCGCGGACGCGCTTTTCCGAGGTTATCTCTATCTCTTCCGTGTTCACGTCCTTTAGGCGGAGTTCTGCTTCTATGCCTTTCCTTATCCTTAGGAGGTGTCCGGGATCTTTCACGTCTGTGAGGTATATCATATCTTCCAGCTTTTTCAGCTGGGTTTCTCGGAGGTGGCATTGTTTTGCCGTCATTCCGATGTTTGTCTTCCCGATCGTGTGGTTTATATCCATCTTTCGGGAGATGAGGTCCGATTCTAGACGTTGCGTCCCGGTTGTCTGGGTTTTTCCTGTCTTTTCTCGGATCCTCTTTTTTATCCGAATCTCCGGGTTCTTCCGGTCCAGGTGCTCCAGCAGCGCAAGTAGCTGTTTTGCAGAGAGCGGAATTATCATGCAGCCTCCCTGATCGTTCTTGGCCTCGCTGTTGCTGCTGTAATGCTTTTCCTAGGAAAGCATACACCCCTTGGAGTTTTTCCCCGTTGGAGTACAGATCGTTGTTTAGGATGGCGAACGCTGCTTCCGCGTTTTCCGCTGCGGTTTTGTATATTGGTTCGCCCTTGGCATCTTTGTCGTTTAACTGCTTTTGCCAAGATGGGTTATAGAACCTTTCTTTTGGCGGCAGTTCTTCCGGTTTTGCGATTCCGGGTAACCTAGTAGGTTTTAACGCGGATCTATGCTTTCTCTCGTACTCCTCTATTTCTTCCTTCATGACTTTGATGTCATTATGGGTTTGTTGGAGATGTTGCCGAGATCTAAGCAGATGTTGCTGTTGCCGTTGGAAAGCTTGTATCCTGGCTTCCAGCATCTCTTGGCACTCGTCTGACAAGATGCCATAGAGCCAGTTCCCTGTTTTCTGCCATTTTTAGTTTCAGAAAAGTTGTTCTGGAAATATTCTCGGAATTGGAAAGTTCGAAGCCCTGAAGTCCTATTTTCCCCGGAAGCATCCAGAAGACCGAAGAGGAGACGAAGACGGGCACCAGGGGGCCACACCATAGGGTGACCTGCTGTTCTGTTTTGATAGATTTCTGCCATTTATTGCATTTGAATCTTAATCTCTTTCTTTTGGTGTTCTTTTGAGAAAAACAGTTTTAAAAGAAGTTGTGACAGTAGCTAATGTGTTTTTGAGTGTTAGACTTGTGTTGAAACTGAACCATGTGAATTTATTATTTCGATTGCACTAACATTGCTAATGAAGATTGTGAGAAGTTTGGTGTGAAGGAAGTTTTCAAGGGTCAAGAGAAGAGGATGATATGATGTGATCAAGAAGAGTGAAAAGCCTAAGCTTGGGGATGCCCCCAAGTGCCGGCACTCGTCTGTGCGCCCAGTGCCGGCACATGTCCCACATGTCCACCCACTGACCCGCACACGCCCGTGTAACCACGAGGGTCGGCTCTGATACCAAATGTAACACCCCGGCCACCTCGTAGCCGGTGGCTGTCACCCCTGGTAGCTCTCTAGGATCTCTAGACTGGCCTAACAGACCAACACTAGTCTTTCCTGCGCACTTTGTCCTCACTCATGTGCACCCGGGAAAGACTTCCCGGTCGGTCACCTATCCTCAAATTGCTCCAGGCCAAGCACGCTTAACACTGGAGTTCTTTCAAGATGAGCTTCCGGAAAAGAAGTTGCAACTTGTTGATATGAGTATCCTATGTGCTAGGATCTCACATCAAACAAAGAGTGTAATGTAAGCAATGATTATGCACGCAGTCACTCTCACCGTTGTTTTCTCCCTAATGGCAACATCACAAGCTCCCCCTTCACGTTTCTATCCCTCGAGCAAGGCAACAAGGAGGCATGAACCGACTATCAAGCATAAATACTCCCTCTTGGAGTCACTAGCAACTACTTGGCCAGAGCAACCACTAGCAACGGGACATGCAAGATCACAAATAACGTATGCAATAAAGACTATAATCACTTGGCATAAGGTCAATATTCATCGGATCCCAGCAAACACAACATATGGAATTACATAAGATCAATCTCGATCATGATAGGCAGCTCACGAGATCTAAACATGGAGGAATATGAGGAGGATACAACCATCTAGCTAAAGCTATGAACCCGTAGTCTAGGGATGAACTTCTCACGCATCACTCGGGAGGCAGGCATGGTGATGTAGAAGTCTCCGGTGATGATTTCCTCTCCGGCAGGGTTCCGGAAAACAGCTCCAGAACACTCCTGATCTAGGGTTGACGGTGACGGCGGCTGTGGAACTTTTTCGGAGATTTTGATCAGGTGCCTAGGGTTTTCCATCCGGGGGGCTTAAATAGGCGAATTGGCAAAGGCGGTGGAGCTCCAGGGGCCCCACACCCATAGCTGGCGCGACCAGGGGGCCCGCGCTAGCCCATGGTGTGGGCCCCCTGTTTCCCCTCTTGGACTCCTGTTCGGTCTTCTGGATGCTTCCGGGGAAAATAGGACTTCCGGGCTTCGAATTTTCAAATTCCGAGAATATTTCCAGAACAACTTTTCTAAAACTAAAAACAGCAGAAAACAGGGAACTGAAGGGAATATGCCCGAGAGGCAATAATAAAATGGTTATTATCTTATTTCTTGTTTATGATGAATGTTTATTTCTCACGCTAGAAATAATGGTTCCTAGTAAAGCCTCTCTTTTAACTAGCTCGTTGATTATTAGATGACCAAGGTTTCCTGATCATGAACATTAGATGTTGTTAATAACGGGGTCATGTCATTAGAAGAATGATGTGATGAACATATACCCAAAGTGTATATAGCAATACGATAGTTTACATTGTTATATCAAACATACGAAGTAACTTATTCCTTAGACCATGAGATCATGTCAATCACTGATACCGGAAGGGTGCTTTGATGTCATCAAACGTCACATTATAACAGGGTGACTATAAATGTGCCGTTAGGTATTCGGAAAGTATTAGTTGAGGATCATGCATCAAGAGTGGGATTTGTCCATCCAAAATGACGGAGAGATATACTCTGGGCCCTCTTGGTGATATCACATCGACACCGCCTGCAAGGACGTGATATGATCACAAGGATGTTATATCATGGGAACGAGAAAAGAGTACTTGTCGGTAACGAGATTGAACAAGGTATGGTTGATACCAATAATCGAATCTCGGACAAGTAAAATATCGCGAGACAAAGGGAATAGTTCACGACGTTGTTGGTTCACACGATCACGAGAGTCATCGTTGAATATATAGGAGTCATCACGGATCTCCAAATCCCGCTGTTGATTATTGATCGGAGAGGAGTCTCGATCATATCTATCTTATTCACGAACCGTAGGGTGACACACTTAAGGTTCGATGACGCATTAGAGAGGATACGGAATATCGAAGAATATCTTGAGCAGCACCGAAATTGTTTTGGGGAAAATTGAAATAGTTCAAGGGGTTTTTCATCAAATGGTTGTTAATAGAATTAACAAATGATTCGAGGTTCTATATGCAAAAGTTTGTTAATAGAATTAACAAATGCTGAAATAAAGAAATAAAAATGTTTTATTTATTTATTAAAGAAAAAACTCTTGGATTTTCTAAGTGGAGTTTTAAGGGAAAATGAGTGGATGTGATTGGGGCTTCCACTCACATGAAGAGGGAAGAGGTGGGGGCACCGCCATGGCTGGCCGCACCCCCTCTTGGGCTGCCTCCCCCTCCTCTATAAAAGGAGGGTGAGATCACCTCTTCTCACACACACTTGCCCACTTCCTTTCCCTCCACCCGCTGCTCCATTCCATGGTCTCCGGCTTGGCGAAGCCCTGACCGTGGGATTCTTCACCACCACCACGTCGTGGTGATGCTTGAGTTCCGAGGGATCCTCTACTTCCGCACCCCTCTGGATCGAGGGAACGGAGGTCTTCATCAACCGTACGTGTGACCGATCACGGAGGCACCGCCGGATTGCGGTGCACATCTTCTCGCTACCGGGATCGGTGTGAGTACGACTACGCCAACAACGAGATTTGATCTCGTAAAGCTTTGTGTCTTCGAGGGTATGTGTTCTTCTTAACCTCTCGTTGCTCGTTGCACTTCGTCTCCTAGATTAGATCTTGGCCTTTTGGGTGTCTCTCGCGTAGGAAATTTTTTGTTTTCTATGCAACGACCCCTTCAGGAACTGGCTCTGGGCATCTTGTTAATAGGTTAGTCCCGGAAAACATATGAAATTGCTATAAATAACGGAGAAAACATGTAGCAATTGGCATAATATCATCATGGAGCATGAGAAATTAGGGATACGTTTATGACGTATCAATCCTGTCCACGCCCACTTAGGTGTGGGGCCCGGTTGTTGGTCAAAGCCAAACTGTGCTTCATCGCACAACGCATGCCCACCCATTTCCACCAGCAGGTTGAACCCCTGATTCCACCCCTCACGATGGAGACCTAGGCGCCCCTGGTAGACACTCATAGACCCTAGAGTCCGTGGGACATAAGTTCTCCCACCCATGTGCATGTAGTCCCGCAAGATCTACTGCGTACATCTCTGGCAGCCTGTTGACATGCGAACGAGATAAGATCACAGCTGACTTACTCGCCCCATACAAGACCCATGGTTAACACGATAGTTACAGTGCAGAGACTCTGACGGCATTTTTGATTAATTCCTAGGTACTACTTTCCCATGCAGATGGAACCTTCCTTTGACCTATTCATCTTACCATGGCTCCATCCGCCCACCAAACAGAACACTACCACTTGTGTAGTAATTTGAGTAGTCATATTATTATAAAAATAGGATCATGCTTTCTTTTGAGAGTAGGTGATAATACAATAGGGTTTTTGCAAATAGTTCGTTATGAAATACTGCAAAGGATATGAGCAAGTGACGAACTTGCCTGAGATTGAAATAACAACAATAATCCAGGTCTTCGGGGTTCGAGGTGCGCATAGAAAATCCAGACATCTGAAAGATAGCAAAGTAGTCCCGGTAAGGACTACTGAAACACTGGAAAAATGATGTAATGCATAGTAATGAGATGCATCGTGAAATACCCTGGAAAATACCCCAGCTTACAAGTGTAAGCAACGATCGATCTGATACTAAGATCACATAATTTTTAGGTGAGTTGTTTCATTAATTATGGTGATGTTGTTATTTCTTATTTTAGACTTATGTGTGTTTCACTTTTTATTTAACAAACAATGGTTATCATGTTTAGGTAGAAGTTTTGATTACTTGGTTAGGTAACAGAACAACAACACATGGAAAACAACTATTGAAAAGATAACAGACACATTTTATTTTGTGCTCAAATGCGTAGAACTAATGACAAAGAGTTTAATTGAAAATGAGGACTAGCACAGATAACTCTATCATCACATAACTAGCTAATGAATTGTGATGATAGGTTTAGTAGACGAGAAAACATGAGGGTTTTATTAATAAGGAAAATAATGTTGTGGCAGTTATTTCTGGTTAGAATGGAATATTATAGAATTCCATTATACCTTTAAAAACAATTTTATAAGTTAAACAAAATGTTTTATGTTTGACATATTTGAATTGGAAACGCTTTTCTCTTTAATTTGATATAACATTTTATGCTTTCTAAAAATATTTGAATAAGTTATTAATTTATTAATTTTAAATGAATTAAATAACTAGGCAAAATATTGCACACATGAAAACTTGGTAAATTGACTATGAAAACATCATAGATGATTTTCATTTTTCATTTGAAGCATTTTGGTATATAACTTGTATTTTTCTGATTTTATGAATTATTTATTATTTTTCTCAATTTTAAATGATTCAATTTAATTAACGAAAATGTTTAATATTAAACTTTATCAAACATTTTTAAAAATTTGATAAACATTTATATCATATTTTTCTAAACATTTCCATATTTTATATATTTTTCTGATAATTATTTCAATAGTTATTGAATTAATAATTTTTAATTATTTCTGCCCTATTTAAATTGACAGGTGGGGCCACTTGTCAGTTTTCATTTTAATTAAAAATAAATCAAAAGAAAAAGGAAAATACTCACGACGTCATGATGACATCATGATTGTGTCAACAGCGGAGAGGAATTCTCCAATTCATTTGCAATCGGCTGAATTAGTTCGAATTGGTACCAACCGATGCTTGCACTAGGTAGATGGGTTCCCGGGGAGTCTACGGGTGGCAGCGACCTTAACAAATGGTCGCCGGAGCATCACCGGCGGTGAGCTTGCACGGCGGCGGTGACATCGGCTTGGTGACCGTGAGGTACAAGGCACGGAAGTGCGAATCAAGGAAATGAGTATGCTCACCAGAGCAAGGGGAAGGCGATGGAGTGGTCGGTGAGGCAAGGCAAGGTCAGAATCGCCGGCGGCGTGGAAAATCGGCTGGCGGCCGGACTCGAGGAAGATGACCCGATTTCGCTTCTCCCTGAAATCCCAGCTACCTTGTAGCCTTGAGGAGGGAGAGGAGGACATGGCGATGACGATGGCATGCTCAGGCGGAGCAGTCGCGGCCGGAGACAACGACGCGGTGGTGGCCAAGGCGGAGCTAGGGTTTTGGTTTTCTCCGGAACTGATAGAGAGAGAGAGGAAGAGATGTGAGGAGGGAGTAGGAGAGAAAGTTGGACGGCTTCTCCTCCTTCTTATCCGCGAGGAAGGGCGGACCCGAGGAGGTCGCAGCGAAGGGAAGGACAGCGCAACGAGTTGCTCTGCCTTCTGTCTCAAGGTTGAAGAAGAAAAAGAAATGGCATCTTCCAATAACCCCCTGAGATTTCTGTAAATTGCATTCTAGTCCTTCTGTCTAAAAACAGAGAAGAAACTCTTGTTTTCAGGGCCTTATTGCAAAGATAAAAATTATTAAAAATCAATTATGAATTCCTCATCAAATTTCCAAGTTCACTGATGGTGCAGATCGTGCACTCGTTGGGAGACCCCAAGAGGAGGGTGTGATGAGCACAACGACAGTAGTTTTCCCCTTAGTTAAGAACCAAGGTTATCAATCCAGTAGGTGAAAGAGAACCTTCAGAAGGTTGATGCTACTAACGGTGGTGATGGCGCTAAACCGGTGTCAGCAAAAACGTGGAACCTGCACACAACACAACCAAAATATTTTGTCTCAACGGTACAGTGAAGTTGTAAATCTCACCGGTCTTGCTGAAAACAAAGACTAGACGTATAGTGTGGAAAATGGTGTATGCTTGCAGTAGGTAAAGAAAACAGGAAATAGCAGTGGTTTGTTAAAAAGTGTGGGAAAATGGACCGGGGTTCATTGGTTCACTAGTGGTGTCTCTCCATAAAAGATAGCATGCTGGGTGAACAAATTACAGCTTGGCAATTGACAAATAGAGGTTGCACCGTAGTGCACATTATAACATGATGACTACTATGATATTTAGTGCAGGCATTACAAAAAAATACATAGACCGAAATCCATCCGCATCTATGACTAATAATCCACCCTCAGGTTATCATCCGAACCCCCTTAGGTATTAAGTTGCTAGCAACAGATAACTGTATTAAACAATGTGTGTAAAGTAAGCAATGATCATACACGTGGGCACTCACACCGATGTTTTCTCCCTAGTGGCAACAACACATCCTCCCCCGTCATGTTTCTATCACTCGAGCACAGGCGAAAAGGAAGCATGAACCCACTATCCAGCATAAATACTCCCTCCTCGAGTCACTAGCAACTACTTGGCCAGAGAAACCACTAGCAACGGAAAGCATGCAAGATCACAAATAACATATGCAATAAAGACTATAATCAACTTGGAATAAGTTCAATATTCATCGGATCCCAGCAAACACAACATATAGAATTACATAAGATCAATCTCGATCATGATAGGCAGCTCCAGAGATCTTAACATGGAGGCATATGAGGAGAAGACAACCATCTAGCTATAGCTATGAACCCGTAGTCCAAGGATGAACTACTCACGCGTCACTCCGGAGGTAGGCATGGTGATGTAGAAGCCTCTGGTGATGATTTCCTCTCTGGCAGGGTGCTGGAGACAGCTTCAGAACCCCCTTGATCTAGGGTTGACGGTGACGGCGGTTGCGGAACTTTTCGGGGATTTTTTTATCAGGTCTTTAGGGTTTTCCATCCGGGGAGATTAAATAGGCGAAAGGGTAAAGGCGGTGGAGGCCTGGGGGCCCCACACCCATAGCTGGCGCAGCCAGGGGCGCGCCACCCTATGGTGAGGGGCGCCTGGTGCCCGTCTTCGACTCTCCTTCGGCCTTCTGGATGCTTCCGAGGAAAATAGGCACTTTGGGCTTTGTGGGGGTCCCATTCCGAGAAAGTTTCCAGAACAACTTTTCTGAAACCAAAACAGCAGAAAACAGGGAACTGGCTCTGGGCATCTTGTTAATAGGTTAGTCCCGGAAAACGTATAAAAATGCTATAAATAAGGGAGAAAACATGTAGCAATTGTCATAATATGATCATGGAGCATCAGAAATTATAGATACGTTGGAGACGTATCAAGCATCCCCAAGCTTAGTTCCTACTCGTCCTCGAGTAGGTAAACGATAAAACACAATAATTTCTGAGGTGACATGCTACTAACATAAACTTGATCAATCTAATGTAAAAGCATATGCACGCTGAGATCATATAACTTCAAACACAAACATGATAATAAAACTTTAATAATATAGCATAGCAATTACTTTGCCTCATGAATAGTATCTCAAATAAAGGATCATGAATAATAATTTAAAGAAAGGTAAACGTTTGTTTCAGGTATAGAGAAAGCATGGAAAAGTGGTATTTCGCTAGTCCTTAAGAGTGGGACAAAACATAAATGCCAGGACACCTTCAAAGTTCATCAGGAAGACTAGAGAAAATAATGTAAGAACAAATAATATCACATCATGAAGTAATTATTTATGTTTATGGGACAAAAGCACACGGAACTCAGAATGGCAAAAATGCTCTCACAACTGTGCATAAAGTTAGAAGATGGAGACTCAACATAAAAGTAAAAGAAAGGCCCTTCGTGGAGGAAGCAGGGATCACTCATGTGCTAGAGATTTTTATTATTTTAATCAGAGGTATTAAAAGTTTGACTCTCCTCCCATCCATCTTTCACAAACCATGGCTAACCGAATCCTCGGGTGCCTGCCAACAATAACATACCGTGAAGGAGTGTTTATATTTTAGGAGAGGTGTATGTTAAGGTCAACGAATGGTAAAAAGACAATACCGTACGTCACAAGCCAACTGGATTCACAAGAGTGGCTCCCATATGAAGGACGCATCTGGGTAGAAGGTCATCCCTATTTCTCTTTTTTTTACACAATAAAGCTTTGACTAATAAATCAGGGGCAAAGTTAGTGAAGAGAATTTGTTTGTATTAAATTGGGGTTAGGCACCCCGCTGCCAGCTCTTCTATCATTTGGATAAGAGGATGAAGCCACTAGTCCAGGGTGTGAAATCCAATCAACGAGTGAGATAAAGATTCTCTATTGACGTCCTCATGAGCAAAAATAAGAACACAAAACAGGAGCAATTTTGAAAGTTTTAAAGGTAACACATGAGCAATTTACTTGGAGTGGCAGTGAAATACCACATGTATGTAGGTATGGTGTACAAAACGGGAAAATCTTTGGTTTAAGGTAGTTTGGATGCACGAGTAGAGCTCATACTCAGTACAGGTGGAGGCTAGCAAAAGACTGGGAGCGACAAATCAAGAGAGCATAAGAGCCATAATCATGCATAGCGACATAAGCATCATTAATTAAAGCATAAGCAGTATCACAAGTTCAAAAACTAAGTGGTCATGGAGTCTATTCGTGACTGTTTAATTGTCATAAACATGGTGTGAGCATGCACCAAGTCAACCAAATAAAACATTCAAAAGAGAATACCATATATTGATGCTTTACTATAACAAGAACAACTCGTGAATCTTTCAAGACATGTTAAACACTCGCAGCTATTTGAGGCTATTCATGCTACTCAATAACAACAAGGCTTTAAAACTAAAATGACATTTAGCATGGTATGAAAAAGTTCTAGCCACAGTCTATACAATCTTCTACTAGCACTGTTATAAATTCTACTTCAAGCCGCAGTTTTCTTCTCCCAACAAGCACCATACAAGAAATGCTTTAAAAAAATACTCTTTAAGATACAGCAAGCAAACATGAGAGTACTCACATAACGATACTAAAACTAACAGCTCTAATAAGAGATACATGCAAAACAGGAGCTAAATAAATGCAGCATCCATACAAGATTAAGAATACAAAGTATTCTCATGAAAAAGCGGAGCGTGTCACTCTCCAATAAAAGGAATGCCGGGGTGCAACCAAGCTTATTGTAAAAAAAACTAAAAGCAAAAATAAAAGACGCTCCAAGTAAAGCACATAAGATGTGACCGAATAAAAATATAGTTTCACTAGAAGTGACCTGATAATTTGTTGATGAAGAAGGGGATGCGTTGGGCATACCCAAGCTTAGACGATTGAGTCTTCTTATAATTTGCTGGTATGTACCACCGGGGAATCCCCAAGCTTAAGCTCTTCACTCTTCCTGATCACATCATATCATCCTCTTCTCTTGACCCTTGAAAACTTCCTTCACACCAAAATTCTCACAATCCTCATTAGCAACGTTAGTGCAATCGAAATAATAAATTCACATGGTTCAGTTTAAAAACAAGTCTAACACTCAAAAACACATTATATACTTTCACAACTTCGTTTAAAACTCTTTTTCTCAAAAGAACACCAAAATAAAGAGATTGAGATGCAAATGCAATAAATGGCAGAAATCTGTCACAACAGAACAACAGGTAAAGATCGATTTTTTCGAAAATCTTATGTTGCTCAAATAAAAGAGTGGTCATTTAAGAAACGTTGCGTATATATCTCAGGATTACGCACAAAAAATCTCAGGTCATTTTGAATGTTTTGTGGTTTTGTACGTAATTAACAGTGGACAGCAGAAATCTTTTTCCTGCGCAGAAATCCGAAATATAGTCTCAACTTTCCACTAGATGCTTTACTTGGCTCAAGAAAAACTCAAAAGAAAAGATACAGCGGTGTTGCTAAGTAAATAGAAAACACCCAGGTGCAAAGAAAACAAAAGAAAACATAGAAAAACTGAATCAAAACAGAGAAATAAAACGGGTTGTCTCCCGGTAGCGCTTTTCTTTAACGCCTTTCAGCTAGGCATAAAAAGTAACTCAAGTATTTTCAGGTGAAGAAGCATCAACATTATAATTTTCTCTAATAATAGAGTCAAAAGTTAGCTTCATCTTCTTTCTAGGAAAGTGTTCCAAACCTTTCTTGAGGGGAATTGATATTTAATACTCCCCTCTTTCATATCAATAATAACACCAACAGTTCTAAGAAAAGGTCTTCCCAAAATAATAGGACAAGAAGCATTGCATTCAATGTTCATAACAACAAAATCAACAGGTACAAGGTTATTGTTAACCATAATAAGAATATCATCAATTCTACCAATAGGTTTCTTCTTAGCATTATCAGCAAGATGAACATCCAAATAACAGTGTTCCAACGGTGGTAGATGAAGCATATCATAAAGCTTTTGAGGCATAAAAGAGAAACTAGCACCAAGATCACACAAAGCATTGCAATAAAAATCATTTACTTTTACCTTAATGATAGGCTTCCAACCATCATCTAATTTCCTAGGGATATATGTTTCAAGTTTTAGCTTTTCATCCCTAACTTTAGTAAAGGCCATATTCATGGCACTAGCATTGGGGCTTCTAGCAAGCTTTTGTAGGAACATAATAACTTCAGAGATGTTGCAATCATCAAAATAAAAATTATTATCGTCAAAAGTAACGGGACCATTATCTCCTATATCTCTAAAAAAATTAGCACTTTTATTAGAAGCACTTTCAGCAATTTGAGACAATTTAGCACGTTTCACCGAAGGGGTGGAGACTTTGTTAACACCAACTACTTTACCATTGATACTAGGAGGTTTACTAGCACTTGGAGCTTCAGTTTTACTAGTGGTGGTAATATTGTAAACTCTAGCAATATTATTCTTTCTAGCTAATTCATCTTCTCTTTCCCACCTAGCACGTAATTCAGCCATCAACCTAACATTATCATCAATTCAAACTTGAATGGCATTCAAAGTTTTACTTTGTTTAACTTCTTGTGGCAAAACCTTCAGTTTTGGGAAATCAACATCAATAGCTAGGCTATCACCTTTAGAGGCAAGAACATCTATTTTACCAAGCTTTTCCTCAACAGATTTATTAAAAGCAGTTTGTGTGATAATAAATTCTCTAAGCATGTTTTCAAGCTCAGAGGTAGAGCTTTTATTATTTTTGTAGGAATTTCCATAAGAATTACCATAACCATTATTAGGAGGATAGGGCTTATAATTGTTTCCACCAAAATTATTTCTATAAGCATTGTTGTTAAAATTATTATTTCTAATAAAGTTCACATCAACATGCTCTTATTGAGCAACCAAAGAAGCTAAAGGGACATTATTAGGATCAACTTGAGCTTTACCATTAACAAGCATAGACATAATAGCATCAAGCCTTTCACTCAAAGAGGAGGTTTCCTCAACATAATTTACCTTCTTACCTTGTGGAGCTCTCTCGGTGTGCCACTCTGAATAATTTATCATCATATCATCAAGAAGCTTTGTTGCATTGCCCAAAGTGATGGACATAAAGTTACCTCCTGCAGCTGAATCCAATAGCTTCCTTGAGGAGAAATTCAACCCTGCATAAAAAGTTTGTATAATCATCCAAGTAGTCAGTCCATGAGTGGGACAATTCATTACCATAGTTTGCATTCTTTCCCAAGCTTTAGCAACATGTGCATTATCAAGTTGTTTAAAATTCATTATGTCACTTCTCAGAGATATAATCTTAGCAGGAGGATAATATTTTCCAATGAAAGCATCTTTACACTTAGTCCATGAATCAATACTATTTCTAGGCAAAGGTAACAACCATTCTTTAGCTCCTCCCCTCAAAGAGAAAGGAAATAATTTCAGTTTAATAATATCTCCATCCACATATTTATATTTTTGCATCTCACATAGTTCAACAAAATTATTAAGGTGGGCAGCAGCATCATCAGTACTAATATCATAAAATTGTTCTTTCATAACAAGATTTAATAAATCAGGTTTAATCTCATAGAAAGCAGCAGTACGAGCAGGTGGAGAAATAGATGTACAAATAAAATCATTGTTGTTTGTGCTAGTGAAGTCACACAACTTAGTATTCTCAGAGGAACTCATTTAGCAAAATAACAGCAAGCAAATAAATAACAACTATAAAGTAAACTATTTTTTTGTGTTTTTAATATAGAGAAGAAAAACAAGACAATCAACAAAATAAAGAGGTTGAGAGTGAGAGACTTCCCTTGCCAGAAGCCTTCTTCCTCCCCGGCAACGGCGTCAGAAAAATTCCTTGATGGTGCATATCGTGCACTCGTTGGGAGACCCCAAGAGGAGGGTGTGATAAGCACAGCGGTAGGAGTTTTTCCCTTAGTTAAGAACCAAGGTTATCAATCCAGTAGGAGAAAGAGGACCTTCAGAAGGTTGATGCCACTGATGGTGGTGATGGCGCTTCACCGGTGGCAGCAACAATGTGGAACCTGCACACAACACAACCAAAATATTTTGTCCCAACGGTGCAGTGAGGTTGTCAATCTCACCGGTCTTGCTGAAAACAAAGATTAGCCGTATAGTGTGAAAAATGGTGTATGCTTGCAGTAGGTAAAGAAAACAGGAAATAGCAGTGGTTTGTTTAAAAGTGTGGGAAAATGGACTAGGGTTCATTGTTTCACTAGTGGTGTCTCTCCATAAAAGATAGCATGTTGTGTGAACAAATTACAGCTGGGCAATTGACAAATAGAGGTTGCACCGTAGTGCACATTATAACATGATGACTACTATGATATTTAGTGCGGGCATTACAAGAAAATACATAAACCGAAATCCATCAGCATCTATGACTAATAATCCACCCTCAGGTTATCATCCGAACCCCCTTAGGTATTAAGTTGCAAGCAACAGATAACTGCATTAAAAAATGTGTGTAAAGTAAGCAATGATCGTACACGCGGGCACTCACACCGCTATTTTCTCCCTAGTGGAAGCAACACATCCTCCCCCGTCAAGTTTCTGTCACTCGAGCACGGGGAAAAGGAGGCATGAACCCACTATCTAGCATAAATACTCCCTCTTGGAGTCACTAGCAACTACTTGGCCAGAGCAACCACTAGCAACGGAAAGCATGCAAGATCACAAATAACATATGCAATAAAGACTATAATCAACTTGGCTTAAGTTCAATATTCATAGGATCCCAGCAAACACAGCATATAGAATTACATAAGATCAATCTCGATCATGATAGGCAGCTCACGAGATCTTAACATGGAGGCATATGAGTTGAAGACAACCATCTAGCTACAGCTATGAACCCGTAGTCTAAGGATGAACTACTCACGCATCACTCCGGAGGCAGGGATGGTAATGTAGAAGCCTCCGGTGATGATTTCCTCTCCTGCAGGGTGCCGGAGACAGCTTCAGAACCCCCTGATCTAGGGTTGACGGTGACGGTGGCTGCGGAACTTTTCGGGGATTTTTATCAGGTCTTTAGGGCTTTCCATCCGGGGGATTAAATAGGCGAATGGGCAAAGGCGGTGGAGGCCTGGGGGGCCCACACCCATAGCTGGCACGGCCAGGGGGCACGCCACCCTATGGTGTGGGCCCCCTGGTGCCCCGCTTCGACTCTCCTTCAGTCTTCTGGATGCTTCCGGGGAAAATAGGCACTTCGGGCTTTGTGGGGTCCAATTCCGAGAATTTTTCTAGAACAACTTTTCTGAAACCAAAAATAGCAGAAAACATGGAACTGACACTTGGCATCTTATTAATAGGTTAGTTCCAGAAAATGTATAAAATGCTATAAATAAGGGAGAAAACATGTAGCAATTTTCATAATATGATCATGGAACATCAAAAATTATAGATACGTTGGAGACGTATCACTCACCATGTTTTCCTTTTTCAATTTTGAGCAATATTTAAATTTTATACTTAGGGTGCTCCATTGGTGGGTTTTTGTTATTTTCACTCCATTTCAACTTCAATTGAATTTTAATCTTCTTTCATACATGCTATCATATGAATATGACATAAAACATCATGTTTTTTCAATAATGGTGAATAATTTTAGTTATTAGTATTTTGGAAAATCATTTGGTAAAACTACTTAGTAATGTTTCTATGCACTTTCATGAAAATCACTCAATAGGATATTTTATCCCTTTTCAAACCAAATGATTTTAATAGGTGAAGGAACTTGTTTTTCTTTTATGCAACTTTGTTATTCTCACAAATGAAACTCTTACTAATTTGGGTTGACATTTTACTTGGGTGTGTGTAAGCCATGTTTGTTATTTTTTAGTACCTGATTATCTGGAAAACATGAGTGGCTTAGGCTCACATTGATTTATAATATCCATAGAATAAATGTTTTTTTCCAACCTTCTTTATAAGTATGGATATAATCCGGTGGTGTTTTCAGAACATGTAATCATTTACATGTTGGTGTATGGATGTATTCTTGTTATTAACCATTTGTTTTATGGATGAGAAGGATATGAAAAACAAGGTATTAAGCTTGTTACCATTAACCTCCACATATCACAGACATGTGGATGCTAGGGCTTGTTATTATTTCATACTGGATACTTGTTTCCATTTAAGATATTATTATGAGTTCCTCATCTCTGATGAGTTTTAGAATGCATAGAGGTTGTAGGTTTTCTATATTACCTAATGGTACCTTGGATACTTGCTTATGCTCCCTTACTGAGGCACTGTTGCTCCTTGTTGACTTCTGTTGCTTGATGTTCTTGTCTCTAGTTGCCACTTGTCTTCAGATACTTCCTTTCTCACTTGTAAGTAAGATCAGCTCTTGGATTCCATTTTAATCTGTCTCACCCTTGTGGTGAAGACAACCAATTTACTCCAAGCAAAGATTTTACTTAGATGATTATATTATGGTTTATTGTTTCCTCGGTGTTATTCTTTCTCTTGGTTGATTGTAAAAGGAATGTAGATGTAATTTCTGACATCAATTTTCCCTAGGTATATAAGAAGAATTTGTTAACAAGGTAGCTAGTCTTGCCTCCAAATTACTACTCATATACAATAGGCTAAGATCTACCATGTAATTAAATATTTTGTTTGTTTATGTATGACAATCAATTGTTTGAGTATACGAAGTGTTTTGTTAACAAGGTATACAGCTTGTTACCAAACTACTTCTCTATAACACTAACATTTGTAATATCACACTATTTCAGGAGGAATTGATAAGATCAGATTAAGATATAAGAGTTTCCAAATACTCTTATGATATATTGGAATAACACTTCTAGAACACTCTAAATAATCTTCTTGAAGATCTTCCTATGGTAGTTCCTCCTTTCTTGTGGTTTCTTCTCTTGCAGAATGATTCAGAGAAGATTTGGAAACAAGATATAGCGGTCTAGTCAAAATAACAAGATCTAGATTAAGAGTTAGTTCATGCTTTTATTATCCTTCCATATACTTCTTATTTCATTTCCCAAAAGATATGTACTTATTTCATTACGATTGGTTTTACTTAGCTATCTGTCAAGACATCGTAGTAGTTTTCATAGACGGGGGTGCCATGAGACTACGGTAGAGACGTGGGGTAACGGGATAGCGTAGTAACACAGAACACGGGATTTTACCCAGGTTCGGTACGTCGCGACAGTACGGCGTACCTACTCCTGCACTTCTCACTAATTGGGACTAAAGCCCGTTTATCAGGGTTACAATGTGAGGGTGTAGATCTAGCTTCTCGGCGAGGATGAGCTTCTCGGCGAGTTGCGTAGAGTTTGAACTTGTGTCTAACTTAACTTGTTTTATCTATCTCCCGTCCGGCTTTATATAATAGCCGGATTAGGGCTTACAGAATAAGAAACCTAGAAGACTACGTTTAACTTGTAACTTGGAAAGCAAGGAATCCGTCTTCTCCTCCAAGCCAGATCACGCGGGCCGTGATCCGGGTTCTTCTAGAATCCGGCTTCTGCGCGTCGGACTACTGGGCCGCCCAATGGACCTAAGCCCATTACCATGTAGGCCACCCTGGTAGTCCGGCTCTTTGTCTACCATCTTCTATACCCCTATTCAGTATATATCCGACAGTAGCCCCCAGGAAGGATCAAAACTCTGATTATCCGTCTTTCGTCAAATGCATTTTGTCCGGGAAATCTTGATTCAGCAGTCTTGATTCTTTCTACTTTCCTTTTGAAGGAGATGGTAACATAAAACTCGGAACTATGAAAGTCCGGCTTTTCTTCTCGCGATCCTTCGCGGAAAAGGAACTCATAACGTCAGCGTCTTAAACATGCTGACGCAAGCGCCACTTGGTTCCACGCGGGAAACCCCTCAGCGTATCTCTGACAGATTCTCACGGGAAACGAGGAGATAGCCATCATTCCCCTGCCGTTTTATTTCCCGTAGTTTCTGGCGAGCGACACGCGTCGAGCATCCAACGGTCGAAAGAGCCGTTGGCACGTATCTAAACGGGTTTCTGGCTATAAATAGCCATCATCGTCCTCATCGGAAACTTTCCTCACTCCCTTACTGCCCACGCCATTGACGCGAACGCGAGCTCGAGAGCAGTTCCTTGTCGCAGCGCACGCATCCTTCGCACGCCGTAACGCAACGCGCCACCAAAAGATGGCCTCCTCGCCGTCGTCGCCAACCCGCGCCGCCATCGACGAGCTCATCGGCGACCTGGATCCACAGCCAGGATCGCAAAAGCACACCAGCGGCGAGCCGGAGAAGACCACGGCTTCCGCGGCGGGCGGAGAAAACACTTCCGCCGCCGCGGACATTGCGGGATCGAGCTCCGCAGCACCCCCTCCGTTCGTCCCAACGACGGCGAGTGTCAAGATCCATTCCCGTGGCGATGAGCGCTTTGCCACCGGAGCCAACAACGAAACAGAAATTGTCGGCAATTGGAGTCCGAGTAATACTTCTCTCGTCCTTCTTCGTCGGATGTCAAAGGAGGGATCCATAGTTAAGGGCAAATGGCGAATCTTGAAAGATGAACCCGAGCCTAAGCCAAAAGTCGGAGAATGCGTCATCCTTACCTCTCATCTTGCGAGAGGTATGGGTTTTCCCCCTTCCGCCTTTTTTCTAGACGTCCTTGACTTTTATGGCGTTCAACCACACAATATTTCTCCGAATTCCATCCTCTACTTAGACAGTTTCCAAGCCCTTTTCGAAGGATATCTCGGGATAACACCTGATCTAAATTTCTGGCAATATTGCTTTGAGGTAAAGCATAACATCACAAATGGCATTTCGCCCATTTGCGGAACCGTATCTTTCATCCTCAGAAAATTTAGGGAGGAATGGTATCCAAAAATAGAAATGCCGGAACCTGACCAATCTTGGCTAGGTTCTTTCTTTTATCATCAGGACATTCCATTCCCAGGCAGGGCAACCGGGGTTCCTCCCTTTGTTAATTCTGCCGCTACTCCTCGCGAGAGTTGGACAGCCGCAGTAGGGGAAAATTTGCCAGAAAACCTGATGAAGATAAAGCGGCGCATCGCCAAACTTTCTTCCTCTCAACCTTCTTTGGTTGGGAAGGATACTGTTATGTGCTGGTTTGGACGCCGTATCCAACCTCTCTCTTTTCGTTCCCGACTTCTTTGCGAATACCAAGGGCCAGAAGATAGCATGAGAGGAACAGATAAGGCCTTTACCAAAAAGGATTTTATAGGGCGACTTCACGAACTGGTCGCCGTCAGTAGTCAGATTGAGGAAAGTCTGGCGATTTATCACGTGGAAAATCTGGTCCCTAAGGTATTTATCTTTCCTTGTTTCCACGTTTTTTCTTCAGATTATCTTCTCTCTCCGCTTTTTTAACATATTGTTAACTCCTTCCCAGTTTGATGAACTTGGAGAAAATGATCTTGCTTCCGATGCTGAACTCAACAAATTACATGCCGAGTTTCACAATAATCGGAAGCGCAAAAGGCAATCAGCTACCAAAGAGGAATCTATTCCCAACCTGGACGATATCCGGATAAAAGAAGAACCATTCGACGAACTCGGATATATTCGTCCGGAGGCAAAGAAATTCTTTGTTCCTGCGCCTCTGATTCGCCCTTGGCCACAAAATGGATTAGTTGTTCGCAATGATATCGCATTTTCGCCTCGTCAGGTTATACACGATGGCCTTCATCACGTTGGAATTCTCTTCGCGGAATATGCCAGAGAATTCAACGAGGTCTTGATCGATTTGCGAGAAATGAGCCAGGTAATACTTCTAGCCCCCAAGAATTAAGTTGAAATATGAATTCCTCTTAATGTTTCTTCATATGCCTGTTCAAACTTAAGCATCTGGCTTTCATTTCCATGTTTTAGCATTCCGGAGACGCCATAAACTTGGAAGTTTTTAAGAAGCTTAGTCTCAAGAGCAGAGAAGTAAAAACTCTTCAATCTGTTATTGAGTCTAAAAGCAACGAACTAGCGTCATCTCAGCGGCAACTATCAAAAGCCACCGGTATTTTATTTTGTGCCATTTGTTTTCTCTGGAGAATTCTTCGGAATTGTTTTGTAAACTCAAATTAATTATTGCCCTCCAGCTGCTTTAAACAAAGCCAACAAATTAGCAGAAAACGCTGTCCATGTTTCTCAGCTTCGTGAGGAAAACTCAAACCTCCGAAAGGAACTTCTGAAAGCTCAAGAAGACCTAGAAGCCAGTAATCTGGCCCTTGGGATTGCTCAATCCAAGGCTTCTTTACAGGCAGCGGAAGATAATTCTGTTATCAATGATTTGGAAAGTATGCTACTCCCGCGCATGAAAGAAGGCGACGAAATTGACAAGGTTCTTGGTAAGTTAACTTCTTTTTACCAATGTCTTCATGTCTTATTTCTTGTATCTTTCCATGTAACCTTTGCTTTTGTCGAAAAAGCAGGAAATTTTCCAGGAATTTCTCGGACTGAAAAGATCCGGGCCTTTGGGGAAGTGTGGAATTCAATCAGGAATGCAGGAATGCAGCTGATTAATAAATTCCTTCCCACAAGTACTGTACGCTTTTCGGAAGTCTACCGACTTCCGGGTGCCATCACAGAAGTAGCAGAGTCGAAAGAATCCATCCTTCGCTCTGCCGCACGAGGTGGTGCACGCATGGCACTTGGCCTTATGCGTCTACATTACCCTAATGCCAAATCTTGGCGCGTAGCATCCGGTATCCCTCAAGGATATACAGAAGCGCAACGAAATGCGATTTTTGATGAAGTTAAAGGGCACGCTTCCAAGATTGCCTCTATGGTTAACATTTCCATTACTTATCCGGAAGAAGAAGTGCCCGCAGCCCCCGAGAATGATAGCAGTGATGAAGACTCGGATGCTTGAGGGAATACACTCGACCCGAATGATGGATGTGTATAAGAGCATTTTTACAATGCAATTCATATTGTAATGCTTCTATGGCGTTTGTCGAAACAAGAACTCCGCCTTTTGCAATTTCAAGTTTCTTGCAAAGTTTTTCCGGGTTTGACTGTTCCTTTATCTTCTAAGTAATCTGGCAACTGTGTTTTAACTGCTCTAGTGTTTAAAATGGCTCAACTAGCAATATGTATCGTCATGTCGAGTAACTGGGGACGAACCAAACAGTTTTGAAACTCAAAAACATGGATCATGCTAGAAGCATTTTTACTGACTAGTTTCAGTAACCCAACACATACACAATCAGATAAAATTTAGAGAAAACAAGGAACTGTTTTGAAACTTGGGCACGCAGGCACAATCCGAGTTTCCTTTAACCTTTAACAGGCCGAATCATTCAGCTTTTAAACACCGAGCACGCAGGCACAATTCGGGTTAACATTGAGTATTTGTAAGATCATTGGGAAATAGATGAGGCGGAAATATTTTGTACTTATAATGAAATATGAATGACAACATTCCGACAACTTTATTTCATGGTCTCAAAGATGTTTACATAGAAATTGAACTAAGTATAGAAGGGACGTAATTGCTGGATACTCCAAGGCCTCTTTGTCTCTCCTAGTTCATCATCTATTTTTCTCTTTCTTTTGCGATTCGGCTTCTCGGGATCATCCTCCGTATCTCGAATGTCGACAAGATAGTATGATCCATTCTTCATGGCTTTACTGATGACAAATGGTCCTTCCCATACTGGGGCCAATTTGTGTTTCCTTTGCTGCACCAATCTCAACACTAAGTCACCTTCTTTAAAAGAACGATGCCTGATTTTCCGACTATGATAACGTCGTAAACCTTGCTGGTAGATGGCAGATCTTTGAAGCACAAGTTCTCGTTCCTCTTCTAAGAGGTCGACGGCATCCTGTCGTGCTTCTTCGGCATCCGAGTCGTCAAAATTCTGCACTCTTGGGCTATCATGGATCATGTCCGTTGGAAGAATAGCTTCCGCACCATAAACTAGGAAAAACGGGGTTTGCTCAGTTGACCTATTTGGCGTCGTTCGAATACTCCATAACACGGAAGGTAGCTCTTCTACCCACGCTCCAGCTGTTCTATGGAGAGGAGATTCGAGTCTTGGGCGTATTCCTTGCAGGATTGAACTGTTCATTCTTTCAACATGTCCATTAGATTGCGGGTGTGCCACAGATGCAAGATCTAAGCGGATTCCCGTTTGTTGGCAGTATTTTGCCAACTCCCCAATGGAGAAATTTGTCCCGTTATCAGTTATTATGCTATGTGGGACGCCATACCTCATTACTAAATCAATAATGAAATTTCTGGCAGTTGCGCCATCCAGCTTTTTGATGGGTTTAGCCTCCACCCATTTTGTATACTTATCTACCGCTACGAGTAGATGTGTAAGTCCACCTCTTGCAGTTTTGAACGGTCCCATCATATCTAGCCCCCAGACCGCAAACGGCCATGTGATAGGGATAGTTTTAAGTGCTTGGGCCGGCAAATTGGTCTGCTTGGCGTAATATTGACATCCTTCGCACGTATTCACTATGCGTTCGGCGTCTGACTTGGCTGTTAGCCAGAAAAACCCCGCCCGGAATGCTTTTTTGACTATGCTTTTTGATTGAGCATGATGTCCGCAATCGCCGGCATGGATTTCTTCCAGTATTTATTTTCCTTCTTCTGGTGAAATACACCGTTGAAAGATTCCGGAAGTACTGCGTTTATACAAGTGGTCGTTGATCACCACGTATCCTTTGCACCGACGCTGTATTTGCCTTTGCAAGACTTCGTCTGCTCCTTCCGGGTACTTCTGATTGACTAAGAAGTTTAAGTATGGAATTGTCCAATCCGGTTTAACGAGCATGACCTCGATTGTTTCAGATGCCAGAGGGTAATCAACGTCTCCACCTTTTATGGATGGTTCATGCAAGTGCTGGACGAATACCCCTGGTGGTAAAGTTTTTACTCTTTCTGATCCCATGCGGGCTAACGCATCCGCATTCCAGTTTTCCTCCCTTTTTATGTGAAGGACTTCGAACCCGAAGAAACAGATGGCGAACTCATCCACCGTCCTCCGATATTCGGCAATTATAGGGCTTTTCGCGTCCCAGGTTTGGTTGAGCTGATGCTGTACCAAATCCGAGTCTCCATAGCATAAGATGCGTTTTACCCCTATTTCTTTTGCAATATGCAAGCCATGAAGCAGAGCTTCGTATTCTGCCACGTTATTACTGGCGTTGAAGTGTATTTGTAATACGTACTCCATTGTGTCTCCCTTGGGAGATTTTAGGACTACGCCAGCCCCAGCTCCTTCCTTCATCTTGGATCCGTCAAAGTGCATGATCCAGTACTCGGATTCTGGCATCGGTGTTTTTTCCATTGCTTCTGTCCAGTCGGCGACGAAATCTGCCAAAACTTGGGATTTTATTGCCGTCCTTGGCTGGTACTTAATGTCGAAGGCTGCCAGCTCGATGCCCCATTTAGCAACTCGGCCGGTTGCCTCCGCATTGTTTATAATATCCCCTAGTGGTGCTTTACATACCACTGTTATGGAATGCCCTTGGAAGTAATGGCGCAGTTTTCTGGATGCAAAAAATACGCCATATGCCAGTTTCTGGTAGTGCGGATACCTTTGTTTGGATTCGGAAAAAACTTCGCTTATGTAATATACCGGATGTTGATCTGGTATGCTTTGTTCTTCTTTTGTCCGCTCCACAACGATTACCGCACTAATAACCCGACTTGTAGCCGTAAGGTATAATAACATGGGTTCTTCGTCTTTTGGAGATGCCAAGATGGGAGCGTTCATCAAGGTTTCCTTCAACTGGGCCAACGCTGCATCAGCCTCTTCTGTCCATTCGAACTTGTCGGATTTCTTCAGCAGCTTGTAGAGTGGTAAGGCTTTATCCCCCAGCCGACTGATAAATCTGCTGACGGTTGCAGCGGAACCCGTCAATCTTTGGACATCTTTTACACATGTAGGTTTTGAGATGTTCAAGATTGCCTTGATCTTTTCCGGGTTAACTTCTATTCCTCTGTGGGAAACAATGAAACCCAGAAGTTTTCCTGAGGGAACCCCGAATACGCACTTAGATGGATTCAACTTCATCTTGTAAGTGCGTAAGTTTTCGAAAGTTTCTCGCAAATCCTCAAGGAGTGTATCTTTTTCCTTGGTTACGACGGCAATATCGTCCACGTGAACATGAACGTTTCTGCCAATTTGACTATGCAAACAGCGTTGCATGCAACGCTGGTAGGTTGCACCTGCGTTCTTCAGGCCAAAAGGCATGGTTATGTAATAGTACGTCCCATACGGGGTTATAAAAGAAGTCTTGATTTGATCTTCCTTTTTCATGCGTATTTGGTGGTACCCGGAGTATGCATCCAAAAAGCATAAAAGCTCGGAGCCTGCAGTGGCATCTATTATTTGATCGATTCGCGGTAACGCGAACCTATCTTTCGGACACAACTTGTTCAATCCTGTGTAATCTATACACATTCTAAGAGCAGTGGTGTCTTTCTTCGGTACTAGGACCGGATTTGCGGACCAATCAGTATGGATTACTTCCTTGATGAAATCCGCTGCTAAAAGCCGGATAATTTCCTTGCCAATAGCCTTCCGTCTTCTTCCGTCAAAACGACGGAGACCTTGTTTGACGGGTTTTGATCCGGGAATAACCTTGAGTTGGTGCTCAGCAAGTTCCCTGGGTACGCCTGGCATGTCAGCTGGACACCAGGCAAAAATATCCCAGTTCTCACGGAGGAACTTGATGAGCTCGCCTTCCTATTTGTCGGTCATCCCAGTCCCTACGACGACAAATTTTGTCGGATCTTTGGGATCTAGGATTACCTGTCTTGTATTCTCGGACGCCTTGAAACTATCTGTTGGCTTCCGAGTTTCTTTTCCTGCCGGCATTTCTTTCGGCGATACCTCCTTGGCTAATTCCTTCAGTTCCTCCTTTGCTATAACTCTCTGAGCGCAAAGGGCGTTTTCTTTCTCCAACTCATTTGCCAGCTTGAAATCACCGGCTATGGTGATTACTCCTCCTTTGGGTCCTGGCATTTTCAAATTTTTATAGATATAACAGGATCTTGCCATGAATTTGGCGAAAGCTGGACGTCCGAGTATTGCGTGATACACGCTTTCGAACGGCACTACTTCGAAGGATACTTTTTCCTGCCGGAAGTGATCTTTATCTCCAAAGGTGACATCTAGGGAAATTTCTCCTAGGGATCGTGCTTGCCTGCCAGGAACAATGCCATGGAAGCGTATATTGCTGTAGTTGAGCTGAGACTCGGAGATCTTCAAGTGCTTCAGTGTATCCAGGTACATTATATTAATGCTGGATCCTCCGTCCATCAGCAATCTTCTTAGCTTAGTGTTTTGAACAATAGGGCTGACAACAAGAGCTTGTGTGCCGGGTTCAGGGATATTTCCGGGATGATCAGACTGATCCCAGATTATCGGTGTGCTGGAGTACTTCAAGAATTTCGGGGTTGCCGGAACAACCGCGTTTATTTCTCGAAGTGTTCTTTTGGCCACCTTTGCTGACGGGGTTGCTAAGAAAGTTAGCATTGCTTCTCCATCAACTCTCGGAAATTTGGGTTCGCCTTTTCGCTGTTGTTCTTGGATTTTGTCATCAGTGTCCGATTCACTGTCTTCTTTTTCAGCTTCTGGCTTTTGTTTGGCAGGTTTCCTTTTGGAACCCTTCCCTTTATTTCCGGATCCTGCATTGCCTTTCATATGCTTGTTTAGCCGGCATTGCGCGTTTGTGTGGGTTGGTTTCCCAAATTGCGAGTGGTGGACGCAGGGTTCCGACTTAATTCTCTCCCATTCTTCGGGAGTGTAATTGATTGGATCTGGGCTGCGACCTTTCCACTTATTTCCCTTATCTCCTCCAAAGGCTATGTTGACCTCCTTGGGCTTTGTCGTTGACTCTGGAGTTCCTTTTTTGTCAGAACGAGGGGTTTTCTTGGCGAGTATTAGTGACTCAATATTGCCTCCTCTTGCTCTGATATCATCTTCGGCTGCAGCGTGCTCATTAGCGGTTGTAAGCATAGATCCGAGATCTTTGTGCTGTTTAGAACCAACCATGAACGGTACGAGTCCGGGTTTTAGGCCATTGACGAAAGCATGCATTGCTTGTACGTCAGTTACTCCAGAACAACTATTCTTCATTGCAGTCCATCTGGAGATGAAATCCACGTATGGTTCGTCCTCAAATTGGGTGCAACGGTTCAGCTGGTTGATGCTATTTGGGCGTTTGTATGTTCCCCGAAAATGCTGAGTGAATACTCTAGCCATATCATCCCAGCTGTCGACAGTTCTTGATGGTAAACCATTGATCCAATCTCTGGCTCCGTCTAGCAACATTAGGGGAAGAAACTTGACAACTTCCAGGTCTGTCCCATTGTTGATTTGGACGGCTGTATAATAATCTGAGAGCCAGGTATCCGGGTTTGTACTGCCGGTATATTTTTGGTAGGTTGGACCAACTTTGGCGAAGCCAGAATGCAGGGTTATCCTTCGGATCCTGTCAGTAAAACACTTAGGACCAAAGTATAGATCATCCTTTTCTGCTCTGTCAACGTGTGCAGAATATCTTCCGGCTGAATGGACAGAAGGGGATCTGCTCCTTTCTTTTCCATTGTTGCGCGGACGCGCTTTTCCGAGGTTATCTCTATCTCTTCCGTGTTCACGTCCTTTAGGCGGAGTTCTGCTTCTATGCCTTTCCTTATCCTTAGGAGGTGTCCGGGATCTTTCACGTCTGTGAGGTATATCATATCTTCCAGCTTTTTCAGCTGGGTTTCTCGGAGGTGGCATTGTTTTGCCGTCATTCCGATGTTTGTCTTCCCGATCGTGTGGTTTATATCCATCTTTCGGGAGATGAGGTCCGATTCTAGACGTTGCGTCCCGGTTGTCTGGGTTTTTCCTGTCTTTTCTCGGATCCTCTTTTTTATCCGAATCTCCGGGTTCTTCCGGTCCAGGTGCTCCAGCAGCGCAAGTAGCTGTTTTGCAGAGAGCGGAATTATCATGCAGCCTCCCTGATCGTTCTTGGCCTCGCTGTTGCTGCTGTAATGCTTTTCCTAGGAAAGCATACACCCCTTGGAGTTTTTCCCCGTTGGAGTACAGATCGTTGTTTAGGATGGCGAACGCTGCTTCCGCGTTTTCCGCTGCGGTTTTGTATATTGGTTCGCCCTTGGCATCTTTGTCGTTTAACTGCTTTTGCCAAGATGGGTTATAGAACCTTTCTTTTGGCGGCAGTTCTTCCGGTTTTGCGATTCCGGGTAACCTAGTAGGTTTTAACGCGGATCTATGCTTTCTCTCGTACTCCTCTATTTCTTCCTTCATGACTTTGATGTCATTATGGGTTTGTTGGAGATGTTGCCGAGATCTAAGCAGATGTTGCTGTTGCCTTTGGAAAGCTTGTCTCCTGGCTTCCAGCATCTCAGGGGGTTCATCTGGTCCCACTGGTGTTTGTAATAGCTCTTGCTCTTCCTGTTCCGTCATTGGCGGAGCAGTGATTTCCTTAGATTTCTTTTCCGCTGGCTTTGTGCCGCTAACATCTCCTACTTCCAGGTTTTCATCAGCGGGATCGGCTGATTTTTTCTTCCGGAGTTTGTATTGGAGTTTTTTAGAAGCACGGTGCTTTTTCTTGGAAGAGGGGGGTTTTTTGACAGGCTCATCTTCTGTCATCTCCTTAACATTGGGGAATATCGGAGAAGTTTCTCCGTCTTCTCTCTCTTCCACCGGCGGAGGGGTTTTAGGGCTTTCCTGGCTGTCGGCACCCGTTGTATCAGCTGGTTTTGCCATTAGCACTTCATGGAATCCCTCTTGAAAGGACTTAACCTTTCTTACGAAGGCATCCTCGTCTTCATCTTCGGAGTCGAAGTTATCCGATCCGGTTTCCGACTCCAACCTCGCCTCAATGGCGGCAAGCACGGACTCTGCTTCCGAGTTCATCGTCTGGTTGACGGATGTCGGATCTTCCGTCTCTGTGACGGGTAATTGTTCTTCCGTCTCTATGACGGGTAGGTTGTTATCTGCCTCTTGCACGGGATTTCCGTCCTCCGTGTTTTCAGCGATTTTGGATTGCACCATGCCGATAAAGTGTGTATCACTTTTTTGTCGGCGATCTGAGCAGAATCCGGCATCATAGTCGTCTTCGACTGGGTATAGGGCGGGTGGGATAAATTTGCTTCCACCGCAAAACCCCATTGCCTCTGCAGTTAGTCCGATAAAGATGTTAGCAGATCCGACCGGTAACACGCAGGCACTTACAAGGTGGTTTTGCGCCGGTATATAGGATCCGTTGTCGAGGAAGCGGCCGACGTCGTCGTTGAACTCCAAGCTTCCGACAGTGATCGATCTTCCAATTCCGCCAAGTATCCCAGATCGGAATTTCACGCCTGACGTCGTTTGCCCCACGGTGGGCGCCAACTGTCGAGACATCGTAGTAGTTTTCATAGACGGGGGTGCCATGAGACTACGGTAGAGACGTGGGGTAACGGGATAGCGTAGTAACACAGAACACGGGATTTTACCCAGGTTCGGTACGTCGCGACAGTACGGCGTACCTACTCCTGCACTTCTCACTAATTGGGACTAAAGCCCGTTTATCAGGGTTACAATGTGAGGGTGTAGATCTAGCTTCTCGGCGAGGATGAGCTTCTCGGCGAGTTGCGTAGAGCTTGAACTTGTGTCTAACTTAACTTGTTTTATCTATCTCCCGTCCGGCTTTATATAATAGCCGGATTAGGGCTTACAGAATAAGAAACCTAGAAGACTACGTTTAACTTGTAACTTGGAAAGCAAGGAATCTGTCTTCTCCTCCAAGCCAGATCACGCGGGCCGTGATCCGGGTTCTTCTAGAATCCGGCTTCTGCGCGTCGGACTACTGGGCCGCCCAATGGACCTAAGCCCATTACCATGTAGGCCACCCTGGTAGTCCGGCTCTTTGTCTACCATCTTCTATACCCCTATTCAGTATATATCCGACACTATCAATTTAATTCGTCTAATAGAGGTTATATTTGTTGTTATTCCTTAGTTGTATCCAGTGATACTTTAGTTATGGAATTGTTGAATTTGAATATAAGTGTGGAATGCTTATGGAATGATGACTTAATAGTAAGTTGATCAAATGGTTCCTTGATGTGTTTAGATTTCATAGGCTCACTTGTATAAGATGATTGAAACAATAAGCATATGAAGGTTAGTGGAGTTTAATAATTTAAGTCAGAGTTGTTAGTTGGTTTTTCAGGATGTCCTGTTGTTACTTATATTCTTCTCTTTATTACCTTTGTCATTCATAATGCAGATATAGAGTTTTGGAAATATCATATGTAGTGATCAAGGTTTAACAGTAGTTTAAGAAGATTTATTTCTTCTTTTAGGTACTTCTTTTATGGTTGATGAGATATGTATGTATTCGATAAATATGTTAATAATAAAAATTATGTCATTTCCCACTTGTGGGTTTTGAGTTAACACTTGTTTCATCATTTGTTTCTATTGAACCTTTGTTATTTACTTGTAATGGTTTACTTAACGCTTATGAGATGATTTATAAAGATGTTATGTAGATTGATTGATAACTTAAGTAGTTCATGTTTTAGAGAGTCGAGAATATTTGTTGATGAGATTATTCCATCAAGCATTACTAACTTGTGGAAGTGTGATCATCAATTATGAGATTTGGATACTCACCCCTCTTTGAGTTCTAGATACCTAGTGAATTATCCCAAGTCACTTACAGACTTGTGGTTAAGGTTGTGGAGAGTTAATGTTGGTCATAACCAACTATGGTTTGTCTTATTAGGTGATTTGGTTTCTTAAGATACTTGTTTTGAAGATCGCTCCAAATGTACTCTTTACTAGATGAACTAGACCTATTTCATCATGTCAAGTGAAACATTGGTCACTTTGATTCGTTTAAACTTTCGCGCCAAAATTTCCCGTATTTTTAGATGCATGCTTTGCAAATGTACATATTATGTTTAGATCCTTATAACCTCCTAAACACTGGGATGTTACAAACATTGAGGCAAAGGGCACTCAAATTGTTGTCTTCATGCTCTTATGGGGTCACTCATGTGGTTCTTCATCAAAAATAGGAAGTGAAAGATCATTGGGGGCATCCACACTTGCTTGTTGTTGACGGGGTCGCTCTTGTGGGTCCTCATCAAACATTGGAAGTTAGAGATCATGAGGAGCATCCCCACTTGGTTGTTGTCGATGGGGACGCTCATTGGGGTCTTCATCAAAGATAGGGTGTGAAATATCATGTGGAGCATCCCCACTTGGTTGTTGTCGATGGGGACGCTCAATGGGGCTTCCTCAAAGAATGGGAATGACATGCGATGCGGAGCATCCTCACTTGCTTGATGTTGAGTAGGTATCTCATTTGGGTCTTCATCAAAGATAGGAGGTGGAAGTTCATGTGGGTCATCCTCATTGGCTTGGCGTTGGCGGTCATGATGGAGAGGATGGCGCCGGTGGTTATTGTGGTGAATTTGTTGGAGGCATGCTTCACGGAATCCACTAGCATCATTGGCATGGTTATCTTCTTGCAAAGGATCTTTCTCTTGGCGGTCGTTGTGGTGGTGACGCGCATTTTTCCTTGGAATCCATGAATGTGGGCGAGCACCATCCACGAAGTCATGTAGACCATAGTCATGAGTTGAGCTTGGCGGAGGTGGGTGATGATGTTGGTGAAAATCCGGTCGTAGGGGGGTGATCTTGAAGAGGGTCACCATGGCCTTGGCGGTGTCGGGGAGGTGGTAATAGAGAGCTATGCTCAAACCAATGTCGTCGAGGAGCTTTTGGATATGGAGGTGGTGATGTGGTATCAGAGCCAGGTTTACCACCCGCTTCCATGTGGAGGTGAAGATCATGGCGACGAGCTTGGTGATGAGCTTGGGGTTGGTGGCTTGAACGTCGCGACTTGGGGGGTCGATGATGATCCATGGCGGTTGGCGAGGATAGCCAAGTTGATGTCGATACACGCCATGCGATCATTGAATCAAGTGTGATGAGCTTGTATTTGATGGTCCAAGCGCTCCAATCTGTCATGAGAAAGTTGGCAAAGATGAAAATGTTCATGGCGGTTGACGAAGTTGTGGGCGTTGTCGTGGAAGAACGGGGTTGCTTCATCTTCCGAGCTCGGACTTGTGAACACTCCTTTCCTAGCCATCTCAAAAAACACACAAGTGTGATATGTAGGGCGGTATGTCCAAAGTGAGTTTAAAAAGATCGAAAGAAAACCGCAAACGGCAATGCACACGCTTTATGTGGAAGGCAAATGGGCGAGAAAAGTGGTAAGGAAAAACAACAAATCTGAAGAAAAGTGTGTTGTTAAACATAGAGAAGAACCAAAAAGAAATGTTAACAAAAGAACCAAACCTAGTGGAGGAAACAAAAATGGAACACACACACACAAGGTATAAATGTGGTTAGTGCGGCCAATGGACGAGCGGAGACGAAATGTTCCTCTCAAAGACTAAGATCAATGCCACACCAACGCAAGGAGGACGCAAGGTCAAACCGCAAAATATAAGAGGTAACAAGATTCGTACCGTGGCAATCGGTCACTCTCTTCTCTTTTGCGACGCGAAGCTACACGTTCCTACAAGTGATAGCAATTGGCATCGATCTTTTGCTTCCTTTTCTTTATTTATTTTTGATTTTTTGATTTTTGATGATTCCAAAATGCCAATGCCTACTCGAAGCTATGATGCTCTCACAAGTGCCGACACGCACTCTTGGTGCCACTAATGCGATTCCAAGCGATGTAAAAGAGCTATTCCGAATGGGCAAGGTACACAAACAAAGGGGTTAGTTCAAGCGGAAGCAAGTCATACCTATTTGTTGGATGATCAAGTACTTGCGGCCGGGGGTTGTCGATGTCGTGTCGATCCGTTGATGTAGTTGCGTAGGTTATGTTGTTGGCTTCGCGTGGGAAATTGAATCACTCAAATCGAACCAACAACGACTAAGAAAAAAACCTATGAAAATTTGTCCAAGAATTGAAGAGAAGGATTTTTCTGTGATTTTTGCTAAAATTCGAAATTCCTCTAAATCCAAGAATTTTTTTGGACAAATTCGAGTAAAGTGGCTGAATAGAAGGGTGGGGAATGGTCTCAAGCAACAAATCTATGGCTCAAATCCACGAAAAACTCAACAAATCCACAGATCGGTCGAAATTCCTTTTTGGCTATTTGTGTGAAATTTTCGAATTTATGGTGGAAGAAGAAAATTTGGGTGGAAAGGAGGATATCGGGGGTCGAATTCGTGTCGATCTAGCTCTGGATAACAGATGATATGGAGGGTTAACCTCTTGGGTGGCCTGATCTTCACGAATCGACGAAGAACACGAAGAACGAAGGATGAACACGAGAGGGGAATCGAGGGGAAATCATGGAAAATCGAGGGGAGATAACTATCAAGAACTGAAGAATCCAAATCTCCCGTCAACTAAGCCGCAACGGCCGCCTACGAAACGATCGATCCAACCAAACTCACCATTTCGGAAACCGCTTCAACACCACGTGGCCGGTCCACCACGCCAATAGAACATCCAGGGTTAGTTGAGATAGATTGGAAAGTCCCCAACTTATTCCCAAGGGGAAGGATAGGTAACCCAGTGTAGCCTTGATATGATCCTAGTTACAAATCATAGGAGTAGCCTTGATACGGTCCTAGATACAACCATAGTAGTAGCCTCACAAGACGGGTACAAGAGCAAAGCTCAAAGTTCTCAATTCATCTCTAACCCTAGATGTAGCCAACGGAGTCCCTTATATAGTCTAGGGGGTAGGCGGGGGTGAAAAGGGGGGTTTCCCCTCCTTTGGCGCAGCAGCAGGGCAGCCGGCCTGGGAGGCCGGCCTGGCGGGCTCTTGAGGCCGGGGTGGGAGCAGCATCGGGCCGTCTTCGTCTTCTGGCGAGCCGGCCTGAGGCCGGGGTGGAGTAGAGGGCAGACCCGCCCGGGGCCGAGGTGGAGGAGCAGGCAGGCCGGCCTGGGAGCCGGCCCGAGGCCGGGGTGGCGGCCGGGAGCTTCGGGTGGCCTCCTGGCCTGGCGCTCGACTGGCCCGGCCTAAGGCCGGGGTGGGGGTCGGCAGGTTCTGTGAGGGTCCGGCCTAGGGGGCGGCCTGGCTGGGGGTTGAGGTTGGGTCCCCTGTTTCCTCTCTTTCTCCCTCTTCTCTTCTCGTTTCTCGATGCCGTCTTCTTGGACTTGCTCCGTAGCTTCTTGGCCACTGTCTTGGGCATGTTCTTGGGAACGTTCTTGAGCATCGTCTTGGGCTCCATGGTGGTATAAAACCTAGGCACGTGTAGGGGTAATCCATGAGGTAGCGCACCATTCACCAAGACACCGAAGGCATATAGAGATAGGGGTGAGTTCACCTTGTCTAGTATCGATATCGGGCTTGGTGGAATGGGGTGCGCTGCATCAGGTTTAGAGGAACGACGGGTGAAAAATATGGGCAGCCGTTGCTACGCACTACGTACCACCATCACCGCACATGCATGGATCTACTCATCGTACATTGATGGTTTCCGTGTCCATAATTTACAGAGCATTCGACTTGCTCTCCGGCCCGGCCAGCTACAGACTACTTGTCGATGTCTATAGTACAAATAGCAGCGGGCCGGGGAGTACAAATACATAACGTTGATGACTCTCTGGCCCGACCAGCTACGGACTACTTGTCGATGGTTTTATGTGTTGTGACACACTTTAGGACCCATGTTTCCACATGTTGTAGCTCCGCCACTATAGTGTGGAGTAACATATATGTGTTTTCATGAAAATATTCATTTTCATTTATTTTGTTATAGATCTATATTCAATATATTAGCCAATATTCCGATAAATCGGCCGACTTATCGCTTACCGGTGTCTGGTCGATAAGATAAATCGGCCGATATTCCAATATTTTGGCCACTGCTTCGATAAATCGGCCGATTTACCACTTATCGAGAGTCTACGGATAAGCTGATAATGTACATAAGTAGGTTACCATAACCATCTCTCTTCGTATTAATTACATTTCGCGTCGGATTTTTTACTTATGTGTATATGATATTAATGTTACTGCTTATGTTACTTCGCGGCATTGTTCAAAATATCTTCCGATATGCCGATTCATCGTGCGATTTATCGCTTATCGGGTGGTGACCCATAAGATAAATATATATCGATGGAGTTTATCATTCGGGATGATTTGTCGGGTCTGACAAGCGATTTTATTGGGTGATATGTCGATATTTTGACCGATATATCGATTTTCCAGCGCTGGAACCTATTGTTAATTATATCAGCCATAGTATTTTAGTATTACTTAATATAAATTATCTATATATATCGTATTTTATAATTTTAGTGCAGATATGATATATTTGTATAGCATATTATATATGTTTTAGTGTTGAAATCTACGATTCATAAGAAAACTGGCCGATAAATAGTCAACCGATAAAATCGATTTATCACCTGATATGCCGGTTTATCTCATATCTTGGGTCAACCGATAAGTTAGCGATAAGCGATATCCCGAACATTGCTTGGCGGTGCGACTAGTCTTAGGTAGACAAATGCACATGTGGGGGCGTGATGATCCTTCCGCCAGCTGGTTAGGCGGGATGGGATAGACTGTTGTCTTTTCATCGGGGACATATTTGACAATGGCCTTTAGAGAGACGCATTTTTTTACAATGAGATTGTGCAAAAGGTTATATTTGTAAAAACAATCGATATGCTCACTGTTTCAGATTTCGATCTCGTGAAGGTCTCCATGTTGAACACTTGGAACACTTCGTCGGACCGCCGGGGCATGTACCCTGGAACGCCCACTCGGAGGATGCCCTTGGGGAACCCGAACCTCTCCGGCATCTCGTACGCGCTCGGCTCGTCGGTGGCGAGCATTGGCTCACTGGGGACCTCGCGGGCGTCGGAGGCAAGAACAACATTGGCAATTAGGAGGATGTGGACCAGTCGCCTTGAGACCATGGTAGCGTGTACTCCTGGTTGTTCAGGTGCTTGGTTCTCGCTGCGTTTGTTGAAGAAACTTCGTCGTTGTACTTTGATGTTTGCTATCAGTTGATCGGTTTGTGTTTGATTTTGTTGGTGACGGGGCTGAATCGGAACCGGGTGGGTCATGAATTTGAGGTACTAAAAGGCTCTAATCCGGGTACATTTGAGGTACTATTTTAGGTCTTCTTGAAATTAAAGGTTATAGGACGAGATAATTATAATTTATACTAAACTATTGTACTTATGTATCCCCAATTTTAGTACATTTTTCAGTCCCTTCTTTCGGGTTCATAAGTCCTCTAGCAAAAACAAGATACTGGTGCATCCTTTATTTTCAAATTAATCACGCGCATATGGTTGCGCTAATGTGGCAAAGGTCCCGCACAGAGGGCAATTGACCATATAACTGTGCCAAAAAATATTTTTGTATGATTTTTTCATAAATTGGTGCGCAATCGTGAGGCCTATCATTGTGGATGCACTTACAACATCAGAATTTTGCCTTTTCGTAGCAAAAAAGGTATTTACTTAAATTCTAATTGAACACAATGCTGAGAAAAAATCTCGTTCAATCAAATGTCAATGAGCTATGGGGAATAATAAAGATAAAATCGGAAATATGTGTCACTATTTGTGTTATGGCGTTTTTCTCCGTCATCTTCGTATTAGTATCTTGGAATAGAGAGCTCTAGACGTACTTGTCAAGAAAAATATCATGATAGACAAATATAGAGTGGATGGCTGTCTAAATTACATGAAAAAACAAACTATATAACATCGTATATGAGGCTTTCACAAGTACACAAGTGCACTTGGATTTTCTGCATTGTACTAGATCAATATTCTCTTCTTGTTCCTAGGGGTTCGATCATAATTAGCTGCCAGACTACATATGCTTTGCACTTTGTGCTGAAGTGCTTCTAGCTAATGTGTAAGTTTGGGACATGCAGGAACCGGGTAAAGTACCTGGCCTAAGTTAAGGACGATCTTAACTAGTGAACCATCCAGCTTCTTGAGTGATATGATACATGATTAGCATTTTGCAAAGGATCGCGCTGAGCGTCCCCCGGGGGATCGAAACCCCCGATCCCCCGGCTCCAGCGAACGACACGTGTCCACGAAGAAAATCCAAGTCCCCCGAAAAAGTCAAACGCCATCGCAACCCGTCGCTCTTCCCGGCTCTCACCATCCCACGAGCCCTGCACGTCACAGGGGAAGACATCGGAGGAGGAAGACCGCCGCACTCCGCGAGCCCTGTCGTCACCGGAGAAGACTCCGCCGGCTGTGTCCGCTCGTAGCATCGCAGCGCACGGTAGGTAGCAAACGTCGTGTGCCGTCGGTAGCATCGCAGCACGCCTTCGGTAGCAACTCCCCCGCCGTCGGTAGCGACGCTTGTAGCATCGCGGCGCGCCTTCGGTAGCAACTCCCCACGCCTTCGGTAGCAACGCTTGGAGCACCCCTTGTTGTCAAAGGCGGCGGCTGCCGACACCGGTCATCGGAGCAACCCTCGGAGCACCGCCTCACGCCATAGGGAGCATCGCATCCTGCCATCCGGAGCATCTCCTCATGCCGTAGGTAGCACGACCTCCCGCCGTAGGGAGCATCTGCTCGTGCAGCAGGCAGCACGACCTCCCAGCCGCCGGGAGCATCTCCTCGCCTCTGGGAGCATCTCCTCATGCCGCATGTAGCACGAGCTCCCGCCGTTGGGAGCAACAGCTGTGGCCGCCGGGAGCATCCTCGATCTCCCGCCACCGGGAGCATCTCGGCGCCGCCGGGAGCATCTCCTCGCCTCCGGCCTCCGGGAGCATCTCCTCATGCCACATGTAGCACGAGCTTCGACCGCCGGGAGCAACCCCCTGTGGCCGCTGGGAGCATCCTCTCCCCGTCAAAGCCAGCACGACCTTCCGCCGCCGGGGAGCATCTCCTCGCCGCCAGGAACATCTCCTCACGAGGATGAGCAGGTTTTGTGGTAGCACCGACTCCCGCCGCCCAGTTTGTAGCAACGGAGATGAGATCTAGGGGGTGAGAGATCGCTGGCGATGTGGTGTGCTTTTCCTTGGTGAGTGCATCATGCGGCGCCCGCGGTAGGTGGACTGCCTTGTGCGTGGCTAGGAGCAGGGAGTAAGAAGGATACGAGGGAAGAGATAGGCGAAACATGTGGACAGGAGCGATTGGGGGAGGATAAGGTCGTTCGTGTGGTTCGGTGGTTGTGGGCCTATGCGGACACGTGGGATGCTACACTCGACCCGGACGATGATTCCCCGGGGGATCTCCAGCGTTTTCCTTTTGCAAAGTGATGCTAAGTTTCCGAGCGCGTGAGCTTGTCCTTTGAAACTTGGAAGAGCACGCGTGCCACATGTATCGGTACTAGTTGAATGGCCGTGCGTTGCTACGGTCATCTCAAGTTTTTTCTCACACTCGCCGTTGTGTGCTTCGTAGTCACCCCAATCCAACAACTGTACTCCGTACTACCCTTATCTAAAGAACATGTCAATCTCCATCGTGGGTCGGTGTTTTAACAAACCGACGTGTATGTAATCATAGCCCATGTCTTTGAGTTGATGTGAGATGCAATTCTTATCTCTCCATATTTTTCAATGAGGCCAAATGTATCACTTTTGTGACAACATAAAAGATGAAAGAAAACATAGACAATGTACTGAGAAAATGAAAATATAACAAACTTCAAAAATATATCGTAAACACCCACGCCCATCAGCGAAAGCATGTAAAATTACAATATTGATCAAGAAGTTATTCCATTTAAAATTTAATGTATGCACATCGAATGTGGTTTTCTAATAGCACTCTCCTCTTGTACCTATACTGTTTGTCATACCCTGTGCTCCCATGTTTTTGATTTGCCACTTCTTGTACCCCCACTGCGACAAGATAACATGACATTTCCCTCTCTGTCTACAATTCTCCTTCCCCTCGCTCCAGCTTTTTTATAAGATTTAGTCTATCTTATCATGCAGTAAACAAGTCTTTTGCCTCCACATTTATATCCAACTTTTCCTGTGAGATTGACAAATTGTAGTTTGCTCATCTATTGTAAGAAAAAAGGTAATATATCTGGGGCAGCTAAAAAATCCAAATAACAACGTGCCAAACAAAATGGAATTGGCATGTCACCTCATCTTTCTTGATAGTCTTTTATCATGTGACGAAACTGATAGCCTACAAAAGAAATTTGTCCGAAAACAGATCGATTAATTTCCACAGAAAATACTCAAGAATAAAATTGTTACCATGATCCAAGGATTTTTAGACTTGCATATAAGGCAGAAATGAACATAATAATAAGAAAGCTAATTTCTGCAAGACTCATCAATAGGAGAAGACCCTTCTATATATGATCTTCTCCAAGCAATTGTTTAGTAACCAGATATAGTAAAGGCTTAAAACACATAGATTCTAACTTTTCTGAATAAACTGACATACATCGTCAATGATCTTAGGGAGTCCACAAAGTATTAGTAATAAATTTGTACTTCATAACATGAGGGTTCAGATTTTCAATAAAACTTCTGACATACCCGAAACAACAGATATACTCCCTCTGTCCCAAATTAATTGTCACAAAGTTGGATAAAAGTAGATGTATCTAATTCTAAAAGATGTCTAGATACATCCATTTTTGTACAACTTTGAGACAATTAATTTGGGACGGAGGGAGTAGGTTATTAATATACAAAATACAAGAGAGAGAGAGGGAGAGAGAGAGAGATCACTACATTTCATTACAACATTAAACTTAGATTTCTGTTTTGAAAGAATCTTGAAATTTAGCAGCTGACATGAAATATCCATAACAGATGCAACAAGCTCAATGACTTTACCTACCAATTCATCACCCGTAGTGGATTCTCCGCTGTGAATTGCAGGTTGCATAACTTTGTGCCACCCATGATGGTTGTCTCAAGATTGATCTTCTAAAAAATATCAAGTACAGAAGACAAATTGAACAAAGTCCTATTATTGCTAGACTGGAAGAAGAAAACAACACAATATTCAATCCTCTAGTTACAGTAAAAGATAACATGATGTTCAGAAGGCACGTTTTACTTGCGTCCAATGCTAAAATCATCTTTGATGACATACGACCCCTTGCGTACAAAATTCCCAAAGGATGGCAGATTGAAATTATGAAGGAATGATAAAACATTTTGAACGGCAGCAACATCATGCAACCTTTTGCTAGTACTTCCTGGTCATCCATCAACAACTTTTTACCTGAGATCATGGTTGCCCATTCATCCTAGAGCGGTAGAGCCCAAACCCTGACTCCTGAAGCAGCTCGATCGTGGACATGAGTTGATGCTTAGTGTGCACCCAACTATCCCTTCGGAAGCGCCGCGGAGCGAACTCCACCGGCGCCGCGATTGACAGTCCCGCGCTGCAGGATGGGCTGCGGACGAGAACAGCCCCGGGGTCGCCTTCTGTGACACAGTGCGCGTCCAGTAGAGCTGCAGGTTCCGCGTGGCAGGAGATGACGTGGATGCGGCTCCATGCGACCGCTGTCCATTTTAGGCAGAAAAGCAATGAGATATCAAAAGCAAACAAAGTACGTGCAAGCCGTGACGGGATCATAGAGGCGCGCATGATCGGGGATTAAATAGAGCGCTAGCAGAAATTGACAATTATTTCCAGGAAGTACTGGAGTATTCAAAGACTAAAGAACCGGAAATGGTGAAGATTTTCAGAAACATCAATCTACACAAATATGGAAAGAGCCCAGAATGTAAATTTTACTTATCCACAAAATTAAACGGTACATACAATGCAAACACTAAAGAACCGGAAATTAAACGTTTTTAGGCACTATGACATGAACATAGATTGTTTATATGCATGTCAAATGCCGAAAAATGCTGAAAACTAAATGCTCTGAACAACGTGGGAGAAAACAAAAATATATTGTATTGCATACAAAAGAAGTTGCACATGTTTCTTTATTGAACAAGGTTTAAAATAGTAAGCCAAGCCCTTCAGCGGCTGCCCTCTCCAGCCCTTCTACAGCACGGTAACCAATTTTCAATTTTCTTAATTCAACCATTATTTTTTATTAACATCCATACACAACAAACTAAAATATCCTGCAAGAGCGGAAGCTACTCTGCTTACTTGTGTTGCTGGAGAGCGGCGATGGCGAAAGGCCCTCACTTCTTCTCTGTTGCTTTATTTATTTGGGTTTTCATTATGCCACCATCAATCAGAACTTGCAACTCGGATCTTGCAAGATCTTCCACCTTGGAATCTGGAGGTTGCAGAAATGCCATGACGACCTGCTAGAGCTGTAATAACCTAGGAGAGTGCACTATGGTTACATTTTGATTCATCACATGATAGACAAAAGCTGAACAGCTAGAGCTGTCGTAACACTAAAGAACTACTATATTGATGAATAAGTTGAAGCTACATGTATCCAGCAGCATATCAATTGCACTGTCATTCAAGAGATCTTTTCCGAGGGTAGCGACAAATGCCGGACAATCACGCATCAGTCTTATGATTATATGGTGTACAATCAAGGCGTTTTCCGTACCATATGTCTTCACACATGCTGCATCAGAAGCTATTTCATATCAGATATGCCCTCAAAAAAAATTATTTTTCCACCAATAACCTTGTAAAATTATAAAACTGAAGAAATTTCATATCATCGATTACCATTTGTATCAAAATCGGATAGGAAAAAGAGCATGTACTCTAGTGATTCTTCCTATTCCTTCCATCTGCATCATACAGAAAAAAGCAATCAGAGAGAGATGGATATGTGAGTGCAGAGAGCATAACAGGGAAAAAAATGAAGGAAATGGGAGAGGCGCTGCAGTTTAATCACCGGCAGCCAGCGACCTCGATCCGGCAACGGCCGCCCTGTGCATTCAGGCTATGACTGACTCCCTGCTCCTTCCATCTTCTTCATATATCCAATAAAATCTGTGACAGATAAAGATATGAGGAGAGAGTACACATAACAGAGAACAAACTGAAAGATAGGGGTGAGGCGTCTCTGTTTAGCCACCGCCCGCCGGCGACCTCAATCTGGCAACAGCAACCGCGCGCGTTCAGGCCCGTGTGCCTTTAAGTCTGTTCGTCCTCAGCCACCTCCAATCCCCAAGCGTGGAGACGCAAGACCCTTGCAGCCTCAGTCAGCGTTCCCTTAGGCACTTCCCCATCCAATCCCGGCGGCATCTCCATCTCATCTTCAGCCAACAAAAGGAGCTTGTTGCAGCAGGCGCATGGGCACATCAAGAGCGGCCACGCGAGCCGGCCTGTGGCAGAACCCTAGCAGCCTGTGGCTCCGCACGGTAGCAGCCTAGGGCAACACGCCATGGGAGAGACCGAGAAAAAAGAGTCATTTTTTTTATGGGCCAGGCCAAGTGTTGCGAGGGGCGATTGAGCGAGCGGACGATGGTCGACCTTGACGTTCCAAGGTACGTTGAACTCCGAGTACCTCTTCGTCTTCGTCTTGGCTTAGGCGAACACAGGGCGATTAGGGTTTCTGACCCAAAACCGGTGATCTCAACGGCGGCGGGGATCGGGAAACGAGAGAAGGCAACCAGCCACGACCCCCTCTGAAGGTCCCTCGGCCCTAACCTAGGGTTCTCTCGGAGGAGGGGGAGGGAGGGAAGAACGGAGGATCAATGGCGGCGAAATTTCCGAAAGAAGGGGGGTCTTCGATCCCTAAGCCTGCAGCGGATCTGAAGGAATTGATGAAGCGGCTAGTTCTGAAGGATGAGGAGCTGGATGATGTGGTCCTCCCACGGGAGGAATTCGTTACTCTCCGAGAAGAAGCTCGGTGGATGGCGGTGTTCAAGGTTCATACCACGAAACACTTTGGCAACCAACCGTTTTTCCAGAAGATGGATATTGCATGGGGCTTTGCGAAGAAGTGGACGATCAGGCCAGTGGAGGATAACCTATTTATCTTACAAGTATCTTGCTTGGGAGATTGGAATAGGGCTTTACTTGAGGGACCATGGATTTTCAGACAACAAGGTGTGATGGTGGAACCGTATGATGGAGTTTCTGACCCTAAATCGGTAGTGCTGGACCGTCTCTTTGCATGGATCCAGATCAGGGGTGTGCCACCGGTTTTTCAGAGGGAAAACATCGTAAGGGACATGGCTGCTCGAATCGGAGAAGTGAAGAGCGTGGATCTTTATGCTTTGGGAGCTAGCGGTACAAGCTTTGTACGAGTTCGTGTGAAGCTAGATGTCAACAAACCTCTGTCAAGGGTGGTAGGGCTACATCCAGAAGGACAAGAGAGGGTTACGTTCCAAGTTCTGTATGAGAAGATTCCGCGATTCTGCGAGGTGTGTGGCCTTTTTGGACACACGGACCTAGAGTGCGGCGATGGAGTTCACGAGGGGGATCTGAACCAGTACGGTACTTGGATGATTGCTCCAGTGGAAGATTGGCACCCGCAGTCCTCGGGAGTTCGGCCACGTATGCAACCAGGGGAGGGGTCCCGAGGGGGCCGTGGAAGTGGTAGGGTGCCTACAGAGACTCGCAAACGCAACCCAGAGGAGAGATCACCCAAAACCTCGCACAAGACTGGTATGGAGGGGAACCAGCAGCTCGTGATCAAGGACTCGCAAGCTAGCGAGAATGGCCAGTTGACAAGGAGGAATCTGGGTGCTGCACTGAACAAGGAGGGGGCCGAGCATGGGGCGTCCCCTGTCAAAACACCAAGCTTGAGGAAACAACGCAAGGAGGGAGCTGATGACTTAGAGGCGGACTCCGGGATGGAGGTCCGCCAGCTGCAATGAGTGCACTCAGCTATAACTGTCGTGGTTTGGGGAGCGACGCGACAGTTAGAGAGATAGCAGACCTCGCTCGTCGTTTTAAACCTACCGTTCTTTGTGTGTTGGAGACTCAGCTTAATAAAGAACGGGTTGAGAGACTATCTAGAAGGCTAGGGTATGATAAAAGCTTTGCTGTAAGTAGCGTTGGCCGCAGCGGTGGCATTGCTATTTTTTGGCATGATGATATTAAGATGGAGATTTTGCCGTATTCCCAATATCACTTAGATATGGTTATTACGGAGGGAGATGAGACACCGTGGTGTATCACTTGTGTCTATGGTGCGGCCCGTGTTGCGGATAGGTTTCGAACATGGGACATGCTTAAGTTCATTAAATCATCATCACCACTTACATGGTTGTGCATTGGGGACTTCAATGAGGTATTACATCAACATGAACACGAGGGAGTCAATGACCGGAATCTGTCTCAGATTGCGGGATTTAGAGAAGCTGTCGACGTGTGTGATCTCGTGGACCTTGGCTACGAGGGGAACAGCTGGACTTTCGAGCGCAGAGTGGCGGGAGGCTCATTCTGCCGAGTACGGCTCGATAGGGCCCTGGCGACAGCCCCGTGGTGTGATCGTTTTCCGACAGCGTCTGTCCGTCATCTGACAGGGGCATCATCCGACCATAGCCCAATTCTGCTGACATGGAGAGAGACCACCCGCCAGAGGAGAGCAAGGGAGGACCGGATCTTTCGCTACGAGGTTATGTGGGAAGCGCACGATAGCTTCAAACCCCATTTGCGGAATATCTGGGCAGAGGAGGGTAGAGCTACGACGATGGCCCAGCTGAAACAAAAATTGACTCGGGTGACCAACTCACTAGATGATTGGGGGAGAAACACATTCGGCAATGTGAAGAGGGAGATAAGCAGACTCCAAGAGAGACTGACGCAACTTCGGTCAGACGAGAGACGCCAGGCACCGTCGTATGAGGAAACAAAGACTTGCGAGAGGCTAGTGGACTTATACGCTCGGGAGGAGGTAATGTGGCGTCAGCGGTCGCGCATCCAATGGCTAGCCGAAGGTGACAAGAACACCCGGTTTTTTCATCTAAGGGCGAGCCAGAGGAAACGGCGCAACAAAATTAGTAAATTGAAGAGGCCAGATGGTACCTATACGGAGGAGGAGAGGGAGATGGCCGAGCTAACCAGTGGGTACTATGAGACGCTATATAGTTCGGAAGGGACAACGAACATGGAGGAGGTGATCGATGTGATTCCTGTCAAAGTCACTCATGCAATGAACGAGTCATTGATGAAGCCCTTCGAGGAGAGGGAGGTGAAAACGGCATTGTTCCAAATGTTTCCCACCAAAGCCCCCGGTCCAGACGGGTTACCAGCACATTTTTTTCAGACTCACTGGGATTTATGTGGCGAGGAAGTGACCCTGGCAGTCTTGCGGGTTCTGAAGGGAGAAGAAAGCCTGGAGGAGATAAATCATACGTTTGTTGTTCTCATCCCTAAGGTGGTTAACCCGGAGGAGTTGAGTCAATTTAGGCCTATAAGCTTATGCAATGTGATCTATAAGATCGCATCCAAAGTACTTGCTAATAGGCTGAAGGAGTGCCTCCCGGAGATCATCTCGGAGGAACAATCGGTGTTTGTCCCTGGTAGGTTGATAACGGACAAATTTCTGCCTATGAGTGCATTCATTTTACGAAGAGGAACAGGTCCAAGAAGAACCGGTTCTGTGCACTCAAGCTCGACATGAGGAAAGCGTATGACCGGCTAGAATGGGGGTACCTACGGGCCGTCATGATCAAGCTGGGGTTTCATCAGAGTTGGGTGGATATGGTGATGCGGCTAGTCCCCTCGGTGTCCTTCCAGGTCTTGTTTAACGGAGGTAAGCTGAGAAATTTTAACCCGTCACGAGGAGTACGACAGGGTGACCCAATCTCTCCTTATCTGTTCTTATTGGCAGCAGAGGGCTTCTCGAGCCTGTTCAAACATCAAAGTTTTTCATCGAAACTTCAAGGTCTAAAAGTGGCGGCGTCGGCCCCGGCGATCAGTCACCTCTTGTTTGCGGATGATAGCCTGTTGCTTTTTAAGGCAGATACAGAAAGTGCGGGGAAAGTCCAGGAGCTACTAGACAGATACTGTTTGGCATCGGGCCAAAGGATTAATCGGGACAAATCTTCTATTTATTTCAGTAAGAGATGCCCGAGTGCAGTCAAAGAGGGAGTAAAAGGAGTTCTCGAGGTACATAATGAAACATTATGTGAGAAGTATCTCGGCATGCCTGCTGATGTGGGGAGGGCGAGAGGTAACGCATTCAAACACATCAAGGACCGCATTTGGAGCAAAATACAAGGATGGATGGAGCGTCTGCTATCGGCAGGTGGCAAGGATGTTCTAATAAAATCCGTAGCTCAAGCGATACCGATATACTCAATGTCTTGCTTTCGGCTTCAAGAAGGACTGTGCAACCATATCAACGCAATGATGCGCAAGTTTTGGTGGGGAAGCAAGGATGGGGAAAGGAAGACGTGCTGGGTAGCGTGGCGCGACATGTGTAAACCCAAGAACATGGGGGGTTTAGGCTTCAGAGATATCTCACTGTTTAACTTGGCACTTCTTGCGAGGCAGGGATGGAGAATTCTGCAAGATCCAACTACCCTAAGTGCCAAGGTGTTGAAGGCAGTTTACTTCCCCGACACGGACTTGCTGAATGCAAGGCTAAGCCCGGCGCCCTCGCAGGTATGGCGCGCGCTACACGAGGGAGTTCAGGTTTTGAAGCAAGGATTGATCAAAAGAATTGGGACGGGTGACACCACGGATCCGTGGAATGATCAATGGATCCCTAGGGATGGGATGCTGCGACCAATGGCGTGTCTAACGGAGACTCCACCTGCTACGGTTGCGGAATTCATCGAGCCAACGTCCGCTACGTGGAGAGAAGAAAAGCTAAGGCAATGTCTATTACCTATGGACGTTGAGCTAATCCTACAAATACCTCTAAGTCACCGACAGCAGAATGACTTTTGGGCATGGCACTATGATCGGAAGGGTTTTTTCTCGGTAAGATCCGCCTATATGATGCTGGTACACACGAGGGAGAAGAGGGAGGCCTGGCTGGAAGGTACGGCTGGGAGCTCGAATAGAAAGGCAATGGCACACTCAGGTTCCTTCGAAGATCAGAGTGTTCCTTTGGCGGCTGGCCAAAATGTCGCTACCAACGAACGACGTGAGACACCATAGGCACATGACAGACGACGGCCGGTGTAAGTTCTGCGGCTCAGCGGACTCGTGGAGGCATGCACTACTGGACTGCTCGATGGCGCGGTGTGTATGGGCGCTGACGGATTCGGGGGTCACCGAGCATCTAACCTACTCGACAGAGGGGGACGCACGGCGATGGCTGGCGACAATGATAGAAACTCTGAGCAAAGAGGAGCAAGCAAGGGTTTTTGTGACCATGTGGGCGATATGGCATGCGCGGAGGAAAGCCATACACGAGGAGATATACCAAAGTCCTCTCACAACGTTCTTGTTCATTGAGAGGTTTTTGGGTGATCTAGAGCAAACGGTTAACACGGTGAAGAGGCAAGACAATCTGCAACAAGCTAGGAGGCTGGCGAGATGGTTACCACCACCGCAAGGCGTGATCAAAATCAACGTCGATGCAGCGGTGGGGAAGAATGAAGGGCGAGGTGCAGCTGCGGCGGTCGCTCGGACGGCAGCGGGTGTGTTCATGGGTGCTTCGGCGATAGTCTACCCAGGGAAGACCGATCCTGAAACGCTGGAAGCACTAGCAGTCCGCGAAGCTATGGCTCTCGCAGCGAATATCGACGCGGGACAAATTCTGGTGGCAAGTGACTGCAGCTCGGTCATCCGAAGCTTGGAGGAGGGAACCATGGGAGCTTATGCTTGCGTGGTGCGAGAGATCATGGAAGCAAAGACTAGTTTTGGTTTAGTTGAGTTTAAGTTTGAGCCTCGAATTCATAATACGGAGGCTCATAATCTAGCTAGGAGTTGTATCTTAGAAGAACCGTGCCGACGAATTTGGTTAGTTAGTCCTCCACAAGGCTGCTGTATCCCCACACAAATTGATTTCTGAATAAAGCAGTCTTTTACCCCTCAAAAAAAAAAGGTACGTTGAACTCCCATTTAATAGTAAAGATTTAATAGTAAAGAAGATCTGGCCGTTCCGTTAGACCGAACCGTCCGGTTCGGTTTCTCGGTTTGTAACTAATTCGGTTCTCAGAAAGTCACGACCGATCGGTCTTCTAAATTGCTGTTAATCGAGGATTCGGTTGACTGATATTTCGGTTCGGCTGTCGGTTACAGACCGAATACACCGATCACAAATAAAAACAAGACTGATAGAAGCAAGACGGACACCAGATCGAAGACAGGTTAGCCGGCCAGTGCTCGCGAGAAGAGATCCTGTAGAACGTCGGTCGTCGAGCGTGATGTGTCCGCCGTCCCGGATAGAGAGCGATGGAAATTTGAGGTAGGGGAGGTCGCCGTGGGAGGAAAATAGGAGGAAGAAGGTAAAGATGCACAACGTAATCGCTGGGATCAAGCACGAGCGGTGGAGGCGTGGAGGCCGTCCAGCGTCGCCTCGTCGTATGTGGATGGCGGATGCCAAATCTTGGGGCTAGTAGATAAGATCTGCGCTCTTTTTTTTTCTTTTTTTTTTGAGAACCAGCATATAAGATATGCGTGCGTGCATCCTAAGAGCATGTCTAACAGACCCCCTAAATGGCCCAAACCCGTATAATAACCGCCGATATACGGGTTTGGGCTCTACCCGGCCATCTAGCACGCCCCGTAAATGGACCACCCCGGACGATTTTTTACAAGTTTGGGTAGGGGGCGGCCCGTCGCCCCCTACATGTGCGGGTCGGGAGGAGATATAGAGGTCCAACCCCTCACCTTTTCCCCCATCGCGCGCGAACCTCCCAACCGCCGCCGCCGCCGCCGGAAATCCGCCTCCTCGCCATCCCCGGCCACCGCGTGGCCAGATCTCGCCGCCATGGACTCCTCGCAAGACCCTCCCACCGCCGACGGCGCGGCACCCATGTCCGAGGTGGTGAATACTGCCACCGTCGACGCCGCGGCCTCCGCCAATGTCGCGGCCATCATCTCGGCCACCATGCCGATGAAGAGGAAGAGGATCCCGAAGCTCTTCTTCGACACACCGCCGGGACCTGCGGTTGCGACGGCGGCGGGGGCGGCGGCGGCCACTGTTGCTACCGCCAAGAGGGTGAAGTCATTCGCGACGAGGGGGCGGCCGCCAAAGGTGAAGAAGGCCGCGACGCCTGCAGCGGACGATCCGCCCACGCAGGTGGTCGCCGAGGTTCCGTCACCGGTCGTTCTGCCTGCTCCCACGCCGCCCACGCCGTGGGTGCCCACGCCGCCGCCCGCTGGTGCCCGCCAGGTGCTCGACGAAGTGCCTGCGGCTGCTGCCGCGACATCCTACATGGATATGCTCAACGATTCTGCGGTGGACTTGGATTCGGGCATTGGTGGCTTCGACGACGAGTACGGTGACTATGGCGAGGATGAAGAGGCGGACGAAGAGGTGGACGACGACGTGGTTGAGGTGGACGAGGCTACTGCGCGGCGGAGCAAATCGGGGAAGCAGCCCAACTACACCGAGTTTTACGGGGTGGGAGTAGGGGGTCTGCTAGCTCGCCCGAGTTTTTGGCCGGCGAAATGCGTATACAGGGCCCTCTACACGCGTTTTAGGGGGCCAAAACATAAGGGGTCTGTTAGACATGCTCTAAGGGTCAAGGGCTGGCCTCGTGAAGGCCTAGATTTTTGTCTATGTGGGAATCCAGAAGGCCCTCGATGGACAGGCATGCATAAATAGACTAGTGGGTAATGGGCCTAATGCGTAGAGTTTGTTCAGCCCGTTCATGGTTTGGTTTCAAACCGGAGCAAACCGTGGAACCAACCCGATTAAACCGTCTGTCTGGTTTTGACTGGTCACGTGCTTTCGCCGGGTTAAAACTATCGAGCCCGTCTTCAACCTCGAGCATTGTTGCTACTACTCCTTCCCAGCGCCTAGAGCCATGGCAAGCACGGCTACTTCTGGATTTTCTTCGCCATCTTCTCCAACTACACAGCACGCAACTTTCTCTCCATTGGCCGGCCGGTCGACGTGGATGCGAGCCGACGGGGCTGTGCTACCCGTGGAGTGGCTTCTCCGTAGGATCTAAAATATCGAGCTGTCCCTGCCAGCACAAGTGGCGAGTGAGCACCTCTGAGTGCGCCTCCTTGGACATGGGCAGCGGCGCGAGCTCGCCATTCAACGTGGCGACCGCCCGCTTGAGCGCCCCGGGCCCCCGGCGGGGAGGTGTCTGGGCTGTAGTTGGTCGTCGGAGAACACCCTGAAGTGTTACACGCAATAGCAAAACAATGATGAAATTAAACAAGATCGAACCAACGGGGACACGAGATTTTAACGTGGAAAACCCTTCCAAGGAGGAAGAGAAAAAACCACGGGCGCCAGCCAGCAATACTTCACTATTTCGGGTGAGGTTACAATCGCGCCGGGATTTACAATGTATGGCTTATCCCGTGCGGCGACTTACAAGAGGTATATAAAGGCGGTCCTGACCTAACTAGGTCGGTAACTGTGTATCCAACTCCGACTCGGTATCAACTCGTACCGTACCGCGGGGGGCTGCCGCCCCCCGCACCCCCCGCCGTGCACTCCACGCGACAGGTGGGAACCAGGATGGGAAAGTTCGGCCCTAAGCCTCCGGCGACGGGCCTCCGCGTAGCGAAGGCCGAACTTTCCTTTATCTTCATATGAATTTGGATCACCATAAAATAACAGATAATAAATATCAATATTAATAAACTACCTTACCACGCTGATGTTAGCCGCGGTCAGGACAACTATATGTTTTTGTCATCGAGCTCTTACCCTCAAAGATGGTGATCTCGAATCCAGTCGCGGTGAGCTTGAAGGCGATGGTGTCGTGCACCTCCAGCTCGTGTTAATACACGACGATGGTGTTAATAGTTAAGGGCATCTCCAGTCGTTCAACCCCCCCAGGTTTCAGATCGGCGCTTTTTAGCGATAGCGCCGGCCCGCACCAAAACCTGGGGGGGGGGGGCGATTTCACCAGCCGTTCGGCGTCCCAGAAAATAAAGCACCGATATCATTCGAAAGTTTCTTCCCGCCACCAAAAAATAGAGCCCTAGTTCGGCGATCGGCAGCCATAGTTTCGGGCGATCATATTACAAAAAACGCCACAGGTGGACGATCAAATATAGTTCAGATCGAATCACACAGACGGCCGCGCGCGGCGTTGGCAGATGTAGGCGATCAGACAGACGCGTCGGCCGGCGTCGGAGCAGGCGGCGAGCTCGGCGCAGCATCCAGGTCGATGACGGCGTCGGAGCGGACAGCGGGCTCGCCATTCTCCAGGTCGACGACGGGCTGGGCATCCATGTCGACGGCGGCATCCCCCTGGTCGGCGTGCGGGCTTGTCGGCGCGGTGGTGTAGCTGGCGCCGCCAGACGATGTCGGGGCCGGGGGCGCGCTGATGTCAGTCAGGATGAGGTTGCACTGCGCCAGGAACCAAACTCTCACCTCGGGGGTCATCGCGGTCGGATCGCCGCCCGTGAGGAAGGCGAGGTCGTTGTTCCTCTTCTTCGCCGCGGTGCCAGTCCGGAGGAGGTCGATCTTGACCTGCGAGTTGGCCATGAGCGCCGCCCATCGCTGTTTGGAGACCTCCTCCCTCTTGCCGGCCTGGACCTGAGCGTCGGCGATGCAGGTCTCGATGGATGCCTGGAGTTTTGCCGCTGCAGGCGCGCCGTCCCTAGCCAGCTTGGCTTTCTTGTGGCCCATCGGCGGACGCCCTTCGGATGCGCACGCAGCCACCGCGTCGGGGACGTACTCCTTGCCCTTGCCGATCGAGCGACGCACCTCCGCCCACTTCTCGCAAGTCTCGATGAGGACGAACACGTGGAGGAACTTGAAGTCGGTTCCCTCGTCGTTCTTGTACGCCTCGAGCATGCGGACGATCTCCATCTCGCGGTTGGCGCCGCTCTGCGGCCTCGCCGAGATCTTGTAACAGCCCAAGTATGAAAACCATCCCTTTAGAATGTTTGTTGCATGTTTATTTAAGTATTGCATCATGTCATCATATTGTTTCTATGTTGTTTGCTTTTGTTTCTAAATTGTTGCATTTGTTTCCCACTGTTTTCACAACCCAAATTCAAACATTACTCAAACAATGTTTTCATACTTGTTCTGTTACAACTTTTGGAATAAAAATAACAAATAAAAACAACCCAATTGTTCTCATTTTATTTCCACATTGATCAACTAATAAATGGTGCTTTTATTTCCATTAATCAATTCCAATTTGGTTTCAAATTCAAAGCAATCACCAAACATCACCAAAATTCCAAGACATGGAAATTACCAAACCATTCTAATGTTTTATCCATTTAATAATAGGGCTCACCCTATTAAACTTGTTGTTTTCAATCATTAACCAATTAATTTGCAAATATTCCAATTCAAATTCAAATCAAAGCATCAAAAAGCAACCAAATTGAATTTATGCAAATTACACCACCATCCAACTCAATTGTTGTAATAAATCAATAGGGTTCCAAATACTTAAACCTTTTGTTTTCCATATTTCTTTCAATACCCAAATTAACTCAAATTTAAACCATTGTTGTAAACATCAAAGTATTTTGAAAAAATGTGTAAAACAAAACTTGTCTTTTGCCTACTGTTGACCCAAACAACTTCCCCTAATTATTTTTCTAACAATTCTGTTAACTCAAAATCCTCTTCTCTTCCAAATCCTTTTCTGTAAAAAAAAAATAAATCAGAAGAAAATATTAAAAGAAACGGCTGGGGGGGGGGAAGCAGACTGGGCCAAGCCCAGCCCGCCACCCCAGCACGCTCACACCCGCACGGCCTGCCAGTCATCTCTTCCACCTCCGTACAGCTGAGCTCAGCGCACGACAGCAAACGAGCTCCACCTGCTCCTCCCTGCCTATATCTACCCGATCCCCTCAAACCCTAGGGCTAAGCCCCTACTCCCCCTCTACCCTAGCGCCGCCGTCGCCCCTCTCTCTCCCCCCCACGATCCTCTCTGTATCGGATCGACCACCCCTGTAACTCCTCTGAACCGAGCTTGGCGCCGGAGTTCTCCTCCGCCTTGGCGCCGCGTCCGGCCGCCTCCGGCCACCCCGAGGACTCCCACGCGAAGATGGTAATGCCTCCTTTCCATTCCCCTCAACCCCCTCTCCTTTCATCGTCGAATAAGCATCAATCGCTTCCATGAAAACCCGCCTACTGCTCCCTGTTCGTGCCTGCTGTAAGATGTCTGAAGATGTTCGTTTGGGTTCAGTTTTGCGCGCAACTTTAGCTCATCCCTCCGAGTTTCCCTAGCCTGTCACGAACCCGAGCTCACCCTACTGGCTCCAGCCGCGCGCAGAACAGCCTCAGGTCGTGGGTTCAACTCCCCATCCCCACCCTTTTCTCTGTCCTTTTTTTCCAATTACAACTCCATGCGGATCTGAAGCCTTAACCCCCTGAGAACCCCTTCCTTCCAACAGCAGCAGCAGTAGCCCATCTGGTTTGGTTCCCCTTGTGCAGTCCAGAGGTGGGGGGATCGAATCCCACCTCCCACCAATAAAACAAAATTTTATTTTTGCAAGGGTTTGGTAGTGAAACTTCTAGCAATTCACCAATAGGCCCCTGGAAATTAATTCTAGGCCCTGGAAAATATTTTTCTAGTCCCTAGATCATAAAAAATGGCAGATTTGCACTATATCTTGTAAATAGCATAATAAAATCATTTTAGCTCCAAATCCAACATTTTTGATATGTTTTCAATACCAAATTAAATGTTCTATCCAAATATAAAATTTGTTTACTGTTTTGAATATTTTAAATTGGTGCAATATTTGAAAACTTGTCAAATTCACTTAAATTTGCAAAATTCATAACTTGGGCATAAAAATTCCAAATTTCACAAACCAAATATGTTTTCCAATCAATTTTTCATGTACTTTCCAAATATAAATTTTGTTTGCTGTTTTGAATAATTTAAATTGCTGAAAACAACTGTTTCCTATTTATTGCATTTAAAATTGCCAAAATAATAACTTGCTCATTTTAAATCCAATTTCCACAAATGAAATATGTTTTCCATGCAAAATTAAACCACCTTTTCAAATACAAAATTTGTTTCATGTTTTGAATAATTAAAAGTGGTTAAATAATTTAAACCTTATTTAATTCATTTAATATTGTTAAATTCATAACTTGATCAAATCAAATTCTTTTGGGACATATAAAATATGTTTTCAAACCATAAAATCATAACCTTTTCAAATATAAACTTTGTTATCTATTTTGAACCATTTAACTTGATGAAAACAAAAATACTTGTGTGACATGTTTAAGTTACCAAAATTTCCTAACTTAATAAATGAATTTCTAAACTTGTTAAGCCTTATTTCCATTTGGTTCTATTGTTGTTATCTTGCTGTTTTCCTCATCCATGCATCATGCTAATTCACTTACACAATTTGATTAGTTGTAAAACAATTAATTCAACCATAATCCATGGGCTTTTCATATGCAATCCAATTGCATGTGGGTCCATTTAATCATGTTGTTATCTTGTCAACTAGTTTATTTCTATGCATCAATTAAATGGTCATGCATCATCCCATGTTTGTGCACTATGCCATTATATTGATTGTTTATCTTTCTGTATTGTTTGTTTGCTTCTTCTCGGATACACGACGACGTTGAGACCAACGATACTTACGACACCCCTTCTAAGGAGTTAGCTCAGTACCAGGCTACTGGGTTTTGCAGGCAAGTTATCACTCACATGAACCACTGTGTTCCTTTCAACATTGGTTACCGATACTTTCCGTTGTTCTTTTCTGCTAAGCCTTAGTAGTAGTTGTTTCTGTTACGAACCCATCACATGAATTCCTTAACCTTGATATTGCCTCACCTCCATACCTAAAACCCCTTGCTTGTTGCCTTAGTCTTATCTAGCATGCTTAGGTTGCTTTTGCTCGAGTCTGTTATCCGTTACTTTCTGTTACTATATCATTTACGTTGTGGGGGCTCGATGTTTAATCAATCAATCATGCTAATGTTACTATTAATAATAAATTTGATGATAAGGCACCGGCAGGAGGCCCATGAGAGGTTTTGAAGCCTGCTAGTGTCGACCCTAATAAGAAAAGGGTCTTGTCTACTGATCCATGATGAGCGTACTACCCGCATTTGGGAAGCGAGTATGGGCGCCCCCCTCAACTTGACCTGATTCGCATCTCGTCCAAATCACCTCATTTAGTTCGTGTTTTCCATTTGCCGCATGCATGTTTTTGCGAGCCCAGGCCAGGGTGGAACTTTCGTAGTCGGCATATAGGGGGACACGTTCTTAGAGTGCTATGAGGGTCCATTTTCTTCTGGGCTCGATTAGCCGTGCGCCCAAGGTGCTTTGGGCTTGATGCGAGGAATGGTTGGTTGTGTTGAGTACCCCGCTTGGTGGAAGGGCCTTTCCATCTGGCGGGTTATTCATGAGTGTACGGCCAAATTGGTGCAACCCTGCAGGGATAATCTTCTCGAGAAGCCGTGTTTTCCGCGGTTATGGATTACTTGGTGAAAGTACTGGCTAACAAGTACTCAGGACAACTTAAACATAATGATTAAACATGTTACACCCCATGATTAATAACTTGACTAGTAATAGGCTCATTGACACAATAATTTGAACCATCACTATTACAACTGTGTGAGTTATCCTCGGATTGCTTCTTTGGATAAGGGGCGAGATCCAGGATGGGTTTGTTTGAAGTTATCTTTCAGTTGGTTACAATCCTCGATCTTATCTCCTTTCTGTTAGCCGGAAGTGGTAGAATCTCTGTAGTTGGTTAGCGCAGCCAGTTGCAGCATCTTTTATATCCCCTCTCTTCCGTTGAACCCAAGGCATCTGTGCTTGGTGTTGACGGGTTACACTTTGGTGAACTGTGAGTCTTGCTTGCCAGTACGTTTATGTACTGACCCCTTTGGGGCTGTGGTTTCCGCAGACCTACGTTTCCGAGGATCTTCATGGTGGCAACTACGTGGAGTATGACGAGACTGCTGACGAGTAGATAGCGGACCCGGGCAGGATCCGAGACTTCGTGGATGGGCTCCGTCTGTTTGTTTCCGGCCTCTTAGGCCTATTTGGTTCTTGTCTGTACTCAGACATGTTGAATGCTTCCGCTGTATTGTAATGATGTATTGTTGGGGCATGTGCCCTCTGAATGATTGTATTTGCTATCTCTGCTCTAATGAGAGCCATTTGCAACTTATTTCAATCTTTTGTGTCGTAGAGATCTGTTGTGATATCACTTGTTAAACGCCGTTGACGTACCATGTGTGTATGGTTTGAAGTACGTCGACGGAAGTGCCTTTGATCTCTAGTGGATAGTTTACATCGACGATGGAATAGCAGGGCTTGTGTTGTCGCGCATAAGCGCAGGCCTACCAGGAAGCTGGGACGTGGGAGCAGTTATGCCCCATAATCCAAGCATCTGCTATCCAGTTCGTACGGTGAGTATCCCCTAGAAATCAGGGTGCGACAAATGGTATCAGAGCCTGTCTGCCTGTAGGATCCCTTTTTACTGGTCGCGGTTGAGTCTAGAAACTATTTTGTAGCTATATAGGAAAAATGAAACGCGAGAGTAGGAATTCTGTTCTTTTTCTTCTTTCCCCACCCTCCCTCCCTTTTTCTGGTAAGGAAGTGCAACGTTGATTTCTCCCTTCTCATCTAAACTTTCAAGTTAGGATTTCACGTATCCTGGTTTCTCTAGGATGGTTATATCTACTAGAACATAGGAATGGAGGTGGTTGTGACATGATTTATCATGTTGCCTACTCACGATTGAGAACGGAGGTGTGTAAGCCCCGGAAGCAAATCCTCTATTCCTTAAGCAGTAGATAATGATCCTTTAGAAGCCCGGATGGGTTTTCCGTAGTACCTCAGGAGTTTTGTTCTCGTTTTCCCCTATGTTGATATCCTGTTCTTCTCAACATCCTTTTCGTCCGTTGAAATCTTGTTGTTGTTTTCCAGTTCAGTTATTCTACCGGCGTCTAATCAAAACTTCCCAAATATCAAGTCTATCTGGCCAGAAAGGTTGTTGTTTGTTGTTGTTGTTGTGATTCCAGGCTATGAGAGCTGGCATTCCTATCACCTGGGGTTGTTTCGAGGAAGCATTTCTGAATCACCACATTCCAGATAGTCTAATCTCCAAATGAATCAAGTTCTATCCAGCTATACACCCTCAATACAAAAACCTCTCCCTTTACTTGAAATGTTCCGGTGGTTTCCAAATTCCCTGATATCTTTCCAGAAGAGTTGCCAGGAATTCCTATTGTTTTCAACTTCCAGTAAACTATCCAATGTGCACGATGTGTTTCACGTGTAACAGCTCAAGTGGATCTTCCCAAGAAGTATCCGGACCTTTTCTTTTCTCAGTAGGAATCTCGGGGCGCGATTCCTTCAAGGGGGGCGTTTTGTAACAGCCCAAGTATGAAAACCATCCCTTTAGAATGTTTGTTGCATGTTTATTTAAGTATTGCATCATGTCATCATATTGTTTCTATGTTGTTTGCTTTTGTTTCTAAATTGTTGCATTTGTTTCCCACTGTTTTCACAACCCAGATTCAAACATTACTCAAACAATGTTTTCATACTTGTTCTGTTACAACTTTTGGAATAAAAATAACAAATAAAAACAACCCAATTGTTCTCATTTTATTTCCACATTGATCAACTAATAAATGGTGCTTTTATTTCCATTAATCAATTCCAATTTGGTTTCAAATTCAAAGCAATCACCAAACATCACCAAAATTCCAAGACATGGAAATTACCAAACCATTCTAATGTTTTATCCATTTAATAATAGGGCTCACCCTATTAAACTTGTTGTTTTCAATCATTAACCAATTAATTTGCAAATATTCCAATTCAAATTCAAATCAAAGCATCAAAAAGCAACCAAATTGAATTTATGCAAATTACACCACCATCCAACTCAATTGTTGTAATAAATCAATAGGGTTCCAAATACTTAAACCTTTTGTTTTCCATATTTCTTTCAATACCCAAATTAACTCAAATTTAAACCATTGTTGTAAACATCAAAGTATTTTGAAAAAATGTGTAAAACAAAACTTGTCTTTTGCCTACTGTTGACCCAAACAACTTCCCCTAATTATTTTTCTAACAATTCTGTTAACTCAAAATCCTCTTCTCTTCCAAATCCTTTTCTGTAAAAAAAAAAATCAGAAGAAAATATTAAAAGAAACGGCTGGGGGGGGAGAAGCAGACTGGGCCAAGCCCAGCCCGCCACCCCAGCACGCTCACACCCGCACGGCCTGCCAGTCATCTCTTCCACCTCCGTACAGCTGAGCTCAGCGCACGACAGCAAACGAGCTCCACCTGCCCCTCCCTGCCTATATCTACCCGATCCCCTCAAACCCTAGGGCTAAGCCCCTACTCCCCCTCTACCCTAGCGCCGCCGTCGCCCCTCTCTCTCCCCCCCCCACGATCCTCTCTGTATCGGATCGACCACCCCTGTAACTCCTCTGAACCGAGCTTGGCGCCGGAGTTCTCCTCCGCCTTGGCGCCGCGTCCGGCCGCCTCCGGCCACCCCGAGGACTCCCACGCGAAGATGGTAATGCCTCCTTTCCATTCCCCTCAACCCCCTCTCGTTTCATCGTCGAATAAGCATCAATCGCTTCCATGAAAACCCGCCTACTGCTCCCTGTTCGTGCCTGCTGTAAGATGTCTGAAGCTGTTCGTTTGGGTTCAGTTTTGCGCGCAACTTTAGCTCATCCCTCCGAGTTTCCCTAGCCTGTCACGAACCCGAGCTCACCCTACTGGCTCCAGCCGCGCGCAGAACAGCCTCAGGTCGTGGGTTCAACTCCCCATCCCCACCCTTTTCTCTGTCCTTTTTTTCCAATTACAACTCCATGCGGATCTGAAGCCTTAACCCCCTGAGAACCCCTTCCTTCCAACAGCAGCAGCAGTAGCCCATCTGGTTTGGTTCCCCTTGTGCAGTCCAGAGGTGGGGGGATCGAATCCCACCTCCCACCAATAAAACAAAATTTTATTTTTGCAAGGGTTTGGTAGTGGAACTTCTAGCAATTCACCAATAGGCCCCTGGAAATTAATTCTAGGCCCTGGAAAATATTTTTCTAGTCCCTAGATCATAAAAAATGGCAGATTTGCACTATATCTTGTAAATAGCATAATAAAATCATTTTAGCTCCAAATACAACATTTTTGATATGTTTTCAATACCAAATTAAATGTTCTATCCAAATATAAAATTTGTTTACTGTTTTGAATATTTTAAATTGGTGCAATATTTGAAAACTTGTCAAATTCACTTAAATTTGCAAAATTCATAACTTGGGCATAAAAATTCCAAATTTCACAAACCAAATATGTTTTCCAATCAATTTTTCATGTACTTTCCAAATATAAATTTTTGTTGCTGTTTTGAATAATTTAAATTGCTGAAAACAACTGTTTCCTATTTATTGCATTTAAAATTGCCAAAATAATAACTTGCTCATTTTAAATCCAATTTCCACAAATGAAATATGTTTTCCATGCAAAATTAAACCACCTTTTCAAATACAAAATTTGTTTCATGTTTTGAATAATTTAAAGTGGTTAAATAATTTAAACCTTATTTAATTCATTTAATATTGTTAAATTCATAACTTGATCAAATCAAATTCTTTTGGGACATATAAAATATGTTTTCAAACCATAAAATCATAACCTTTTCAAATATAAACTTTGTTATCTATTTTGAACCATTTAACTTGATGAAAACAACAAATACTTGTGTGACATGTTTAAGTTACCAAAATTTCCTAACTTAATAAATGAATTTCTAAACTTGTTAAGCCTTATTTCCATTTGGTTCTATTGTTGTTATCTTGCTGTTTTCCTCATCCATGCATCATGCTAATTCACTTACACAATTTGATTAGTTGTAAAACAATTAATTCAACCATAATCCATGGGCTTTTCATATGCAATCCAATTGCATGTGGGTCCATTTAATCATGTTGTTATCTTGTCAACTAGTTTATTTCTATGCATCAATTAAATGGTCATGCATCATCCCATGTTTGTGCACTATGCCATTATATTGATTGTTTATCTTTCTGTATTGTTTGTTTGCTTCTTCTCGGATACACGACGACGTTGAGACCGACGATACTTACGACACCCCTTCTAAGGAGTTAGCTCAGTACCAGGCTACTGGGTTTTGCAGGCAAGTTATCACTCACATGAACCACTGTGTTCCTTTCAACATTGGTTACCGATACTTTCCGTTGTTCTTTTCTGCTAAGCCTTAGTAGTAGTTGTTTCTGTTACGAACCCATCACATGAATTCCTTAACCTTGATATTGCCTCACCTCCATACCTAAAACCCCTTGCTTGTTGCCTTAGTCTTATCTAGCATGCTTAGGTTGCTTTTGCTCGAGTCTGTTATCCGTTACTTTCTATTACTATATCATTTACGTTGTGGGGGCTCGATGTTTAATCAATCAATCATGCTAATGTTACTATTAATAATAAATTTGATGATAAGGCACCGGCAGGAGGCCCATGAGAGGTTTTGAAGCCTGCTAGTGTCGACCCTAATAGGAAAAGGGTCTTGTCTACTGATCCATGATGAGCGCACTACCCGCATTTGGGAAGCGAGTATGGGCGCCCCCTCAACTTGACCTGATTCGCATCTCGTCCAAATCACCTCATTTAGTTCGTGTTTTCCATTTGCCGCATGCATGTTTTTGCGAGCCCAGGCCAGGGTGGAACTTTCGTAGTCGGCATATAGGGGGACACGTTCTTAGAGTGCTATGAGGGTCCATTTTCTTCTGGGCTCGATTAGCCGTGCGCCCAAGGTGCTTTGGGCTTGATGCGAGGAATGGTTGGTTGTGTTGAGTACCCCGCTTGGTGGAAGGGCCTTTCCATCTGGCGGGTTATTCATGAGTGTACGGCCAAATTGGTGCAACCCTGCAGGGATAATCTTCTCGAGAAGCCGTTTTTTCCGCGGTTATGGATTACTTGGTGAAAGTACTGGCTAACAAGTACTCAGGACAACTTAAACATAATGATTAAACATGTTACACCCCATGATTAATAACTTGACTAGTAATAGGCTCATTGACACAATAATTTGAACCATCACTATTACAACTGTGTGAGTTATCCTCGGATTGCTTCTTTGGATAAGGGGCGAGATCCAGGATGGGTTTGTTTGAAGTTATCTTTCAGTTGGTTACAATCCTCGATCTTATCTCCTTTCTGTTAGCCGGAAGTGGTAGAATCTCTGTAGTTGGTTAGCGCAGCCAGTTGCAGCATCTTTTATATCCCCTCTCTTCCGTTGAACCCAAGGCATCTGTGCTTGGTGTTGACGGGTTACACTTTGGTGAACTGTGAGTCTTGCTTGCCAGTACGTTTATGTACTGACCCCTTTGGGGCTGTGGTTTCCGCAGACCTACGTTTCCGAGGATCTTCATGGTGGCAACTACGTGGAGTATGACGAGACTGCTGACGAGTAGATAGCGGACCCGGGCAGGATCCGAGACTTCGTGGATGGGCTCCGTCTGTTTGTTTCCGGCCTCTTAGGCCTATTTGGTTCTTGTCTGTACTCAGACATGTTGAATGCTTCCGCTGTATTGTAATGATGTATTGTTGGGGCATGTGCCCTCTGAATAATTGTATTTGCTATCTCTGCTCTAATGAGAGCCATTTGCAACTTATTTCAATCTTTTGTGTCGTAGAGATCTGTTGTGATATCACTTGTTAAACGCCGTTGACGTACCATGTGTGTATGGTTTGAAGTACGTCGACGGAAGTGCCTTTGATCTCTAGTGGATAGTTTACATCGACGATGGAATAGCAGGGCTTGTGTTGTCGCGCATAAGCGCAGGCCTACCAGGAAGCTGGGACGTGGGAGCAGTTATGCCCCATAATCCAAGCATCTGCTATCCAGTTCGTACGGTGAGTATCCCCTAGAAATCAGGGTGCGACAGATCTCCTCCTGGATGCCGTGCCACTTGTTGCACGACGCCTGGATGTTGGCCCAATGGTTCGCCATGGCTTTCTGGCCGCGGTCGAGGACGCATGGGGCGTAGTAGGGATCGATCATGCGGCGCTCGTCGTAGGCCGTCTTCACCCGCTTCCAGTAGTTGTCGGCGTGCTGGTTCGCGCCGACGATCGGGTCCAAGCTCACCGTCTTCCACGCCTCGGTGAGGAGCGCGTCCTCCATGTTCAGCCACTTGATGCGAGGCTCGGCGGGCGGCAGGGGCACCTTGGGCTCCTTGCGGGGGCGGCCAGGGCCACGGCGCTTCCGTCCTTCGCCGACCGGATCTGTACCCTCTGGCACCACGGGCGTCTCGTCCACGTCGTCGTCTTCGCCCTGCTCCTCCGTCGCCTGCGTGCCGGAGCCGCCTTCGCCGTAGTCGCCACCGACCTGCGTGAAGAACTCGCCGCTGCCATCGAGGAAGCCCGGGCTCGCCGCCGCCGCCATCGAGCCGGACGCGATGATCTCCTCCATGTAGCTGTCCTGGGGCTGCAGTCTGGCGAGAATCGCGCGACGGTGGGATGGGGAAGCTGCGTAGCCCGGCGCGTTGCCATACATCATCGGCGGGTGGTAGGGGAAGGTGAGGTTGGGGTTGAAACCTCCCAGCGAATCACCTTCGACGAACCATGCTGGCGGCGGGTGCGGTGACATGCGGGGCGACGGTGACGGCGACTGCTTCCAGCCGGCGAAACGTGGGCCGAAAGGGCCCTTCTTCTTGGCGAGAGGCGCCGCGGCCGGCGTAGGTGGCTCGTCTGGGACCTCCTCCTCCTCCTCCAGCTCGTCTTCCTCGGCGGCTGCCTGCTCCTCCGCTTGCAGCTGCGCCATTAGCTGCCTCTGCCGCTGCGCCGCCTCCCTACCCCGGCGCTTGATGTTGGCTGTCTCCAGACGCGACCTCTCGGCGATCCACTCCTTGTTCGACATGCCGGGTGGTCGCTCCTTCGGTGCTCTTGGCTTGCGGGGTTTCTTGGCCGCGGGAATGGAGACGGCGGCGGCGGCGGCGCGGGGTCCTGTAAATCGAGCGGGAGCCATGGCGCGTAGATCTCGGGTGCGGGGGGAAATGGCGGGAATGAACCGGGGGAAGAGGTACATGTGGGGGGAAAGTGGAGGGAACCGCCGAAAAAAGAGAGGGAAATCGTCTTCCGTCGCCGACAGGCGTGGCCTACGCGAGCATTTCGCCCCCCCCCCCCCCCCCCCCCCAGGCCGAACCCAGCGCGCTGGGTTTGGCCTGGGTTCGGCGGCGCCAAACGGCGCGAAAAACGGCGGAAAGCGGCGCTAAATCGATTCCTGGGGGGCGACTGGTGCGAAACGGCGCGAAACGGCGCCAAAAACGCCGCTTGGGGGGCTCTGGGGGACGGCTGGAGATGCCCTAATACATTCAGTTTTCCACCTCCGGTCAAACGACGCCTCCGGTGTGTACAATTTTCTCCGGGTTCAGTCAATACCCCCGCTACAGCCTACAAGCTTTATAGAGTCAGGGTATTAATTAGTATGGAGAAGAAAAAAATGGCCCCTGCATACAGTAGAGACTAGACTATGTATGACAGACGGGTAGAACATCATCTCTGAGACTCTGACGAACTATACAAGGATTGAAGGGGAAGCTCGCGGAGAGGTTCAGAGAAGCGACGGGTGACAGAGATGGGCAGCCGCGGCTCGCCATATGCTGCTACGCAGTACTACTCCGACCGTACGTAGAACTTGTACCACACATGGACGGACGTGTATCCACTTACTTGTCCGGCCAAATCTGCTGCCACTCGATCAAGAGCACAGCGAAACATTTTTATTTGCACGCGTACGGCCGGGACACGGAATAAAACGTGAGAGCTAAAATCCAATCACCGGACCAAGCCTCCAACGGGATGGATACACGGAACAAAAAGCGTCGTCTCGTCAGTCTTTCGTTTCAACCGACGGTGATACCACTGTCCAAGACAGCGGTGGTTTGTTCAAAAAAAAAAGACAGCGATGGTCAGTACTCACCGAACCGTTTTTTCTATTTTTCTTCTCAGCCCCGGTCGAGTACAGAGCCATCCTCGCATCGAACAGAAATCGAAGAAACGACATACTGCCGCGCGGTAGGGTTCGTCGCGCTCCACCCCGCGCCGCCACCGGCCACAAGCGCTGCCGACGATGATTAGATTTTTTTTCCGGTTTACGCGTGGAGCAAAGCTAGCTGTGGATCAGGTGATACCACTCAAAATTTAAATTTACAAATGTCAAAATTTCGGTAAAAACTTTTTTTTAGGCATTCGCAAGATGTGTGTTTACAGTCCCTAGAATTTTCACAACCAGATTCGAAATACATGGAGAGACGAAAAGAAAAACAAAAACAATTTGCTATGTGAATAGTGCCATTTTGTGTTTGTGTCTTTCGTGACACTACTATTCATGTTGGATTTGTCCCCTTTTTTTGGTTTTTCTGCGTGTATAATCTTGTTTTCCAGATTCTAGGAATTGCAAACAGACAACCTGCCATTATAAATGTGAGATGTTTTTGAAACTTACAAAATTTATATTGTTTTTTTTTAGACTGAAAGGGACCTCGTCCCCGGTTTTACCATTGCAAGCAAGGGAAAAACCCCGAGTGTACAGCAGTTCGAGTAGATTATTACAACTAGAAGGGGAAGCCACCTCTTCGCAGAGAGGGGAGAACAAAGGATACTGAAAGAGAAAAACAACTAAAACTCTTGACATTTGGAAAGGAGAAGAGCTCTCAGATTCAGTGGAGCGAGGCGACGCTGTGCTGGAGCCAGAGGGCGCAGGCTGGAGCAAGCTTGGTCTTCTTCATGGGAGTGTCACCATGTTGCGGAGACCAGCAGACGGCTTCCAACGGAGAGGCTGGGCTGAGCATGGACTGCTTCTTGATGCCAGTCCCTCCTGGACTAGCCGGTGACCAAGGTAAGAGCATGCTGTCCAGAGGAGCGCCAGGTTTTGCTAGCCATTCTCCAGGGGTAGTGGTTTGAGCAGCAGGGAGGCCAGCAACTGGCAGAAGGAATCCACTTGTGCGAGCGCTTGGGGTTTGAGGAGAAGTCTCCAACTCTGAATCGAGATCAGGATTCTCCGAAGTACCTGTTTGATGTTTAGCCAGGAAACATTATTAAAGACCATGTCATTTCTAAATTTTCATATGTTCCACATTACTGCAGCACAGACGGAGTTAAGCGCATAGTTTTTGTCATTAGAGACCCAGAATCTAGCTACTGACTCAAAGGTACTCCCAATGTTAACTGCAAACCAATTAGAAATAACGGTCCAAATGTTTCTAGCTACAATCAAATAGGAGGTGATTAACTGTCTTTTTATCAGAACAAAACAGACATTCCTCAGGTTTAATAATCTGCCTCTTCCTAAGATTATCTTTCGTCATGATCTTATTGTGTGAGACAAGACACATGAAGACATGAACTCTAGGCGGGATGTTTAGTTTCCAGAGGGAGGGGATAAAGACAGGGAGAACTCCACGGAAGTTGATAATGTGGTATAGCGAGCTGGAGGAATAGACCCCTTTGTTTTCCAGTTGCCATACCAACGAATCTCCTTCATCTTTCAACCGGATCCCTTTAACTACTTCTAGGAGCTCATACCAATGCTCCATGAGGCGATCGTTAAAATTCCTCCTGAAGATGAGCTTCAAAAGGGTGCCATCCCAGGCATCTGCAGGAGTGATACCTTGTTCATTGCAGATGGTGTAAAATCCCAAAAGAGGACATCCAAAGGGGAACTACCAAACCAGTTGTCCTCCCACGGTCTAATTTTCCTACCATCACCCACAACCCATCTGTACCCAAACTTGATGGTTTTCACCACCTCTAGAACCCCTTTCCAGAAACGAGAGGGGTTGTTCGGGTTGCAGGTGAAGATGTTGGGGGAGGCAGTGTCATATTTGTGATCTATGATGGTTTTCCAAAGTTTCCCTTCATATTGGATATAGCGCTTAAGCCACGATCCAATCAGGCAGTAGTTGACTTCTTTGAGGTTTGGAATGCCTAGACCCTGGAAGTCCTTTTTCATGCAGACCAGGGACCAGTTGGCTAGGTGCAGCTTCCTATTACCCTCAAAGTAATTCCACAGGCAGTGCGCCATCTGCGTGTTAATCAAGTCTAGATCCCATATGGGGAATTTGAAAAAAAAAAGCAGGTAAGAGGGGATACTTGCCAAGCAAGTTTTGATGAGCAGGATGCGACCCGCGTAGGACAGAAGCTTTCCCCTTCATCCTGCCATTCTAGCAAGGATTTTGTCTATGAGTGGTTGGACGTCCTCTCTCTTGAGTTTGTCGTAGTGAAGAGGAATCCCTAGGTATTTAATGGGAAACGAACCAATTTTACAGCCCAAAATATCAGCAAAAGGGGTAAACTCGGCATCCTCCATCCCTATTGGAATCAGCTCACTTTTAGAGTAATTAATTTTCATCCCTGAGACCTGTTCGAAGCAGGACAGGATAATCTTAAGGTTTGTAGCTTTCACTAGATCATTCTGCAGGAAAAGGATGGTGTCGTCAGCGTACTGGAGACAAATAACACCTCCAGGCATCGCATCGGGGCAGAGTCCTTGAATTAAGCTGACAGAGGTTGCTTTCCTCAACATTCTAGTAACTACATCTACCACTAGATTGAAGAGGAGAGGGGACAGGGGGTCTCCTTGACAGAGGCCCTCTCCTGTTCTGAAGAAGGGGCCTTCCACCAGATTAACTATAACACCCACTGATCCACCACGGACAGTGCTCATGATCAACTTGATCCAGGAGGAGCTGAAGCCTCTAAATTTTAGGAGCTCCTCAAGGAAATCTAAGTTGACATTATCAAAGGCCTTCTCATAATCGAGCTTAAGGATTAGGCCTTTCTCTTTAGAGATGTGCACAGAGTGCACAATTTCATGAGCAGTCACTACGCTTTCTAATATGAATTTACCTTTCACAAAAGCAGATTGGTTACTAGATATCAGCCTATGAAGAATGGATGAAAGCCTATTAGTGAGTACTTTAGTAAAAAAAAACTACAGTTAAGAAGGCTAATTGGCCTGAACTTCTTCATAGTTCGAGCATCTGGCTCTTTTGGGATCAGAGTAAGAATTGCAAAATTTAGCCTTTTTATATCTAGGGTACCAGCATGAAAATCATGAAAAAGGCTGAGAAGGTCATTCTTGATGAGTTCCCAGAATTGTTGGTAAAAAATGAAGGAAAGTCCATCTGGACCTGGAGCCTCGTCTGAGTATGAGTCAAAGACAGCTTTTTTTACCTCGGATTCAGTGAAGGGGGATTGGAGGAAGGAGTTTTCCTCGGGAGTGATTTTCTCATCTTCAGAGAAGAAGTCAGTGTTAAGACTACACCCTGATCTATCTTCTCTAGCGAAGAGATTCTTATAAAAATCAAAGGCTATCTTAATCATCTTTTGAGTTTTAGTGACTTCTCCATAGGGACCCTCAAGAGATTGAATTAAGGTTTTTCTCCTACGTTGGTTAGCTACGGCATGGAAGTAGGCAGTGTTCCTGACTCCCTCTTTAATTTCCCTATCTCTAGCTCGATGCTTGGCTTTGGTTTCTTCCTTAAGCCAGAGCTTCTGCATCTCGATATTAATACATCTGAGCCTGTCTCTTTCTTCTACTGAAAGTTCCTCAGTTTCAGCCTTAATGTCAAGATAATCATACTCACCCATGAGGGCAGCTTTATGCTTTCTTAATTCTGCTTCTATGTTCTTACTCCATCCCTTTGTAACTCTCCTAAACTTCCTGATCTTATATTGTCATTTATCCAAAGTTGTTGGACCTATGGCAGGTTCAGACCAGATTTTCTCTACTAGGTTTTTGAAATCTGTCCTAAGAAGCCACCATTTTTCGAATCTATAGCTAGTAGTGGGTGGCCTATAGGAGAGTCCAGAGTCCTAGAAGATGGGGGTATGGTCACTTCCCAACCTTGGCAAGGCCTGACTAGTGTCTAAGGCGAAGATGGCCTCTAGCTCAGTATTGCAGAAAGTCCTATCAAGTACAGACATAATGGAGTTGGACTGATTGTTTGTCCAGGTGTATTTTTTGTTGGGCAGTTTAATTTCTATAAGCCCCCAGATTTCCACCCAAGCATTAAACTTCTCACACCATTTGTGGTCTACCACTCCATTACTTTTATCTGATTGGAATCTAACTAGGTTAAAGTCCCCACCTATTAATAGGGGGCCTTTAGTTTCTAACAGAATCGAGTGAAGTTCAGAAATGGAAGCTTCCTTGCCTTCCTCGTAGGGGGGCCATAGACAGAGATTACATTTAAAAGGATGCCTTTAGGTTTATAAATTAAGGAGCAAGAGACAGATAAATCTCTATTTTTTCAAGCAATGACATCAAAGATGTCAGTATCCACACCCACTAGGATACCCCCTGCAGAACCTACAGAAGGTAGGGTGTTCCAGACAAAGTTTCTGTTCCCAACCAGGGACCTAAGAAAATAGTTAGAAAGTGACTCCTTTTTTGTTTCCTTGAAGCAGACAATAGTGGCACGCACATGATGAATGGTATCTATTATAAGGGTTTTTCTCCCTGGGGCTATGATGCCTCTAATGTTGCAGTTTAGGCAATTCATTTAGCACTCATTTTCCTGGAGTGCTTGCCCCGAAAAGATTTACCTACCTTGGTCCCCATCCCTTCATCTAGTTCTTCACAAAGAGCATCTAAAGGATCAAAACTAACAGGGATATCATCTATGGGAGTATTTTTACAGCAAGGAGAGAATAATTTGCTAGGGCTACTTTTTCCTGCCACTTTTTTGCTGCAAGGGCTAGCAGACAAGTGTGGTTGAGGAGGGGCTGTAGGCTCCCCAATACTACTATGCAAAGAAGTAAAATCTTCACTAGTGGCATCACTCAAGGTGACACCAATGGTTTTTGCAACTGTTTGAAAATGCGACTCATTGAACAAAGAGAAGGGAAGTGGTTTTATACATTTGCTTTTGCGAGCGGGGGCCTTCTCCAGGTTACTAATTTTCTGTTGTTCTTGGGTCATTTCTAGCATACTCTTCCCCTGATTGTTGACCCTGGAACTATGTCTAGTACCGTAGACAGGGCCCCATTTGGAGGGGGGCTTGTTTAGCAGCATATCCAAAGGTGGATCAGGTAGTGGTACATCTTGAATGGAGTCCTCTGGTATTTCCTCATCTTGAACATATACAAACTGTCCATCTTCATCTACAATCTCCATATCCCTAAGCAGTTGGAAACACTGCTCTTGATTTGCCTGTTCTGCTGTGATTAGAGCTAGCAAATTCCTCCTTGTTTCAGACAGGTTGTCGGGGACCTTATCGCTGAGCATGGAAGTGGGAGAGGCAGCTTGTTCGTGGAAGTCAAGGACAGTCCTGATACTGCCGGTTCATGTGCTAGAGGAGGGGAGGTTTGCAGATGGGGTGGGGAGTGTCTTAGTGCTTTTGTCTAAAAGGCCACCTGAACTGGATTTGTCAGTGGCGCCCCCATCTGTGTCCATACTTGCGGCAGGTATGGAAGTGAGGCCTCCATCACCTCATGTAGAAGAGGACTGACTTGTTACAGCAGGTTCAACTGCCACTTTGATAAGGTAAAATTTCCTATTAAGCTCAAAGGTTCTTTCTGTGGGAATCTTCAAACTGTCCTTGCAGTAGATCTTGACCCTCACACATTCAGAGATGTCTTTCATTGAGAATGCTCAGTCAACATCGAGCAACACTCCAAAGACAGATGTGAGAGTGTCCAGAATGTCCCATCTACACCACTTAGGATTGAGACCTCTAAGTTGGATCCACACCACCTCAGCTTCAGAGAGATGTTGAACCTCACCATCCCAAGCAACCACTCTAACTGAGACATCCTCTCTAGCTAGACCAAAGCACGAGTAACTGGCTACAGTTTCTACTGGAATTTCAGGTGGGAACTTCACCAAGAACGACCAAGCAATGAGCTTCCTAATCTGCCACGGCCAGTTTTTTTTGTAGATGTTGGAGAATTCCTTGGCCAAGTCCTCTTTATCAATGTCACCATCTACAATAACTAGACCAATGTTCTTGAGAATACCCAGCTGCTGATCACTGACATCTGAGGTGTCTATGCTAAAGAACCCTAAACCACTAGCAGCACTGCCCACATACATAGCCATCTTGTGTGGTTTCTTCTTCTGCGGGCAATCCTCCACTGGATGGGTCAGCATCTTGCAAATGAAACATGAGGCAGGCTTGTGGCAATCTGCCTTGGCATGCCCTGGCTCACCACAGCCCAGGCAGACTGTGGGGGGCGTACGAGTTGAGACCTGTGTTTTGGGAAACGGTGGCTCGAGCTTCTTTCTTCTTCTATTGAGCCACACTCTTGCCTTGATGCTCACCTCTTGGAGCCGCCTGGCTTTGGTGACCTTGAGAGGGAGCAGGAACAGGGCCAGTGGGGATCTGCACACCCTGTCCAGTCTGCGAATTATGTCCCTGCTGTGGAGGGGGCATCCATGGTTGTGCCCCAGTCCAAGGGGGGCGGGAACGCACCTGGGAATTGCGGATTTGGGAAAGGACCCCATGGATGAGGACCGTTGGGGTATCGAAAACCGAAGGGGAACTGCACCTGTTGCTGCGGCTGCTGCTGAATAGAGGGTTGATTGCCAAAATCGGTAGGTTGCCAATTCCCACCAGAGTTGTTGTTGGTGTTTCTCCCGCTTATGTTCTTGTTTTTCCCTCTCCCTCTACCTCCTTCTGCCATTGAGTCGATTCCAAGGAGCTCACCAACAGGGGGATCGGGAGGATGGGAAGCCTCGGAGAGGGCTTGAGAGAGCGAGCGGCGGCTGGGAGGAACCCTAGCTTTGGGGGGAGAAGGAGGGTGGGGGCTCTTTTGTACTGGAGTGGGAAGAGTCCACAGCTGTCCATAGAAATCCCTAGTTGCCAAGTCTGTGTCCTTCTCTCCCTCAATCCATCACGATCTCTCCAAAGGAATGGGGTAGGCGGCGAGGTTTTTCCCTCTGCTCCAGTTCCGGGTGCTTCCAGCTGAACTTGACTGACGGATAAAAGCAGGAAACAGCTGACACAAGCGCGTCGGTGATAAAAGCGAACCTGCAGGGAACTAGCAGGCTGAACAACTAGCTTCGTCGGTGTCTCCCTCTCGCCCTGCACGGAGGTGGACGCCACCCGCGTTGAGGAAGAACACCCGAACGGACATTCCCGAGCTGTAGATCTCTTATGAACTCGAATTGGCGAGAAGACGCTCTGTCTGGATCCTGGATTCGGACCTCGGGGGCTGGCTGAGTGACCAGACCCTGGCTGATCATCTGGAGCGCATGTTCCCTCGAGATGTCGGCGATATGTCGGGCTCCTGTGACTCTATCCTGGAGTACCACCAGCATGTTCCCTGGAGAGCTCGTGGGGATCAATCTCTCGATGTGTGCCAGTACCGCCGCCCTGACTGCCATCGCTCGATGAATCTCGCCCTGGCTCCCTCGGAGCAGCAGTAGGATCCACCCTCTCAGCGTGCAGGGCGTCGAGATCTCTGCCAAAGCTTCCTGCGATCTCTCCCCCGCTAGCGCTTGCCTTGCTGCATCCGTCAAATCCCCGAAGTGGTGACTCGAAAGCGCGGGATCCTCCCTCGGGATGACCTCTGCCAGCGAGAGCAGAGCTTGAGCGCCCTCCAACTCCGATGAACTCTCTACTGACCTCATATCCGCGCCCGGGCTGCTTCGGGCAGGATCCCCCATGACTGCGGCCCTCCAGCTCTGAATCGAAGGTAATTCGCCGAGGGCCTTGAGAGGCGCTCGATCTGTGCTCGCGGGAGATCTGGCGGCGCGGCGAGGGCAGCGGGAGGGTCGTCGGGAGGGGGTGGCTCGGGGTGGGAGGTGGTGAGGCTAGCGGTGTGCGCGAAGGGGAGGAGTACAGGCTAAACTCCAGTCGGGGGGCTTGGGAACCGCCATTAATGGGGGTTGGTGGCCTAATCGCCCGCCTTGGGGAGCGAGACGTGTCGGGAGCCATCCTCCAGGAAACGATGATTTTCCCTCCAGTCAATTTTGGAGCACTTCAAAATTTATATTATAGAAATTGTGATATCATAGTATCGCCTAAGGTGTGGTATCACTAACATATGTTCTCCTGTGGGCACCTCAGATCTTCAACAAAAAGTCGTGGATGCCACGTTATTTGGTCGGCTGGTCGCCTGTTGCTGAAGATAAGGCATGAGTTGGCTGTTCCCTTTGTCAAACTGAAAGAGTCCGCAAAATTCAGACCAAATTAACAAGGTCTCCAGACCCTTCAGCACAGAACCATATGGACACAATTTACAATGAGAGAAGCTTTTTCTGTCGAAGCATTTCACCAGAAACGCCTACCGTAAATGAGGTTCCTTTCTTTATTGTAACTGAGTTTCTTAATGACATAGTAGTACCTTCAGATGTGGAGCTGGAAATTATTCTTTGTGCTCACTATTATAAAGCAGAGAGACTAAAATGTCCTGAAAATACTGAAGCTCTGAAGTACACATGGATTTCACACATCATAATAGAAACAGAACTCACGTGGTCGAGCAAAGATACAATATGTACATCGGATTAAGATCTGGAGTTCTTTCCAAATTTCGCCTTTTGTATTTACATATACAGATCCAAAAGGTCATCTCCAACTTGACGGAAATAACTGTACAGCTTAGAAGTGTTATATACAGACGACGACAGAGCGCACAAACCATGCGTTCTGCTAGCTAATATAAACATCACGATTTCACGCTAGCAGAAGTTTTCCAATGCCTCCTATACAAAAATGCTGGAGGGAAAGTCTAATGCTCCGACTTCCATCGAAATAAATTAATCTTCCAAATCCCGTGAAATCATGTTTAATCCAATGGAAAAGTTAGTTCTTGATGGACCTCTGCTGTTGCCCGGTCAACTGAGCGCTGCAGAGATGGCTCCTTAAATTAGCTATGTACCTATGGATGCGCTGCTGGTTGAATTGTGAGAGGGAGAATTGTGGATTTAGCGGCAACGAAGTTGCTTCCTGCGATATAAAAGTGAGCAGGATGATTGCTTTTGAGTATAGCGCCATGGATCTACTTTGGCATCCCAAAAGTTCTTTCGTCTGCAAAGAGAACGTAGAATAGTCAATACAAACATAATATGTTACCAATACAGAATAACACAGTAAGCCCATACATTTTAAAGTAGAGTTTACAAGAGAAAGAAACAATGTACATAGAAAACCGTGCTCAGGTAATCAGGAGTTATGAGGACTTATGACACGTAAAGTTTCATACAGGCAAAATTGTCGCCTATCATTAGTCATTAGTCATTAGTCACCGATCATTTGAAGGAAACACACACAGCATAGTCATTAGTCACCGATCATCTGAAGGAAACTTTAAACTGTAGTTTCGACTAAAGTAACACCATCCCCAAATTGAAGGGAGAAGGGTGCCTGTGTAGCACATCTGAGGGCGAAGGGAGCAGTTCCCAATGCAGCTCAAAGGGTCATAGGAGCAGAAAATGTCACACTCCCTCCCTCCCTCCCTCTCGTAATCTTCAGTCTAGGGACTTGGTCAAACTTAGATAAGCTCGACTTAGGACAAAATAACAACTTCAATTCATTTGGAATCATAGGAGTATTGTTTAGCCGTAATCATGAGTTCCAGCACATGAGCACAAAATCCATGTGCCCTAGAACTAAGTGTTTCCACATTACTTAATAGACACATAATAAGAGAATCAGCTGTCTGAACAGCATCAATAAAATGTTTACTTCATTTGAACCATTTGCTGATTAATATTAACTGAATTAATTTTGCCAAGGTTACATCAAGGCATTTGTGGATATCATTAGTGAGTATCTCATACAGTTTCTCCCATGATGTGCATAGAGAAATGAAATCTAAAGCAACCATCTAGGGAACTCAGATTGGTGAATTTGTGATACTTACAGCACCACTTCTCCCAAATACTAAAGCAGTTTGGAATATTATCTCCATTGCATCTGGCATCTCGGTGTTATCTGGAAACAGAAAATGGTTATAATACGAGTCAATGTGATCTGGGGACAGATAACGTCTACCATAAGAGCTAATATTATACTACTATAAGAAGATATGTCGATATGAATGTTCTAACCATTGTTCTCCCGCAGTCTATGTGATATCTTCTCTGCACGGTCATATGCCTTGATGAACCCACTTTCAGCCCAGTAACGAACCGAAGCCGACCTAGTAAAATCCAATCCTTGTGCTACATTCGGAGGTTGACGATGCTCACTCTTTGGCTGAAAATTCTCGTGTGCAGATGTCGATAAAATTCCATCATCTGAAGCATCCACCAATAAGCTATATGCATTAAGCGCCTCTTTCCAGATAGCAAGTATTACAAGTTCAAGTGATAAAGCCTCCAGGTCCAGCCCTTTGACCAGCTGCATATGACACACAAAGCAAATGTAGGTGATGTTGAGATAAATTTGGAATCATCATTTCCATGTAATAAAATAAAATATCATTTGTTTGCTGCAACCATCGAAAAGATACTCCCTCCGATCCATAAAAAGTGTCACAAAGCAAATGGAGGGAGTACATGCGAAGATAGTGACACAGATTTCTATAAAACTTGCATATAACAGAAATTTGAGAAAAGAGTAACTGCCAGCCAACACCAAGATTTGTGTGAGGTTTGTGGTATTGACATTACATGAAAACACGTCAAGTCTAAACAAGACCTGCATACGAGATATGTACAGAGTAGAGAAAGCTTGGCGGTCCAATCAGATGCTCCCATTCTACTAACACGGTAACACCAAATGCATCCTTATTGCACATGTAGATGTAGTAGAAAAAATTCCATGAAAAATAGTAAGCTATGTGGAGTAACAACATAGATGTTTAAAGACGAATTGAAATCAACACAGTTAGATGCTTTCAGAAAAAACGAAATCTATACTGTTACCTCAATTGTTCTCAAAACTCTCTCAAAAAACAAAAAAAATATTGTTCTCAAAACTAAAACTACTGAAGACCATGATCAAAATCTAGAGCAATGGGATTGCAGTTTGTATACTAGACAGAATGAAGATGAACATACTGCTCAACGGATATGATATTGTTTTCCACTACAGCAGTAGTAGTACCTTCTCCTGAGCAAGTTCTGTAAGAATGACAATATACTGATTCAGTAGCTGAAGCCTTGCATAACAATCAAGTGGCTTCCCTCGCAAATTTTCCATAATAGTTGACTCACGTGCAGCAGACAATGGACTACACCCATGGCTTTTCATAGCAACCACTCTACAGAGTGATCCCCTGTTTTGATTCTGAACAGACTCTTTGCTAGTCGACCTGTCATCACTGTGGGATGTTGCAACTGTGAAATCCTTCATTGGCTTCTCGAGTGCAGATAACATTTCCACAGAAGTAGTGTTCGCATGAACTAGTACATATTCTCGTTCAATCCACTCCCATGAATCAAATACTGCGAAATACACAGAAGTAGCGCCTAAGCAGAGGACATACAATATTATTTCTAGCTCTCAAAAGGGCACGGTGTACCTTTTGAATCCACGGTTTCAGACTTTACTTTGATGAGAGCAGAAGAGACAGTCTGGGATGCATCCTTGACATCAATAACGTGATGGGATTCACTGATAATTTCAGTTTTCCTGAAAAGGCGTAATCAGCAAGATTACACACGAGAAAATATGACATGGTGAAAAGTGCAAAGTGGTATGCTTTGGAAACTATTCGGAAAATGTAAAAGCAGGATTTATGCTCATCGAGTAGGTATCCCAAAATATATGAAAAGCGTGTGATGGAGTAAATGATGCAGTACAAGTGATGCGCACACCTGAAGAACTCTAAGTCTGAATTAGATGTAGATGAAGAGCAAAAGACGGGATCAGCTTGCATGCATATTTTTCGCTATTACAGAATATGACCAATCAGCATTTTTTTGTGTGTGGTGCGTGTCAGGGCAGCTTCTCATATGGGCAGCAGCCAGCAGGTGTGTTTGCTAAAGTGAAAATTGCATGACTTGATACAGGATTGTTTTCTGAAAACAAAGCAAATTACTTAACACTGCCTGATGCACTTGTGATTTTTTAACACTTCCACCAGAGTAAGAGGAATACCTTGATGTTGCCAAAAACTTGTGATTAAAGAATTCCTCAAAAGGCATTCTCTCCGCTGCAAAATTGAAAGCAAATTCTAATCGATTCTGCTATAAACCACTTATCAAATTAACGTATATTGCTAAAGTTATAGATTAAATAGCCTAAACGGAAGTTGAAGAAAGATTAGTGGAGTGAATAATTTAGGTATGACACGCCTGATTTGCAGAACCCAGAAGAAAGTGCAAATAGCATACCCACCTGGATCAAGGCATATGAGTCTTCTGCACAGGTCAATGAAGTCAGGATGTAAATCAGCCTCCATATCTGGAGGGAAACTAAGGCCATTAGATGTCAGGACTTTCTCACGCAGCTGCAATCATAAAACAATGAGCAAGCAACACTGTTAGGTCATATGCTCATTGTGATTGTAATATCTAGTTGTAAAATAATAGGAGCAGACCTGGAATCTATTATCCCCATGAAATGGCAACTCTCCTGTTACTAGCTGAAACAGTATAACTCCAACACTCCATAAATCTGCCTGCAAAGTTTTTTCTTGTTGAGATTATGTCCTGGATAACATTAACATCAATGAATTTAAAGCGGGTTCATAAACAGACCTTTGCATCATATTTATCCCCTCGCCAGATTTCTGGGGCCATATAATATGGAGAGCCACAAAATGTGGCAGCCAAATTTTCATGCATCAGAGATCTAAACCAAAGAAAAAAAAAATCAGTTATATTTGCTCTTATAAGAACTCATTCATACCAGAGAAAACTCAAAATGGGTACAGTTTTCAAAAAATGTGAGGATGAATATGACAAAGATATCATGGCATGATGAATGAATATGTAACTTAAAAACAGATAACAGTAAAAAATATTTTGGTGTTGTTCTCCATCTCCCCAATAATTTCATTTAGAGGGGAAAGCAAGATAGTCCTATAACTGCAACAATGAGAATGCAGCTCTCACCTAGCAAACCCAAAATCGCCAATTTTCAGTGTAATGGCATCTCCATTGGTTGACAGCAGAAGGTTCTGGATGATTCAGAGCTTGATCAGGATTGACAAAATAATTAATAATGTACCGATAATGGATGAATCAGATAAATAGCTGTACAGATTTTACATGTGTGATCTATAATTGATGACTGAAGTTCAAATACAAAGCATAGCATGAGTGAACAGAGTGGCCCTGTATTTGGTGGGAAATATACATGGATTATGGCTATAAATGTAATGGTTGCTAATTATGGAAACTCTTCTACAAGTGTCCTTACTCTGAGTTTGGCCCTTGGTACCCAAACACCGACATCACTAAAGTAGGAGAAAGGATTCCAGACATGGACATCGAAATGCCCAACAAAAATCACCGCCCTATCCAACACTAAACCCTAACAGATAAATCCAATAACATACAAAGCGGCAAGATCTAACCTGAGGTTTGAGGTCCCGGTGCACGATCTTCGCAGCCCTCAGCACCTTGAGCCCCTCGGCTGCTCGCAGCAAAAACAGCGCATCAGCGAGGCAAAATCAGCGCCCGTATAGCAGCACCGTAGTACTAGTAATGATAATAAGAGGAAAGGAGAGCTCCCTGTAGCAGGCTCAATTGGGGACATACATACCGAGCTGGCGGACGAAGTCCCTCGCGGTGGCCTCCGGCAAGCGGTTGCGCGGCCCGCCGTGCGTCTGCCTGTAGGCCTCTAGGTCCCCTCCGTCGCAGTACTCCAGCGCCAGGAACAGCTTGTCCCCCGTCTGCGGCGAAAATTCGCGAGGCATTTTCGTTAACCACGGGCACTAGGCCAAGTTGGATCGCGGACGGCTGGTGCCGGGAGATTTGGGAGGGGGAGGGGGAGGGGTTGAGTTACCTCGATGGCGGTGATGAGGCGGAGGATGTTGGGGTGGGAGAGGCTGTCGAGGATGCTCATCTCCTGGAGGATGCCGCGGCGGACGTAGTCGTCGACGCGGCGGCGGTCGATCTCCTTGACGGCGACGCGCGCGCCGGTGGGGAGGTGCACGGCGCGGAAAACCTCGGCGAAAGTGCCCTTCCCCACCATCTCCTGGAGCTCGTACTCCCCCACCACCCGCCGGGCCGCCGGCGACGGAGACGGCGACGGCGGAGGGTCCTTCTCCGCCGCCTTCTCCTCTTCCATCGCGCCTCCGGCCTCCGGCCTCCGGCGTGGTCCTAGTCGCGGTCGCCGGTACGGCGGGTTGTTGTGGGGCGAGGGAGACGGGAGCGTGTACTACTACTACCGGCAGAGGTAGTTTGGATTGCGGGGCCCGCGCGTGGTGGTGGCCTGGTCAGTTGGGGAAAGGATATTTGCGGGCCGTGGCGGTCAATCTATCTAGCGAGGCCCCATATGTCAGTGATAGGGGTACCGGACGGATATCCGTCGCTCGGAACCACCAGCATCCCTACCTCAGGCACACTGACACACTGGGCGCAGGAGAAGCGGGGCCACACCGTCAGTAGGATGTGAGCGCGATGTATCCAGCTTTGTTGTGCTCCGGCGGGGCCGTGATAAAAACGTTGTGGGGTCTATGGGTACTTTTAAAATAGGTTTCCTCTGCGGACGGGTTTCGTGTGGTACAAGGTGTTGCTTCCGCGGAGGGTGCTGTGGCGACGTGACAGGTGTCGTGTGGGATGCGGCAATCCTGCCGGTGCCGCGCGCTGGCTCGCTTTTGGTGGCGGTGCGGTCGGTGCCTCGGTGCGGCGACAACGGCCGGAGCGCGTCGACCGAGCCCGCGAATAGCCCGTCGTTCTCAGGAGGTGCTCTTGGGCCGCAAAAGTGTGCCGCCGTAGTGGGCTGGACCATATCTTCTTTCCCTAAAACAAAAAAGTGGGCTGGACAACAACGGGTACACTTAGAAAAAGGTTAGCGTGCGAGAGGATAACGCGAGCGACACATCACACATGTCATGTTGTTAAGGAAAGGATTTCTTCTTAAAAACTAAGGAGAGCACACATTTATTTTAAGATTTTTTTAGAAATGAAATATTTTGAAAACCGTACATCGGAATTACGAACCATTTTCATATTTGAGATCCTCGCGTCAAGAATTTCAAAACTAAATCCCATGTTGATAGGTTTCGAGATACTTTTTTTCGTACTTTATACACCATATTCTATACACTTTGTACTTTCAGTGGCAATTTATATATCTGCCTGAAAGAATACAAAAGTTGCTACTGAAAGTATACGCACACTGTTTCTGAAAGTATACGCACACTGTACCTAAAAGTACATTCGTGTGGGTGTATATCGGCCCTGCACCTGGATGTACAACTGTCTGGATGTATATCCGTCTGGGTGTACGTCGGCACTACACTTGGGTATACATCCGCTGGGTATACATCCGCTTGGGTGTAGGACGGCCCTGCCCCTGGATGTACAACCGCATAGGCGTACACCCGTGGTGCACGTGGATGTACGTCAGCACTGCACTTGGGACGTACTTTGGTCACTGCACCTGGGCTTGAGACGGATTCAGAGTCCGATTCGTCGAGCCTGATCTGGTCGGTTAAGCGCAGGATTCCCGCATTGCTGGCGTGGAAGTGAAAACTACCGAACGTCAGGCTGACGCTTTTCTCGAGTCCGCTGAACGTCGGGCGAGATTTCGGCGAGTGGGGCGCGTAGACGAGCGACCCGAAGCGGATCAGCTCCGTTGGAGTCGATGATCCTGGGCTCCAGTTGAAGCTTGGCGAAGACGATGCCGAAGATGTCGTGGATCCAGCGCCCTCTCTTCCCACAGACGGCGCCAATTGTCGATTAGTCATCTCGACAAGTCCCTCAGATGATCCGATAGGGTTTCGATTAAGAGAACGAATAGGGCGCTGGCGACAATCATCGGCTAACATGGCAAGATTTACCCAGGTTCGGGGCCCTCGTAGAGGTAAAACTCTTACTCCTGCTCTTCTGATCTGTATTACGAGTAGATCGATTACAATGGTGGGTGCCCAAGCTGAGAGATAGATCTCGAGCTATGGCTATGGTGGTGAAAAGTAGATTGGGTCCCCCTCCTCGGTGGTTCTCCCAGCCTTTTTATAGATGGACGGGTCTCAAACCGTGCCCGAGGGGGTTACAAACCCTAACTCTAAGGCGGTAGAAACCTTCCATCTTGACCCGCAAGTTTTGCGGGTGGGCTTCCACCGGGCCTTCTAGAACCGCGGGGTGGCGCCTAGCGTTGGGCTTTAGTCGTGGGTCGTGTACCAGGTAGGCTCACTCGATAGGTCCTGGAGTCATCCCCATGTCAGCGCTGGCACTTCACCGCAGTTAGGTAATCTGAGAGCCAGGTCTTGGGGTTCCTGCGAGCTATCGTATTTCGGGACTTCTGACGTGAGCTTGAATCTCTTGGGCATTGGTGTCTCGCAGATGCTGTTGCTGAAGCACATCGCGCCGCAAGCTTCCTCGTCGGAGGAGGTAGATAATGAGCGGGCGTGGTTCCTGCGCGCGCGGCTCTATCGACCTTGTTCTGCACGATGTCCCATCGCACGTCGTATTGGGCCCGGTCGGGGTTGTCTTCTTGCCGTGGTTCCCTGCTGCGATGTCGCGAGCAGCTTCCGTGGTGTCGTGGGCTACCGTCACGGTGTCGCGGGCTATCGTCGTTGTTGCGTGGGTTGTCGCCACGGCGCCTTGCCTCTTTGCCCCTTGGGCGTCAAGGCGACTCCTTGTCTCCTCTTCTCGGTGACGTACTCTTGCGTCTGCGAGGTGTTCTGTCCACTCGAGGGGTTTTATCGGCTTCAGGGGTCGCTGCATTCTTGTGGGTTTGGACGGCAATTGCCGCTCCGGCCATGCCTAGTCCTCTTTGGACTTGGCGATGTTGTTCTGCGCGTGGGTCATTTTCTCGCGGTTGGTTTGCCTGTAAGTAGGTAGCGGCGGCTAGGACCGCGGCGGCAGGAGTTGTCGGATGCACGTTTCCTTCGTCGTCGACGTGCATGAGGGAGGTCTCGATGGTTTTGCTGATCTCGCTGAGGGATCCTTGGTCCATGTGGGCGGTCCTCGAGGCGTACTTTCCCTTTTTGATGGGTTGGTTCCCCATCGAGTGAGTTCTGGAGAGCTCCGCACGGCGCACACTCGAAGCTTCTGCTGCGCGTTTGCGTACCTCGAGTTCTTTGCGGGCGTCTGCTAACTGGCGACTTTTCAGCGACAGATGATAGTGGTATGCTATCAGGTCTTCTTGGGAGAACCCGGGCTCTAGCGGGTGGCCTGTTTGCACCGCTGTTTTAGCTTTGTTCCAGTCAGCTCGCGAGACCTTGATCTGTTGCCTTGCTGTGAGACAGGCCTCCATTTCGGCGGGTTCCTCGACAGGGTCTGCCATATAGACGTGGGCCATATATGTCTCGTGAGTCTTTAGCGCGGGCCAGTAATCCTCGCCGAGTTCGGAGGGCTGTTCAGTCGCGATAGTGTGGAAGTCGAGCCTATTGCGACGGATGGAGCTGTTGCTGGATTCCGAGTTGCGATCGGTATCTCCAAGCGGCGATTCTTGGGTCTCCATGCTCGAGACGGATTTAGTGTATGATCCATCGATTGTGGTTTGGTAAGGGAAGCGCGGGATTCCTCCTTGCTGGTGCAAAAGTGGATATTGTTGAACGTCATGTTGACGCTCTCCTGGAGACCACTAAACGTCGAGCGATATTCCGACGAGTGGGGCGTGTAGATGAACGACCCGAAGTAGATTGGCTCCGAAGGAGCCGAGGATCACGGGCTCCAGTTGAAGCTCGGTGAAGATGAAGCCGGCGATGTCGTTGGATCCAGCGCCTGCCGCTCCCATAGACGGCGCCAATTGTCGATGAATGATATCGACAAATCCCTCAGATAATCCGGTAGAGTTTCGAGTGGAGGAACGTAATAGGCGCTAGCGGTTACGACGGCTAACAGGGGGCACAATTTACCCAGGTTCGGGGCCCTCGTAGAGGTAATACCTTTACTCCTTCTTGTATGTCCTTGTATTATGAAGATTGGTTACAATGGTGGTGCGCAAGTCGAGAGATTGGATCTCGAGCTATGGTTATGGTGGTGAAATTCTAGATTGGATATCCCCCCTCGGGTGGCTCTCCCAGCCCTTAAATAGGCGGTTGGGTCTTAAGTCGTACCCGGGGGGGTTACAAACCCTAGCTCAAGTCGGTGCAAACCTTCCATCTTGTCCCGCAAGTCTTGCGGGTGGGTGATATGTCTCCAATGTATCTATAATTTCTGATGCTCTATGATAATATTATGCCAATTGCTACATGTTTTCTCCCTTCTTTATGTCATTTTTATCGATTTTCCGGGACTAACCTATTAACAAGATGCCAAGTGTTAGTTCCTTGTTTTCTGCTGTTTTTTATTTTCAGAAAAGTTGTTCTGGAGATATTCTCAGAATTGGACCCCACAAAACCCGAAGTGCCTATTTTCCCCGGGAGCATCCAGAAGACCGAAGAGGAGTCGAAGAGGGGCATCAGGGGGCCCACACCATGGGGTGGCGCCCCCCCCCCCCCCCCGCGGCCGCGCCAGGGTGTGGTGTGGGGCCCCCAGGGCTCCACAGCCTCTGCCCTTTCGCCTATTTATTCCCCCTGGATGGAAAACCCTAGACACCTGATCAAATATCCCCGAAAAGTTCTGCAGCCGCCGTCACCGTCAACCCTATATCAGGGGGTTCTGAAACTGTCTCCGGCACCCTGCCGGAGAGGAAATCATCACCGGAGGCCTCTACATCACCATGCCTGCCTCGGAGTGATGCGTGAGTAGTTCATCCTTGGACTACGGGTCCATAGCAGTAGCTAGATGGTTGTCTCCTTCTCATATGCCTCCATGTTTAGATCTCGTGAGCTGCCTAACATGATCGAGATTGATCTTATGAAACTCTATGTGATGTGTTTTCTGGGATCCGATGAATATTGAACTTATGCCAAGTTGATTATAGTCTTTATTGCATATGCTATTTGTGACATTGCATTCTTTCCGTTGCTAGTGGTTGCTCTGGCCAAGTAGTTGCTAGTGACTCCAAGAGGGAGTATTTATGCTCGATAGTGGGTTCATGCCTCCTTTTCGCATGTGCTCGAGTGACAGAAACGTGACGGGGGAGGATGTGGTGTTGCCATTAGGGAGAAAACAGCGGTGAGAGTGCCCGCGTGTACAATCATTGCTTACATTACACACTTTGTTTAATGCAGTTATATGTTGCTTGCAACTTAATATCTAAGGGGGTTTGGATGATAACCTGAGGGTGGATTATTAGTCATAGATGCAGTTGGATTACGGTCTATGTATATTGTTGTAATGCCCGTACTAACTATCATAGTAGTCATCATGTCATGAATGTGCACTACGATGCAACCTTTATTTGTCAATTGCCCAGATGTAATATTTTCACCCAGCATGCTATCTTTTATGGAGAGACAACACTAGTGAACCTATGAACCCCGATCCATTTTCTTACACTGTTAAAACAAGCCTCCACAATTTCCTGCTTTCTTTACTTACTGCAAGCATACATTATTTTCCACACTATACGTCTAATCTTTGTTTTCAGCAAGACTGGTGAGACTGACAACCTCACTGTACCGTTGGGACAAAGTATTTTGGTTGTGTTGTGTGCAGGTTCCACGTTGTTCCTGACAATGGTGAAGCGCCAACACCATCGTCAGTGGCATCAACCTTCCAAAGATCCTCTTCCTCCTAATGGATTGATAACCTTGATTCTTAACTAAGGGGAATTTCCTACCGCTGTGTTCATCACACCCTCCTCTTGGGGTTCCCAACACGCACCATCAAGGAAATTTTTGGCGCCATTGCCGGGGAGGAAGAAGTCTTCTGGCAAGGGGAGTCTCTCACTCTCAACCTCTTTATTTTGTTTATTGTCTTGTTTTTATTTTTGTCTTGTTTTGCTTCTCTTTAAAAAAACACAAAAAAAAATAGTTTACTTTATAACTGTTATTTATTTGCTTGCTTTTATTTTGCTAAAAATGAGTTCCTATGAGAATACTAAGTTGTGTGACTTCACTAGCGCAAACAACAAGTATTTTATTTGCACACATATTGCTCCACCTGCTCCTACTGCTGCTTTCTATGAAATTAAACCTGCTTTATTAAATCTTGTTATGAAAGAGCAAGTTTCCGGTATTAGTATTGATGATGATGTTGCCCACTGATGGTGCAGATCTTGCACTCGTTGGGATACCCCAAGAGGAGGGTGTGATGAGCACAGTGGTAGGAGTTTTCCCCTTAGTTAAGAACCAAGGTTATCAATCCAGTAGAAGAAAGATGACCTTCGGAAGGTTGATGCCACTGACGGTGGTGGTGGCTCACCGGTGTCAGCAACAACGTGGAACCTGCACACAACACAACCAAAATACTTTGTGCCAACGGTACAGTGAGGTTGTCAATCTCACCGGTCTTGCTGAAAACAAAGATTAGACGTATAGTGTGGAAAATAATGTATGCTTGCAGTAAGTAAAGAAAGCAGGAAATTGTGGTGGTTTGTTTAACAGTGTAAGAAAATGGACCGGGGTTCATAGGTTCACTAGTGGTGTCTCTCCATAAAAGATAGCATGCTGGGTGAACAAATTACAGCTGGGCAATTGACAAATAGAGGTTGCACCGTAGTGCACATTCATGACATGATGACTACTATGATATTTAGTGCGGTCATTACAACCATATACATAGACCGTAATCCAACTGCATCTATGACTAATAATCCACCCTCAGGTTATCATCTGAACCCCCTTAGGTATTAAGTTGCAAGAAACAAATAACTGCATTAAACAAAGTGTGTAATGTAAGCAATGATTGTACACGCGGGCACTCTTACCGCTGTTTTCTCCCTAGTGGCAACAACACATCCCCCCTTCACGTTTATGTCACTCGAGCAAGGCGAAAAGGAGGCATGAACCTACTATCGAGCATAAATACTCTCTCTTGGAGTCACTAGCAACTACTTGGCCAGAGCAACCACTAGCAACGGAAAGCATGCAAGATCACAAATAGCATATGCAATAAAGACTATAATCAACTTGGCATGAGTTCAATATTCATCGAATCCCAGCAAACACAACACATAGAATTCTATAAGATCAATCTCGATCATGTTAGGCATCTCAAGAGATCTAACCATGGCGGCATATGAGGAGGAGACAACCATCTAGCTATTGCTATGGACCCGTAGTCCAAGGATGAACTACTCACGCATCACTCCGGAAGCAGGCATGGTGATGGAGAGGCCTCCGGTGACGATTTCCTCTTCGGCAGAGTGCCGGAGACAACTTCAGAACCCCCCTGATCTAGGGTTGACGGTGACGGCGGCTGCGGAACTTTTCGGGAATATTTGATCAGGTATCTAGGGTTTTCCATCCGGGGGGATGAATAGGCGAAAGGGCAGAGGTGGTGGAGATGTGGGGGCCCCACACCACCCCCTGGCGCAGCCGAGGGGGGGCGCGCCACCCCATGGTGTGGGCCCCCTGGTGCCCCTCTGAAAGTATAAGGATGCCGTCTAGAGGGGGGGTGAATAGGCGCTTTAAAATAATTACGGTTTAGGCTTGAGTAAATGCGGAATAAAACTAGCGTTTAATTTATCAAGCACAAAACCTATGCAAGCTAGGTTTACCTATGTGCACCAACAACTTATGCTAGGAATGATATACAACTATGAGATAGCAAGATAGATGACTTCAAGCACGATGGCTATCACAAAGGTAAATGCATAAGTAACGAGTTAGAGTATATAAATAACCGAAGCACAAGGAGACACCAGTGTGATTACCGAAGTTCCTTCCCAAGGGAAGTACGTATTTGTTGGAGAGGTGGGGAGCCACCTAGGCGCTCCTCAATAGCATGGGTGTGCACACCTTATTCTCCTTAAGCTTCTCTGGTGAGGGAGATGCTCGTTTCCACTATGAGGTCGACTTGAAGGCGTTGACCAAACCTTACACGGGGTTGAGGCTATCTCCACAACTCAATTGGAGGTTCTCAACGAAGCTTCTTGCAACAAGGTGGAAGCCCCAAGCACTAACCGTCTAGGGTGCTCAATACACCCAAGAGGAACAATCTCTCTGGTGACCAAGCACCCAAGAGTAACAAGCTCACGAACTTCTCTTTCACGAATCTCGTGGGGAACTCAAACCGATGCACCTAATGCAATGGCAAGAACACACAAAGTGGTCAAGAACTTATCTCCCAAATCCCACCAAAGAAACTAATGCTATGGAGGGAGGAAGGAGGAAGAACAAGGAAAACAACAAATGAATCCCTAGATATAGATCCAATAGATTCCCCTCACAAAGAGGAGGGATTGATTGGTGAAGTGGTAGATCTAGATCTCTTCTCTCTTTTCCCTCAAGTGGAAACAAGAATAATTAGAGGGATTGAGAGATAGCAAGCTTTTGGATGTCAACAATGGAGGTCAAACTTGCCCAAAAGGTTGGGGAACCATTGGGGAAGAAGGCCCCTTAAATAGGTCACCCAAATATCCAACCGTTGGAGGAAAAATTGTGCAGGGGCGGAACCTCCGGTGAAACCACAGGAACCTCCGCCCCCCGGATGAGTTAGAACACCAAAAGGGATGAAAAAATGCCCCAACCACCGGAGCCTCCGGTGTTTTCACCGGAGGCTCCGCCAACATCATACCGAAAGGGTTTCCGGCGGAGCCACCACCGGAACCTCCGGTGGTGGAAAAAACTGCACAACACCCTATATGAAAACAGTCGTAACTTTTGCATCCGGACTCCGTTTTCGATGTTCTTGGGCTCGTTGAAATTGCAACGAAGAGAACTACAAGAATATGCAGATAAACATCATAGTAAAAAATGGGAATATAAAACCAAATGATGAAAGGTTTGGCCTATCAATAAAGGACAACTGGTAGAAACCTCCAACAACAAAAATGCGATAAGTTTTTCATACGAAATCCATTTTTGATGAACTTGAGCTTGACATGAAGAACATGAAAAGCTCTAAAACCTTACATGGAGAAAACCCAAATAAGAACCAAGAAGTATGATGCCAAGTATGCAAAGGTTTGAGCTCTCTACGATAGATACGATCAAGATATGCATTCAAGAGCCCCTCTTGATAGTACGGTTATCTATCCTATAATACGGTCTCCCAACTAGCATAATGAGACCGGTAAAATAGAAACCCTATCTAAGTCATACCTTTTCCTTGCGCAATCCAATTGAGCTAGATGATGACGATCTTGACTCTCTCAAGTTGGATCTTCTTTCTTGATCGTGCTTGCTAGCACATGCTCCGCTTGATGAAGACTTGCAAGTTGCTCTCCCATACACCACTATGGGAGAGGATAGCTCCCCCATACATCATTATGGGAGAGACCCTTAATGGCAATTCTTCACAAGGACGCAAAATCCAAAAGGGTGGAAAGCATCAAGCATAGGATTTCTTCTAGATGCTTCACTTGAGCTTCCACGTCAAGCTAGGTGATGAACACCGCTTGACGATGACATAGACCATGGGCTATATGAAATCTTCCTTTTTGTTCATGCCCATGGAAAGATACCTAACCACACATAGAGATGCCACACACACATATATGAGTTAGATCACAAAGCTATGTTGACAATTGCTTACCATACCATGAGATACACAATCCCACTTGGTACATCTCGTAGCTTTGTGTGTTGATCACTAGCTTGATCAACCTTGTATCTTTTCTTCTCACTTCAAATGATGATGTCTTGAAGATAACCATGAAGGATAACCTAATACTTTTCTTCAAGACACACTAGCAATAAGCTCAACTCAAACCATGACCATTCTTCATATAAATCCTTGAATATAACAATGGCCATCAAGGAAGCTAATAGAGTTCAACACATGAACTCCATTATTTCCTATGGACAAGATCTATAAGGATAACTCAATGCAAACATTAGTCCATAGGGATTGTCATTAATTACCAAAACCACATATGGGGGCACCATGAACTTTCAATCTCCCCCATTTTGGTAATTGATGACAATCCCTTTTTACGAGGATTTATATGATGAATTAAGCAACCATGCAAAACAAAGAGCAAGGATGCAATAGCATGGAAGGCAAATGCTTAAGAACGAAACTAAAGCATAGAACCAAATTCCCTTAAACCCTCTAAACTTCTCCCCCATTGGCATCCATTACCGAAATGGGAAAAAAGATTAGAAGGCCAATATAATAAGAGCTACCCCATAGTGTATGCATTCCTCATGATATGAGTGAAATCAAGAGCATATCCAACTAGGAATAGATAGAGGGAGATAAAACTATATTGAGGATCCAAAGATTTACAAACAAAGTCAATTTGAAGGATGCTTTCATAAAGAAGCAACCAACCAAAGGATTCGAAAAAACCGATTGACCAAAATCAATATTATGATAAGATAAACCAAGTGTTCTAGAAAATCAAGAGGGAACTCCCCAAGGTACATGCACAATGTTAGATTTGAATTACTATATAATGTGAACAACATGGAATCATCACCCCCTTCTAGATAATTTTGAACACAAACAAGAGCAAGAGAATAGATTGGAAATGAAGCAAAGCAACTTGCAAACAAACAAGAGTTGAGCAATTAAGATCAAGAAGCGACAAGTAAAGATTTACTCAACCGAAAGAGATGAGTGTGACAAGAAAAGACATTTGTAGGAGACTAATAGGATGAGCAAAGCTTCATCATAGTCTTTAAATATGTGAGGCACATAGTGCATATCATGTCTTTCCCATACACATAAACCAACAAATGATAAAACACATAGGTCCAAAAGCTTTATAAGATGCAAAAGGAATACCAAAAGAAAAGCAAAGCTTGTGCCTTTTAGGAACCACCAAGGAATATAAAGCAATAAAATGTGGTCACTAAAGAAATAGAATATCAATTAAAGATGTAACTATTCTCGTGTGTATAAGTTTCTAAGTGGACACCAATCCCAAAGATATATATCCACAAAGAAATATGCACACACAAAAATAGGTACCAAGGTGAAGAACATGATATCCAAGATAGGTTCATAAATATACCAATAAGATTTTTTCTTGAAAGCAAAGCACTAGGCTTAGTTTAATCTTAAGGGGATATAGATGGACAAACAATAAACTCATCAAAGCATCACAAATATCACAAGGGAAAAGTGATAGTTGGAATGCTTCGAGAAAGGTAATGCATATCACAAAAGATTCAAATGGTTTTTGAGAATTCATCAATATTGCATATGAGAGACTTCAAGTAGAAGTTACTATATTAATATATTTGGGATTGGTGAATCATGAAAGTGATTATAAATATCCCCTTAGTATGTAATCATCCCGGCTTACTCATTGTTGCAATAAAGATGTTTTTGATAAGACATTTGCAAGAGCCAAATGAAATGCAACAAATGGAATTCATGACAAGATGCAACCTACACAAGGTTGAAAGCTAGAAGTGTATGCATGGAATAGATACTTGTTACCGAGACGGAATTGGTGATGAAGAGGATGCGAGTTTGATAATCATCGTAGCTTTACTCCTATAATACCATGGTGAGAACACCTTCCTTATGAATAGAGCAAGCAACCAATGTATCTCCATTGTACCTAAAAACAAAAATCAAGTACAAAATGGTTCCCAAACTTATTGGGTCCAAAGTAGTTAGAACACTACAATACATAGGACAAACTCCACATAAATATGTGCATATTAATATGAATTTGGATTTCATGCACATCTTAGCCATTTAGGATTTGATGGAGTTTATCTATATATTGGATCAACGAAAGTAAGCATGTCAAAGGATATACATACTAAATATACATGCACAAAACTTTCAAGAACCAATCAAGATACAAATTGGACAAAAATACCAATTAAAAAAAAGAAGGCACTCACAAGAGATAAAATCAAATGAAGTGTCAAAATTATATCAAAACCCCAAATCAACACATGATTTAGGAAACCAACAAGAGAATATAACAAAAAAACATCAAAGAATAAACAAACCCTCTACACTTTTCATTATGGCACACAAAGTACCAAGACGAAAAATGTTCGTCTTCCAAAGAGACAAGTCATTGGGATAAAATACCAATTTCAAGACAACAAGTGTTCAAACACATATAGGATATTCTTCCAATAATAGTGCATTAATTATGATATTGCATTTGAATACAAGATGCACACAATGGAATCATTACTCTCCATATATATTGTTCAAACACTAGTCAAGCTCAAGAAAAGCAATAAAATGCAATACCAATTAAAGAATTGTGTTCTACTCAATGTAGGATAGCTTCCACAAGAAATGCAACACAAAGAAGTATGACTTTGAATGAAAGTGCACACGAATGGGATCATTGCTTTTCCTAACTCAAGAAAGCATAAAACAAATTTTGAGTAGAGCAAGGAAGACACAAAGGAGTTTGAACCAAACAAATCCCTGGCAAGAAATAAGGCAATTTTTAGAGGAATGGACAAAGTAAATATAATCAATAAACTTACCACAAATTATTATAACTTGTCAAAGACAAGAGATTTATGGAGATATTTCTCGGTGGTATATTTGCTCACAATCATATTCACAAAACAAAATCTTACGAAAAGGATAGGAATGAAAACACCATGCTTAAATAGAGATTCTTGGTGGCTTCAATAGTCGAATGATCATGTAAAGCAATGATTAATATATAAATAAGCAACCGGTTCCAGAGAAGGTAAATTATAGTGCTAATTTGTGGAAAACCGCACCAAGAAACTCTCTCACAAATAAGATACCAAAATATGAGCAAATAAAATCATTTAAGCAAATTGAAACTTGTTTGAGAACACATGCCACATAGGAATAAGATAATTAATAATATAAATTCTATGTGGCAAAACCTTAAATGCTCACATTCTTTATGATTGTAATATGCACAAACATATTACTCCCCCATAACGTGATAATCCTTATCTTCTTTGCAAGAGGCAAATAAAGACCAACTTGAGATAATTAATAGACATTAGAATTTGAATTTCTCATGAGTATGAGATACCACATAGAGACTAGATAATATTGAAATATGGACACTATGTGGTATTCCTCATGTACACACATTTTGGGGTTGTGAAGTGCCAAAGGCATATTACTCTCCCAAAATGGGATAGTCCATTAATCACTCAAAAGAGCCAAATAAGATACACACAAGATGCAATTAGGCTCAAAGCAAACTCATACATACATTTTGTGCGAACCGACTAACACATACTAGATTACTCAAGGATAAGTAAGTAGTAAGCACAAAATATACAAAATACAAGCAAGGTACAAAACCAATACATGCAAAGGGGCAAGCAACTTTCAGTGTATATATATAATGTAATAAATACAAGTTACCGCAAGAAGGAGCATGGAATATGAGATAGAGTCGTGATAATCCAAATGACTTGGCTTAAGGAAAATATACGTGATGAAGATCCCTTAATTCTTCATGATATAGCCAAGTCTCCAATGCCCTCCGATAACACATATTGATCAAGTTTGAGCTTGTTGGTCCCCAACCAAGTTGGGTCCTAAGAGGTTAGTCGCAATATGCTTGGAAACCCAAATGGTTCTTTTCTTGACACCACTTTGAGTACCAACATATTTGGCAAACACATTGCCCATATTATCCTTTCGACACTAGTAAAGATAGCCTCATCTGTGGCGCACCAAAAACCCTTTTTGTGGCGCACCATGTGGCCAAAGGGGTGCGCCACAGAACACACGCCATTAAAATATTTTCTGTGGCGCACCCCGCACATGCGCCACAGAAATAAAAGATTATATGGCGCACCATCCACATGCACCACAGAAATAGTCGATTCTGTGGCGCACCCCCTTCTTGCGCCACAGAAATAGTCGATTTTGTGGGGCATCCACTCTTGGTGCGCCACAGAAATAGATGCGCCACAGAAATTGCCATAGGTGCGCCACAGAAAAAGATGCAGTATTTCGAAATTTAAATTGTTTCTGGTGTAAATACAGGTATATTACAGTATTTATACAGTTTGAATACATGCAGTGATATTTGACAAATATATAACATAGAAGTGATATTTGACAAAGATATAAGTCACACATTACTCGATGATAACATAATGTACAATAGTGATACATAGTGCAAAGTATCGAATTTGGTTCAAAGTGATAGTCAAACATCATCGAACAATTGTCACCACATAGTTACTCGATGTTGTCAATTACAAATGCCTAAGCTAAGATGAAATAGACTACAAGCACATCGGCGATGGTGAGCAAGAGCGGTAGCACGATGGAGGTCTTCATCTTGTTCTTCTGTTTCGACTGGTGGTCCCTCCACTTGGCAACCGCCTCGTGTCTAGTCTCGTATCCTTTATAGCAGTTGCCGCTGAACTTGTACACCTATGCTTTACAGTCCTTCCACTCGTCATAGACTCCTGGAACCCGACCCTCGAACACCACGTAGTACGTCATCTATATGGATAGACACAAGGCATATTAGTAAGTAATGCAAAAACACCTAAGGCATATATGTTCACAAAAAGTAGAGCAAAGGAAACAAAAATAAACATCAAAGATATACAACATCGATATCCACTACAAGAAATATGTTGATACATGACCCATTTGTAATGACCGTGGATGAACTGGTCATAGATCCATGACCATTTTTAATCTGTTGGTCATGACATGTTTGGGAGGGACTAAACCCATGACTTTGTTGGCTAAAAAGTCATGATTTTCTTTAACAAGATGGTCATAGCACATGATACCTGGTGTATGACCCTTTTTTTGCTTAATTAAGACCAATTGAATTGGTCATGCGTTTGTTGGTAGTGATTTTTGCCTATGTATCATGTCCACGTGTCAATTTTTGCCTATGTGGCATGTCCACGTGTCAATTTTCGCCTATGTATCACTTCCACGTGTCAATTTTTTTGTCATCCATGGAAAATAAAGAAAGACCAATTGAATTTGTCATGAGTTTGTTGGCAGTAATTTTTGCCTATGTATCATATCCACGTGTCAATTTTTGCCTATGTGTCATGTCCACGTGTCAATTTTTGCCTATGTGTCATGTCCACGTGTCAATTTTGCCTATGTGTCATGTCCACGCGTCAATTTTCGCCTATGTGTTACTTCCACGTGTCAATTTTCGCCCCTGTGTTCAACCTGACACGTAGAGCACACCACGGCTGACACGTAGGCCCAGATAGATATCTACGAAAAACAAATAAAATGGGCGAAATGGGGACTTGAACCCATGCCTCCCAAGAGCTCTTCAACCCACTTAACCACTAAGCCAACAACTATTTTGTGATATATTTAAAGCGGAATTTTATTTGAAGGGAGCCATCCGAACTGAGACAAGAGAAAAGAAATTATCCACGAAAAACAAATAAAACGGGCGAAATGGGGACTTGAACCCATGCCTCCCAAGAGCTCTTCAACCCACTTAACCACTAAACCAACAACTATTTTGTGATATATTTAAAGCGGAATTTTATTTGAAGGGAGCCATCCGAACTGAGACAAGAGGAAAGAAATTATCCATGAAAAACAAATAAAATGGGCGAAATGGGGACTTGAACCCGTGCCTCCCAAGAGCTCTTCAACCCACTTAACCACTAAGACAACAGCTATTTTGTGATATATTTAAAGCGGAATTTTATTAGAAGGGAGCCATCCGAACTAAGACAAGAGAAAAGAAATTGCAAATAAGGGGATGTGAGGGTTTGAACCCACGACCTCCTAGAACCACTCGCCGCTCCTAACCATCAGACCACGAATTGTTTTGTGATTTGCTTACCCATTCACGCAATTTCTATCTTTTTTTTGAGTCTATCACGCAATTTCTATCAATCAACCGTCCAAGGGCAAGCCAGACTGGGCCGGCCTTGCTGCTAGGATGGATGGGCCTCACGGCTGGGCTGGCCCAGCCTCGCTGCTAGGCTTGGCTAGCCGTTTTGAAAGTGTTTTTTTTCTCTTTTCACTTTTTTTTTCATTTTTGTCTTCTTTTATAACTTTTGCTTTTGAACTTCAATTTCAACCAAAGCAGATTCGATTTTTTTAACTATGTATTATGTTATTATAACTATTAGGGACCATTTTTAGTCAAAATAAAATAAAAATACCCCTAAACTTTATATATTACTTCTATAGGATTGTGAAGATTCATAATTAAAATTTCGGGAAACGGTCAAAACGGCGGACATGGCCGTTCGTACCTAGGTGTTGAATCTTGATGAACTCTTTGTGTATCTATGTTGAAATAGGTACTTGGCTTCCTAAAAATGATTTTTACAAAAAATCATGAGCAAACTATGAGGCACCTGTAGTTCAAATTTGGCCCGGTTTCAGCTGAATCGGCTGAAACTTGTCTTTTTCAAAGGAGGTGTATTTTGAGCTATTGAGAGGTAGTAAGTTTTTTATTTGTAGATCAAATATGACATAATATATTTAGAATTTTACTTTGTACATTTTTGCAACATATTTTGTGTATGTGCTTCACAAAAAAACCCGGTTTTGACACTCCGGAAAGGGAAAATGGTATTTTTATTCAACAAAAAATAAAACTTTCTTCGTGAACATTGTTAGTTGTACCAATATCCACCTTTGTGTGGAATATGGTCACATTTAAACAAACTATGCCATGGATGTGGCCAAAACATCCGTCATTTGGCCCGAAGGACATGAATCTTCGTAGGAGATAGCTCATTTCTGTGAACACATTTTCCACCAAATTGTCGTATTCCAAGTTTATTATTTTTGGTGGATACTAGGACATATATAACAACACCACGCGAAGGTCTTGCATCGTTTCGAGTTTTTTTGAATTTTATGGAATTTTCAAAGCCGGTTTCGGGAAACGGTCAAAACGGGGGACGTGACCGTTCGTACCTAGGTGCTGAATCTTGATGAACTCTTGGTGTATCTCTGTTAAAATAGGTACTTGGGTACCTAAAAATGATTTTTACAAAAAATCATGAGCAAACTATGAGGCACATGTAGTTCAAATTCGGTCCGGTTTCAGCTGAATCGGCAGAAACTTGTCTTTTTCAAAGGAGGTGTATTTTGAGCTATTGAGAGGTAGTAAGTTTGTTATTTGTAGATAAAATATGACATAATATATTTATAATTTTACTTTGTACATTTTGCAACATATTTTGTGTATGTGCTTCACAAAAAAACCCGGTTTTGACACTCCGGAAAGGGAAAATGGTATTTTTATTCAACGAAAAATAAAACTTTCTTCGTGAACATTGTTAGTTGTACCAATATCCATCTTTGTGTGGAATATGGTCACATTTAAACAAACTATGCCATGGATGTGGCCAAAACATCCGTCATTTGGCCCGAAAGCCATGAATCTTCGTAGGAGATAGCTCATTTCTGTGAACACATTTTCCACCAAATTGTCGTATTCCAAGTTTATTAGTTTTGGTGGATACTAGGACATATATAACAACACCGGGCGAAGGTCTTGCATCGTTTCGAGTTTTTTTTTGAATTTTCTGGAATTTTCAAAGCCGGTTTCGGGAAACGGTCAAAACGGGGGACATGACCGTTCGTACCTAGGTGCTGAATCTTGATGAACTCTTGGTGTATCTCTTTTAAAATAGGTACTTTGGTACCTAAAAATGATTTTTACAAAAAATCATGAGCAAACTATGAGGCACCTGTAGTTCAAATTTGGCCCGGTTTCAGCTGAATCGACAGAAACTTGTCTTTTTCAAAGGAGGTGTATTTTGAGCTATTGAGAGGTAGTAAGTTTGTTATTTGTAGATAAAATATGACATAATATATTTAGAATTTTACTTTGTACATTTTTTCAACATATTTTGTATATGTGCTTCACAAAAAACCCGGTTTTGACACTCCGGAAAGGGAAAATGGTATTTTTATTCAACGAAAAATAAAAATTTCTTCGTGAACATTGTTAGTTGTACCAATATGCATCTTTGTGTGGAATATGGTCACATTTAAACAAACTATGCCATGGATGTGGCCAAAACATCCGTCATTTGGCCCGAAAGCCATGAATCTTCGTAGGAGATAGCTCATTTCTGTGAACACATTTTCCACCAAATTGTCATATTCCAAGTTTATTATTTTTTGTGGATACTAGGAAATATATAACAACACCACGCGAAGGTCTTGCATCCTTTCGAGTTTTTTTGAATTTTCTGGAATTTTCAAAGCCGGTTTCGGGAAACGGTCAAAACGGGGGACATGACCGTTCGTACCTAGGTGCTGAATCTTGATGAACTCTTTGTGTATCTCTGTTAAAATAGGTACTTGGGTACCTAAAAATGATTTTTACAAAAAATCATGAGCAAACTATGAGTCACATGTAGTTCAAATTTGGCCCGGTTTCAACTGAATCGGTAGAAACTTGTCTTTTTTAAAGGAGGTGTATTTTGAGCTATTGAGAGGTAGTAAGTTTGTTATTTATAGATAAAATATGACATAATATATTTAGAATTTTACTTTGTACATTTTTGCAACATATTTTGTGTATGTGCTTCACAAAAAAACCCGGTTTTGACACTCCGGAAAGGGAAAATGGTATTTTTATTCAACGAAAAATAAAACTTTCTTCGTGAACATTGTTAGTTGTACCAATATGCATCTTTGTGTGGAATATGGTGACTTTAAACAAACTATGCCATGGATGTGGCCAAAACATCCGTCATTTGGCCCGAAAGCCATGAATCTTCGTAGGAGATAGCTCATTTCTGTGAACACATTTTCCACCAAATTGTCGTATTCCAAGTTTATTATTTTTGGTGGATACTAGGACATATATAACAACACCACGCGAAGGTCTTGCATCGTTTCGAGTTTTTTTGAATTTTCTGGAATTTTCAAAGCCGGTTTCGGGAAACGGTCAAAACAGGGGACATGACCGTTCGTACCTAGGTGCTGAATCTTGATGAACTCTTGGTGTATCTCTGTTAAAAGGTACTTGGGTAACTAAAAATGATTTTTACAAAAAATCATGAGCAAACTATGAGGCACCTGTAGTTCAAATTTGGCCCGGTTTCACCTGAATCGACAGAAACTTGTCTTTTTCAAATGAGGTGTATTTTGAGCTATTGAGAGGTAGTAAGTTTGTTATTTGTAGATAAAATATGACATAATATATTTAGAATTTTACTTTGTACATTTTTGCAACATATTTTGTGTATGTGCTTCACAAAAAAACCCGGTTTTGACACTCCGGAAAGGGAAAATGGTATTTTTATTCAACGAAAAATAAAACTTTCTTCGTGAACATTGTTAGTTGTACCAATATGCATCTTTGTGTGTAATATGGTCACATTTAAACAAACTATGCCATGGATGTGGCCAAAACATCCGTCATTTGGCCCGAAAGCCATGAATCTTCGTAGGAGATAGCTCATTTCTGTGAACACATTTTCCACCAAATTGTCGTATTCCAAGTTTATTATTTTTGGTGGATACTAGGACATATATAACAAAACCACGTGAAGGTCTTGCATCGTTTCGAGTTTTTTTTTGAATTTTCTGGAATTTTCTAAGCCGGTTTCGGAACACGGTCAAAACGGGGGACATGACCGTTCGTACCTAGGTGTTGAATCTTGATGAACTCTTGGTGTATCTCTGTTGAAATAGGTACTTGGGTACCTAAAAATGATATTTATAAAAAATCATAAGCAAACTATGAGGCACCTGTAGTTCAAGTTTGGCCCGGTTTCAGCTGAATGGGCCGAAATTTGTGTTTTTCAAAAGAGGTGGATGGAAAGATTTTTAGAGGAATTAATTTGAGTTTTTGTAGATAAAATATGGTCTAGTAACTATATAATTTTATGTGGTACAATTTTGCAACATATGTTCGGTAGATGCTTCACAAAAAAACCGTTTTTGACACTGCGAAAATGGAAAATGATGTTTTCATTCAACGAAAAATAAAATTTTCTTCGTCAACATTGTCCGTTGTTCCATTATGCATCTTTGTGTGTACTATGGGTACACTTAAACAAACTATGCCATGGATGTGGCCATAACACCCGTCATTTGGCCCGAAAGCCATGAATCTTCGTAGATGATAGCTAATTTCTGTGAACATTTTTTCACGATAATTTCTATATTCCAAGTTTATTAATTTTTACGGTTACTAGGTCACATATCATGGCACATTGCGAAGGTTTTCAATTATTTATTTATTTATTTGAACCCCTTTCGCACTCGCAAAATGAAAATAATTTTTTTCTTCATGTGAGATGGACTATGGCCGACAGAGAGGATTAGATGTAATAGAATATATCATTTTTTGAATGATAATGAAGGTTACAAATTAGTTAGAAAAACAACTCATACCTATAATAAATTTCCGGATTAAGGAAAGTAAAATATATATATGCAACAACGCTACATATATCATAAAAACACACTGCAATGTGGGACCTAAACGAATGGGTCCCGGTGGCAGTCAGGCAAAATTTGTGCGCTAAAATGTTGCCAGCGAGATCCAAAAAACGAAAAATTGACGCGCCGCCGCGCCGGTGAAAGTCGAGAAGCGACCAAGTCAAAAACAAAACCCTAGACAAAAATCCCCATCCCGAGCCTCTCCCCATCCCTCACTTCCTCCTCGCGCCGCCCAACCCCAAATCTGCCGCCCTCTCTCCATCGGGTATCCTCCGTTCCGATCTGCCGATCTACCCCCAAATCCGTGAGCAGCCCGCACCTGCACCCCCAAATCCACGCGCGCCGGAATCTGTTTCGCCGCCCTCGCCAGCGGCCCCAACCCACGCTATCTCCGTACACACCCAGGCCGCCACGAGCGAAGGCAGAGGCAGAGCCACCATGCCCTCTCGATCTGCGATTCTTCCCCTTCCACGCCCCCCACGGATCTGCTGCTTCTGGAGGCTTCTCGGCGTCTAGGGTTGGGGCCGAGAGGAGCGGAGGCGCATGAGGATTCGCGAGCTGGGCGACGGTGACGGGAGGCCAGTAGATGGGGAGGAGCAGGAGGAGGCCCAGGTCGGCGGCGAGGTCGTGCGGCTCAGGGCCAAGCGCGCGCTCGTCGGCACCGGCGCCAAGGTGCTCTTGTACATCTCGATCCAATCTCCTTGCCTGCCCACCCCCAAATCCCAAATTCCACAGCAGTGAGCAGCCCGCACCTGCACCCCCAAATCCACGCGAGTTAGGACGGCGCCGGAATCTGTTTCGCCGCAGCGGCACCTCGCCAGCGGGGCCTGCCTCCCTTCTGGACGACGATGTTATGCTCCGGGATATCCTCCTCCGCCCCCTCCACAACCATCCTCCTTCTTGCGCGCATCTGTTCGACGAGACGTAGCCGATTCCTGTGTTCTGTGCCTCGACGCCAAGTTCATCGCACCCTCTAGGTCGCCGCGTGTCCGCCATCCGCAAGGCGACGAGTTCACCACACACTCAAGGTCGTGTCTCTCTCTTACCCCTACCCCCTCCCCTCTCTCTCGGGTCATGTCTCAGTATTTGTCTCTCCCTCACTGCAGGAGCCACCGCGCGAGAGAGTTGAGCCCGAGTCTCCATCGGAGCGTGGACAGGACGGACAGGAGGTTGACCCCGGCACAGATCTGGCGTCTCTGACCTTGACAACAATAGGCTGCTATAGAGCAACGCCGGCTTAGGTCGGAGGATCAGTGCCTGCGTCGGATCTGTCCCGGTGCTGCTAACAAGGCGTTGATGGGAGGATAGTTAACGCTCGCTAATCTGATGGTAAGAACACTCGCTGCCCTTAGCTAATCTTTTGAAGTCTAGTTTTTTCACTAGCTAGTCCATCTTGCTGCTTGGTTGTGATTCATCAAATTGCTTCTCTCTGTGTAGAATCATGAGGATGTCCATATTAGTTATAGAGGGACATCAGTATAACTGCAGCAGAGTCCTTTATTCTCCTTGCTTTCTACTATTCTGTTGTGTATTATTGTCCTGCAAAGTTATTGTGGTTGCACTAGCTAGCTCAAGTTGCACCATTACTTGGATTTGTTTGTATGATTGTGTGGTTGTGCATGCTGCTGTATGCCAAATTTCTGTATTTTGAGTTGGCATTCCATTTATAAGTTGTCTATATATGCACTCGATGTCCCAGTGAAGATAGTTGTTGTGTTTGATCTGCATACAGATGCCTATTACTTCTCAAATCTTGCAGCCATGGATACTGCTTGCTAATTGTGATTATCCTCTTTGCAGGTTTGAGTGTCCCGGAGGTTAAAGCACCAGGCTAGGCATTTCTAATTTCACATATAGGTGCTGGGGTAGTTCTATTGTGTCAAGCTGAACTTATTGTAGCATGAAGCAACTGCTTATCCACACCATTGTAACATATTGAGTCTTGCTTTATCAATTGATTGAATCATCCTGCACATCATTTTGCATTCACTGCTTGCTTGATCTGATGTCTACATGTTCGCTATATTTCTTCCATGATTTTGGGTTGCTCGTCCGATACATGCTTCCATGATATAGTGCTATGTTTTGTAAGCCCGGCTCTAGCATGATATGTCTCCTATAACATGTAATGAATAACAGTGCATCTTGCATTCCTCCGTCTATATTTCTGGTTGTTCCCTACTGTTTGGTGTGTGCATTGGTTTTCTAGGGCTAGTCTGCTCCTGTAGAAAAGTAAGACATTGCAATGTTTCGTTCATGCAGTGTGTTCTTCCAACATGTCTTTAGATTGCAAGTACAACTCATATGTACAAAAAAGAACTTCAATGTGTTTTATGTTGTCTAGAGCTTGATAATTTATATCCAACAAAATAGGCATTTGTATCTTCTATAGCTTGCTGTTAATATACTATTTTTCCACTAATATAGTTTTTTTATTACTGTTATTGACTTGTACTATTTGTTTTTACTATAATCTCTCTACACCGTTTGCCTACAATTGAACATGTTAATATTTTATCCCTGTTTCAGTCTATGAAAGGAGCTGGACTGATGGAGTAGTGAAGCTGGTGACGTACATCAGGTCAATGCACGATTGGTCCCATCCCCCTTGTTAAGTTTCCTGTGGTTTCTGTTGGGTTTTCCTGTGATTCTCTGAAGGCATTGTAGCATGTATTTACAGTTTTCTGGTTTATGTGCAGTGTTTCAACCGACAGCAGAAAAACCAGTTCGATGTGTGGATGCTTCATGTAGTGGTGGCTAATGATCTATGTACTGATGACAGTTTTTTTTGGTAAGTGTACTATGGTGAAATGTAGTCGTTAGTTATTTTCTCGGTCAAGTATTAACTATTAAGCACTACTACACCTGTATGACATGGCTGCTATAGTTTTCCACCTTGATGCCCTCTAGAGATGTCATTACTAGAATGTGTTATGCAGTACTCCCATGTGTGTTTTGTCTAACATAGTGGTGTTTTATTCTGCAGTTATCAAATGCTGTAGGGAAGATCAAAGATGCCATCTTAGTCCTGCCAGTAGCATCGGTGGACGCTGATAAGGATGAAGCAAAAACACTTGCAGCTGGGTTGGATGTACCTGATGCTGGGTTGGTTGGATGTACCTGATGCTGGTTGGATGTACCTGATGCTGGTTGGATGTACCTGGGTTGGTTGGATGTTGGTTGGATGTACCAGATGCTGGGTTGTGTTCTGTTCATTTTTGTTTATCATTAGACTAGCAATTTGAGAAGTGACATGCACTGTTCTAACGGGAGTGCAATGAACCCACCCTGTTTCTGAATTTGATATTTGATATCCACTGTAATTTGTTGAATAATGTATACATGCTGCATTAACAGTAGAATTGTACAGAAATGTGAAAGAGGCCATGGCCCATTTAGAATTGTACTGTAAATTCGACCAGGAGCTAAAATGATGGGCCTTGTCTACGAAGTGGCCCAAATTAATAAGAACATAACGTAAGCAGATTGAATGGCTAAAGCCCAGGAAACTAAAGGCCCAAAATATACCACCTCGTAAGTTTGGCTTGAAAAATCTAGCATAAAAAAAACTTGAATGGGCCAAATTGTTGGGCTTGGCCCGTGTATGGGAGCACTATGGACTGGGCTGATTCTCATCCACGACCTACTCATTTGGTCATGATTTTGCCACGTAGGATTGGCCACGTAGGATCTGATGTGGCTATGGTAGGATATCTCATGACCAAAACAATCGGTCATAGGGTTATGACCCCTCTGATTGGGTCATAGAGGTTATGACAATTCCATTAAATTAGTCATTGACGATCAAATAAGACGCTCGGTATGTGACTTTTCATTTTTGGTCAAAAAGGGGTCATGAATGAAACTACGTGACCTTCTAGTGACAAAAATTGAGGGTCATGTATCAACATATTTCTTGTAGTGATCACACAAGTTCAAGCTAACTAAGCATAAAGCTAGGCCTAAGTTTAGAGATAATTAAGCAAATTTTGTTAAACAAACTTGTTAAACAAACTAATAGTAGCTAGGCACACCTCGATCAGTGAGATCTCTTCCGCGGCGGGTGCAAGGTGAGCGGCGCCGGAAACGACTTATATAAGTGTTTCGTCATCCACAACCTACGATCAACCTGCCGCTCTAGGTGTTCCTGGATATCCCTCTGGCATAACCCTATGGGATTGTTTAAGGACCCCCCTTTTTGTTGACATCTTCAATGATTATCTCTGACAACTTGACTTTGATGCGATGAAAATCTTGCATAAGATCTTCCTGTGAGATTTCCCCCGCCATTTTGTTGGACCAGTCTCGGAGTTTACCAGGCTGATTCAGATTATTTGCATCGCAGACAATCCATTTGAGGTGATGGAGGGCATAGAAGGCCCCCTTCGTGCTCCAAGCCGGCTGCTTGATGCAGGGGAACTCGGTCACGTGCTTAAACCCGTATTTGCCAGTAGCCGGCCTGATACATTCTTGTTTCTTTTCGAATGTCCCTCCATTTTGGGTGTAGCCATTGATAGCCTCATCGAGAACACCCCTTATTCTGGTGTAGTCTTTCCTCTTCGTCGTATTCGACGAGTCAAAGTATTGGGCAAGTGACCACTTTTGGCAAAGCACGATGAGTGTGCAGTATGTGTCCCTGCTCAACACATGCAATTGAAACAAGGATAAGCAATGGATGAAATCTAGAAAAAAAACATTAGCTACGATGATCGCGAGACTTACTTGGGAAAGACAGGCAAAAGAATATGTCGCACCCGGACTTCTAGGGGATACTCACAGTCCGTTAAACAGCAGATAAATGGCTTACGGGGCATACCGGCACCCGCATCTCAATATGAGCAGGCCAACACGTAAACGTGTGACAACCATTATCTTACTATTCATCGTCTGCGCAAACCATCCCATAGAAATCCAGATACTTCCATTGACGTACTTCAAAACATACACACATGGTACGTCAACGGCATTGGAACAAGTGATATCACAACAGATCTCTACGACACAAAAGATGAAAATAAGTTGCAAATAGCTCTCATTAGAGCAGAGAATAGCAAATACAATCATTCAGAGGACACATGTCCCAACATATCATCATTACATCACAGCGGAAGCATTCAACATGTCTGAGTACAGACAAGATCCAAATAGGCCTAAGAGGCCGGAAACGAAAAGACGGAGCCCATCCACGAAGTCTCGGATCCTGCCCGGGTCCGCTATCTACTCGTCAGCAGTCTCGTCATACTCCACGTAGTAGCCACCATGGGGATCCTCGGAAACGTCGTCTACGGAAACCACAGCCCCAAAGGGGTCAGTACATAAACGTACTGGCAAGCAAGACTCACAGTTCATCAAAGTGTAACCCGTCAACACCAAGCACAGATGCTTTGGGTTCAACGGAAAGAAGGGGATATAAAAGATGCTGCAACTGGCTGCTCTAACCAACTACAGAGTTTCTACCACTTCCGGCTAACAGAAAGGAGATAAGATCGCGTATCGTAACCAACCTATCAACTAATTCCAAACAAACCCATCCTGGATCTCGCCCCTTATCCAAAGAAGCGATCCGAGGATAACTCACACAGTTGGATTAATGATGGTTCAGATTATTGTGTCAATAGGCCTATTACTAGTCAAGTTGTTAATCATTGGGTGTAAGGTTGTTAATCATTAGGTTTAAGTTGTCCTGAGTACTTGTTAGCCAGTACTTTCACCAAGTAGTCCATAACCGCGGAAAACACGGCTTCTCGAGAAGATTTATCCCTGCAGGGTTGCACCAATTTGGCCGTACACGTAAGAATAACCCGCCAGACGGGGATCAAACCCACCAAGCGAGGTACTCAACACAACTCAACTCTTCTTCGCATCAAGCCCAAAGAACCTTGGGCGCACGGCTAATCGAGCCCCAAAGAAAAGGGACCCTCATAGCACTCTAAGAACGTGTCCCCATATATGCCGACTACAAAAGTTCCACCCTGGCCTGGGCTCGCAAAAACATGCATGCGGCAAATAGAAAACACGAACTAAATGAGGCGATTTGGACGAGATGCGAATCGAATCAAATTGAGGGGGGCGCCCATACTCGCTTCCCACATGCGGTTAGTGCGCTCATCATGGATCAGTAGACAAGACCCTTTTCCTATTAGGGTCGACACTAGCAGGCCTCAAAACCACGCAGGGCCTCCTGCCGGTGCCTTATCATCAAATTATTATTAACGATAACATTAGCATAATTGATTGATTAAACATCGATCCCCAGAACATAATAGAATAGTAACAGAAAGTAACGGTTAACAGACTCGAGCAAAACAACCCTAAGCATGCTAGTAAGACACGTGCTCAAACAATGGTTATATGTGTGGAGGTGAGGCAACATCAGGGTTAAGGGATTCATGTGATAGGTTCGTAACAGAAGCAACTAATCATATGGCTAGCAGAAATAGACAACGGAAAGTATCGGTAACCAATGTTGAAAGGAACACAATGGTTCATGTGAGTGATAACTTGCCTGCAAACCCAGTAGCCTGGTACTGAGCTAAATCCTTAGAAGGGGTGTCGTAAGTATCGTCGGTCTCAACGTCATCGTGCATTCGAGAAGAAGCAAACAAACAATGCAGGGAGATAAACAATCAATATCATGGCATAGTGCACAAACAATGGGATGATGCATGGCAATTTAATTGATGCATCAAAATAAACTAGTTGACAAGATAACAACATGATTAAATGGACCCACATGCAATTGGATTGCATATGGAAAGCCCATGAATTATGGTGGAATTAATTGTTTTACAACTAATCATCATATGAAAGTGGATTAGCATGATGCATGGATGAGGAAAACAGAAAAATAACAGCAATAGAATCAAATAGAAATAAGGTTTACCAAGTTTTGGAAATTCATTCATTAAGTTAGGAAATTTTGGTTCCTTAAAGGTGTCACACAAACATTTGTTGTTTTCACCACTTTTAATTGTTCAAAATAGATCACAAAGTTTATATTTGAAAAGAAAACAAGATTTTTGTTGGAATACATGTTTCACTTGTTGAAAAAGGATTTCAAATAAATTATTTAGGAATTAAACAAGTTTAAGCAAGAATTAAATGAATTTAATTCAAACATGAACTTATTTGAATTTTTTATTTGTGCAAAACATTAAGTGAGACTCATATTTGAAAATTTTATACTTTTATGGTTGGAAAACATATTTTATATGTCCCAAAAGAATTTGATTTGATCAAGTTATGAATTTAGCAATATTAAATGAATTAAACAAGATTTAAATCATTTAACCAATTTTAATTATTCAAAACATGAAACAAATTTTATATTTGGAAATAGGGTTTAATTTTGCATGGAAAACATATTTCATTTGTTGAAATTGGATTTAAAATGAGCAAGTTATTATTTTGGCAATTTTAAATGCAATAATTAAGAAACAGTTGTTTTCAGCAATTTAAATTATTCAAAACAGCAAACAAAATTTATATTTGGAAAGTAAATGAAAAGTTGATTGGAAAACATATTTAGTTTGTGCAATTTGGAATTTTTATGCCCAAGTTATGAATTTTGCAAAACTAAGTGATTTAAACAAGAATTCAAATGTTTCACCAATTTAAAATATTCAAAACAGTAAACAAATTTTATATTTGGATAGAAAATTTAATTTGGGACAGTAAACATATTTAAAAAGTTAAAATTGGAGTTGGGATGAATTTCTTATGCATTTTACAAGTTTTGGTGTAAATCTGCCATTTTTAATTCATTAGGGACTTGGAAAATATTTTTGCAGGGGCTAGAATTAATTACCAGGGGCCTATTGGTGATTTCTGACAAGTTCTGTAACCAAAAAATATGAAATAAAAATGTGTGGTTTTATTGAGGGAGGGGGGATTCGATCCCCTCACCTCCTGCTGCGCGCGCTGGGACAGAACCAGTGGGGTGGGCTTCGGGTTTGTGACAGAATAGGAGTAGTGGGGGGTATGTGCTGTGGCTGCGGGTTATCTAAAACTCTGCACGTAACTGAACCTGTTCAGTTAGCGATCGATGGCAGATCGGAGGTCGCCGGCGAGGCATCACTCGATGCTGCGGCCGTGGGGCGCCGTGGCGCTGTGGGCCGTGGTCGTCGTGGTACAGAGGAGACGGAGGGAGGAGAGGGAGTAGCGGGAGGGAGGAGATCGGACCTTGGGCGGACAGAGGAGAAGCAGGTCGTGCAGGGCGATGCAGGAGGATGGCCGGCGGGAAACCTCGACGCCGCGGCCGCCCGGCGCCTCCTCGGACCATGGCGCCTTCACCAAACCTGACGAGGACCACTCCCCAGTTCCATTCCCAACGCCGGCTAAGCCCCGAGGTGACTGTGGCAGGGGGTGGCAGCGAGCTCACCGCCCTCTGTAACTAGCGCATGCAGGTTTCAGGGTTCAGAAGCTGGGAGATGGGGGGAAGCAAGGGAAAAATGGCGGCGCCAAGATAGGAGAGGTTAGGGTTTGGCTAGGGCAGGGGAACTCGGCTAGAGTTTTATGGAGGGGGAGGAGGTGGTACGGCAAGCATCAGAGGGTGGGGGAGGAGGATCGTGTGGTGTGGCTGCTGTTCGTACAGGGGGATGACGCCATCGAGGAAGAAGACAAGCAGCGAAGGGGTACTGGGCCAAAAGGGAGTTGGGCCAAAGGGGAAAAGGCTGGGCCGGATGCTGGTGCTCTCTCTCTCCCTTTTCTATTTTTGTGTTATTTTTTTTTTGCAGAAATAAAAATGGGAGCAAATGATAAGTTTTAGGGTAGAAAGAATTAGGGGAAAATTTTAGATTGATTATTTAAGTAATAGCAACAGCTAGCAAATTCTGTTTTTTCAAAATGATCAAAAAATAAAATGTGGTTTGGAATTTAATTCAAATTTGGAGGAATTTGATTATTGATTGAAATATTGGAAACAAGAATTTAATTTGTCTGAACCTTTAGTTTTAAAAAAATGGAAACAATTGCTTGACATTGTTGTGGTAATTTTCATTATTTCAAAAAGGTTGTTGTTTGTACTTTAAATCAAATTTGGATGAATTTTTATTATTAAGTGCATTCTGGAAAACAAGATTTTTAAATAGGGTGCACATTAGTGTTTAAATGGAACAAATAGATTGGAATTGTTTTGGTAATTTTCATACTTTCAAATTGGGTGCTGTTTGTATAACTTATTTGAATTTGAAAGTAATTTGGAATTAAATGGATTATTATAGAACAATTTTAATAGTTGATCTTTTTAATTTTCATGGAAACAAAATGGATGTTTTTTATTGAACCTTTTAATTGGAAAGATTGTAACAGAGCAAGTATGAACAAAACATTTGAAATAATGTTTGAATTTCAATTGTTTTTGGTATTAGATGAATTTCTGTTAGAAACAAAACAACAGTTTGGAAATCACACTTTAATGGAAACAATTGGTTGTTTTGATTTGAAATATCATTTGGAAATTGTAACATCACAAGGATGAAACAAAAGGTTTGAATTTTGGTTTGAAATTCAAATAGAAAACAAAGGAAAACAATGGAAAACAGTTGGAAAACAAATGAAAACAGAGCAAAACAAATGCAATCAACATGATGCCATGATGCAAAACATAAAATAACAGAGAGCAAACATTCTAAAGGCTTATTTTTCATACCTGGGATGTTACAAAACGCCCCCCTTGAAGGAATCGCGCCCCAAGATTCCTACTGAGAAAAGAAAAGGTCCGGATACTTCTTGCGAAGATCCTCTTGAGCTGTGACACGTGAAACACATCGTGCACCTTGGATAGACGTCAGGAATTTGCAAACACCGGAACATTTTCAATTGAAGGAAGAGGTTTTGTATTGAGGGTGTATAGATGGATAGAATTTGATTCATTTGGAGAATAGACTATCTGGAATGTGGTGCTTCAGGAATGCTTCCTCGAAACAACCCCAGGTGATAGGAATGCCAGCTCTCATAGCCTGGAATCAACAACAACAACAACAACCTTTCTGGCCAGATAGACTTGATATTTGGGAAGTTTTGATTACACGCCGGTAGAAGAATTGAAGTGGAAAACAACAACAAGATTTCAACGGGCCAAAAGGCTGTTGAGAAGAACAGGATAACGAAGCAACACCGGAAAAAACGAGATGAAAACACTCCTGAGGTACTACGGAAAAACCCATCTGGGCTTCTAAAGGATCAATATCTACTGCTTAAGGAATATAGGATCTGCTTCCGGGGCTTACACGCCTCCGTTCTCAATCGTGAGTAGGCAACATGATAAATCATGTCACAACCACCTCCATTCCTATGGTCTAGTAGATATAACCATCCTAGAGAAACCAGAATTCGTGAAATCCTAACTTGAAAGTTTAGATGAGAAGGGAAAAACAACGTTGCACTTCCTTACCAGAAAAGGGAGGTGGGTGGGGAAAGAAGAAAAATAACAGAATTCCTACTCTCACGTTTCATTTTTCCTACATAGCTACAAAATAGTTTCTAGACTCAACTGCGACCAGTAAAAAGGGATCCTACAGGCAGACAGGCTCTGATACCATTTGTCGCACCCGGACTTCTAGGGGATACTCACAGTCCGTTAAACAGCAGATAAATGGCTTACGGGGCATACCGGCACCCGCATCTCAATATGAGCAGGCCAACACGTAAACGTGTGACAACCATTATCTTACTATTCATCGTCTGCGCAAACCATCCCATAGAAATCCAGATACTTCCATTGACGTACTTCAAAACATACACACATGGTACGTCAACGGCATTGGAACAAGTGATATCACAACAGATCTCTACGACACAAAAGATGAAAATAAGTTGCAAATAGCTCTCATTAGAGCAGAGAATAGCAAATACAATCATTCAGAGGACACATGTCCCAACATATCATCATTACATCACAGCGGAAGCATTCAACATGTCTGAGTACAGACAAGATCCAAATAGGCCTAAGAGGCCGGAAACGAAAAGACGGAGCCCATCCACGAAGTCTCGGATCCTTCCCGGGTCCGCTATCTACTCGTCAGCAGTCTCGTCATACTCCACGTAGTAGCCACCATGGGGATCCTCGGAAACGTCGTCTGCGGAAACCACAGCCCCAAAGGGGTCAGTACATAAACGTACTGGCAAGCAAGACTCACAGTTCATCAAAGTGTAACCCGTCAACACCAAGCACAGATGCTTTGGGTTCAACGGAAAGAAGGGGATATAAAAGATGCTGCAACTGGCTGCTCTAACCAACTACAGAGTTTCTACCACTTCCGGCTAACAGAAAGGAGATAAGATCGCGTATCGTAACCAACCTATCAACTAATTCCAAACAAACCCATCCTGGATCTCGCCCCTTATCCAAAGAAGCGATCCGAGGATAACTCACACAGTTGGATTAATGATGGTTCAGATTATTGTGTCAATAGGCCTATTACTAGTCAAGTTGTTAATCATTGGGTGTAAGGTTGTTAATCATTAGGTTTAAGTTGTCCCGAGTACTTGTTAGCCAGTACTTTCACCAAGTAGTCCATAACCGCGGAAAACACGGCTTCTCGAGAAGATTTATCCCTGCAGGGTTGCACCAATTTGGCCGTACACGTAAGAATAACCCGCCAGACGGGGATCAAACCCACCAAGCGAGGTACTCAACACAACTCAACTCTTCTTCGCATCAAGCCCAAAGAACCTTGGGCGCACGGCTAATCGAGCCCCGAAGAAAAGGGACCCTCATAGCACTCTAAGAACGTGTCCCCCTATATGCCGACTACAAAAGTTCCACCCTGGCCTGGGCTCACAAAAACATGCATGCGACAAATAGAAAACACGAACTAAATGAGGTGATTTGGACGAGATGCGAATCGAATCAAATTGAGGGGGGCGCCCATACTCGCTTCCCACATGCGGTTAGTGCGCTCATCATGGATCAGTAGACAAGACCCTTTTCCTATTAGGGTCGACACTAGCAGGCCTCAAAACCACGCAGGGCCTCCTGCCGGTGCCTTATCATCAAATTATTATTAACGATAATATTAGCATGATTGATTGATTAAACATCGAGCCCCCAGAACATAATAGAATAGTAACAGAAAGTAACGGTTAACAGACTCGAGCAAAACAACCCTAAGCATGCTAGTAAGACACGGGCTCAAACAATGGTTATAGGTGTGGAGGTGAGGCAACATCAGGGTTAAGGGATTCATGTGATAGGTTCGTAACAGAAGCAACTAATCATATGGCTAGCAGAAATAGACAACGGAAAGTATCGGTAACCAATGTTGAAAGGAACACAGTGGTTCATGTGAGTGATAACTTGCCTGCAAACCCAGTAGCCTGGTACTGAGCTAAATCTTTAGAAGGGGTGTCGTAAGTATCGTCGGTCTCAACGTCGTCGTGTATCCGAGAAGAAGAAAACAAACAATGCAGGGAGATAAACAATCAATATCATGGCATAGTGCACAAACAATGGGATGATGCATGGCAATTTAATTGATGCATCAAAATAAACTAGTTGACAAGATAACAACATGATTAAATGGACCCACATGCAATTGGATTGCATATGGAAAGCCCATGAATTATGGTGGAATTAATTGTTTTACAACTAATCATCATATGAAAGTGGATTAGCATGATGCATGGATGAGGAAAACAGAAAAATAACAGCAATAGAATCAAATAGAAATAAGGTTTACCAAGTTTTGGAAATTCATTCATTAAGTTAGGAAATTTTGGTTCCTTAAAGGTGTCACACAAACATTTGTTGTTTTCACCACTTTTAATTGTTCAAAATAGATCACAAAGTTTATATTTGAAAAGAAAACAAGATTTTTGTTGGAATACATGTTTCACTTGTTGAAAAAGGATTTCAAATAAATTATTTAGGAATTAAACAAGTTTAAGCAAGAATTAAATGAATTTAATTCAGACATGAACTTATTTGAATTTTTTATTTGTGCAAAACATTAAGTGAGACTCATATTTGAAAAGTTTATACTTTTATGGTTGGAAAACATATTTTATATGTCCCAAAAGAATTTGATTTGATCAAGTTATGAATTTAGCAATATTAAATGAATTAAACAAGATTTAAATCATTTAACCAATTTTAATTATTCAAAACATGAAACAAATTTTATATTTGGAAATAGGGTTTAATTTTGCATGAAAAACATATTTCATTTGTTGAAATTGGATTTAAAATGAGCAAGTTATTATTTTGGCAATTTTAAATGCAATAATTAAGAAACAGTTGTTTTCAGCAATTTAAATTATTCAAAACAGCAAACAAAATTTATATTTGGAAAGTACATGAAAAGTTGATTGGAAAACATATTTAGTTTGTGCAATTTGGAATTTTTATGCCCAAGTTATGAATTTTGCAAAATTAAGTGATTTAAACAAGAATTCAAATGTTTCACCAATTTAAAATATTCAAATCAGTAAACAAATTTTATATTTGGATAGAACATTTAATTTGGGACAGTAAACATATTTAAAAAGTTAAAATTGGAGTTGGGATGAATTTCTTATGCATTTTACAAGTTTTGGTGTAAATCTGCCATTTTTAATTCATTAGGGACTTGGAAAATATTTTTGCAGGGGCTAGAATTAATTACCAGGGGCCTATTGGTGATTTCTGACAAGTTCTGTAACCAAACAATATGAAATAAAAATGTGTGGTTTTATTGAGGGAGGGGGGATTCGATCCCCTCACCTCTTGCTGCGCGCGCTGGGACAGAACCAGTGGGGTGGGCTTCGGGTTTGTGACAGAATAGGAGTAGTGGGGGGTATGTGCTGTGGCTGCGGGTTATCTGAAACTCTGCACGTAACTGAACCTGTTCAGTTAGCGATCGATGGCAGATCGGAGGTCGCCGGCGAGGCATCACTCGATGCTGCGGCCGTGGGGCGCCGTGGCGCTGTGGGTCGTGGTCGTCGTGGTACAGAGGAGACGGAGGGAGGAGAGGGAGTAGCGGGAGGGAGGAGATCGGACCTTGGGCGGACAGAGGAGAAGCAGGTCGTGCAGGGCGATGCAGGAGGATGGCCGGCGGGAAACCTCGACGCCGCGGCCGCCCGGCGCCTCCTCGGACCATGGCGCCTTCACCAAACCTGACGAGGACCACTCCCCGGTTCCATTCCCAACGCCGGCTAAGCCCCGAGGTGACTGTGGCAGGGGGCGGCAGCGAGCTCACCGCCCTCTGTAACTAGCGCATGCAGGTTTCAGGGTTCAGAAGCTGGGAGATGGGGGGAAGCAAGGGAAAAATGGCGGCGCCGAGATAGGAGAGGTTAGGGTTTGGCTAGGGCAGGGGAACTCGGCTAGAGTTTTATGGAGGGGGAGGAGGTGGTACGGCAAGCATCAGAGGGTGGGGGAGGAGGATCGTGTGGTGTGGCTGCTGTTCGTACAGGGGGATGACGCCATCGAGGAAGAAGACAAACAGCGAAGGGGTACTGGGCCAAAAGGGAGTTGGGCCAAAGGGGAAAAGGCTGGGCCGGATGCTGGTGCTCTCTCTCTCCCTTTTCTATTTTTGTGTTATTTTTTTTTTTTTGCAGAAATAAAAATGGGAGCAAATGATAAGTTTTAGGGTAGAAAGAATTAGGGGAAAATTTTAGATTGATTATTGAAGTAATAGCAACAGCTAGCAAATTCTGTTTTTTCAAAATGATCAAAAAATAAAATGTGGTTTGGAATTTAATTCAAATTTGGAGGAATTTGATTATTGATTGAAATATTGGAAACAAGAATTTAATTTTTCTGAACCTTTAGTTTAAAAAAATGGAAACAATTGCTTGACATTGTTGTGGTAATTTTCATTATTTCAAAAAGGTTGTTGTTTGTACTTTGAATCAAATTTGGATGAATTTTTATTGTTAAGTGCATTCTGGAAAACAAGATTTTTAAATAGGGTGCACATTAGTGTTTAAATGGAACAAATAGATTGGAATTGTTTTGGTAATTTTCATACTTTCAAATTGGGTGTTGTTTGTATAACTTATTTGAATTTGAAAGTAATTTGGAATTAAATGGATTATTATAGAACAATTTTAATAGTTGATCTTTTTAATTTTCATGGAAACAAAATGGATGTTTTTGATTGAACCTTTTAATTGGAAAGATTCTAACAGAGCAAGTATGAACAAAACATTTGAAATAATGTTTGAATTTCAATTGTTTTTGGTATTAGATGAATTTCTGTTAGAAACAAAACAACAGTTTGGAAATCACACTTTAATGCAAACAATTGGTTGTTTTGATTTGAAATATCATTTGGAAATTGTAACATCACAAGGATGAAACAAAAGGTTTGAATTTTGGTTTGAAATTCAAATAGAAAACAAAGGGAAACAATGGAAAACAGTTGGAAAACAAATGAAAACAGAGCAAAACAAATGCAATCAACATGATGCCATGATGCAAAACATAAAATAACAGAGAGTAAATATTATAAAGGCTTATTTTTCATACTTGGGATGTTACAGAATATCCCTCTTCTCACTGTTTCTCAACATGAAGCTCTCGAGGTGCTTCACTGCCTTGGTCCGTGTACTTGATCCTTCCTCCAGCTGGCTATCACGCATGTAGTATGGATCCGCTACCACAACGTACGGGGGTAACTCTCGCTGGATCTGCAGCTGAGCATTGAGAGCGTATAGGCGGACCAAGTTATAGTCCAGCCGTCTCGAGTGAAACAGATTGAAGATATCCTCGTACGCTATGAAGAACAGTCCCGCGGGGTCTTCATGGACGAAGTCCGGGCCCTCTGGCACCTTGACCACGAACACCGGGTAATTTGGACACTCGTCTTTAAGAAGGAGTCCCTCTAGCATCACGATAATGTTCTGCAAAGTGAGCATTGGTCCAGTTGCCCCGTGTATCTCGTCCGGACGGAGTATCGGTTGGCCAGCTTCATGCAAGCGGGTCAAGCCATCCTTAGGGGGTCGTACCACGGCGTCGGCCAAGATCTGACTAGGCTGGCCCTTTTTAGCAGGTCTCTTCCTAATCTTCTTGTTGGTGGTGGCCTGATCTGCTGCAGGGAGCTGGGGGTACTGGTGGGGGTGCTGCTGGGGGTGCTCGGGGCGACCCTACGACTGTCTTATGCAGTGTGCCAGGGCTGAATACTGTACCCTACTGGAAGGTCAGGCGCTGCGTGATTTCACTACGCCTAGGTTGATCGTCGTGACTGCGGAAGGCTTCATTGTCACGATCCATAGCAGGCATGTACTTATCTTCGCTGTTGCCCGTGTTGAGGTAGGCATTGATGTCGACATTGTCATCGTAATGATAGTCATCGACACCGGCTCCAGCAAGCGCCGTGTCCACGTCCTTGGGTGGTGACGGCGGCTGTGATGCCGGCGGTTGAGGCACAACTACCTTTGATGATCTTTGGGCCGGTCGTGGCGGCATCTTTCCCAACAACTGTTGGTGCCTTGCGGTGGTGGCAACGACCGCCGGTTCCTTCTGGGTGGTGGTGGCGACGACTGCGGTTTCCTTCTGAGGGGCGACGGCCTGGGGTACTGTCTGCAGGGCTCTTTGCTTCGTGGGCCGGACGATCTTATTGGGTGGGGCCATAGGGGATGTGGCGCCGATGTTGCGCTTGATCACAAGACCCCCCAAGACGAATCTGGCTCTTCGGCCATTTCATCACCCATGTCGTGCAGTCTCCAAGGACCAAGTTGTCCTCCTCTTCACGGCCTGGAAGTTGAAAGGGGGGAGGACGTCGTGATACTCCGGCACTACATTGGCCAACTTCACCTTCATCACGTTCTCGTCCATTCGAGAGTGGTTCATAGTGCATTCCCTGGGGTTGTATAATAGTGCCGGTAGCAACATCCACCAATTCTCCCCCGGGCACCACACGATGCAGGAGTACGCAAGGTTCGTCCCGTTGGGCAACATATCAGGCATCATGAGATGGTAGTCATCATGAAAGGCGTAGTTAGATCATGACTAACTAATTAGTTACCTTGCTGATGACGTCGAGCTCGGCGGGTGTCGAGACAAGGGCGACGGTGCCGGTGGCCGGCCCATCATTCTTCGGCATTGCTGCGGAAGGGGGCGCCGATGCGACCAGAAGGAGCGGCGTCTGGGGGGTCACCTGTTCCGGCGGCACTTGCTGGTTCATGCTTGAGTTGCTGCCGACGAAGGTGGGCAGTTGGAACGGTCCAATTTGACCCCCCGCATATTAAGAAGCTATCCCCTCCATCAGCCCAGCGGGGATGACTTGCTTGAGCCTCTCATCCACTAATTTATTTAGCGTGTCGGGGTCCACCTCTCTGCTCTCAAGTTTCTTCTCTAGAACCGCCATCTTCTTCTTCAGCTCCTCGACCTCCTCTTTATCCATAGTCGATGTCGTCTTCCTCTGCTTTCTCAACGACTTGGCGTCCGATGCGTAGTACTCGGCTACCTTCATGTTTAGCCCAAAGCCGGAGATACGGCCAGCTGACGTCGGCGGGGCATCCAACGGCCTTTTCTTGTATGCGTTCGTCACCCTGTTGAAAGGCGTGTCCCACCGATCCGTCGACCCTTCGGACGATGGGCCAGATTTCCGCAACTCCTCCTCCTTCGGACAAAAGGAAATTAAGGTGAGCCCATTTGGCTTCATTATCTAATTATTAGATCAATGCAATATACATGTACTTGAGATATATATGTTCTTACCAAATAATTCTCGAATTCCTTCAGGTCCTGGTCTTTCGTCACGAATTCCCCCGTCTTCTAGTCTAAGAAGTACTGGGACCGGACAAAGTTCCTAACCTGTATATCCGTGATTTTGTGCCAGGGGTTATCTTTTCCGAGACGTTCCATCTCGCGATCCTCCTTCTCCCAAACGGGCTGTTTTCCTCGGTAACCACCGCTTCCGCAATGTTGGACCCCTATGTTTTGGTCCTGCATATCCTGCCCCCATTTTGTCCATTTTTTACACTCCTCGGTGTTTATGTACGCCTTCAGTATGTAAAAATCTTCTTTCACGAGCGTTGGGTCTTTGCGACTAATCTCCTCCCAGCTTTTACCTTTCTCAATCTTCTTCTTCACCCGGGATTTCCAGCTGCTCAAGGCGGTGCTCATCTTCGTGATGGCTAAAGAGTCCACCTTTTTGTTGAACGGCTCCGGGAACGTGTACCGCTGGTGAAGCTTCTTCAGGAGGATTTCGACCAAAGCCGCGTTGTCGCTGCTTCTAAGGTCCGTCGTGTTGATCGACATGCTTTCCCGCACGATGCACCCTAGTTGCATGCCGTACCCTGAAGCAACCGCTCGAGGCGCCAATGGTAGGACACTTGGCGAGACCTCGGTGATTGTATCAGTGACGTTGGCGAGCACTTGCGGCGTACGATCCTTCCTTGGCGCCCGAGGCTTCTTCTTCTTCTCATCGGTCGTCGGGGCGTCGTCGTCTCTACCACCAGCCGCCGTGCGGTTAGTGCCGCTACCATCGGTGCTGTAATCAACCTCTTCCTCCAAGTACTCACAATCAACACCAGCGTCGTCCTCCCTGACCTCTTCCTCAATGCCGGTTGCAGCATGGGCATCCCAGCCCTCTTCCTCGGCACCGACTTTGGGCATGGACCCATGCTTGGAAGTGCCCGACATGTTTCTGTAATAACATCACTTGATTCAAATTTGAGTTTTTGAGTTGGATTTCAAATTATTCAATATAAACTACTTGGTTATCATTCATGTATGAGTTATGATTCCTAAATTATCTAGGTAGTGCCAGTTTATGATCTAGGTATGAAATCAAGAAACTCTACTTCTTGTACTATTAGTCCACGTTCCAGGTTCTATCGTTGCTCTTCTGTATGATATGTATCAGGCACCGCAATTAGAAAACATCAGGTATCGTTGCTCTTCAAAGTTAAGAATGTCAGCTATTATATAGTTGAAGATAACATTATGACAGGAGGTCAAATAATCACAGAAGCTTAGCTAGAATCAATAAAGTAGGATACCAAACTAGTTACACTTTTACTGATAGTTTTTTAAATTGCAGAACTCGATATGGACTTAACATTAGATTCACAAGCAAGCCGTCATTTTAAGGGAAACAGGGGAGCTTCGGCTCAGTTCAACTCTATGTTACATTGAGTTACAGGAAATGTCTAGAATTGTCACTTGTCAACGTCCTTATGATATAGCTTTGATGGTCCCAAGTATTACTGGTTGATGAAATTCCAATTTTCTATTCAGAAAAAGAAACAAAATATTGGTAAGAATTTGACACACACAAACAGTTACTAGATATTACAAGAGATTTTGGTACAGAAAATTCATATCATATATCCATATTCATGCATCAAATTAAAGAAAGCATCTAGTCAACCATAAAATAATCACATTGCTTCAGACTGAATTTGACATATCTCTGAACGTGTCCACAGCTTTTCATAGCTAATTTTGTCCACGGTGGGAACTCCATGTTGGGGAGTACAAGAGTATGGGCACACGTGTTTCATTTTCACAAAGTAAGGACTGTCTGGATACTAGCAACATATGGTAGTTGAAGTCTGGTAAAATAAGCTAAATTGTGTCCAGAATAAACATAATAAGCTAAATTGTGTCCAGAATAAACATAGAATTGGTTAGGCTGTGCCAGCTACCTTTGTTTTACATCTGCAAACTGCAAAAAGTAAAGACTTGGTATGTTAAATGACCCCTGCCAAACTAACCATGTACTGAATGAAGTCTCTTGCATATCAGCTAGTTAGACGCGTATACTAGGGTCGATTGTCAGTGTAACATGTACCATTTATGTCTGTTCTATATGCATTACACCCGAATGAAGTAGCGTCTGTGTAGTGTACTATTTGTGCACATCTTTGGGGAAAAATTTACACCTTTATAGAATGAGGACATGCCACTTTTCTTGATCTCCGGACAACACATATTCCACGGAGAGTTTTCTGTACGTTTGTGCAGTATTTTACCCTGGTTTAGGAAAGGTTAAAAGTTTCTTATAATAGCTAGTATAGCCTGAACCCGGCCTACATCTCTCAAGAAAATGGTCACCGCTAATGATATGTTTATCTTTCAAAATAAGATGTGTCTAATATGCACAAAGAAAAATCGACAGTGATCGCTAATTGGGATCACACAATAAGTCTTTCCCGCACTTGTGCTTGACCGATGGGCTGAGAAATTCTTCCATCAACACTTGAGTTCTTGGCGTACTATAAGGAAATAAGGCTGATGCAACTGGGATAGAAATCTAGCTGCAGGAAGGTGAAAATGACATGGATATTGTATTTCACAATGAAATACTTCCATTGGAATAGAACTTCAGCCGGATGTTGATCCCAGTAGAATTTGAAAACAGATTAATTTGCAACACGAGCATGCATGCAGAAAGCTAGCTAGTTAATTGTCACACCCCAGTTTTTTGGACTCTTGGACTGTGCTCAAGAAGACAAAAATTAGGGCCAAAAATTTTTTTTTCTAACAACATGATTGTGGAACTAACATGTGTTTATGATATTAATCATATTTGCAACAGAAGTTTTGTTTCTTTATAAAAACCAACACCAAATGTTTCTGAAAAATATTCCTGATATTTTTCCGTGTGTTTTTCCTATTAGTACCTGGGTGAATTTTGATTCCAAGACTTAGATCATTCTTGTTTGCATCTTAAAACAAACTTTTAACTTTGTTGGATCCAAGAAAACAAGTTTTCAAAACGATTTATAAAAGTTTTCTTTTAAGTTTTCTATGGAAAACAATTCCTGAAAATAAAGCCAAGTACCTGTTTTCTACCCTTGTTTTCACTAAGCTATAAATTGTTATTTTATGATTTCTTGACTTTTAATTAATCCTTGATATATGTACTACAAACCCATAAGCTCACTTTTATTTTTGGAGAAATAAAAACTATCTTTTTCTTGTTGTTTTTGTGGTATAAAATTAAGGCAGAAAAAGGCAGTTTTGAGAAACAGATAAAAACAGAAAGTATACCTTTTTCCACCTTGTTTTCATGGCCTTAAATTATTTCAAAATTGTTTTCAAAAGTGGTTTATGAAAGTATATAACATGGTTAACAAGTCCATGTTTTGAAAACCAATTTTGGGAATAATTTGAACCCTGAAAACAAACTCAACTTTTGCAACTTTTAATCTGTTTTCAACACTTAGAATTTTTCTAAGTCATAAGACTGAATTTTCTGAATTTTTCAGTGAACAGTTAAGGATACACTTTTGCACATTATTTTTCTTGATGTTTCCTCGATCTTTTGGAAGCATGACCATACCTAGTGGGTTGACCATAGTTCCTACTCGAACCAGCATGCTTTGGATACCTTCTAGAAGCCTTAGGCCTGGAGTTATGAGAGAGAGAAGAGGTGATGATGTGGCAGGTGTGGGAGCCCATACCCTTGACCTTTTGGCTTTGCCACTTGCTCCACTTGCACCCATTAGCCATGATAATACCTGCAACCACATGCTAGGTGACTAGGACAAGCCAGTGCACGAAATGGAAACGACCTTAAGCCCTAGGGTTTGCTCATGCCATGGTTTGGCATCCACCCGAGCTCCCGAAAATGCCCTTGAGGTTCCTCACCTCATCTATAAAGGTCTAGAGACCATGCCCTCGCACCCTGCACCTCCCTCACATCCCTCCTACCTCCCCTGGTCATTTTGGACCCGAGCCCTATCCCCTAGAGCGCGCCCGAGCCGTGCTCTGGCCGCCGGTGACCACCTCGGCCACGGCGAGGCCCTGCCCGCAACACACCACCCAGCCCCTCCCTCCATCCTAGAACGATTCCCCTTGTTCCCCTGAAACCCCAAGACAAGGTCCCCCTCCCTCTAACCACCGGAGACGCCGCCGCCGTCCACCTCGCCGCCGCGGGCACCACGCAGAGCGCCGCCGCCTGGGGCCGCACTGAGCGCCGCTGACGCCTCGCCTCGACACCCTCGTCCACCTGCAACTCCCCCGAGCCCGCGCCGCATCTCCCCGAGCCTCCCAGGTGAGCCTCCGAGCCCTCCTCGCCGCCGGTCGGTCGGGACAGAGAGAGATAGGGTCGAGAGGAGGAAGACACTCCCGGACCGTCGGATCATAGATCCACGGTCGCCTTCAAACGCGACCTTTCCCGTGCCGCGTGCGTGCGCTGTGCTACGCTGGGCCGCGCTCGCGCGTAACTGGGCCGCAGCCACTCAGATCCAGCCCGCACTGCTGTTGGTTTTATTCATTTAAGTTTTTGCATAACTTGTACCCTCTACTTTGGACGTTGTAAAAATACTAAAATTGTGAAATAAAATCTGGAAAAATTCATGCACCGTAAGATATAAAATCTAAACCATACAAAATTTGCAGATCCATGTTTAGACCAATATTTTGGACACAAGAACTGATTTTCCACAGACTATCTATGAGAATGTTTTGACCATAGCTATTAAAATGTGTAACCAAATGGAACAAACAAAGATGTTCTGGATAGGTATTGAAAATATCTGTCCAATGCAGTTGACCTCACATCAAGGTGAGTTATAGAATGAAAATGCCATCGAGATTACTAAAAGACCAGTAAGCTCTTCTATGATTTTTATAAAGAGTTTGAAAATGATTTTTGGAGCAAATCCAATTGGATGAGTTTGGTATTGACTAGATCTATCTTATCCTAGCTTAGATTAATTTTTGAAGCTCTAGATTATTTTTGGTAGACAGATCTAGAAACAGCAGCTTTTCTGTTTTTGTTTTGGAATGTGTTCTTGTTTGAAATAAATTGTGTGGTTGATTTAATCTTGCTTCCTAGCAGGTATAAGGTTGTTAGGACTTGTTATTAGGTTGTTTTATTACAGTACATCTACCTTAAAAAGTGTGTGCATGATTGGAAGCTCAAATAAAAGTGAAATAGCATTTGTTACCTTCTAGTTTTATTATTTTGGAGTTTATGTGTGAGCTAGATCCTTGTGTGAATGCTTTAATAAATTTTGTGCTATGATTGCTTTGAGTCCAGTACTATTTTGGTACTTTTATTTTGAAGTTAATACCTCTGTTAGCTTGCATGTATTTTTATAGTGAAGCATGTGTAGGTTTTGTTTTTCTTTTGCACTAGTATTGTTTTCACTAGAATCAATAGCTTTGTATTATATATCTTGTATGCAAAGTTTTTCATGAGTAACCAGAGGCTTAGTACCTCTTTTGCCTTGGTATTAGTGGGCCCATAACCCACTGGTCCCATTGCATCTTGGTTGAGGATGAAAATTCCCAACCATGCACATGTGAGAAATTAACATGTTTTAATTATATGATTGATTTCTATTTTCCACCATGGAAAATATATTTGTTTGTTTTCACTTATGCAAGTGAGAAGTTTATTTCTTATCAGAAGATACTAGTATGTTAGATGTGATCCATCTGTTAGCATAATATTCCTTAGGAGTATCATGTTAAGAAATGATTCACTTTTGAGTGCTAAATTAAATTATTTGCAAATGAAATAAGTTCCTTTTGCTTGATAGATTGTTGGTGAATGATTTTTAAATTGAGTGTTTGGATTTTTGAAAAGGTTAGATGACTTTTCATTAAGTGCATAGCTACTGGTTGTGCAGCTTATACCTTGCTTGCTTGCTAGTAATTCATTAAAGAAAACAGAAATTGCTAGGATTAATTTATGCATGCTTAATAGTTGTTTCATGGGATTATTTTGATGTTTTTGCTTCCTAGCATGAGTAGGATTTGTGTACTGTTATTAGTTACATTTATGTTCATGAGTTTCTTGTTGAGATTTAAGCATCATGGTAGCATTTTTTGCTTCTCTAGTGTTGAACTAGTGTCACCACTAGAAAATGGTGATTTTTGCTATAGTATTGTCATCTTTTATTTTATGAGCGTATGAGTTTAGTATAGCATATTTAGGAAGTTATTACTTCTGTTATGATGCCATGAATTATTTAGTTGCATGTGCTATAGTTGTAGATTAATAATTATCTCTTATAGCATGCTTGTGTAGATTTTCCATACTAGTATGCTATTAGTGCAGTCATGTTTTTATGCTTGTTTGATAGGAGCATTATCTTGAGTAATGATTGTGTTTTAGATTATATTTTATGACATGGTTCATTGGTTATTAGATACTGGTTGTTTGGTAAATTTTCATGATTGATGGATTCCATAACTTCAAATAAACATAAATGTAGTCAATAAATAGTCTATTCATCTGTGGTGTGTTTACCTGCTGTTTGCAAATTGTCTGAGTGTGTACCTTAGCATGAGTGTTATACTTGTGTTGTTTTTTGTGCTAGTGTTGTTGTTGTGATTAGGAGTATTTTGTGATCTAAGCATCCAAATTAATTATAAACTTATTAAGTGACAATTGCTTGTGTGTTGCTAATACCCACTGCCATGGGTGTTGTTTTGTCTGTTTGTTTTTACCTTAGTAACCTAACCCTTTGCACCCATAAGCTATTTTTCTAGCTTCTTAGGTATCTTATTATGAGAGTGGTACACCACTCCATATATGGTATGTAAGATGTGGGGTATGGTTTTCTAAACCATACATGTTGTCAGACGATAGTTTTGGACCGTGAGAGCTATGTGAGATAGTTTTCGCGATATCGTTTCGAGAGAACTCATGAGTAAACATTTGTTGCTGTATGTGTTGCTTAGCTTAGTTTTTTGTCTTTTAGACCTGAGTGTGTGTCTTGTATTCTTTTACGACGCTAGAAAACGAAGAAGAAGAAGAAGCAGTTGTGGAGCTGTGCGTCAAGTTCAAGTTACTTCAAGGCCAGGGACATTAAGAGATTTAAGGCAAGCCATCCTGATGCTTGTTGTTATAATACACTTATCATTATCTATCATGCATGTTTTACTCCTGAATTTTTTTACAAAACTTTGATTTCCAAAAACTAATTTTGAGTGAATACTACTTTTATAGATATACTATACTATGCCATTAGTTGATACTTGGTGTTACCAAGCCTCTAAGCCACCATATGGTATTTATTACCATCACAAATACTAGTCCCTAAGTGGACACCCTAAAATTATGTTTTTACAAAACAAAGGATTTATGGAAAATCCCGGAGGAAAGGCAGAGCCTTATTCACCGGAGGAATGTGGAAGTGGTCATTTTTGGGAAAATGGTGTTTTCAAAAATGACACATAACCTAGTCTTCGCCGGACAACCTTTACCGTACTGCCACCCTACCCCAACATGGGCACGGGGCTTAACTGGAAATTTGTTTTGGTTAGTGTGTGTTATATCTCAATCTCTATAAGGGGACGGACTCCCTCGAACCGATTGTCGTCAAAACTCCCAATGTTGAGACATAAAAAGTGAGGGATTAAGTTCTCCTCCGGTCGCATCAGTTGGGGCATCCTGGCTGGCGGGGAATAGCTCGGTGCCGGGGATGACGGTAAAACTCAACTGAGAGATAGACACATTCTAGCTTGAACATAGTGGAAGGTTATGATCAGTTATCTGATGTTCTACATACTGTTGTTACAGTCTGTGGTTGTTCACGGCATGTGTACTGTATCTGGTGGATGTGTACACCTCTGCAGAGTACAACTTTTTCGAAGAAGCCGCGTCCTCGGATATGGACAGTTGAATGGCCATGTAGCTAGCATCGTGTCAATGTTTTCAAAAGAATGTTTTCAAAAAGGTGTTGAACTCGGGAAGTTCGGAAAGGAAGGAAATCTTGTACCGTGGAGGTACCGATGATGAAAAGCCAGAAGTTGTTTTACAAGAAGTTTTGCAAAGAAAATCTTTCTTCTCTAAGCAAACATCTGGAAACTGATTCCAAGAAGTTTTGCAAAGAGAAAACTTTCTTTTAACAAAGTTTTACAAAACCTCTTGTACATGTGATATCTACAAGAGAAAGAAAACTATATTATTTTTCTTCTGAAGTATCTTCTTGAACAAAGATACAGATTAACCTGACTGCAACTGTGGTGTCATCCTATATGAACACCATTGATAGTGAACCCTATTTATAGCCTACCTATTACACCATATAAGCATACTTGCATTTGGTAAGTTACATGATGGATGTCTTGCTGATGTACATTCAAATGTACTCATATTGGTTTCGTCCCTGGTATCAACTTGCCAGATTTTGAGAAGGAGTCTCAGAAGAAGATCAACAAAGAGGAGTACGGAGCTGATGGCTTTGCGAACTAGGATCATCTCCGGGTCAGCAGCCTGTAGGTTAAGGCGTGACTTGGGCTCTACCGCGTTTTGTGTGTTTAGTCTTCCGCTGTGTGTGTTGTCCTGCGTGACAACCGTGTAGTCTTGGTCATGTGACCATGTGTCTTTGTAAGTGTTTTGTGCAACCGTGTAATGGATATTGTATTTGTGTACCGACTTGATATGTTGTTCACGACTGAATTTCCTGGGATCGTGAATGTATGCATATAGGGGCTGTCCTTGAACAGTGGTTCGAAGGGCGGGCCCTACAGAGTTGGTATCAGAGCTATCCTGACCTTAAGAGACCTTAGTTAGCATGGACGTTAGCTAGTACTCTACTAATTAAAGTTAATAACCCCAGGTCACTAAGATGACTATTTTTCAAAAAGAATTCTATACCCCATCCCCTCTGGGTTTCGAAAACTCTATTTACACTAAAAATAAAAAGGAGCATCTTAAAATTTTGCACACTGTTACCTAACTTAATCCACTTTAAAATCTTGTGTAGATGGCAGTTGTCTTCACCAAGTCCTTCCGGCTGGGATCGCATGCACCTTGCTACCGCCGCTTTGAGGAGGATTTGATCAAGATGACTCATCTTATCGGTCGTCCCACACCTGAGTTGAAGGGAGCCCAGATTCACCATGATGGACGAGAGTTGTCCTGGTTGGTGGTCTGCACCATCAGTGCACCTTTGCTAGCACCGTCAACCCCAGAGATCACTTGGGAAGTCGTGGAGAACAGTTGGGAAGATGGTATCCTTAGAGTGATGCAACTGACCATTGCCAAGCTCGCGAACTTCTTTCGCGGCAGGTTTGCAGGCACCCCTTATAGATACTTTGGAAGACGCGACGAGGATGACATGCCAGTAGAAGTCACTGGAGACTTTGTGTTTGCTCGTCACTTCCAGCACTTGGAGGGACAGCTGTACAACACCCAACTCTCCCTCGATAAAGTTAGAGCAGATTATGACCTCCGAGGCAGAGAGATAGACGAGCTAGAAGCCAGTCTTGGTGCATCTTCGGCTACCGAGCGTCGTCTCAAGGTACTGAAGAAGACCATTAAGTACACTGACTCCCAGCACCGCACACGAGTGAGAGCCCTTCAACTTCAGCTTGCAGCCAGCAAGGCCAGAGTTGAAGAGCTGGAGGAACAGCTACGCGCTTCCTCAAGCACTTAGGATTACCGCAGGATGTTAGGAGTTGTGTTATTTCCACCCCAGACACTTTTTTGTCTGTATTGTGTGAACTCGGTTAGAGCTTTGTGTGTGCTAGTTGTGTTGTAAGCCTTATGCTTAGCCTTGTGAATCCTTAAGTTAAGTTATGCTTGTTAAGACTCTGTTTCATGCGTATGTTAATCTTGGTTTGGGTTGGCGTTTGTTTCTTCGATGTTTGCTTGTTGTTGTGGTATCTACCGTTCTCATCTCCGTTATGAGCCGGTATGTGTCACACATTTTCAAAACCAAAACCTACCTTTAGTTGGTCTCGTCTTACACCGTTCTTTGTCTTCAGCATGGCCAGCGATCTACCTCCATCACCTGAGCCGACGGTTGCTCAACTGTTTGCTAGGCTAAGGGAAGAAAGTGAAGCCGCTCGTGCTGAACACATAACCACCCATGCTTCCCTGGAACAGTTGACTCAGCTTGTCATCACCAACGCTGAGAATACTGCTTTCCTTATGAGAGGATACCAGCAACTGCTTGCTGGAGAGAGCCGCAAACGGAAGATAGTGACGCCAGGAGAAACTAGTTCATGGGTGGCTCGTAGCATTTTGCCTGCGATGCCACAATCTTCAAGGAGACGTGTGAAGGTCAAGCCTAGAACCACGGGTTGCTTTACCTGTGGACAGGAAGGACACTTTGCTCGCGAATGTCCCAAGAAGAACCGTGTTCTATTCCATCCTGATGAACCCCAAGAAAACCAGGGTCCATCCCATAAGAAACGCAAGAATCTGATGAGTGGACCTCGAGACCAAGATGATGTTGCAGGAGCATCTGCGACTCATGCCATAGCCAATGGTACGTTTTCGAACCAAATCTGTGAACCCCCTTGTTTGTGTGTCGTCGTACCCTGAAAAACCCGACGTAAATGGAACACTAGAAGTGTCACGTCGGACTAAATAAAATCTTAAATAACTGACGATACTAACAGAATCTCATCTAATTTTGGTATAACACCCTACAGAGTAAATTATATTTTTGCCACATTAAATTGTTGCCACCTGATGGCTCCCAAGTGCAGTAGATCAATTTAGTACTTTTCGAATTAGAAAGGTTGTCGAACCCACGAGGAGCAGAAGGAACTGGTAAGTAGAATAGCAAAGGAATAATAAAAGCAACAGGTGTTTTTGTGTTTTAATTGTGTAGTGCAAGTAAAGTAAAATGCGGAAAGTAAATTGCAGCAAGTAGTAGGTCTAAATGAGAGACAAAGCCCAATCCTCTAATGTGCAAGAGGACAAGCTCAAGTGTGTGTTTGTGTCTTATATGTGGAAAACGTTCCCGAGGGCTGCACGGATTTAGCTGGCATAGTGATTCATTGCATAACATGTTTGTATATCTTGTCTAGTTTTAATCTTCTTCGGACGGAGCCACAAATAGGAATAGATAAATAAATAAACTATCACCCCTTATGATGGATCACGTGGCCAATTAAATGACAGCACGAGAATTATTAAGACATGATGTCCCACCATAGCCTTATGCTCTAAGGTCCCCGATACAAGTACCTCATAATGCAATTCAACGACTCTGTCTCAAGTTCCTGTCACCTAAAGACATCATCACGTCACTACACTACGGTGTTCTCCTATGAGCCCATGTAGGTGAAGTGTTGTACAGTCGACGTTCGTACAACACCATCATAGAATCACATAAAAGATAAATACTAGACCAAATAACAACTCATCTCATGTAACAAATCATTGCCAATTCATCCTATGCCCTCAGGAACATGCGGGAACTACTCACAACGTGCAAAGATGATCATGTATGGTGACATATGTGGTACAACACAATCTGAAACAATGGATCCACCACCAAATAATGACAAGTACTCAATCCCAAACATGCAACGGAGTACAATAACACGTATCTAGGGTGTAGGAATGATCAAACTATGAGGGGAACGGAGTGGATCACGGTGATGGTGATGGTGGAGATGCAGGTGCTGGTGAGGATGGTGATGGAGATGCCTCCTCCCACGCCAGATGGGGATGAAGATGGGGATGATTTCCCCCTTCTCCGGAGCTCCGGAGCAGCAGGATCTGTCTCCCCCGCGGAGAGTTTCGCCGCCCTGGCGGCTCCGTCTCGTCTCGGAAAAATTAGGGTGTTTGTTTTCGGGGAAGACGGAGTCGTCAGCAAAAAGACCTCGGGGAGGAGGTGCTATGGGCCCATTTGGGGGCCCCACACGCGGCCAGGGAATCTGGCCGCGTGGGCTACCCCCTTTTGGGCCTCCTGGCCCTCCTCCTTTGTGTCTTGTGCCCACGGCCTTTCTCCCGAAGAAAAACTGACAGGGTTTCTTTCCTTTCGCAATTTGGATACCTGTAGCTCCTGAAACATCAAAAACATGGAAACAGGTGTTTTCTGACACCCAGAAATTAAATACCAAAAATAGGGACTTTGTAGGAAAGTCCCATAAAATCATCTAAAACGTGCAAAACAATGACATAATATTGATAAAACATCCCAATAATGCCTATATGGAGGGTATAAATGATGATATAAAATGCACGTATCAACTCCCCCAAGCTTAAACCTTTGCTCGTCCTCGAGTAAATAAGGACATAGATCATTACATGCATCAATGGACTTATGGTTTATAAATAAATACGGGCATTGTATCATCATCATGTTCAGTTATAATGCAAGATGAATGAATAGAACTCATACACATAAGGATAACATATTCGAAGCTCTAGCAAACACCCCATACTTTTGAAAGCAAATAACCATTGTATGTTGGACAATCGAATTATACTCTTTAATTTGGAGAAAGATAAATGAGTAGAGGTAAAACATGATCAAGTCTCATTTAGTTTCCAAACTATTCAGCTTAAATTACTAATTGTAATGTGGCATCCATGGGGCTAAGACTCTCATTGCCCCTTTATCATTAGCATCTTAATTTATGAATGTTGAAGTAATGTGGTTGACAAGGTGTTGGTTGAATGTCTCATGCCCCGTGAGTGTGAAAACCTACTCCATGATTACTCAACTTAAGATTCCTAATAAGCTTTGTACAATCATAATAAGTATTAATGACATCATAGAGAATTGCAAAGAGGTACCTCTTGCCCCATGACATAGAAACCAGCCCATGTCACAATAACAAGATGAACAAACGGAGTAGACTCATCATCCTTTTTTGTTTCATTCACTATATGCATAGCTTCTTATTTTATTATAGGATGTGTTTGTAGAGTCCACTCTAGCTGTAAGTAAATTTCCACCATGATCAAGCATGGCTTGGGTTAGCGGCCCAATGCAATTTCTCTAGTCATATATACTTACTCATCAAAACTTACTATTCCTCTATTTCATTTCGGCATGGCAGGAGTCCAAAAACAAAAGCACATGACATCAACTAAATATAAAATTTCTTTGTGCAATGTTGAAAGCTTTTCACGTGATGCACGTGTTAGCCAACTCCCAACCAAAATCCTTGTCAAGCACAAAACTTTTAGCTCCCATTAATGGGTCATGTTTGTTAAGTGCAATAGAAATAAATGTGTGCATTCAAAAGTTCGTGAGAGTCTTATCCCAAATTCAGCCCATGCCAATTAATAACATAAGCATCTTAATTTAGAGCATAAATGAAACTATAACATGGTGAACATGCTCGGAATAGCCATTAAGCTAATAGATAGATAGTGGATTTATGTCATTTTGAGATAATTCTACAATTTTCCAACACACTCAAGTTAATTAATTTCAAGGCAAGATGTGATTGAAACCTCTAAATATGCCATGCTCATTTGCATGAGTGTTACCTATAAATCCCCAAAACAAGGGAATCATGGATGACACCATACTTTATTATTCATTGATAAACCATAAGACGGGGATGCATGATAATGCTCAATGATCTCACTCAAGCCTAAAAGAAAACGATACTAGATAATAAAAGCAAGACACACCAAAACTAGATAGACATGATAAAGCTGATAAAAGACGGGGGATAGGTGAAACACCCCCAAGCTTAGATGGTTGCGGTAATTTCTTCATTCTCCCTTCTTCTCGTGCTCAGCCCACCACTCTTTCTTCTTCTTCTCTTCATAGTTGTCTTCAAGCTCTCCAATGATGCGCATCATGAGGTTATAGGCTTGCTCAAATGCTCCTGCAGCTTTTCCCAACCTTTCCATGAGGTCCTTCTCCACCGTCTCCTTGGGAGTTTTCCACTCCGGGCTTGGTGCTTTCTTCTTGGGAATAAGGTGATCCCAATCTCCAGTGCAATTCTTCTTAGTGGGAGTTTCCCTGCCAATAAGAGGAGAAATTGCGTTTTTGCTAGCAAGTGAGTGCCTTGGAGCCTTCCCTCCGGTGCTCATACGTGCGGACTGTCTCTTGTTTCCAAAAGACATGTTCACCCGTACGCCAGCAACAGGGATTGGTGATGGAGGTGTTGTTGCAATAGGTGGTATGTCGAAGATGGCCTCGTCATCTTCCTCGTCAGGTTCTTCATCCATGATCTCGTGAAGCTCCACGTCCTCGTCATCCGAGTAGTCCTTCCTGTTCCTAATCCTCCTATGGATGGATGTGGGGATGTTGCCCTCAAGCTCATCATCATCATCGTCCATGGAGGTGCATTGGTAGGAGTCTCCCGAAGTCATGGCTTGGAAATCCTGACAGACAGAATAGACAAAACAAAGATCGTGCGAGAACTCTCGGTGCGGGATTAGATCGACAAAAGGGGGTATATATTGACGGTTTTTGGGGTAAGACGAAGCGTCGGAGTCAAAAATGAGACGGAACGGGACTCTGAGGTGGAAAAGGGGTACCTCCACGCGGCCAAGGAATATGGCCGCGTGTGGGGTCCTCTTTCCCCCCTCGAGGTCCAATTCCTTCCAATTTTCTTGTCCCACATGTTAATTTCCATAAAAAATGAGTTCCGTAAGTTTTCACGCAATTCCGAGAAACTTCCAAACACAATAATTGTAAATTAATTAATTTGGGTTTCTGAAACTGCAGGATCCCTTACAATTACCTCCTCCGGTGTCATTAACTTTATCTTCTCGATGGTTCCGATGAAGCTCTTTCCTGCAATATAATGTTTTAGGCGTTGTCCATTGACCACATGAGGTTTACCTTTCATATCACCGTGAAGACGGATGGCCTATACCTCCTGTACTACCAATGGACCCTGCCATTTTGAAGCTAATTTCCCTGCAGAAAACTTAAAACGAGAGTTGTATAATAGGACTTAATCACCTACTTTAAATTCCTTTCTTTTAATTTTCTTGTCATGCCAAATTTTAACTTTCTCTTTAAACAATTTTGCACTTTCATATGCTTCATTCCTCCATTCATCTAATAGATTTAGGTCAAGCAATCTCTTCTCCCCCGCTGTTTTTAAATCAAAATTTAATTTCTTAATAGCCCATCTAGCTTTATGTTCTAATTCAACGGGTAAATGACATGCATTTCCATAAACCATTTTATAAGGAGACATACCCACAGGATTTTTATAAGCAGTTCTATAAGCCCACAATGCATCATTAATTTTAAGTGGCCAATCAGATCTAGCTCTGTTTACTGTTTTCTCTAAAATAAGTTTAATTTCCCTATTACTTAATTCAACTTGTCCACTAGTTTGAGGATGATAGGGTGATGCAATTCTATGATTACCATTATATTTTGCCAATGTTTTTCTAAGAACACCATGCATAAAATGAGATCCACCATCAGTAATTAAAAATCTAGGAACACCAAATCTAGGGAAAATAATTTCTTTAAGCATTTGCATGGCTGTGGCATGGTCTGCACTCTTAGTAGGAATTGCTTCTACCCATTTTGTAACATAATCAACAACAACCAAAATGTGAGTATGTTTTGTACTAGATGCAGGAAATGGTCCCATAAAGTCAAAACCCCACACATCAAATGGTTCAAGTGGTAATGTATAGTTCATAGGCATTTCATTCCTTCTACCAATGTTTACTACTCTTTGACATTTATCACAAGTTTTAATATATTCAGCACAATCCTTGAATAGAGTAGGCCAATAAAAACCACATTGTAATACCTTTGCTGCAGTACGATCTCCTGCATGATGTCCTCCATAGGGACTGTCATGACAATCTCTTATAATAGCCTGCTGTTCATGCTCAGGTACACAACGTCTAATAATGCCATCAACACTTTTCTTATACAAGAATGGATCATCCCAAAATTAATGTCTAAGGTCATAAAAGAATTTCTTTCTTTGCTGGTAAGTAAATTGTGGTGGCATAACTTTCCCAACAATAAAATTTGCATAATTAGCAAACCAAGGAGATGCAACTTTAGCACTAGAAACACTAACAAGGGCAAGTTGTTCATTAGCAAAACTATCATTAATAGGAATAGGATCATCAGGTATATTTTCCATTCTAGAAAGATGATCAGCTACGGGATTATCTTCTCCTTTCCTATCTACTATGTGTAAATCAAATTCTTGCAACAAAAGTACCCATCTTATTAGCCTAGGCTTAGCATCTTTCTTATTCATAAAATATTTAATAGCAGAATGATCAGAGTGCAAAGTGACTTTTGAATCAATTATGTAAGATCTAAATTTATCACATGCAAATATTAACGCTAAAAATTCTTTTTCAGTTGTAGCATAATTTCTTTGAGCACCATCTAGTGTTTTACTAGCATAGTAAATAACATTCAATTTCTTATCAACCCTTTGGCCTAAAACAGCTCCAACTGCATAATCACTAGCATCACACATAATTTCAAAGGGCAAGTTCCAATCAGGAGGTTGAATAATAGGTGCACTTATTAAGGCTTTCTTTAAAACATTAAAGGATTCTAAGCAATCATCATTAAAAGAAAACGGAACATCCTTCTACAAAATATTGGTTAGAAGCTTTGATGTTTTAGAGAAATCTTTAATGAACCTACGATAAAAACCTGCATGACCGAGAAAACTTCTTATACCTTTGATGTCTCTTGGATATGGTAATTTCTCAATAGCTTCAATTTTTGCTCGGTCAACTTCTATTCCTCTTCCAGAAATACGATGCCCAAGAACAATTCCCTCTGTTACCATAAAGTGACACTTCTCCCAATTAAGAACAAGGTGTTGGTCTTCACAACGCTGCAAAACTTTGTTAAGGTTGAACAAGCAATTATCGAAAGAAGTACCATACACCGAAAAATCATCCATAAAGACTTCCACTATCTTTTCAATATAATCAGCAAATATAGCATTCATGCATCTCTGAAAAGTAGCAGGCGCATTACATAAACCAAAAGGCATTCTCCTATAAGCAAATGTACCATATGGGCAAGTAAAAGTGGTATTTTCCTGATCATCACTATGAACTGGAATTTGAGAGAAGCCTGAATACCCATCTAAATAACAAAAGTGAGAATGTTTAGATAATCTCTCTAGCATTTGATCAATAAAGGGAAATGGATAATGGTCCTTACGAGTTGCTTTATTCAATTTTCTATAATCAATGCACATTCTATAACCAACAACAGTACGTTGAGCAACAAGTTCATCATCTTTATTAGGAACCACAGTAATTCCACCTTTCTTAGGAACACAATGAACAAGACTAACCCATTTACTATCAGCTATAGGATAAATAATACCAGCCTCTATGAGTCGAATTACCTCCTTTCTTACCACTTCCTTCATTTTTGGATGTAGACGGCGTTGGAAATCAACAACAGGTTTAGCATCTTCTTCCAAATTAATTTTATGCATACATAGAGCTGGACTTATGCCCTTAAGATCATCAAGAGAATAACCAATATCCTTACGGTGGGCTTTAAGCACATCAAGTAATTTCTCTTCTTCCTCAACTGAAAGGTTAGCACTAATAATAACATGATATATATTTTTCTTATCCAAGTATGCATATTTCAGATTTTCAGGCAAAGGCTTTAATTCAAAACTAGGATCTCCTTTAGGAGGTGGGATTACTCCTAGATTATCAGGTGGGATATGCAATTGTAATTGTGGAGGTTGCTGCCATAATATTTGTTCTAAAGCTTCTTTTTCTGCATCATTAAATGGCTCTTCTTGATTAAGCATATAACGTTCCACCACGTCTGATGAAGCTACAGCTATATGAGCAAGAGTTTCAATTATATCTTTAGATTTTGGTTCTTTCTTAGCAGGTTTATCAGCAAATTTAGAAAAATTAAATTAAAGTTTCTCTCCAGCACATTCAATAAACACCCTTTCTCTAGGCAAATCAATTTCAGCACCAACAGTATGTAAGAAAGGTCTACCAAATATAATAGGACAGAAAGAATCTTGTGGACAACCAAGCACAATAAAATCAGTAGGATATTTTATTTTCCCTACCAATACTTCAACATCTCTAACAATTCCAAAGGGACTAATATAATATTTATTAGCAAGCTGAATGGTCATACCTGTTTCTTCCATGGTGATAGGATCAATATCAGGCTTAATTTATTGATAGAGAGAATATGGAATGACACTAATGCTTGCTCCAATATCACATAAACCATGATAACAAGAAGTCCCAATAGAGCATGATATAATTGGCTTACCAACTTTGGATGAATTCACTTTAATAACTTTGGTAGCATCTTCACATAAATAAACATCAACCGGATATTCTTCATTTAATTGCTTAATAATAGAGACTTGGTTCTTGACTTCCACCTGTTCTTTAGGTTGAGAACATCTCTTTCTACTTTTGTCAGCAACAGCAATAAGCAAATTCTCTTTAACTTTTTCAGGATAGGGAGGTGGTTCAATATATTCTTCTATTACTACAGATGACACTGGTGTTTCTTTAATAAATTTAGGGACAACAATAGAAGATTTAACAGGTTCAACATAATAATCAAAGCCACTTTTAGGAATTCGAATGTGCTCAGCAAATTTCTTAGCTATTTCAATTGCAACATATGGATCAAGACCAAAATCTTTAATAACATTCTTGAACAAAATAGAACTAGAGAAACTTTCTACACATGAATATCCATAATCAAAATAAGCTTCATTACCTTTGTCTAGGTCCCAATATTCAGAGTTCTTCGAAATAATTTCCAATAAATTCCAAGCTTCTTCTGCAGTATTATTTGTAAAGCTTCCACCAGATGAACCATCCAAATATTGCTTTAGCCTATCAGGTAGTCTCACATAAAAGTTTATCAATATAAGTTTATTTGTGAGATCATGACAAGGATTCTTACGAAGGAGGTCCTTAAGCCTCCCCCAAGCTTGAGTAATACTCTCTCCAAGGTGTGGCCAAAAATTAAATATAAAGCAACGGTTCTCATAAGCCTCTATTATGTGTAATTTCTTCATCCAAGGACATATACCATTTTCGAGCATCACCAGTTAAGGACTGGTACAATGACTTGCATTTTACCTCCTCCTCAGAAATAGCCTTGAGCCTAATTAGCCCACATATATCCTCAATAGCCCGTATGTGATGACTTGCAGCCTTTGTTCCATCCCCTGCAAAATACTCATTCCTAACAGCTTTAACAAATTCAAGGGGAATAATATAACCATCATCATGAGGTGCTTTTTCAACAACTTTAGGTTTAATAGCATAAGCACTCTCATATAAAGCAAGTTTCAGCGAAGCATCTCTCATAAAAGCCATAATAATAACAGGATGCAACAGCAAGTAAAATTCAGCTTTCAAGTTTCCTTACCAAACTTCTTACAAATAGCGCTACGCTCCCCGGCAACGGCGCCAGAAAAGTGTCTTGATGGCTCCCAAGTGCAGGAGATCAATTGTAGTAATTTTCGAATTAGAAAGGTTGTCGAACCCACGAGGAGAAGAAGGAACTGGTAAGTAGAATAACAAAGGAATAATAAAAGCAACAAGTTTTTTTGTGTTTTAATTGTGTAGTGCAAGTAAAGTAAAATGCGGAAAGTAAATTGCAGCAAGTAGTAGGTCTCAATGATAGACAAAGCCCAATCCTCTAATGCGCAAGAGGACAAGCTCAAGTGTGTGTTTGTGTCTTATATGTGGAAAACATTCCCGAGGGTTGCACGGATTTAGCTGGCATAGTGATTCATTGCATAACATGTTTGTATATCTTGTCTAGTTTTAATCTTCTTCGGACGGAGCCACAAATAGGAATAGCTAAATAAATAAACTATCACCCCTTATGATGGATCACGTGGCCAATTAAATGACAACACGAGAATTATTAAGACATGATGTCCCACCATATCCTTATGCTCTAAGGTCCCCGATACAAGTACCCTCATAATGCAATTCAACGACTCTGTCTCAAGTTCCTGTCACCTAAAGACATCATCACATCACTACACTAAGGTGTTCTCCTATGAGACCATGTAGGTGAAGTGTTGTACAGTCAACGTTCGTACAACACCATCATATAATCACATAAAAGATAAATACTAGACCAAATAACAACTCATCTCATGTAACAAAATCATTGCCAATTCATACTATGCCCTCAGGAACATGCGGGAACTACTCACAACGTGCAAACATGATCATGTATGGTGACATATGTGGTACAACACAATCTGAAACAATGGATCCACCACCAAATAATGACAAGTACTCAACCCCAAACATGCAACGGAGTATAATAACACGTTTCTAGGGTGTAGCAATGATCAAACTATGAGGGGAACGGAGTGGATCACGGTGATGGTGATGGTGGAGATGCAGGTGCTGGTGAGGATGGTGATGGAGATGCCTCCTCCCACGCCAAGGAGGAGATGGGGATGAAGATGGGGATGATTTCCCCCTTCTTCGGAGCTTCGGAGCAGCAGGATCTGTCTCCCCCGCGGAGAGTTTCGAGAGTTTCGCCGCCCTGGCGGCTCCGTCTCGTCTCGGAAAAATTAGGGTGTTCGTTTTCTGGGAAGACGGAGTCGTCAGCAAAAAGACCTCGGGGAGGAGGTGCTATGGGCCCATTTGGGGGCCCCACACGCGGCCAGGGAATCTGGCCGCGTGGGCTACCCCCTTTTGGGCCTCCTGGCCCTCCTCCTTTGTGTCTTGTGCCCACGGCCTTTCTCCCGAAGAAAAACTGACAGGGTTTCTTTCCTTTCGCAATTTGGATACCTGTAGCTCCTGAAACATCAAAAACATGGAAACAGGTGTTTTCTGACGCCCAGAAATTAAATACCAAAAATAGGGACTTTGTAGGAAAGTCCCATAAAATCATCTAAAACATGCAAAACAATGACATAACATTGATAAAACATCCCAATAATGCCTATATGGAGGGCATAAATGATGATATAAAATGCACGTATCACCACCCTACAGAGTTAGTAAAATGGCTTCATCTAATTCTAATTCAAGACCTTACAGAATTGGATACCTTACAAAATTGGCAATATAACCTCCTCTAATTTTAAGCTTAAAACTCTACAGGGTTGGCTCATCAAATTTTCGTTTTAATACCCTACAGAGTGGTATCTAAAACCAAATACCTTACACAGTAACTTACATAGTTGATATGTTACAGAGTTGTTATCACCCGTTTAAAAGAAAACGTGTAATCAACTTTTTTCCAAAAACAAAGAGAAAGGAGCCTTAGGATGATTCTATAGCTGTTTTGAAGAGTGAAAGGTTGGAAAAAAATATTGGATGGATAAAACTATGATCGTTACTAGGCAACAAGATCTCCCGTATATATGTGTTGGAGGAACCAGATTTTAGAATATGAGATGGTGTAAAACTCATTGAGGTTTAGTTTAGGAAGATTTGTGGATATGAAATGATGATTTTTGATTTTAGGAAAAATCATTATGACTTGGATTTAGTAGGCGATTATTCTTGATGGTATACTCTCAGAGCTTGTCACGCTCTATTGAGATTGTCAGAGGAAAATGATTTAGCTTCGATCATGAGAAAAGAGTTTGGAGATTTTGAAAGGACCTTACAGAATTGGTAGTATACAGAGTTGGTATAGCTTTATGAGCTTGATAAAATACATTTGAGGAAAACAAATGATTTGAGATATCGATTATATTAGAGTAAGAAGGAAGATAGTGGATTTTCCTGGATTTTGGGATGAGCAATGGAAAGCTCATGCTAAGTAAATGTTGGTGGATGTCCATTAAATTGATCTTATGAGTTTGGGAAAATAGGTTTTTATCTAAAAGATAAACCCTGGTTTGATAGCATGGTTTTAAGGAACAATAAGTTTGATGTTTAGAACATGGCACCCAAACCTTTGAAAAGAAAACAAATTCACCAGTGAATTCTGGTAAGATAAATCAAAGGGGGGAAGCCCCTGTAAATAATGTTACAAATCACCAACACTTGTTTTGTAAACAAATCATCTAACATTGTTGTTTTTACCATACCCTCTTTTCGCTTGCCTGCGAATCTCGGGACGAGATTCTTTTAAGGGGGGAAGGTCTGTCACACCCCAGTTTTTGGACTCTTGGACTGTGCTCAAGAAGACAAAAATTAGGGCCAACAATTTTTTTTTCTAACAACATGATTGTGGAACTAACATGTGTTTATGATATTAATAATATTTGCAACACAAGTTTTGTTTCTTTATAAAAACCAACACCAAATGTTTCTGAAAAATATTCCTGATATTTTTCCGTGATGTTTTTCCTATTAGTACCTGGGTGGATTTTGATTCCAAGACTTGGATCATTCTTGTTTGCATCTTAAAAAAAACTTTTAACTTTGTTGGATCCAAGAAAACAAGTTTTCAAAATGATTTATAAAAGTTTTCTTTTAAGTTTTCTATGGAAAACAATTCCTGAAAATAAAGCCAAGTACCTGTTTTCTACCCTTGTTTTCACTAAGCTATAAATTGTTATTTTATGATTTCTTGACTTTTAATTAATCCCTGATATATGTACTACAAACCCATAAGCTCACTTTTATTTTTGGAGAAATAAAAACTATCTTTTTCTTGTTGTTTTTGTGGTATAAAATTAAGGCAGAAAAAGGCAGTTTTGAGAAACAAATAAAAACAGAAAGTATACCTTTTTACACCTTGTTTTCATGGCCTTAAATTATTTCAAAATTGTTTTCAAAAGTGGTTTCTGAAAGTATATAACATGGTTAACAAGTCCATGTTTTGAAAACCAATTTTGGGAATCATTTGAACCCTGAAAACAAACTCAACTTTTGCAACTTTTAATCTGTTTTCAACACTTAGAATTTTTCCAAGTCATAAGAATGAATTTTCTGAATTTTTCAGTGAACAGTTAAGGATACACTTTTGCACATTAGTTTTCTTGATGTTTCCTTGATCTTTTGGAAGCATGACCATACCTAGTGGGTTGACCATAGTTCCTACTCGAACCAGCATGCTTTGGATACCTTCTAGAAGCCTTAGGCCTGGAGTTATGAGAGAGAGAAGAGGTGATGATGTGGCACGTGTGGGAGCCCATACCCTTGACCTTTTGGCTTTGCCACTTGCTCCACCATCACCCATTGGCCAGGATAAGACCTGAAACCACATGCTAGGTGACTAGGACAAGCCAGTGCACGAAATGGAAAAGACCTTAAGCCCTAGGGTTTGCTCATGCCATGGTTTGGCATCCACCCGAGCTCCCCAAAATGCCCTTGAGGTTCCTCACCTCATCTATAAAGGTCCAGAGACCATGCCATCGCACCCTGCACCTCCCTCACATCCCTCCTACCTCCCCTGGTCATTTTGGACACGAGCCCTATCCCCTAGAGCGCGCCCGAGCCGTGCTCTGGCCGCCGGTGACCACCTCGGCCACGGCGAGGCCCTGCCTGCAACACACCACCCCAGCCCCTCCCTCCATCCTAGAACGATTCCCCTTGTTCCCCTGAACCCCCCAGACAAGGTCCCCCTCCCTCTAACCACCGGAGACGCCGCCGCCGTCCACCTCGCCGCCACGGGCACCACGCAGAGCGCCGCCGCCTGGGGCCGCACTGAGCGCCGCCGACGCCTCGCCTCGACACCCTCGTCCACCTGCAACTCCCTCGAGCCCGCGCCGCATCTCCCCGAGCCTCCCAGGTGAGCCCCCGAGCCCTCCTCGCCGCCGGTCGGTCGGGACAGAGAGAGATAGGGTCGAGAGGAGGAAGACGCTCCCGGACCGTCGGATCGTAGATCCACGGTCGCCTTCAAACGCGACCGTTCCCGCGCCGCGTGCGTGCGCTGTGCTGCGTTGGGCCGCGCTCCCGTGTAACTGGGCCGCAGCCACTCAGATCCAGCCCGCACTGCTGTTGCTTTTATTCATTTAAGTTTTTGCAGAACTTGTACCCTCTACTTTGGACGTTTTAAAAAACTAAAAGTGTGAACTAAAATCTGGAAAAATTCATGGATCCTAAGATATAAAATCTAAACCATACAAAATTTGCAGATCCATGTTTGGACCAATATTTTGGACACAAGAACTGATTTTCCACAGACTGTCTATGAGAATATTTTGACCATAGCTCTTAAAATGTGTAACCAAATGGAACAAACAAAGATTTTATGGATAGGTATTGAAAATATCTATCCAATGCAGTTAGCCTCACATCAAGGTGAGTTATAGAATGAAAATGCCATCCAGATTACTAAAAGACCAGTAAGCTCTTCTATGATTTTTATAAGGAGTTTAAAAATGATTTTTGGAGGAAATCCAATTGGATGAGTTTGGTATTGACTATATATATATTATCCTAGCTTAGATTAATTTTTTAAGCTCTAGATTATTTTTGGTAGACAGATCTAGAAACAGCAGATTTTCTGTTTTTTTTTGGAATGTGTTCTTGTTTGAAATAAATTGTGTGGTTGGTTTAATCTTGCTTCCTAGCAGGTATAAGGTTTTTAGGACTTGTTATTAGGTTGTTTTCTTACAGTACATCTACCTTAGAAAGTGTGTGCATGATTGGAAGCTCAAATAAAAGTGAAATAGCATTTGTTACCTTCTAGTTTTATTATTTTGGAGTTTATGTGTGAGCTAGATCCTTGTGTGAATGCTTTAATAAATTTTGTGCTATGATTTCTTTGAATCCAGTAATATTTTGGTACTTTTATTTTGAAGTTAATACCTCTGTTAGCTTGCATGTCTTTTTATAGTGAAGCATGTGTAGGCTTTGTTATTCTTTTGCACTAGTATTGTTTTCACTAGAATCAATAGCTTTGTATTATATATCTTGTATGCAAAGTTTTTCATGAGTAACCAGAGTCTTAGTACCTATTTTGCCTTGGTATTAGTGGGCCCATAACCCTCTGGTACCATTGCATCTTGGTTGAGGATGAAAATTCCCAACCATGCACATGTGAGAAATTAACATGTTTTAATTATATGATTGATTTCTATTTTCCACCATGGAAAATATATTTGTTTGTTTTCACTTATGCAAGTGAGAAGTTTATTTCTTATCAGAAGATACTAGTATGTTAGATGTGATCCATTTGTTAGCATAATATTCCTTAGCAGTATCATGTTAAGAAATGATTCACTTTTGAGTGCTAAATTAAATTATTTGCAAATGAAACAAATTCCTTTTGCTTGATAGATTGTTGGTGAATGATTTTTAAATTGAGTGTTTGGATTTTTGAAAAGGTTAGATGACTTTTCATTAAGTGCATAGCTACTGGTTGTGCAGCTTATACCTTGCTTGCTTGCTAGTAATTCATTAAAGAAAACAGAAATTGCTGGGATTAATTTATGCATGCTTAATAGTTGTTTCATGGGATTATTTTGATGTTTTTGCTTCCTAGCATGAGTAGAATTTGTGTACTGTTATTAGGTACATTTATTTTCATGACTTTCTTGTTTAGATTTAAGCATCATGGTAGCATTGTTTGCTTCTCTAGTGTTAAACTAGTGTCACCACTAGAAAATGGTGATTTTTGCTATAGTATTGTCATCTTTTATTTTATGAGCGTATGAGTTTAGTATAGAATATTTAGGAAGTTATTACTTCTGTTATGATGCCATGAATTATTTAGTTGCATGTGCTATAGTTGTAGATTAATAATTATCTCTTATAGCATGCTTGTGTAGATTTTCCATACTAGTATGCTATTAGTGCAGTCCTGTTTTTATGCTTGTTTGATAGGAGCATTATCTTGAGTGATGATTGTGTTTTAGATTATATTTTATTACATGTTTCATTGGTTATTAGATACTGTTTGTTTGGTAAATTTTCATGATTGATGGATTCCATAACTTCAAATAAACATAAATGTAGTCAATAAATAGTCTATTCATCTGTGGTGTGTTTACCTGCTGTTTGGAAATTGTCTGAGTGTGTACCTTAGCATGAGTGTTATACTTCTGTTGTTTGTTGTGCTAGTGTTGTTGTTGTGATTAGGAGTATTTTTTTATCTAAGCATCAAAATTAATCATAAACTTATTAAGTGACAATTGCTTGTGTGTTGCTAATACCCACTGCCATCGGTGTTGTTTTGTCTGTTTGTTTTTACCTTAGTAACCTAACCGTTTGCACCCACAAGATATTTTTCTAGCTTCTTAGGTATCTTATTATGAGAGTGGTACACCACTCCATATATGGTATGTAAGATATGGGGTATGGTTTTCTAAACCATACATGTTGTCAGACGATAGTTTTGGACCGTGAGAGCTATGTGAGATAGTTTTCGCGATATCGTTTCGAGAGAACTCGTGAGTAAACATTTGTTGCTGTATGTGTTGCTTAGCTTAGTTGTTTGTCTTTTAGACCTGAGTGTGTGTCTTGTATTCTTTTACGACGCTAGAAAACGAAGAAGAAGAAGAAGCAGTTGTGGAGCTGTGCGTCAAGTTCAAGTTACTTCAAGGCCAGGGACATTAAGAGATTTAAGGCAAGCCATCCTGATGCTTGCTGTTATAATACACTTATCATTATCTATCATGCATGTTTTACTCCTGAAAAGTTTTACAAAACTTTGATTTCCAAAAACTAATTTTGAGTGAATACTACTTTTATAGATATACTATACTATGCCATTAGTTGATACTTGGTGTTACCAAGCCCATAAGCCACCATATGGTATTTATTACCGTCACAAATACTAGTCCCTAAGTGGACACCCTAAAAATATGTTTTTACAAAACAAAGGCTTTATGGAAAAATCCGGAGGAAAGGCAGATCCTTATTCACCGGAGGAATGTGGAAGTGGTCATTTTTGGGAAAATGGTGTTTTCAAAAATGACACATAACCTAGTCTTCGCCGGACAACCTTTACCGTACTGCCACCGTACCCCAACATGGGCATGGGGCTTAACTGGAAGTTTGTTTTGGTTAGTGTGTGTTCTATCTCAATCGCTATAAGGGGACGGACTCCCCCGAACCGATTGTCGTCAAAACTCCCAATGTTGAGACATAAAAAGTGAGGGATTAAGTTCTCCTCCGGTCGCATCAGTTGGGGCATCCTGGCTGGCGGGGAATAGCTCAGTGCCGGGGATGACGGTAAAACTCAACTGAGAGATAGACACATTCTAGCTTGAACATAGTGGAAGGTTATGATTAGTTATCTGATGTTCTACATACTGTTGTTACAGTCCGTGGTTGTTCACGGCAGGTGTACTGTATCTGGTGGATGTGTACACCTCTGCAGAGTACAACTTTTTCGAAGAAGCCGCGTCCTCGGATATGGAAAGTTGAATGGCCATGTAGCTAGCATTGTGTCAATGTTTTCAAAAGGATGTTTTCAAAAAGGTGTTGAACTCGGGAAGTTCGGAAAGGAAGGAAATCTTGTACCGTGGAGGTACCGATGATGAAAAGGCAGAAGTTGTTTTACAAGAAGTTTTGCAAAGAAAATCTTTCTTCTCTAAGCAAACATCTGGAAACTGATTCCAAGAAGTTTTGCAAAGAGAAAACTTTCTTTTAACAAAGTTTTACAAAACCTCTTGTACATGTGATATCTACAAGTGAAAGAAAAACTATATTATTTTTCTTCTGAAGTATCTTCTTCAACGAAGATACAGATTAACCTGACTGCAACTGTGGTGTCATCCTATATGAACACCATCGATAGTGAACCCTGTTTATAGCCTACCTATCACACCATATAAGCATACTTGCATTTGGTAAGTTACATGATGGATGTCTTGTTGAGTACATTCAAATGTACTCATATTGGTTTCGTCCCTGGTATCAACTTGCCAGATTTTGAGAAGGAGTCTCAGAAGAAGATCAACGAAGAGGAGTACGGAGCTGATGGCTTTGCGAACTAGGATCGTCTCCGGGTCAGCAGCCTGTAGGTTAAGGCGTGACTTGGGCTCTACCACGTTTTGTGTATGTTTAGTCTTCCGCTGTGTGTGTTGTGTGTTGTCCTGCGTGACAACCGTGTACTCTTGGTCATGTGACCATGTGTCTTTGTAAGTGTTTTGCGCAACCGTGTAATGGATATTGTATCTGTGTACCGACTTGATATGTTGTTCACGACTGAATTTCCTGGGATCGTGAATGTATACATATCGGGGGGTGTCCTTGAACAGTGGTTCGAAGGGCGGGCCCTACATTAATGTCGGAGCTTGGAGAACGTAAGAAGATCCTATCTAGCAAGCGAGTGGTATATAAAAAGTTGCGGGTGGTGTGTAACTAAAAACTTGTGTGTGGTGTGTAACCAAAAAGTTATGTGCGTGGTGGGCATGCCTTGCTCCTTAACACGCCCTCAGACTAAAACTCAGATTCTACAGACTAAGCATTGGTTTATTTCCGGTGGGCATTTGTTTTTTTCTTCCTTCCTCACTTTGCTCCCCTACTGTACTGCACTGCATTCCATCGCAGCATTGTTATTGTCCTCCTTCGCGGTGTCTGCTCTGTCTGTTTTTCTTCACACAAACTTTAAAACGTCATGTGTGGTGTGTGACTACCTACATATACAGTTGAACAGAAAATGCGCAGCTATATATTGGTGGTGGCCATATGGTAAATGGGTAAGTTTTGAACATTCAGTTCGATAACTACATTGACATGCATTGTTCCTTAACATGCTCTACAACTGAAAAAAAATTCACTAAATAGACCTTGATTTCTGCCTGTGGAGTTTTGGGAACTACAGCTGATAGCCAGCAACAGGCAATCCCTAGTAGATTCAGGCCATGTCTAGTGGAGTTTTCGAGTTATGTGTAGTGCGTAACTGTCTACAGATATGGATTAAGCTCATGTCCTGTTCTGTTCCTATCCAAGTATCCTCTGTCTCTTGTTCAATTTTGTGTGGATTTAGGCTGCGGACAGTGCCTAACATCTTATCAGGATACTAGAACATCTCATGATGATAGAGAAACCAGAAGAATCTCTGAGCGCGTAATTATGCTTTCACTCCTGGGCCTGAACTTCAAGCAGAAAATGTCGACACACAATACACGTAAGTACTGTTAGTACTTCAAGAGAAAGATGTTAACTTGGTGGAGTTAACTTGGTGTTAAAATAGACGCTTTGTATCTGTGTTCACGATATGTGTTATGTGACTTTTTTAGAACTGGATTTCCATAATTCTTAAGTGTATACACTCCCTTAAGCTCTTATAGGCTGACATACCTTCTTTGCGGATAGAAATATGATTATTAAGATAGATATTTAGCGGTGTTTGTTAACGTAAGACTTGTATGTAAAGGATATCTATGAATGTGACCAATCCAGTTATCAAAGCAACCCTAAGTGATCAAAGCAACCTTGGATTTATTTGCCAAGTGGACTTGTGGTATTGGAAAACTTGGCAGTAATCGTTTATTTTCTCTGGATTTAATTTTCCAAGTGGACTAGTGGTGTTGGAAAACAATTTTCAACCATTTATAAGATTCTGTGAACTTAGAAATGAAACTACTAAGTATAAAATTCATAGAAAATTTGGGCATGACCTTTGCTAATTTTCCTATGTCTAGGAGTGCCAGGAATTCGCTCGGAAGGAAATGAATCAACTTCCCCGCGAAACATTGGCATCTCAAAAAGAAAAACCTGCACAAAAATCCCAGAACAAAGAAATCTTCCTCTCAAGATCATACGCACTTTATTATTCCTCTCAATGCTCTCAATCCCAGAACAAAAACCGGTTCTTTGTGACCAATGCTCTATAAGTGAAGCATTTCTTCGCAAAACAAGATCCAAAAACAACTATATGAATATTCATGACTGATGGGTATAAAACCTGCAAAAGTGAACAACTAACTCCTATCATAAGTTGCTAACACCATATCATGACTTCATTTGATTTACAAAGGACACAAGCACACAGGTTTACCATATCATGACTTTATTTGGTAACAATCAACAAAAGCACACTAGTCTACTTCCACTGAGATAACAGCTTTGTAGTGTAATACATCAAAGATGCAGCTCTTAAATGTTGAACAGCAGAAACTAGCAACGACTACATGTGTTCCTCTGATGAAACTGAAGAAAAACAAGAGGCAAGTTTCTCTGACGAAACTAAAGAAAAACCTACTGCTTCTATGACGAAACTGAAGAAAAACAAGGTGTTTCTGTAACATCCCAAGTATGAAAATCTCCCCCTAGAATGTTTGTTTCTTGTTTCATTATTATTTTGCATCATGTCAGCATAGTCATTGCTTTTTGTTTGCAATTGTTTTGCATTTGATTTCATTTGTTTTCATTTGTTTCCATTTGTTTTCTATATGAATTCCAAACAAAAATTCAAACCTTTATTCATACTTGTTATGTTACATGTTTCAAATAAGAACTATAAAACAAACAAATAATTTGTTCCACTAAAATTGGAATCAAAAATTTTAATTTGGCTTAGTTGGCATTTATTCTTTTAATATCAAAATTCACTTAAAATCATTTAATTTCCAAACAACAACATAAATTAAAATAATTGGAAAACAAAAGTTTATTTTAAGGTGTTGTTACAAAAATAAATCATTAAAAATTTATCCCAAAATTTGCTAACCACTAAAACCATCTCTTCTCTCTCTTTTTCCAAATCTGCAAAAAAAAAGCAAAAAAAAAACGCAGGAGAGGGGGAGAGGCAGGCCCAGCCCACCAGGCTGCAGCCCGATTCCATCTCCCCCAACCTCCGTCCGTACGCTGACGTCGACAGCCATGGACAGCACGTGCTGCTCCACCCCACCCCTCCCTCCTATATCTACTCCCCCAACCCGTGGAGAAAACCCTAACCCTAGCCGCATCCGCCTCCTTCCCTCTCTCCCCACCACCGCCGCCATCGAGGGGAAGGCCGCCGCCCCTTCTCTGCTGCCTCCGGCCGCCGGCCGCCGGAGCTCGCCGCCGACGTCTCCGCCACCCCCCGGCCGTGCCACGGCCACTCCTGCGACGAGGGTGAGATCCCCTTTCCATTCTGCTACCTTGCCCCCCTCGATTCCTTGCGGGCACCTCGAATTTCTTCCGGCCATGGTCGAGTTTGCTGCTCCGTTTCGTTGACAGAGAGAGCGCTTGTACGTGTGTTCGTTTGTATTCAGTTAACACCGATTTGTGGTGTTCAAAACCAACTAGATCCCGCTATCCATCACACCGGACGCAGCAGACCAACTGGTAGGAGGCGCGCAGCGAGCAACAGCAGCTCGCGGGATCAAATCCCCAGCCCCGCACCTTTTCCTGTTTATTTTTCCGAATTGTTCAGATGCAGGTTCTGAACCTTAACCACCCTGCTAGCTGTCCCCTTTCAACACCACAGCAGCAGCCCAGTTGGTTGCTGTTCCTTGCGCGCAAGCCTCAGGTCCTGAGTTCGATCCCCCCCCCCCCCCGGCAGAAAAGCAACACCCTTTTTTCTGTTTTTTTCTTTTTCTGCCCGAATTTCAGAAACAGAGATCTGAGCCATTAACTCTAAAATCAATATCAAATTGAATATTACTCCAATTTGAATGATTCAAAATCCTGTGGATTCATAATCTTGAGACCTTTCTGTTAATGTCAAGTTTGCAATATGTTGCTGTAACAATTTTTGCACTAAATAATTAATTACTGAAAATGTAATAAAAAGTGGAAACTTTGGAATGTCATAACTTTAGTTCTGCTCATCCAATTTAAGCAAACTTGGGCTCTAAAAATTTGTCTTAACAAACTCTAGACATTGGTATTTTATTTGGTCACAATTGAATTAATTTTGAGCATGTTTCCCTCTGTTTACTAAAAAGGGCAGAATAAGAATGTTTATGGAAAATTGCATAATAAATTCATTAATAACCCAAAAATTATGTTTAATAGCTCAAAATGTTCAGTGAAACATTTGCTACATGTTTTCAACCTTTTCAATGCAATTTGTTTAATGTTTTCCTAATTAAAAGTGGTGCAATAATTCAATGCTTTAATTAAACCTTTTAAATTGCAAAAATTCATAACTTGGGCAATTCAAATCCAATTCCAACATGTAAAATATGTTTTCCATCCCATTTTTCATGAACTTTGCAAATATCAACTTTGTTTTCTATTTTGAATAATTTAAATTGCTGAAAACAACTGTTTCTTATTTAATGCAATTAAAATTGCCAAATTAATAACTTGCTCATTTTAAATCCATATTCAACAAATGAAATATGTTTTCCATCTAAAATTTTGTGTTCTTTCCAAATATGAATTTGGTTACCTGTTTTGAACAATTAAAATGGGTGAAAACAACAAATGCTTGTGTAACACCTTTAAGGAACCAAAATTCCATAACTTAATAAATAAATTTCCGAACTTGGTAAACCTTATTTCAAATTGCTTCTATTGTTGTTTTCTTTTCGTTTTCCTCATCCATGCATCATGCTAATCCACCTTCACCTGTTGGTTAGTTGTAAAACAATTATTTCAACCTTAAATCATGGGCTTTTCATATGCAACTCAAATTGCATGTGGGTCCATTTAATTATGTTATGTTACCATGCAACTAGTTTATTTTTGATGCATCAATTAAATTGACATGCATCATCCCATGATTGTGGATTATGCCATGTTATTGATTGTTTGTCTCTCTGTGTTGTTTGTTTGTTTCTTCTCGAATAGACGACGACGTTGAGACCGACGAGACTTACGACACCCCTACTGAGGAGCTAGCTCAGTACCAGGCTGCTGAGCTTGCAGGCAAGTATTCACTCACATGAACCATCGTGTTCCTTTCAACATTGGATACCGATACTTTCCGTTGTCTATTCTGCTAGCCTATGAATCGTTGCTTCTGCTCGATCCTACCACATGTTATCCTTTAAACCTGATATTGCCTCACCTCCACTCCTATAACCCCGTTGCTTGTGCCCGTGTCATACTAGCATGCTTAGGGTTGCTTTTGCTAGAGCCTGTTGTCAGTTACTTTCTATTACCATGTTGCTTATGTTCTGGGGCTCGATGTTTAAACAATAACCTGTTAATGTTGGGTAATAATAAATTGATGATAAGGCACCGGCAGGAGGCCCGGCGTGGTTTTGAGGCCTGCTAGTGTCGACCCTAATTAGGAAAAGGGTCTTGTCTACTGATCCATGATGAGCGTGCTCACCGCATCCGGGTGGTAGTATGGAACCCCCCTCGACTTTGACCTGATCCGCAGTTTGTCCGAAGAGCCACACTTAGTTCGGGTGTTCCAATTGCGCATAAGCATGAATGTGTTGCTCCCATGGTTATTGTTGGTGATGATTATGATGATGCATATAGGTCGAGGCCTGTGGTGCCGGGGGGTGTGGTTTTCACCCTTGCGCTTAGGTTAGGTCGGACTGGCCGGGACCTTATAGCTCCGTGGCATCTAGGACAGGTTGTAGAGATGGTTCGAGTCGTGTTGAGTCCACCTAAGTTTTAGTTGGTGGCTTGAGTGTGTACGGGTACTGGAGCACACCCTGCAGGGATGAATCTTCTCGAGAAGCCGTGTTGTCCGCGGTTATGTGACGACTTGGTGAAAGTACTGGCTAACAAGTACTCAGACAACTTACACCTAACTAATGATAACTTGACAGTAATAGGTTTATTGACACAATAACCTGAACCATCATTAATCCAACTGTGTGCGTTATCCTCGGATCGCTTCTTTGGATAATGGGCGAGACCCAGGATGGGTTTGTTTGGTGGTTAGTTGTAGTTGGTTAGGATACGCTATCTTATCTCCTTTTCTGTTAGCCGGAAGTTATAGTATGTTTCTGTAGTTGGTTAGTGCAGCCCGCTGCCGCATCTTTTATATCACCCTTTCTTTCGTTGAACCCAAAGCATCTGTGCTTGGTGTTGACGGGTTACATTTTGGTGAACTGTGAGTCTTGCTTGCCAGTACGTTTATGTACTGACCCCTTTGGGGCTGTGGTTTCCGCAGACGACGATTCCGAGGATCCCCATGGTGGCTACTACGTGGAGTTCGGCGAGGCTGCAGACGAGTAGATAGCGGACCCGGGCAAGATCCGAGACTTCGTGGATGGGCTCCGTTTTCCTTTCATTGCCGGCTTCTTAAGCCTATTTGGATTTTGTCTGTACTCAGACCGGTTGAATGCTTCCGCTGTGATGTAATGATGATATGTTGGGACATGTGTCCTCTGGATGATTGTATTTGCTATCTCTGCTCTAGTGAGAGCTATTTGCAACTTATTTCCATCTTTTGTGTCTTAGAGATATGTTGTGCTATCACTTTGTTCAACGCCGTTGACGTACCATGTGTGTATGGTATGAAGTACGTCAATGGTAGTATCCTGATTTCTATGGGATGGTTTACGTAGACGATGAACAGATAGGGGTTGGTTGTCACACATACGTGTGTTGGCCTACTCGTAAGAGATGCGGGTGCCGGTAAGCCCCGTAATCCAATCCACTACTGTTCAACGGAACTGCGAGTATCCTCTAGAAGTCCGGGTGCGACAGTTTCTCTTGCGGGAATTTGCTCGAGCACTTAGCGGAGCACTTAGCAGGGCGCTGGCTGCGGGAAGAAGGGGGTGCCGGCCATAGGGAACGTAGTTCGTGCGAGGACGATGTAAAGCGAGGGAGAAGAGGAGGCTTACCTCTATGCAGCGGGAGAAGAGGGTGATGGCGTCGAGGAAGACGGTGTCGAGCGGTCTTGGCGCCGCGGTCGATGCAGAGACGGGACGGCGCGGCGCTCCTCCTCCTAGGTTACGGTGCGGCGCTCCTCCTCCTAGGTTGTGGTCGATGCAAACGGGGACACGGCGCAGCGCTCCTCCTCCACACGGATCCTCCACGGCGGCGAGCGCGAGGGAGAAGAAGGGGATCCACCGGAGAAGGTGTTCGTCCTCGTCGTCGCGCGAGAGAGGAGGGCCGGGAGCGGGATGAACTGCAAAATGGCTAAGTGCGAGAGAGGAGGGCCGGGGCCACATGTCATTGGCTGAGAGATATATTCTGTGGCGCACCACGAGCCCGTGCGCCACAGAATTGTTAGAATTCTATGGCGCATCGTCTAAGAAGTGCGCCACAGAGTTTCTTGGGCGTATTCTGTGGCCACGTGTGCGGGGCCACATGTCATTGGCTCGAAGTTATTTCTATGGCGCATGCCCCAGACGGTGCGCCACAGAATTGTTAGATTTCTATGGCGCATGCCTCTGATGGTGCACCACAGAATTGCGTGGATAGATAAATAAAAAAACTAAACGTTGTACTGTGAAAGATATCTATTACTAGCCCCATTGGTTTAGTTGTGAAGTAAATAAGCCTAGTGGCATGGGTTTGAATCCTGGGGTTGCCCCACATTTTTTAATATTTTATTTAATTATAATTAAAGAAAGAAAACATTAAAATACAATTAATTAAAGAAAGAAATGCTTGTACATACATGCACATATATATAAAGAAGTGCTTGTCTCACATACACATGCACATATATAGAGAAAGAAGTGCTTGTCTCACATACACATACACATGAACATATATACACACAAAAGTCTTCTTAATTTGTCTCGATCGGTTCCGATCTAGCTTAATTAGCGTCTCTTGCCCTTTTTGTTGGCGACTGAATACTTTATGCCGGCCACCTTGAGATTTCTTCGCGTGAACGGACAACCGTGGGTAGGTAGGGATGTCTTCCTTTTTACTTTACCAGTAGTAGGCATGTCGAAGTGCTTGTCGAACTCCTCCTCGATCTTTGGATCACCGTTCTTGTCCAAGTCTTCCTCGTTGGCGTCTCCTTCCGTTCCGATGATGCTCCTCTTGCCCCTCCTCACGACAACACGGCTAGGCCTTGACGGGTCGGTGATGAAGAAGCATTGGTCAATTTTGCTAGCGAGTACCCATGGCTCATTTTTCGCGGATGCGTTCTTCGATTTGGCATCGGGTATAACCACTGTGGTGAAATACCGTCCTTCTTTCTTGACATTCTTGGCCCATCTCACACGGAACATTGGCACCACCGTCTCTCCGCAGTAGTTGAGCTCCCATATCTCCTCGATCTTTCCGAAGTATCTTTCCTTGACATTAGTCTCGACATCGCCATATGATAGCATAGTTACTCCTGAGTTTTGATTTTCGCTACTCATGTCCTTGTCCTCGGTGGAGAATCTGTAACCGGAGATGTCGTACCCCTGATAGGTCCTTACGTTCTGCCCGGGGCCCTGTGATAAGATGTATATGAGTTTTTCATCTTCCGTAGAAGGCATTTTTCTCCGTGCTTCAATCAGTTGACTTTGCTTGAACCAACGCGTGAAGCCGGAGCTGTGCTCTTTGGTTACGTCTCCCATCTTCCTCGGCCCGCCCATTTCGATATAATTCTGGTTGATTAAGCTTTTGTGCTCTTCCACGAAAGGCTCGATCAATTTTAAGTGTTGTAGCGCGACCCGGTGAGCCCTTTCAAAGTCGTTGCGTCGTTTTTGAATGCCTACATGGACGTCGCGGCAGCCCTCGCGGTGACCGACTCCGGTGAGCCTGCCGAGGTGCGTCCTGGTGGACAAACCGACATCATGGTCGTCTTCGGTGCTTAGGTAATTGTCGCAGAAAGAGATGCACTCGTTGGTTAGAAATCCTTTGGCCATGCTTGCCTCTGGACGGGCCCTATTGCGAACGTATCCTTTCAGGACACCATTCTGCCTTTCCATCGGCATCATGTAGTGCAGGAACGTCGGGCCGAGATGCCTAATGTCATCAACGACATGGAGAAGGAGATGGACACATATATCACAGAATGCCGGAGGGAAGTAAATCTCCAGCTCGCATAGTATCACCACGATCTCATCTTGTAGCATCTTGAGCTGCCTCACGCCGATCGATTTTCAGGTGATAACGTCGAAAAAGTTGCAAAGGCCAAACAACGTATCACGGACGTGCTCGTCCATTATCCCTCGGATCGCAACGGGAAGTATCTGCGTCATGAGCACGTGACAATCGTGAGACTTCATCCTGGTGAACCTCTTCTTCGCTAAGTCCAGATATCTTCTTATACTCCCTGAGTATCCGTGAGGAACTTTGACTTCTAGGAGGCACCTGAAAAACTGCTCAAACTCCGGCGGACTCAATGTGAAGCAGGCAGCGGGAAGCACCACGGTGTTCTTCTTATCCTTTTTGCGGGGACGTTTAGTCCCTTCCGTCTTATCCTCATCGTCATCATCATCATCATCATCATCATCATCATCATCATCACTATCGGCGGGGACCTATAGATTTTTCCTAATGCCAAAATGTTTCAGATCGTATCTTACTTTTGGCCCATCCTTGGACTTTTCCGAATTGCAAATAGTGCCAAGCAGACTCTCCGTGATGTTCTTAGTAATGTGCATCACATCGAGGCTATGAGGCGTGTGGACGACCGGCCAGTACTCCAAGTCGTGGAAAACAGACCTCGCTTTCCATACACCCAGCAGCGGCTCTGGAATGGGTCGCTTCTTTCCCGGCGAAGGGCACTCATCCCAATTTTTCAGAAGCTCGTCGATTTCTGCGCCGCTCCTCGTGCACGGGGCTCCCTCGGGCTCGTCTTTACCATTGAACAACTCACCGCGTTTTCTCCATGGGTGATCCAGGCGAAGCCACCTTCGAGCCCGTGGGTACACGGTTTTCGAAGACCCAGGATCCCTTGGTATTTGGAGATGCGGGGTCCCGTCCATGCACTTCACGCAGCCGCAGAATCCGTGGTCGACCTGGGCAGATACATACGCGTAACCAGGATAGTCTGTGACCGTTGTGAGCAACGCGGCTCTCATATGGAAATAATCTCTAGTGTAGGCGTCCCACGTACGGGGTGGCGTCTTCCACAATGTGTCTAACTCATCTTTCAGCAGCCCGAGATACAAATGCATGTCGACACATGGTTGTTTCGACCCCTGGATGAGAATACTCAAGTGTATATACTTTTGCTTGGTGCACAGCCACGGGGGTAGGTTGTAAGGCCATGCAAACAGGGCCAGCTGCTATGTGTGCTACTCTGGTCACCGAACAGATTGAGTCCATCAGTGCTCATACCCAGCCTGACGTTCCTCGCGTCGCCCCCGAAACTCGGGAAAGCTATGTCCAATGCTTCCCACTGGGCAACGTCTGCAGGATATGTCATGATAGAGCCCTTCTCCGGATCTTCTTCCGGCTTCTCCCTTTCCGCGTGCCATTGCATGAGCTTTGCTTCCTTAGGGTCCACGTAGTACCGCTGAAGACGGGGAGTGATAGGAAAGTACCATACCACTTTTCGAGGAATTTTCTTGTTGTTGGTTCCACTCTTGTATCGTCCGTGGCCGCACTTCGAACATGTGGTTGTGTCCTTGTACTCCCCACGATAAATTACACAATCATTGATGCAGGCGTGGAATTTTTTGTGAGGTAAGTCAAGACGGCACACGACTTTCTTAGCCTCGTTGATACCGCTTGGCAATGTGTTCCCATCGGGAAGGCGGTCGTGCCAGAATTTCATGTTCTTGTCGAAACTCGAGTCGGTCCATTTGTTTTGCGTCTTCATCTTCAGAGCAGCAAACGTTACATGCAAGCGCGTATCCTCGGGGCGGCACCCAGGAAACAATGGAGTCACCCCGTCTATCTCCATTTGCGCGAGCTTGGCTTTCTCCCTAGCTGCAGCTATGTTGTTGCTCGTCTCCTTAAGCAGCAGATCCTGAACATGAGAGTCCCGCAAGGCCGAAATTAACGGGGTCTCCGTGTTCACGCCTTCATCGTCATGTCGATCTTCTCCGCCGACATATCCTTCTTCATGATGATCTTCTCCACCGTCATTTCCTTCGTCACCTCGCTCGCCCTCTTCTTCATGCACACCTTTTGCTGCCGGCGGTGCCACATGGTTGTGGTCGTCAAAGAAACCGCGTCTGAGAAGGTGCTCTTCCAATTGTCCGGAATCAGGGTCAATCCAACGCACGAGTTTGCATGATCGACACGGACATCTTATCTGCCGACTGTTGCACCGAATCATGTCCGCCTTCGCGTTTTTCTTGTATCTAGCGATTCGAGCATAGCTTATTTCTAGTACCATGGTTGCCTGCACACACACATAGAGAGCAGAAAATTAGAACCACAACATGCATAGTCGCCGAAAAAATTCGGCATGACCTCTCCTATAAGTAGGACATATGGGGTGCAAAAGTTTGTCGAAATGGAAGTGAATCAACATTTCGGCAAACATCCATGCATCATGGCCGCCCGCGCGCGACAATCGGTCCACCTGCACATGCATGACAAGCACCCATACACACCGATCGATGGCCACACGAGACATGCACCTCCAACTATACTCACCTAGTAGATTCGATACCGAGACGCGAAAAGAGCGAGGAGAGGGAGGGACCGGAGTATAGATGGAGGTTAGGGCTTCCCCTCAACAACAAGAAACTTCACCAACAATTATACATCGAAAAAAATAGGTTCACCTACCAAAAAAGGAGGATTAAATGTGTAAAATTGGAGTGGAGAGAAGGGGGGGTCGAGTGAGCAAGATCCACTTGGAATGAAATGAGTGGGGGAGAGAGAGGGGGCTACCATCTATATGTGCACAGTGCACCTTTTCTGTGGCGCACATGCACACTGTTCTGTGGCGCACTGCTGGGCTGCGCCACAGAAATGCTATATTCTGTGGCCTACCAGGGAGCCTTGAAAGTGCATTTCGTTTTCCCAGTGTTTTGTGTGTTAGTTAACAATACTAAGTACATTATTTATCGAGGTGTTTAGTGTGCAGGTGTTATACTTAACATCGGCATCGATCACCGAAAAGTCGGTGAAGTTTGGCCTGAGAGTTTTGGGACAGAACTCAACCGGATTATTCGGACCGGATTATTCATCCTGGACCGGATATTCCGGTTGCTGGTGAAGGAGCACAAAAATGGCTAAGGACTGAGAGTTTCGCATACTGGAGTCAACCGGATTATTTGGTCCGGAATATTCATCCCGGACCGGATATTCCGGTAGTTCATGAAGTTACGCGAAAACTGCTAAGGACTGGAAGTTTTGCTCACAGAAGTGAACCGGATTATTTGGTCCGGATTATTCATCCTGGACCGGATATTCCGGTTGCTGCGAAAAATGGCTAAGGACTAGAAGCTTGGAGCTACTGGAGTCAACCGGATTATTTGTACCGGATATTTCATATCCATACCGGATATTCCGGTTGCAGTTGAAGAAGTGGAAAAATGGCTAAGGACTAGAAGATTTGCGTACTGGCATCTACCGGATTATTTGTACCGGATTATTCCGGAACAACCGGATAATCCGGTCCAGCTCTGCAGATCTGCGTGGAGCAAGCTGACCGGATATTCCGGTCCAAACTTGGACCGGATATTCCGGTACCTTTTTTCCTGCACAACGACTAGTTGTGAGGAGGGACTATAAATACCCCTCCTCTTCTTCCCCAAGATCTAGTTCTTCCCCTTAGCATTTATGAGCATTTAAGAACTCACCAAATCCCTCATAACTCCCAATCCCTCCACCCAATCTTGAAGATCTTTGGAGGATTGAAGGAGAAGGCCCCGATCTACATCTTCACCGAGCCGTTCTTCATTTCCCCCTCTCTAGCTTGAGGGATCTTGCCTAGGGTTTCCTCTTGTGGAGAACCTAGGCATCTTGTTTCTTGTTGGTGATTCAAGAAGAGTTGGGAGCCCCCAATTAAGTTGTGGGTGTGTGCCCCAAGTTTTTTGTAAAGGATTTGATCCCCGCCTCAAAGGGGTTCTATAGTGGAAGGTGAACTAGGCCTTTGTGGCGAAGTTCATCGGAGAATAGGGTGAAGCCTTAGTGGCGTTGAGTAGGCCTTTGTGGCGAGCTCACACCCCTCCAACGAGACGTACTCCCCTAAAAAGGAGGAACTCGGAAATACATCGTGTCTCCGTGTGCTTCCATCGGTTACCTCGTTCCTCCCTCTCTTTACTTACTTGTACTTGTTGCATTAATTGCTTGTCTTGTCATATAGGTAAATTCACCACTAGTTGCAATATCTAGAGAATTTACCTTCTTGTCAAGCCTAAACTTTGAGAAAAATTAAAATTGGTCCTAGCACCTATTCACCCCCCCCCCCCTCTAGGTGCCCATACTTTGCTTTCAATTGGTATCAGAGCCTCGGCTCTTCTATCGGGCTTAACCGCCTAAGAGTTTAAGTATGGGAGATGAGTTGGATGACGCTCCGTCCGACGGAAATGTGTCCATGAATGATCTCAATGCTTTGAGAGAATCATTGACCTCATCCATAGACACTAAATTTGAGGAGTTGCGTCAACTCATGACAACACTCCTCAAAGCCAAAGAACCGGAGGTGGTCGACTCATCCCCTCCAGAAACGGAGGGTGCCAAGAAAGGGGTTGATGGTGAACCACTTAAAACTGCTTCCGCCGAACAATCCGCTAAGAAGGGTGCGAGTGGAAAGGAAGGATATCATGCCGTTGAAGGCCAATATTCTCCCGATCCTCCCATCCCTTTTCCTCATATAATCCCTAGAGGAGATCCACCTAAAATTGATGCATATTCTTTTCGTGAATGGCAATACTACATGGAGACTTACTTGAACTCTTCTTGTATAGATCTTTGGAGAATTACTCGTGATGGATACAAGCCATATGATCCCAAGAATCTCACAAGAAGAGAAGTTTTAGATTGCCAACTCAATTACACCGCTTTATCCATCCTTCATCAAGCCGTGGGCCCCAATCACATACCGCATCTTCAACACTTCTCCACCACCAAAGAAACATGGGATGCACTTGTCATCATGTTTGTTGGGAATGAGAGCATGCAAAGAAATCGCTATGACACCTTGACCAATGAGGCCGAAGGATTTTTCATGCGTGATGGAGAAGATCACGTTGACATGTATCGAAGACTCAAATCTCTTGCCACCGCTTTCTCTAATGCGGGTGCAACACATATTGATGATGCTTGGATCAAGAGGAAGTTCATAATTGCCGTGATGCCTTTTGAGGGCACGGATATGAAGAGCATTCAAGGGAGACATGATTTCTCTACCATGACCTCTACCCAAGTCATGCAAGAATTGAGCTCCTACAAAGTGCAAACCAAGAATGCTCTTGACAACCGTGCTAGGTCTATTGGAATGCATCAAGGAGCTTCCGTTGCTTTGAAGGCCAAGGTGTTGTCAAGAGAAGTTGAGAATGATGAAGATGGTGAAGAAGCATTGCCTCCATTGAAGGAACAAGAATATGATCCCGTTCTAAAGGATCTAATAGCTCTCACCGTGCAAAAGTTTTGGAACAATCCCCCTAAAGGCAAGAAATTTGTTGAGGAGAAGACCAAGTCTCGTTATGGTAATGATGGGGCTCAAAAAGTGAGATCTTGCTTCAATTGCCAAGACAAGTACCATTTCATTGCGGAGTGCCCCTATGAGAATAGAGAGAACCATAGCGGCAAACTCATCCGCAAGGACAAGTCCAAGGTTGAATACAAGAAACCTCATTTCAAGAAGAAACCTTTCAACAAGAAAACCCCCACTAAGTTTGTGCTCTTGACTAAAGAGGAGTATGATTCCGGGAGTGATGAAGAAGAAGAAACAACAAGTGAAGTGGCCGCTCTAGCTATTGCTTCCACTCCATCTTCTTCATCTCTCTTTGAATCCCCCAATGAAAATCTTCCTCAACGCAATGCCAAGTGCTTCATGGCTAAGGCCACGGAGGACTATGCTTCCGGTGGGACTAAATGGATTCTTGATAGTGGATGCACTAATCATATGACCGGAAGCAAAGAACTTGTGACGGAGTTGCGACCAAATGACATCCAAGCAACCGTCACCTATGGGGACTCGTCCAAGTCTAAGGTATCCGGGTTTGGCAAGGTTGTGGTGGCTCCCGATATCACTATCGTGAACGTCATGCTTGTCGAATCCCTTGGTTACAATTTACTTTTCGTCCGCTCTCTTAGTAAGATGGGGTTCTCCGTCTTCTTTGATGGTGATATTGTGGTCCTTTTGAGGAGCAAGACTCTTGACGTCGCTCACGTGGGACATGTTGAAAATGAGTTGTATGTGGTAGACTTTTCTAAGTCAACCAACACTCAAGCAATGTGTCTTTTCGGGAAGGCGGACTTGGGATGGTTATGGCATCGCCGCCTATCCCATGTCAACATGAGAACTTTGCAAAGTCTTCACAAAAGTGGCCTTATTGTTGGACTAAAAGAAAATGTTTCCTTTGCAAAGGATCGCGTTTGTAGGTCGTGCGTTGAAGGGAAGATGCATGACATTGTGCACAAGGCCAAGACTATTATTTCATCAAAGAGGATCTTGGAGCTTCTCCATGTTGACCTCTTTGGTGCCGTGCCCGAGGCAAGTCTTGGCGGCAAGAAGTATTGCTTGGTGATTGTCGATGATTATTCAAGATACACTTGGGTTTATTTCTTCAAGTGCAAAAAGTGAGACCCAACAAACCATCATCGACTTCTCCAACGAAGTGCAACGTCAACACAATGTGCAAATCATGGCTATTAGGAGTGATAATGGATCGGAGTTCAAGAACTATACATTGAATGAATTTCTTAGTGAAGAAGGCATTCGTCACCAATACCCCGCCACTTACACTCCTCAACAAAATGGTGTTGCCGAAAGGAAAATCGCACTCTCTTGGATATGGCAAGGACCATGTTGGCGGAGTACTCTTCTCCCCAATATTTATGGGCCGAGGCCATATCCACCGCATGCCACTCCTCCAACCGCCTCTACATCCGCAAAGGCTTGGGCAAGACCCCATATGAGATCCTCACCGGCAACAAGCCCAACGTATCCTACTTCCGTGTATTCGGTTGTAAGTGCTTTTATTTGATCAAGGGTATTAGGTTGTCGAAATTTCAATCCAAAACTATTGAGGGTATTTTTGTTGGTTACGGTGCCGAATCCCACACTTATAGAGTCTATGACAAAGCCTCACGGATTGTCATAGAATCTTGTAGTGTGGTTTTCGAGGAAAATGACGGCTCCCAAGTGGCGCAATTTCATGTTTCAAATGTAGATGTTGAAATGCCTCAAGAAGCCATAGGAAGGTTGGGTGTGGGATTCTTCCGCCCCATCGAGGGACACCTTATGGCGACTCGAGAAGGACTATGCTCTACCCAAGTGGAGCCCTCCTCTACATTAGAAGATCAAGCCAAGGAGCCAACTACTACACCTAACCAAGAACATATTCAAGACCCTCCTCTCGTTGATCAAGTGACTCCGCAAGTCGTACCCACTCCTCTCACTAATGCGAGTCAAGATCAATGCCAAGATCTATCATCCTCTTCATCCTCTTCTCAAGTTGAAGCTAGTATTGAAGATATTGTTGATGACGATGTTGATGATCAAGGCCATGATGTTCAAGATGGGGACCCGAATGATCAAGATGATCAAGTGATTCCTCCTCGCAATAATGAGGAGATCGAAGCCCGTCGCATCAAAAGGATAAGAAGAGCTTTGAAGCAAATTGATGCCCAAGATGACAAGGTCTTGGAGGATGTTCAAACTAGAAGATCCACTAGAAGGCAATTGGCTCATTTTTGTGAGCATCAAGCTCATATCTCTATGGTGGAGCCTAAGAAAGTGTATGAAGCTCTTGAGGACTCCGATTGGGTTGAAGCTATGCATGATGAGCTCAATAACTTTGAGCGCAACAAAGTTTGGAGATTGGTTGAGAAACCCAAGGATTGCCACAATGTTATTGGCACCAAGTGGATTTTCAAGAACAAGCAAGATGAGAATGGCATTGTCATTAGGAACAAGGCAAGATTGGTCGCTCAAGGTTACACCCAAGTTGAAGGCATTGACTTTGATGAAACCTACGCGCCCGTGGCTCGCCTTGAGTCCATCCGTATCCTCCTTGCTTATGCATCCTCACATAATTTCAAATTGCAACAAATGGATGTGAAAAGTGCTTTCTTAAATGGTCCACTAAAAGAGGAGGTATATGTCAAGCAACCTCCGGGGTTCGAGAATCTCGACTTTCCTAACCACGTTTACAAACTTGACAAGGCTCTCTATGGTCTCAAACAAGCACCTCGTGCTTGGTATGAGCACCTTAGGGAGTTGTTAGATGATTGTGGTTTCGAAGTTGGGAATATTGACCCCACTCTCTTCACCAAGAGAGTAAAGGGAGAGCTTTTCATATGCCAACTCTATGTGGACGATATCATCTTTGGCTCAACTAACCAAGCTTTCAATAATGAATTCTCTAAGCTTATGACTGACAGGTTCGAGATGTCTATGATGGGTGAGCTTAAATTCTTCCTTGGCTTTGAGATCAAGCAATTGGCTCGTGGGACTTTCATTTCTCAAGCCAAGTATACCCAAGATATGATCAAGAGGTTTAACTTCCAAGATGCTAAGATCAAGACATCTCCCATGCAAGTCAAGTGTCATCTCTCTCGTAATCCAAAAGGGAGTAAGGATGTGGACCAAAAGCTTTATCGTTCTATGATTGGTTCTTTGCTCTATCTTTGTGCATCTAGGCCCGATATCGTTTTGAGTGTAGGTGTGTGTGCAAGGTATCAAGCGGCTCCTAAGGATTGCCATTTAATGGTGGTTCATAGGATCTTTCGTTATTTGGTTCATACCTCAAGATTTGGTTTGTGGTACCCAAAGGGGGCACAATTTTCTCTCAATGGATATACGGATTCCGATTGGGCGGGTGATCAAGATGATAGGAAGTCAACTTCCGGGGCTTGCCAATTTCTTGGTAGGTCCCTTGTAAGTTGGTCCTCGAAGAAACAAAATTGCATTTCACTCTCCACCGCCGAAGCCGAATATGTTGCCGCCGCAAGTGCATGCACTCAATTGCTATGGATGAGGCAAACTCTCAAGGAATATGGAGTTCATTTGGACAAAGTGCCTCTTCTATGTGACAATGAAAGTGCTATCAAGATTGCATACAATCCGGTGCAACACACAAGGACGAAGCACATTGAGATTCGCCACCACTTCATCCGTGATCACGTGGCGAGAGGAGACATTGCACTAAGTTATGTGCCCACCAAGGACAATCTTGCGGATATTTTCACGAAGCCACTTGATGATGCAAGATTCTTGTTCTTGAGGAATGAGCTAAATGTGATTGATTCAAGGAGCTTGACTTGACTATCTTGCACACACCCCTATAGATGAAACGTATTCGAGTTTAGATGTAGGCATGGACATAGGGGGAGTGTTATCCTAATACATTGGATTCTCCCTCCCCCCATTATGCCCAAAGCAAAAATTCATTATGATCTCTCTTTTTCTAATGTTGAATTGTGAGCTTCAATGTCGAGAAGTGGCAATGCACCCAAGATACATCTTCGCGGTTGCATACCATGATCTCTTACATGGTGGCCTAGGCCACCAACCTCTTCATTTCGAAGAGTTGGATCTTAGTTGGGTTTTTCTACTTGTCATTTCATTGCATTTCGTGTGTTTTTCCCGTCTAAGTGGTTCTTCCTCGGAAAATCCCACTCAATTGGTATTTTAGTTGGTTGTTTCTTGCTCTTGAGAGGGATAAGTACTAGTCTCAGTTTGTTAAATCTATCCTAAGCCTTTCTCTCAAAAAGCCTTTCTTTTCTAAGCACTAGTGTCGTCCGTTGAAAACGAGGAAATTTCGAATCAGGAGGCAGTCGGAATTTCCGGTCCAGTTCTGGACCGGAATATCCGGCTGTACCGGAATATCCGGTTCAAGTATGAACCGGAATATCCGGTTCGGCGCACATCATAAAGCCTGGAGCCCGACGGGGAGGGGCAGTTCTTGCCCTTTTCCCATCTGCTCCTCTCCACCAAAACGCCGCCGCCGTGATTCTTGGCCTCCCGGGCCGTTTCCTCCGCGTGATCTTGGAGCTTTGGCCCGGATCTCGTTCCCCTCGCGATTTGGAACGATTCTACCCAAGCATTTTTCTCCATGGACTCCGGTAACGTTCAAATCTCTTGAATCTTGGTGCTATAACCCTACCTTTCCATGGATTTGCGTTTTTGTTGGCTATGCTTGGTAGAATTCGTTCCGGAGAGGTCCCCTTGCATGCTAGAAACAATAGATTAGAATCACTTGAGTACAATCTTTGTGGAAATCTGAGATTTAGATTGATTTGGTGCTGTCCCGCAACCTACCGGAATATCCGGTCCACGACTGAACCGGAATATCCGGGTAACCGGAATATCCGGTTCAGTTTTGAACCGGAATATCCGGCTATGTCCAGTACTGTTTTAGGGCAGCCCCAAATTAATCTTTCCCAGTTTTCTACCTTGATTGTTTCCTGGAATCTCCTCTATCATTTTTATGCATGATTGTATCCGTTGTTTGACACTAGTGTACTCATCTTGTGCTATTCCTCTACTATCTTGTTTCACAGGTATTGAGGGTGAGAGGAGCGTTCCGAAGCGCAAGAAGCAGGTTTCTGTCAGAAACAAGAGGAAGCCTCGGCTCAACTATAAGACCGACATTCCTGTTGCGGACTTCAATGAGCTCAGGAAGAAGGATGTCTATCTTTCTCCGCGTGTTGCAAACATTGATCCTCGGTTTTGGAATCTGGAGCAGTCCTATATCTATGCTGATATCTATTGTGACTACCGTTTTCCTTGCCGTGCTATGCATCCATATGACCATGCCGCTCTCAAGGCCAAGGAGGAATTTGCTGATGCAGCTAGTATTGTTGAGCGTTTTGTACTAGTGAAGCTTATGGAGACTCAGTGCAACTACAACACACAGCTTGTGATGCAGTTTATGTCCACTCTTGTGTTCAGTACTCAGGATATTGTGTGCCGCCTCAAGTGGATGTCTGAGTCCACAGCATGTGAAGCATCTTTTGAGAGGTTTGCCCGACGTCTTGGATACTCTTACAGCGAGCACCCTCCTCTTGGTCGCCGCGTCCATGAGGTTGATAGGCCGAGGAGGGAGGTGGCCATGGCTGAGCTGTATGCCCCTGGTTTCACCATTGGGGGACTTGAGGGACTTCTTCCACTTTATGATCAGCTGGTTCGCATTTTCAGAGCCTTCCTTGTGCCGAGTGGAGGTAACAATGATGCTCTCACCACTCCTTTATGCAACCTTCTGATTCTGGCTAAGGAGTGCATGGAGGAAGAGGACCCGTCTGTCTCCTATACTGTGGATGTGATGGACATCATCTATCACGAGCTTTACTCTGCTATGATTGGTGGCTACACCATTCCCTATGCTCCCTATATCATGATGCTCATCAAGTATGAGATGAGGAAGGAGTACACAGAGTTACCCATGGCTGAGCACAAGGTCAAGAAGCTGTATGTCAAGAGGAAGATGAAGACTGCTGCTGCTTCTCAGAGTGCTCCATTTGAGGGTGGTTCCCCTATGGGTGGTCCTTCTTCTGGCTCTCAGTCTGCTCCCAGGGCGCCCGTGTCTGATATTAGCACCTTGCGCCACGTCAGGAAGCTCTCCTGGTTTCAGCGCAACGTGCTCTAAATGAAGGTGGATATTCACAAGGAACAGTACAGGGCGTATCGCAGGGACACTGACTTGGCTAGCTCACAGCGACAGATTCTCCACCACATGAGTGGTGGCACTGGTGATGTACCTGCTCCTATCGCTGCCCAGTCTTTCTCTGCTTGGTCTGCTGGGGATTTCACTCCTTGGGAGAGCATTGAGGCGGCTCTCCGGTCTACTCAGGATACTGCTTCTGGAGCCCATGATGAGGATGAGGATGAGGAGGAGTCTGATGTTGAGCAGGAGTCTGGAGGCGAGTCGGATGCTTAGACCGTGTCTGGGACGTTAGATTAGCTATTTCCCTCCTTTTTGGTGTCTCGATGCCAAAGGGGGAGAAGTAGCTATTAGACTACGGGATTTGCATGGGTTCGGGCACAAGCATTTGCTTTTATCCTTCTTTGAGAGCTTGTGTCCATTTTAGTATCTTCGTTTGTCGTGTTCGTGAACTTATGTCGTTTATTATCTCGTTTAAAACTATGTGTGCTATTGTGGGAGACTATGTTGGTTATCTGGATATTATCATGGTTTATCTATTAGTGGTGTGATGGTTATCTATCGTATATGTTGAGGAGATTATCTATGGTTGTGCTTGGTTATTCTTGGATATATCATTTTCGCAGAAGGTATATACTTTTTTACACTCAACATATTGGTGATATTGACTCATTGGCATGTTTGCTACTTGTTGGAAATTTCTCCCTATACATCATTGCATCCATTTGCGTTTGAGGCAAACAAAAGATATGCATAGAGATAGGGGGAGAGATTTCCATCTTGTTTCAAACATGATTCCTGTCAAGGTTTATTGCAAATCTTAGTATTGTCATCTAACACCAAAAAGGGGGAGATTGAAAGTGCATTTCGTTTTCCCAGTGTTTTATGTGTTAGTTAACAATACTAAGTACATTATTTATCGAGGTGTTTAGTGTGCAGGTGTTATACTTAACATCGGCATCGATCACCGAAAAGTCGGTGAAGTTTGGCCTGAGAGTTTTGGGACAGAACTCAACCGGATTATTCGGACCGGATTATTCATCCTGGACCGGATATTCCGGTTGCTGGTGAAGGAGCACAAAAATGGCTAAGGACTGAGAGTTTCGCATACTGGAGTCAACCGGATTATTTGGTCCGGAATATTCATCCCGGACCGGATATTCCGGTTGTTCATGAAGTTACGCGAAAACTGCTAAGGACTGGAAGTTTTGCTCACAGAAGTGAACCGGATTATTTGGTCCGGATTATTCATCCTGGACCGGATATTCCGGTTGCTGCGAAAAATGGCTAAGGACTAGAAGCTTGGAGCTACTGGAGTCAACCGGATTATTTGTACCGGATATTTCATATCCATACCGGATATTCCGGTTGCAGTTGAAGAAGTGGAAAAATGGCTAAGGACTAGAAGATTTGCGTACTGGCATCTACCGGATTATTTGTACCGGATTATTCCGGAACAACCGGATAATCCGGTCCAGCTCTGCAGATCTGCGTGGAGCAAGCTGACCGGATATTCCGGTCCAAACTTGGACCGGATATTCCGGTACCTTTTTTCCTGCACAACGACTAGTTGTGAGGAGGGACTATAAATACCCCTCCTCTTCTTCCCCAAGATCTAGTTCTTCCCCTTAGCATTTATGAGCATTTAAGAACTCACCAAATCCCTCATAACTCCCAATCCCTCCACCCAATCTTGAAGATCTTAGGAGGATTGAAGGAGAAGGCCCCGATCTACATCTTCACCGAGCCGTTCTTCATTTCCCCCTCTCTAGCTTGAGGGATCTTGCCTAGGGTTTCCTCTTGTGGAGAACCTAGGCATCTTGTTTCTTGTTGGTGATTCAAGAAGAGTTGGGAGCCCCCAATTAAGTTGTGGGTGTGTGCCCCAAGTTGTTTGTAAAGGATTTGATCCCCGCCTCAAAGGGGTTCTATAGTGGAAGGTGAACTAGGCCTTTGTGGCGAAGTTCATCGGAGAATAGGGTGAAGCCTTAGTGGCGTTGAGTAGGCCTTTGTGGCGAGCTTACACCCCTCCAACAAGACGTACTCCCCTAAAAAGGAGGAACTCGGAAATACATCGTGTCTCCGTGTGCTTCCATCGGTTACCTCGTTCCTCCCTCTCTTTACTTACTTGTACTTGTTGCATTAATTGCTTGTCTTGTCATATAGGTAAATTCACCACTAGTTGCACTATCTAGAGAATTTACCTTCTTGTCAAGCCTAAACTTTGAGAAAAATTAGAATTGGTCCTAGCACCTATTCACCCCCCCTCTAGGTGCCCATACTTTGCTTTCAAGCCTGCGCCATAAAACTGTGTGTTCTGACAGCCAGTCCAATGATTGGTGTGGGCCCCACATAATTTCTATGGCGCACCATTCTTCCATGCGCCACAGAATTAGGAGTTTCTGTGGCGCACCACTGGCCATGCGCCACAAAATTATTTTTCTATGGCGCACGCGTTCTAGATGCGCCACAGATACTGTTCAATAGAAAGGCACTTCTCTACTAGTGCGAATGGAATACACATCATCAATTATGATAGGGTTGAATAATGTACCATTGGTGCATGAAGAAGCAAGATGGTCCTTTTCACGACATAAGTAGCAACAACGACTCCTTCCATTCTTCTTAGTTGATTTCTCAACTTGAGAAGCATTAGCTTGAGTCTTCATGGGAAGAGGCCTTTCTTCAACTTGAAGTTGACATTGAGGTTGAACGTGTGGCCGCTTCCCTTGTTGCTTCTCGCTAAGTTTCTTCTTCTTCAAAGGGCATGATCTAACATGATGCCCTACAACCTTGCACTTGAAGCAAATAATCTTGGACAAATTCTTGTCTTGTTCATGGCCCTTCATCTTGTTGACCTTGGACTTGTTCTTGTGATTGGAAATGAATCCAAGTCCTATCTTGTCATTGGGGGATTTTTGTACACTCAACATATTGTTTAGTGTGGATTTCCCTTTATGACACTTCTCCAAGTTTTTCTTCAATGAAGTGACTTGGGCCTTGAGCTCTTTGATTCCCTCTACATGGTTAGTATCAACACAAGAGCTGGAGGAAGTAGATGCATCATTATTAGAGCAACAAGGTAAGGAAATCAATTCATCATAAGATGTGGGAACATTGTGAGAGGATGAATTACTAGGACTAGAACAAGGCAATATAGTATTTAAAGTAGATATTGTGCCTTTGTCCACATGAGGCTCACAAGATGTTACCTTAGTTAAAATAGCCTCATGAGCTAATTTTAGCCTCTCGTGGGAGACTAGAAGATCCTCATTAGAGCTTGAGAGCTTTTCATGAGTTTCTTCCAATTTCCCATAATTACTAGTTGGCAACTCAAGTTGAGCACGTAGCTCAACATTCTCCTTTAGTATGGATGCTTCACAAGAAATAGAGTTAGTGTCACAAGAATCATTATTTTTAGCTTTGAGGTCATTATCAAGAGCAAGAGATAATTCATTGTCCCTTCTAAGTTTAGAAACGCTAATAGCATAGGTTTCTTCTAGACTATATAGTTTCTCTTCAAGAGAAGATCTAAGGGAACGCTCTTTCTCAAAAGCCTCTTCAAGCTCTTTGTCACTGCTAGAATGACCACCATTATGAGTTTCCAAAATCACGATGATCTCCTCCTTTTCATCTACAAGAGAGTTAGCCTCATCAAGTTGTTCTAGGAGAGCATTCACATTTTCTTTGGTCTCGCCAACAAGGCTTGCGAACCATAAGCCTAATTTCTTAGACTCATTATCATCTTCCTTACCAACATCATCATCACTACTATCATCATAATATATATTGGGATTCAAAGTGGAAGATACCTTTGAATCCTCGGCCATAAGGCAAAATGTGGTAGATGATGATGAATCATTACTTGAGGCACCACTCAAGTCCACATATTGTTCAATAGAGAGTTGAGTTTCCTTTAAATTGTTAGCCATACAAATACTAGAGGAAACACAATCATTTTTATCATGGGAACAAGATAAAGCAAGCATATCATCATGAGATTTAGTCAAGCAATGACGACATGATATGCAAAGACTATCAACACAAGCATGTAAAACATTTTTTTGTGCTAGTTGTGTTTAAGTCCAAAGATGAGAAATTGCAATAAGATAGAGATGAAGGATCATCAATAATAATCTCATTATCATTATTGCAAAGCCTATCACTACTCACCATCTCATTAGTTTGTGGCTTACACATGTTGGTGAAGTAGAAGAAGTTGAGAACTCATCACGACCGGAGATGGAGGGAGAGCAATCATCCTCAATAATATTGGACACTCCATATTTATCTTGAAGCTTTGTCCATAACTCATGAGCATTCCTAATAGGAAAAAGTGGCTTAATGACTACAAGGCTCACAAGAAGGAAAAACACATTAATAGCAAGAGCATTGAGAGATAAGTTTTTCTCTTCCTCTAAAGTTGGATTTTGAGGATCCTTTGGAGGAGAAAAACCCATCTCTACAATTTGCTCCATGTGTGGGTCCATGACCCGGAAATAAATGAGCATGCGAAATTTCCAAAGATCATAGTTTGTGCCATCGAAATGAAATGTGGGATCGTGCACTAATTCACTAAGCGACATCATTACTCTCAAGGCGGTGAAGCCTAACAATGAGAGACCTGGCTCCGATACCAATTGAAAGTATAAGGATGCCGCCTAGAGGGGGTGAATAGGCGCTTTAAAATAATTACGGTTTAGGCTTGAGTAAATGCGGAATAAAACTAGCGTTTAATTTATCAAGCACAAAACCTATGCAAGATAGGTTTACCTATGTGCACCAACAACTTATGATAGGCATGATATACACTATGAGATAGCAAGATAGATGACTTCAAGCATGATTGCTATCACAAAGGTAAATGCATAAGTAACAAGCTAGAGTATAGAAATAACCGAAGCACAAGGAGACACCGGTGTGATTACCGAAGTTCCTTCCCAAGGGAAGTACGTCTTCGTCGGAGAGGTGGGGAGCCACCTAGGCGCTCCTCAATAGCACGGATGTGCACACCTTATTCTCCTTGAGCTTCTCCAGTGATGGAGATGCTCGTTTCCACTATGAGGTCGACTTGAAGGCGTTTACCAAACCTTACACGGGGTTGAGGCTATCTCCACAACTCAATTGGAGGCTCTCAACAAAGATTTTTGAAACAAGGTGGAAGCCCCAAGCACTAACCGTCTAGGGCGCTCAATACACCCAAGAGGATCAATCTCTCCGGTGACCAAGCACCCAAGAGTAACAAGCTCACGAACTTCTCTTTCATGAATCTCGTGGGGAACTCAAACCGATGCACCTAATGCAATGGCAAGAACACAAAAAGTGGTAAAGAACTTCTCTCTCAAATCCCACCAAAGCAACTAATTATATGGAGGGAGGAAGGAGGAAGAACAAGGAAAACAACAAATGAATCCCTAGATCTATATCCAATAGATTCCCCTCACAAAGAAGAGGGATTGATTGGTCAAGTGGTAGATCTAGATCTCCTCTCTCTTTTCCCTCAAGTGGAAGCAAGAATCATTGGAGGGATTGAGAGATAGAAAGCTTTTGGAGGTCAAAAATGGAGGTCAAACTTGCCCAAAAGGTTGGGGAACCATTGGGGAAGAAGTCCCCTTAAATAGGTCACTCAAATATCCAACCGTTGGAGGAAAAATCGCGCAGGGGAGGAACCTCCGGTGAAAACACCGGAACCTACGCCCCCCGGATGAGTTAGAACACCAAAAGGGCTAAAAAAATGCCCCAACCACCGGAGCCTCTGGGGGTTTCTCCGGAGGTTCCGCCAACATCATCCTGAAAAGGTTTCCGACGGAGCCACCACCGGAACCTCCGGTGGTGGAAAAAACTGCAGAACACCCTATATGAAAACGGTCGTAACTTTTGCATCCGGACTCCGTTTTCGATGTTCTTGGGCTCGTTGAAATCGAAACGACGAGCACTAATAGAATATGAGGAGAAATATAATATTCCAAAATGGGAATATAAAACCAAATGATGAAAGGTTTGTCCTATCAATAAAGGACAACCGGTAGAAACCTCCAACAACAAAAATGCGATAAGTTTTTCATACGAAATCCATTTTTGATGAACTTGATCTTGACATGAAGAACATGACAAGCTCTAAAATCTTACATGGAGAAAACCCAAATAAGAACCAAGAAGGATGATGCCAAGTATGCAAAGGTTTGAGCTCTCTACGATAGATACGATCAAGATATGCATTCAAGAGCCCCTCTTGATAGTACGGTTATCTATCCTATAATCCGGTCTCCCAACTAGCATAATGAGACCGGTAAAATAGAAACCCTATCTAAGTCATACATTTGCCTTGCGCAATCCAATTGAGCTAGATGATGACGATCTTGACTCTCTCAAGTTGGATCTTCTTTCTTGATCGTGCTTGCTAGCACATGCTCCGCTTGATGAAGACTTGCAAGTTGCTCCCCCATACACCACTATGGGAGAGGATAGCTCCCCCATACATCATTATGGGAAAGACCCTTAATGGAAAATCTTCACAAGGCCACAAACTCCAAAATGGTGGCAAGCATCAAGCATAGGATTTTTCTAGATGCTTCACTTGAGCTTCCACGTCAAGCTAGGTGATGAACACCGCTTGACGATGACATAGACCATGGGATATAAGAAATCTTCCTTTTTGTGCATGCCCATGGAAAGATACCTAACCACACATAGATATGCCACACACACATATATGGGTTAGATCACAAAGCTATATTTACAATTGCTTACCATACCATGAGATACACAATCCCACTTGGTACATCTCGTAGCTTTGTGTGTTGATCAGTAGCTTGATCAACCTTGTATCTTTTCTTCTCACTTCAAATGATGATGTCTTGAAGATAACCATGAAGGATAACCTAATACTTTTCTTCAATACACACTAGCAATAATCTCAACTCAAACCATGACCATTCTTCATATAAATTCTTGAATATAACAATGGCCATCAAGGAAGCTAATAGAGTTCATATTATTTCCTATGGACAAGATCTACAAGGACAACTCAATGCAAACATTAGTCCATAAGGATTGTCATTAATTACCAAAACCACATATGGGGGCACCATGCACTTTCACCCTCTTCGTCTCCTCTTCTGGATGCTTCCGGGGAAAATAGGTACTTCGGGCTTTGTGGGGTCCAATTCCGAGAATATTTCCAGAACAATTTTTCTGAACCCAAAAACAGCAGAAAATAGGGAACTGGCACTTGGCATCTTGTTAATAGGTTAGTCCCGGAAAACGTGTAAAAATGGCATAAAGAGGGGAGAAAACATGTAGAAATTGGCATAATATTAACATGGAGAGATACGTTGGAGACGTATCAAGCATCCCCAAGCTTAGTTCCTACTCTTCCTCGAGTAGGTAAACGATAAAACAATAATTTCTGAGGTGACATGCTACTAACATAATCTCGATCATAAAAATGTAAAGGCATATGCAAGCTGAGATCATAGAACTTCAAACACAAACATGATAAATAGAACTTTAATAATAAAGCAAAACAATCACTTTTCATCATTAATACTATCTCAAACAAAGGATCATGAGTAATAATGCAAAGAAAGATAAACGTCTATTTCAGGTATAGAGAACGCATGGCAAAGTGATATTTCGCTATTCCTTAAAAGTGGGGCAAAACATAAATGTCAGGACACCTTCAAAGTTCATGAGGAAGACTAGAGAAAATAATTTAAGAACAAATGATATCACATCATGAAGTAATTGTTCATGTTCATGGGACAATGCATGTAGAACTAAGAATGGCAAAAAAATGTTGTCTCAACTGTGCATAAAGTTAGAAGATGGAGACTCAATATAAAAGTAAAAGAAAGGCCCTTCGCGGAGGGAAGAAGGGATCACTCATGTGCTAGAGATTTTTATTTTATTAAACAGAGGTATTAAAAGTTTGACACTTCTCACATCCATCTTTCACAAACCATGGATAACCGAATCCTCGAGTGTCTGCCAACAATCACATACAGTGGAGGAGTGTCTATATTTTGGGAGATGTATGCTAATGTCAATGAATGGTAAACAGAAAATACAGTACGTCACAAGCCAACTGGATTCACAAGAGCGGATCCCATATGAAGGACGCATCTGGGTAGAAGGGCATCCCTCTTTCTCTTTTGTTTACACAATTATGCTTTGATTGATAAATCAGGGGCAAAATAGTGAAGAGATTTTGTGTGTATTAATTTGGGGCTACGCACCCCGCTGCCAGCTCTTCTATCATTTGGATAAACGGATGAATCCACTAGTCTAGGGTGTGAAATCCAATCAACAAGTGGGATAAATTTTCTCTATTTACATCCTCATGAGCAAAATCAGGAACATAAAGCAGGAGTAATTTTGAAGGTTTTAAAGGTAACACATGAGCAATTTACTTGGAGTGGCAGTTAAATACCATATGTAGGTAGGTATGGTGGACACAATGGGAAAAATTGGTTTTAGGGAGTTGGATGCAAGAGTAGAGCTCATACTCAGTACAGGTGGAGGCTAGCAAAAGACTGGGAGCAACAAATCAAGAGAGCATAAGAGCCATAATCATGCATATCGACATAAGCATCATTAATTAAAGCATAAGCGATATCATAGTTCAAAAACTAAGTGGTCATGGAGTCTATTCGTGACTGGTTCATAGTCATAAACATGGTGTGAGCATGCACCAAGTCAACCAAATAAAACAATCAAAAGAGAATACCAAAATTTTATGCTTCCTTATGAAAAGAACAACTCATGAATCTTTCAATGACATATTAAACACTCTCAGCTATTTGAGGCTATTCATGCTACTCAACATCATTAGCATGGCATGAAAAAGTTCTAGCAACAATCTATACAAGCTTCTACTTGCACCATTATGAATTCTACTTTAAACAACAGTTTCTTCTCCCAACAAGCACCATACAAGATATGTTTTAACAAAAACTCTCTATGCTACAGCAAGCAAAAAATGAGAGTACTCACATAATACTACTAAAACTAACAACTCTAATAAGAGATGCAGGCAAAATAGGAGCTAAATAAATGCAGCAGCCAGACAAAGATTAAGAATACAAAGTATTCCCATGTAAAAGCGGAGCGTGTCACTCTCCAATAAAGGAATGCTGGGGTCCAACCAAGCTTATTGAAAAAATTAAAAAAACTGAAAGCAAAAACAAAAACAAACTAAAGGCAAAAATAAAATACGCTCCAAGTAAAGCACATAAGATGTGACCGAATAAAAATATAGTTTCACTAGGAGTGACCTGATAATTTGTTGATGAAGAAGGGGATGCCTTGGGCATCCCCAAGCTTAGACGCATGAGTCTTCTTGGAATTTGCTGGGATGTACGACCGGGGCATCTCCAAGCTTAGGATTTTCACTCTTCTTGATCACATCATATCATCCTCTTCTCTTGACCCTTGAAAACTTCTTTCACACCAAACTTCTCACAATCTTCATTTTTTTAGATAAAAGGCATCACTGCCCTGCCTTAAATTAATAAGACAACAAGGTTCACCAACAAATTGTTACAGTGCCAATACAAGAGCTGAGGACTACAGCTTGCCGAAATAGATAAACATGAAAGTGAAAGGGAGTGCCCGCAGGTCAACTCAGCCGAAATAAAAGCAGAACTAGTCACTACTCGGGGGGGCTAAGCGGCGAGGCGGCGATAGCTCCTGACAGATCACCCTAAGATCTTGCGCCAGGAGTAGCAGCAGCTCGCGGTCTTGCTCCTTTGCCTGAAGAGCCCAAACCTGCAAAAATGACATCATTTTGTAAAGGAGGTCAGTCGGCTGTCTCAGAACAGTAGACTCCATAGTTAGTTTATTACGACACCCCCAGAGAGCCCAACAGAGCGAAGCGAACAGCACCCAGCTAGTTCGCCGCTGGGACCCCAACAGGGCTTGGTGGAGCGCAAAGAATTGAGGAAAATTTGCCGGGCTCCAACTACAGCCCAGCAGCCTGCGGAAAGCCCCCCAGCCCAGCTTCGCAAGCGCGCAGGAGAAGAAAATATGAGAGGCATCTTCAACTAGGCCGCAAAGCGCACACATGCCATTAGAGGGGCCGAATCTATCCGCCAAGTTCTTACTAGAAGGGAGACGGTTAAGAGCGAGCTGCCAAAGGAAAATCTTGATCTTAAACGGCAGATTGGCAGCCCAAATTTCCTTACTGTGGGCCAGCTCCGCCCCTTGCGAGAGCTTAAGGTAGGTCGAGGCCACTGAGAACCTGCCCGCCGGTTCTAGCGCCCACCGGACAGAGTCCGCGCCGTCACTAAGCCCAACCGAGAGCAGTTCGGCGCAGAGATCGTCCCACTGAGCTGCAGCCTCCGGGGAGAAGGAGCGCCTGAACTTGACCCCGTCCTCAACGAATGCCTCTGAGACCAGCAAGGTTTCCCTCTCACAATCTTCATTAGCAATGTTAGTGTAATCGAAATCATAAATTCACATGGTTCAGTTTCAACACAAGTCTAACAATCAAAAAAACATTAGCTACTGTTAGAGTTTCTTTTAAAACTCTTTTTCTCAAAAGAACACCAAAAGAAAGCGATTAAGATGCAAATGCAATTATTGGCAGAAATTTGTCAAAACAGGACAGTTCGAAAATCTTCTGTTGCTCAAATCAAAAAGTGGTCAACTAAGAAAAGTTGCGTATACAGCCCAGGATTACGCACAAAACAACTCAAGTCATTTTGAATTTTCTGTGATTTTATACGGAATAAACAGTGGACAGCAGAAATCTGTTTCCTGCGCAGAAATCCGAAATATAACCTCAACTTTCCACTAAAGGATTTACTTGCTCAACAAAAAAATCAAAAGAAAAGATACAACGGGGTTTCTAAGGAAATAGACATCACCCAGGTGCAAAGCACATAAACGAAAACGAAGGAAAACGGGTTGAAAACAGCGAAATAAAACGGGCTGTCCCCCGGTAGCGCTTTTCTTTAAAGTCTTTCAGCTAGGCATAGAAAGGAACTCAAGTATTTTCAAGTGAAGAAGCATCAACATCATAACTTGCTCTAATAATAGAGTCAAAAGGTAGCTTCATCCTCTTTCTAGGAAAGTGTTCCATACCTTTCTTGAGTGGGAATTCATATTTAACACTCCCCTCTTTCATACCAATAACAGCACCAACAGTTCTAAGAAAAGGTCTTCCCAAAACAATAGGACAAAAAGCATAGCATTCCATGTTCATAACAACAAAATCAACAGGGACAAGGTTATTGTTAACCATAATAAGAACATCATCAATTATACCAAGAGGTTTATTCTTAGCATTATCAGCAAGATGAACATCCAAATAACAATGTTCCAACGGTGGTAGATCAAGCATATCATAAAGCTTTTGAGGCATAACAGAGATACTGGCACCAAGATCACACAAAGCATTGCAATAAAAATCATTTACTTTTATCTTAATGATAGGCTCCCAACCATCATCTAATTTTCTAGGGATAGATGTCTCAAGTTTCAGGTTTTCTTCCCTAACTTTCATGAGAGCATTGGTAATATGTTTAGTAAAGGCCATATTCATGGCACGAGCATTGGGACTTCTAGCAAGCTTTTGTAGGAACATAATAACTTCAGAGATATTGAAATCATCAAAATCAATATTATTATCATCAAAAGTAATGGGACCATTCTCTCCCATATCTCTAAAATTTTCAGCAGTTTGAGGCAGTTTAGCACGTTTCACCAAAGGGGTGGAGACTTTGTTAACACCAACTACTTCACCATTAATAGTAGGAGGTTTACTATCACCTGGAGCTTCAGTTTTACTAGTGGTGGTGATAGTGAAAACTCTAGCAATATTATTCTTTTTGGCCAATCCATCTTCTCTTTCCCACCTAGCAAGTAATTCAGCCATCAACCTAACATTATCATCAATTCGAACTTGGATGGAATTCAAAGTTTTACTTTATTTAACACCATGTGGCAAAACCTTCAGTTTTAGAAAATCAACATCGATAGCTAGGCTATCTACTTTAGAGGCAAGAGCATCTATTTTACCAAGATTCTCCTCAACATATTTATTAAAAGCAGTTTGTGTACTAATAAATTCTCTAAGCATGTTTTCAATATTAGTGGTAGAGATTTTATTGTTATTGTAGGAATTGCCATAAGAATTACCATAACCATTATTAGGAGGATAGGGCTTATAGTTGTTTCCACCAAAATTATTTCCATATGTATTGTTGTTAAAATTATTATTTTTAATAAAGTTCACACCAACATGCTCTTCTTGAGCAACCAAAGAGGCTAAAGGAACATTATTTGGATCAACTTGAGCTTTACCATTAACAATCATAGACATAATAGCATCGAACCTGTCACTCAAAGAGGAGGTTTCCTTAATAGAATTTACCTTCTTACCTTGTGGATCTCTCTCAGTGTGACACTCTGAATAATTTATCATCATAGCATCAAGAAGCTTTGTTGCATTTCCCAAAGTGATGGACATAAAGGTACCTCCAGCAGCTGAATCCAATAGGTTCCTTGAGGAGATATTCACTCTTGCATAAAAGGTTTGTATAATCATCCAAGTAGTCAGTCCATGAGTGGAACAATTCTTCACCATAGTTTTAATTCTTTCCCAAGCTTTAGAAACATGTTCATTATCAAATTGTTTAAAATTCATTATGTGACTTCTCAGGGATATAATCTTAGCAGGAGGATAATATTTTCCAATGAAAGCATCTTTACACTTAGTCCATGAATCAATATTATTTCTAGGCAAAGATAGCAACCATTCTTTAGCTCTTCCTCTCAAAGAGAAAGGGAATAATTTCAGTTTAATAATATCTCTATCCACATCTTTATATTTTTGCATCTCACATAGTTCAACAAAATTATTAAGGTGGGCAGCAGCATCATCAGTACTAACACCAGAAAATTGCTCTTTCATAACAAGATTTAATAAAGCAGGTTTAATTTCATAGAAAGCAGCAGTAGGAGCAAGTGGAGCAATAGGTGTGCAAATAAAATCATTGTTGTTTGTGCTAGTGAAGTCACACAACTTAGTATTCCAAGAGGAACTCATTTTAGCAAAATAAAAGCAAGCAAATAAATAACAGCTATAAAGTAAACTATTTTTTTGTGTGTTTTTGATAAAGAAAAGCAAAACAAGACAAAAATAAAAAAAGACAGTAAACAAAATAAACAGGTTGAGAGTGAGAGACCCCCCTTGCCAGAAGACTTCCTTCTCCCCTGCAACGGCGCCAGAAAAAGTCCATGATGGTGCAGATCTTGCACTCGTTGGGATACCCCAAGAGGAGGTTGTGATGAGCACGGCAGTAGGAGTTTTCCCCTTACTTAAGAACCAAGGTTATCAATCCAGTAGTAGAAAGAGGACCTTCGGAAGGTTGATGCCACTGACGGGGGTAATGGCTCACCGGTGTCGGCAACAACGTGGAACCTGCACACAACACAACCAAAATACTTTGTCCCAACGGTACAACGAGGTTGTCAATATCACCGGTCTTGCTGAAAACAAAGATTAGACGTATAGTGTGGAAAATAATGTATTCTTGCAGTAAGTAAAGAAAGCAGGAAATTGTGGTGGTTTGTTTAACAGTGTAAGAAAATGGACCGGGGTTCATAGGTTCACTAGTGGTGTCTCTCCATAAAAGATAGCATGTTGGGTGAACAAATTACAGCTGGGAAATTGACAAATAGAGGTTGCACCGTAGTGCACATTCATGACATGATGACTACTATGATATTTAGTGCGGGCATTACAACAATATACATAGACCGTAATCCAACTGCATCTATGACTAATAATCCACCCTCAGGTTATCATCCAAACCCCCTTAGGTATTAAGTTGCAAGCAACAGATAACTGCATTAAACAAAGTGTGTAATATAACCAATGATTGTACACGCGGGCACTCTCATCGTTGTTTTCTCCCTAGTGGCAACAACACATCCTCCCCCTTCACGTTTCTTTCACTCGAGCAAGGCGAAAAGGAGGCATGAACCCACTATTGTGCATAAATACTCCCTATTGGAGTCACTAGCAAGTACTTGGCCAGAGCAACCACTAGCAACAGAAAGCATGCAAGATCACAAATAGAATATCCAATAAAGACTATAATCAACTTGGCATAATTTCAATATTCATCGGGTCCCAGCAAACACAACACAGAGAATTACATAAGATCAATCTCGATCATGTTAGGCAGCTCACGAGATCTAAACATGGAGGCATATGAGGAGGAGACAACCATCTAGCTACTGCTATGGACCCGTAGTCCAAGGATGAACTACTCACGCATCACTCCTAAGGCAGGCATGGTGATTGAGAGGCCTCCGGTGATGATTTCCTCTCCGGCAGGGTGCCGGAGACAGTTTCAGAACCCCCCTGATCTAAGGTTGACGGTGACGGTGGCTGCGGAACTTTTCGGGGATATTTGATCAGGTATCTAGGGTTTTCCATCCGGGGGCAATAAATAGGCGAAAGGACAGAGGCGGTGGAGCCCTAGGGGACCCACACCACCCTTTGGCGCGGCCAAGGGCGCGCCACCCCATGGTGTGGTCCCCCTTGTGCCCCTCTTCGTCTCCTCTTCGGTCTTCTGGATGCTTCCGGGGAAAATAGGCACTTCGGGCTTTGTGGGGTCCAATTTCGAGAATATTTCCATAACAACCTTTCTGAAACCAAAAATAGCAGAAAACAGGGAACTGGCACTTGGCATCTTGTTGATAGGTTAGTCCCGGAAAACGTGTAAAAATGACATAAATAAGGGAGAAAACATGCAGCAATTGGCATAATATTATCATGGAGCATCAGAAATTATAGATACGTTGGAGACGTATCACGCACCTTAATAATTTTGTTGAACTATGTGAGAAGCAAAAATATAAAGATGTGGATGGAGATATTATTAAACTGAAATTATTCCCTTTCTCTTTGAGAGGAAGAGCTAAAGAATGGTTGCTATCTTTGCCTAGAAATAGTATTGATTCATGGACTAAGTGTAAAGATGCTTTCATTGGAAAATATTATCGTCCTGCTAAGATTATATCCCTTAGAAGTGACATAATGAATTTTAATCAATTTAATAATGAACATGTTGCTAAAGCTTGGGAAAGAATGAAAACTATGGTGAAGAATTGTCCCACTCATGGACTGACTACTTGGATGATTATACAAACCTTTTATGCAAGACTGAATTTCTCCTCGAGGAACCTATTAGATTCAGCTGCTGGAGGTACCTTTATGTCCATCACTTTAGGCAATGCAACAAAGCTCCTTGATGATATGATGATAAATTATTCAGAGTGGAATACTCAGAGAGCTCCACGAGGTAAGAAGGTAAATTATGTTGAGGAAACCTCCTCTTTGAGTGAAAGGCTTGATGCTATTATGTCTATGCTTGTTAATGGTAAAGTTCAAGTTGATCCAAATAATGTTCCTTTAGCCTCTTTGGTTGCTCAAGAAGAGCATGTTGATGTGAACTTTATTAGAAATAATAATTTTAACAACAATGCTTATAGAAATAATTTTGGTGGAAACAATTATAAGCCCTATCCTCCTAATAACGGTTATGGTAATTCTTATGGAAATTCCTACAATAACAATAAAATCTCTACCTTTGATCTTGAAAACATGCTTAGAGAATTTATTAGCACACAAACTGCTTTTAATAAATCTGTTGAGGAAAAGCTTGGTAAAATAGTTATTCTTGCCTCTAAAGTAGATAGCCTGGCTATTGATGTTGATTTTCTAAAACTGGAGGTTTTGCCACATGATGTTAAAGAAAGTGAAACTTTGAATTCCATCCAAGTTCGAATTAATAATAATGTTGGGTTGATGGGTGAATTACGTGCTAGGTGGGAAAGAGAAGATGAATTGGCTAGAAAGAATAATATTGCTAGAGTTTGTAATATCACCACCACTAGCAAAATTGAAGCTCCAAGTGCTAGTAAGGGCATCTCCAGTCGTTGCGCCCCCAAAGGCCCAAAACGCCGCCGTTTTGGGGCCGCCGCGGCGCTAAACGGCGCTATTCTGGAACCTGGGGGGCGCGTTTCCCAGTCGCGTCCCGAGCCCAAGAATCGGCCCAAAACAAACGCAATTGCAAACTAGTCGATTTTTATTGAAATTTGGGAACTGCGTACATATTCGACGGAAATTCAAACTAAACATCGACGGAAATTTAAACTACAACTTTTTATTGGTCTACGCGACGACTACCCCTACGCATCGTCGTCTTCAGCGGCGTCCTCGTCGCGGCGCTGGTTGGAGGGGCCAGCTTCGCCCTGCCTCGCCGCGGCGAGCCAGCGTTGCTCCGCCCGCTCCGCTCGGGCTTGCACCCGCAGGCGGTGCAGCTGCGCCTGCTCGGAGGGCGGCCGGTTGCGCCGCTCGCTCTGCAGCGCCACCTGCCGCCGGTCCTGCTCGTACAGGGCGATGATGCCCCCCTGCTCGGCCGAGGCAGCGCGCTCGGCCATCTGCCGGCGCACCTCCCGCGCTGCTTCTTCCCTCTGGTGTGTTTCCAGAGAGGCTCGAATGGCGGCCGCCTCCACCTCCTCGGCCGCCTGCTCGAGGACGCCGCGGACCTCGCGGTACGCGCCCTCGTTCTGCGCGGTTTCGAAGGAGAGCAGCCCGGCGTGCTGCTCCGGCCATATGGGCTGCCTCCGCAGCTCCCTCCTCCAGCGACGCCGGGCCTCCCGCGTCGCGTCCTGTTCAGGTGGCTGCTCCGGCGCCAACTGCTGCGCCGGTTGCTGCTCCGGCGCCACCTGCTGCGCTGGAAGCTGCTCCGGCGCCACTTGCTGCGCTGGCGGCAGCTCGTCGTTGTCGCTCTCGGGCCACGCGTCCCAGAGATGGTCCATTGCGGCGAGGATGAGGATGGAGAAGAACGGCGAGGATAGAGAAGAACGGCAAGGAGGAGGCGAGAATGTGCGGACGGAGAGGGCGCGGGCACCATTTTTATAGCCTGGCGGGCCAGTCGCCGCGCCGCGCGTGTCACTGCTGCCGCCCCCCGCCATTAATCCGGCAGCCTTTGACCGGGGGCATGCACTGGCCGGCCGCCACGCTATAACTCCGGCAGCCTTTTACGGCGCGGGCGCCGAGAGGGAGGTCACGGGCGGTGGCTTCTGTTCCCGCGTTTTCCCGGCGCGTCACTGACAGAGCTGGCCCGCGCGCAGTTTCGCCCCCCCAGGCCGAACCCAGTGGGCTGGGTTTGGCCTGGGTGCCGCGGCGCTAAATAGCGCCGAAACGGCGCTATTTGGGCCTCTGGGGGGGCCGAGTGGTGAAGAAGCGGCGCTATTCGCCGCTTCCGCCGCGAAAAAAGCCCCCTGGGGGGGCTCTGGGGGGACGGCTGGAGATGCCCTAAACCTCCTACTATCAATGGTAAAGTAGTTGGTATTAACAAAGACTCCACCCCTTCGGTGAAACGTGCTAAATTGCCTCAAACTGCTGAAATTGCTTCTGATAAAAGTGCTGAAATTTTTAGAGATGTGGGAGATAATGGTCCCATTACTTTTGATGATATTAATATTTATTTTGATGATTGCAATATCTCTGAAGTTATTATGTTCCTACAAAAGCTTGCTAGAAGTCCCAATGCTACTAACATGAATATGGCCTTTACCAAACATATTACCAATTCTCTCATGAAAGTTAGGGGAAAAAGCCGAAACTTAAGACATCTATCCCTAGGAAATTAGATGATGGTTGGGAGCCTATTATTAAGATAAAAGTAAACGATTTTGATTGCAATGCTTTGTGTGATCTTGGTGCTAGTATCTCTGTTATGCCTCAAAAGCTTTATGATATGCTTGATCTACCACCGTTGGAACACTGTTATTTGGATGTTCATCTTGCTGATAATGCTAAGAAGAAACCTCTTGGTAGAATTGATGATGTCCTTATTATGGTTAACAATAACCTTGTCCCTGTTGATTTTTTTGTTATGAACATCGAATGCAATGCTTCTTTTCCTATTGTTTTGGGAAGACCTTTTCTTAGAACTGTTGGTGTTGTTATTGGTATGAAAGAGGGGAGTGTTAAATATGAATTCCCACTCAAGAAAGGTATGGAACACTTTCCTAGAAAGAGGATGAAGCTACCTTTGGACTCTATTATTAGAGTAAGTTATTATGTTGATGCTTCTTCACTTGAAAATACTTGAGTTACTTTCTATGCCTAGCTGAAAGGCGTTAAAGAAAAGCGCTACTGGGAGACAACCCGTTTTATTTCGCTGTTTGCAACCTGTTTTCCTTTGTTTTCTTTTGTGTGCTTTGCACCTGGGTGTTGTATATTTCCTTACCAACCCTGATGTATCTTTTATTTTGAGTTCTTATTGAGCCAAGTAAAGCCTCTAGTGGAAAGTTGAAGCTATATTTCGGATTTCTGCGCAGGAAACAGATTTCTGTTGTCCACTGTTTATTCCATATAAAATCACAGAAAATTCAAAGTGACCTGACTTTTTTTTGTGTAATGCTGGTCTGTATACTCAACTTTTCATAGTTTACCACTTTGTGATTTTAGCAACAGAAGATTTTCGAAAAAAATCATCTTTCCCTGCTGTCCTGTTTTGACAGATTTCTGCCAATAATTGCATTTGCATCTTAATCACTTTCTTTTGGTGTTCTTTTGAGAAAAAGAGTTTTAAAAGAAGTTGTGACAGTAGCTAATGTGTTTTTGAGTGTTAGACATGTGTTGAAAATGAACCATGTGAAGTTATTATTTCGATTGCACTAACGTTGCTAATAAAGATTGTGAGAAGTTTGGTGTGAAGGAAGTTTTCAAGGGTCAATAGAAGAGGATGATATGACGTGATCAAGAAGAGTGAAAAGCCTAAGCTTGGGGATGCCCCGGTGGTACATCCCAGCAAATTGCAAGAAGACTCAAGCGTCTAAGCTTGGGGATGCCCAAGGCATCTCCTTCTTCATCGACAAATTATCAGGTTACTTCTAGTGAAACTATATTTTTATTCGGTCACATCTTATGAGCTTTACTTGGAGTGTCTTTTATATTTACTTTCAGTTTATTTTTATTTTTTCTTTCAGTCTGTTTTTACTTTTGCAATAAGCTTGGTTGGACCTAGCATTCTTTTATTGGAGAGTGACACACTCCACTTTTTCATGGGAATACATTGTATTCTTTTTGAAACATTTTCTACTGCAGGTGTCGAGACATCGTAGTAGTTTTCATAGACTGGGGTGCCATGAGACTACGGTAGAGACGTGGGGTAACGGGATAGCGTAGTAACACGGAACACGGGATTTTACCCAGGTTCGGTACGTCGCGACAGTACGGCGTACCTACTCCTGCACTTCTCACTAATTGGGACTAAAGCCCGTATAACAGGGTTACAGTGTGAGGGAATAGATCTAGCTACTCGACGAGGATGAACTTCTCGGCGAGTTGCGTAGAGCTTTAGTTTGTGAAACTTGAACCTAGAACCTTATGTAATCTATCTCCCGTCCGGCTTTATATAATAGCCGGATTAGGGCTTACAGAACAAGAAACCTAGAAGACTACGTTTAACTTGTAACTTGGAAAGTAAGGAATCCGTCTTCTCCTCCAAGCCAGATCACGTGGGCCGTGATCCGGGTTCTTCTAGAATCCGGCTTCTGCGCGTCGGACTACTGGGCCGCCCAATGGACCTAAGCCCATTACCATGTAGGCCACCCTGGTAGTCCGGCTCTTTTGTCTACCATCTTCTATATCCCTATTCAGTATATATCCGACAGTAGCCCCCAGGAAGGATCAAAACTCTGATTCTCCGTCTTCTGTCAAATACATTTTGTCCGGGAAAACTTGATTCAGCAGTCTTGATTCTTTCTTCTTTCCTTTTGAAGGAGATGGTAACACAAAACTCGGAACTATGAAAATCCGGCCTTTCTTCTCGCGGTCCTTCGCGGAAAAGGAACTTATGACATCAGCGCCTTAATCATGCTGACGCAAGCGCCGCTTGGTTTAACGCGGGAAACCCTGCAACGTATCTCTGACAGATTCTCACGAGAAACGAGGAGATAGCCATCATTCCTCTGTCGTTCCGTTTCCCGGATTTTCCGGCGAGTGACACGCGTCGAACATCCAACGGTCAAAAGAGCCGTTGGCACGTATCTAGAGGTTTTCAGGCTATAAATAGCCGTCCTCGTCGTCATCGGAAATCTTTCCTCACTCCCTCACTGCCCACGCCATTGACACAACAGCGAGCTCGAGAGCAAGACCTTGCCCCGACGAACTCTTCGCACGCCGGAGCGCTCACTCGCCACCGAAGAAGATGGCCTCTCCGTCGTCCTCACCGGCTCGTGCCTCCATCGACGAACTTTTGGGCGACCTAGATCCACAGCTAGGGTCGCCCAAGCATGCCGGCCGCGAGCCGGAAAAGACCACGGCATCCACTGCGGACGGAGGAAGCACTTCCGTCGTCGCGGACGTCACAGCATCGAGCGCCACGACAACCCCGCCGTTTGCACCTGAAACGGCGGAGGAAAAAATCGAGCTCCTTGGCGAAAAACTCGCCGCCGCGAAGGCCGCCGCCGCCGCCGCCGGAGCGGATGAGGAAGAGGAAACTGCAGGCAACTGGAGTGCCTGCAGTATTCCCTCGGCTCTCCTTCCGAACTTGGAGAAGGAGGGCTTGGTTCTTAAAAAGAAGTGGCGGCTCCCGGAAGAGGAGACCGAACCCATGCCTCAAGAGGGCGAAAGGGTGCTTCTTACCTCCCACCTTCTACGAGGTATGGGGCTCCCACCTTCCTCTTTCTTCCTCCAGGTTCTGTCACATTACAGCATCCAACCTCACACCTTCCTCCCAATTCCATTCTGTACATGGCCGGCTTCCAGACCTTGTTCGAAGGTTACCTAGGAATAGAGACTAGGTTAGATTTTTGGCTGTATTGCTTTGGGGTCAAGCGTAACTCTTCGGAGGGCGCACTCCCAAATTGCGGGACCATTTCCTTTACTCTTCGGAGATTCCGAGAGGATTGGTTCCCCAAAATCAAAACTTCAGAATCCGTCAAATTTTGGACGGGTTCTTTCTTCTATCATCCCGACGTGCCTTTCCCTAAAAAGGCCGTCGGGGTTCCACCTTTTGTGAACTCCGCCGCCGTTCCCCAGGACAACTGGGTAACAGAAGCCGTCCAAGTTCTGCCGCCAGATCTGCTAAAGATCAAGCGGCGCATCGCCAAGCTCACCTCCATGGATCCACCTCTAACCGGCATGGACACGGTTCTATGCTGGCTGATTAGGCGGATCCAGCCACTAGCCAACCACAGCGGCCGTTTCCTGTGTGAATACACGGGAGTCAACGATCCGATGCGGACATCCGCCAAGGATTGGCCCGCAAAGGAACTTAGGCGGCGCATCAACCAGTTGGTCGCATCGCACGACCAATACACAGAGAGTCGGCCAATGTACACGACCGAAAATCCGGTTCCCAAGGTAATTTTTCAGTCATTTGGGTACAGTTCTATTTTATCTCGGATTTCGTAGCTTCTGATTTTGGTTTTTGCTTGTTCGACAGTTCGAGGATCTTTCAGACTCGGACTTGGTGTCTGAGGCTGAGCTGGACGCGCTGCGCACCGCCGCTACAGGTGGACGCAAGCGCAAGAAGATAATTTCCTCGGATGAAATTATCGATCTTGACCGAATCCCCGTCGCCACTTCCAGGTAATTTTCTTCTGGGTTTTTCTTTTATGGGATCTTTTTCGTCCATCTTTGGTGTTTTAACCTTTTCCGGGTTTTGGTTTCTTCCAGCCGAGGCAGCCAACCTTCTCCTGCCGTCGCTCCGGATACGCCAAGCACGAGAGCGAAAGAGCCTACTGCAGCCCCCACCACCAAGCCCCCGGAGCCCAGCCAGCCCATTGTGTCCGACCCGGACACGAGGGAAAGGGCGGCCCCAGAGGTGGAAAAATTAACTCGGACTTTTGACGAGGAAATTCCCACCTTTGACAAGGATTTTAAAGCTATCAATGACGGCTTGGACGCAGCCGGAAATCTCTTCGCGGAATACGCGAAAGAATTCAAAGAAAACTTAGCAGGTTTGCAGCGCATGAGCCAGGTATATAACTCTAGCCCCCAAGCATTAATTAAAATGCGTGCTTTTTGCTTTGATGCTTTTTGTACTCATTCTTCTCCTTGCCATGTTTC